>OX940989.1:26189456-26893666 GCA_954871275.1 Leptopterna dolabrata
GTATATTCTCTTCGTATTTATTTTAATTTGTACGTTTTGTCCATCCTGATTCTACCGTTTGTTATGAGTAGATTCCTTGTTCCTTCTGAATGGCCTTTCCTCTTGACTACGATTTCAGGCCTGGTATCTAAAACCAGTTCAAGATTTGCTCTACTAGGTAGGTAGATCCTTCCTTCTTCATTGATATTATTTTTATCATGTTAAGTACCTACCTACCTTTGAATATCAAATATTCGTATGATACTGATAATAAATTGATAAGATACCTACCTAACCTTCTTCCTCCTACTGTTAGTACCTAAATTGAATAATTTGAAATAGATTTTTTCTTTCGTCTTCCTTCTAGTAATACGTGGGCCGGTACTTGTCTATCTATGAAGGTATCATAACAATTATATGTCAAATGGGAAATTCAAGGAGTTGTACTAATCGTTTGCCTCCCCCTTTTTTGCTTCGAACTCTCGTCTTCAATTAATACTTCTCACATTTTTCAATCTGACCACTCTAAGGGGGTGGGGGGGGGGTAAGAGTTTAAAGATTATCCTAGTTTTGGGTAATTTTTGCGCACTTTAAATGCTCTAATTTGAGAACGGATCAAGATATCTAAAATCCGATTCCACCATCGTGTTCAGCGTGCAAAAACCTTTAAAATGAGGGGTCACTTGTTGGAAAATAACATTTTGGGGATTTTTGGGTAATTTTTGCGCACTTTAAATGCGCCAAAACCCTCCTTAGAGTAGGCCAATTTCGCCCATCTTCGAACTTAGCCTTTCGATTGCCAAGATAGATTTTTTGTGCAAATTTGAGCTGTTTATCTCAATTCTATCGAGAGTTATCGTCTGGAGTGACACATATATAAATAAATATATATATATATACATATAAAAAAGTGTTAAATTTCAGGAATCGTTTTAGAATGGTCTGAAACGGATTTCTATGAAGAAAATTTCCAAAAATTTATATTATTTAAATTTCGAAGCCATTGCAATAGCTTCATTTTCTTTGAAAATTCGCTAAAATGTCCTGTCACAATATCCTGTCACAAAAACGCGTCACACAAAGAGGAATGTGATGAAGATGAGCACAAAGAGGAATATGATAAAGATGAGCACAAAGAGGAATGTGATAAAGATGAGCACAAAGAGGAACGTGATAAAGATGAGCACAAAGAGGAATGTGATAAAGATGAGCACAAAGAGGAATGTGATAAAGATGAGCACAAAGAGGAATGTGATAAAGAATTGGTGGTGTGGGGGGGGGGGTAAATTGCATAGCAAATTCTCCTTTGTTATACGAAGTATAAGAACACATCCTTCGGGGGTGAGGAACGGCGAAGCCGTTCCGAGGGGGCGGAGCCCCCTTTGGGGGTCCAGGGGGCTTGCCCCCTGGCGAGGCCCGAAGGGCCGAGTTATAAATATATATATACATATAAAAAAGTGTTAAATTTCAGGAATCGTTTTAGAATGGTCTGAAACGGAATTCTATGAAGAAAATTTCCAAAAATTTATATTATTTAAATTTCGAAGCCATTGCAATAGCTTCATTTTCTTTGAAAATTCGCTAAAATGATGAAATTCGGGTTATAGGTTCCGTTCGGCGTCTAGTTGGTCCTCGAAGCTCGACGTTACTGTGAGTCATCTCTAAGGGAATCAAAATAGGGGTTGAAATTTTCAAAACGCCTATACCATTTTTTTACGTGAATATTTTTACGGTTTTAAATAGTTCTTGAACTTGCGAGTTTTTCAAGACCATCCGGAACATCGTACGTCCAGCCGTTCGTTCTCAGTAAGGCCCCGAAGTTTGCACCGACAGGCATTTTCGACTCCAGTGTGAATGAAATTATATACAATTCAAACCAAATCTCGTAACCAGAGACGCGCCCACAATAGGAAATTTGGCGGAGATGAAATCATTGCTAGGGATCACCTGATTATATTGGCGGAGTATGAAGTCGAGTTGGTTGTTCTGTGATATTATTTCATTTGAAAAATGATGGCTCTTTTGGAGTTTGTTGGTAGGTAGTGAAACTTGAACAAACGTTGAAGTATTATTGATGGGTAAATTATTACTACGGTAAATCATTACTCAACGGTAAATTACACAACGGTTCATTATACCATCTACGTAGAAGGGGCTGGAGTTTTTTGGTAGGTACTTTTGCAACTTTTTTCACTCCTCATCAACAATTTCTTTTCAGAACTTCATTATGTGTGTTTCTTTTTGTTAGGTACTGTTTGTCATCGGCAGAATTATTTTAGCAACATTTAACTCGAGATTTAGGTAGGTACCTAGTAACGAGTACGGGGTTAGGTACCAACCTACGGAGGGTCTGCGATCTACATAATATGTATATAATAGAATAGTACATATCATATTATATAGACGGATTATCTATACATAGAGCTGTGATCTGTAACAGAAGGGTATTCTATACAAAATAATAAACCGTTGTGCAGGGATTTGCAGCGTTTTTCATATTCCATATCCTAACAACTCAATCGTGTTATCTTGTATAGTAATGTGTTATGCCCCGATGAATGTCGTGCTACTTGGGTACATATAGGTGCAACAAGGATTCGATTCAGAACTCTCTAAAACGGAAAAGAATCGAAAAATTTCATTTATATACTAAAAATTTGAGGCAATAGCTTTGTTTTCTTCGAAAATTAGTTAAAATGGCGCAGTATTTAATTATTGAGTAGGAAAGCTATGACTGAGGTCTTGCGAAACTGTTTCAATTTGAGATAAATTTAGTAAGCAATACTTAAACAAAAATGGGGGAAGGCATTCATTTGACACATTTTCAGATTTGAAATAACTAAAACGTTTGGGGGCACAAGAATGTTCAAATTTGTGGACAAAACCATGGCAAATGTTCTATTGAAGTAGATGGTAGGTAATTTCGAACATTCGCTCATATATTCACGCTGAATAACTGGCTTCTGGAATTAGGGTTTGTTGAACCGTGATGAACGAATAAACATACAGACATACAGAGAAGCATTACGATAACGGTGCTAATCGATTTCAGATAGCAAGGTAACGGGGAAGACACACAACATTTTGTGATTCATATCTTTTATTCTTTCTCTGGAACAGATAAACAGAATTACGATCTGCTCTACTCAAGGAATGCCCCTAGTACACAGCCTACCACGTAACTTGCCTGATTTTAGACCCACGCAGTAATATAGTAGAAATTCTCCCGAATCAATTGCCATAGAAACTAGCGAGATTTACATAAATAACTTAGGTTACATGGTAGGAGGGGTGGTCAGGGGAAAGGGATAATTCCTGAATGGTTCTCGAAATTGAGAAATAGTAGCAGCCCATTCTCTCGATACCAACGGGAGTTAGCAGGGCTCTTCGGACTAAGTGATTTGTTGGACTCATTTGCTATTGTATTTTGGTCGGGTCTCCGCACTCAGGGCACCCAGTTATCCCTATCTAGTCAGGATCCCTATCTATCATTTTATCTCCGTGCAAACTATTATGTTCAAGAGTCTCCATGGAAATCTCAAAATGATCAGTTATTTATGCTTGAAACTAGCAAGTCCGAGAGCGATTTTCAGAGTGCACTGCGCAGTTACAATAAATTCAGTCTTCCAGAGTTTCAGTTAGAGCCTGAATCACGTTTATGATTACCTACTAGTAGTGTAAAAATGACAGTTTGGCGACAATTTGCAGGCGTTAGGTTAGGCCAAACCGGCAACACGTAGTGGGGTTCCAACTCCTTCACTCCCCTCCACGACGTGGACAGATGCAGGGATAGAAAAGTTTTTGTCACCGGGAAGATTCGAACCGTCGATCTCCTGACTATATATAAGTCAAACATGCTATCCAGTACGCTATATTGGAGCCAGTTGAGTAATTTAAAAAAAACCACAGTCATGCAGCATGGCTATAAGAGCGAATTTTCGAAGTTTTCGGCATCTTCCTCCTCCGCCTAAAATTTTCTGAAAATTAATTTTCGGCCAATGTTTTCCCAACTTGATACCATACAAAATTAAAACAGGAGTAGTTTTACGCAAAGTAAAATTTGCGGTGGAAGGATGGGGAGGGGGAAATCAAAAATGTTTTGAATACCAGAAGAGTAGGTAATGGATACGTAACAAATTTTTTTGTTCCATTTTTTGCCGAGTAACACCTCGGTTTGTAGATTTTCCAACGCTGAACACGATGGTGAAGTCAGAATTGCGATATCCCATTCCGTTATCAGATTAGAGCAGACGAACCAGGAAGAACATCTCAAGAAATAACCACGTTCCTTCATCTTCAAAGTGTTCCAGTTTGAGAATGGAATGAGATATCGCAATTCTGATTTCACCATCGTGTTCAGCGTACAAAAACCTTTAAAATGAGGTGTCACTTGTCAGACTTTTTCATTTTGGGAATTTATGGGTAATTTTCCCCCCCTAAAACTCCCCAAAACTCCCCCTTAGAGTGACCCGATTCTGCCCATCTTCGAACTTAGCCTGTCGATTGCCAAGACAGATTTTTCGTGCAAATTTGAACTTTTTATCTCAATTCTTTCGAGAGTTATCGTCTGGAATGACAAATACATATATAAATATATAAATATATATATAAATATATATATATATATATATATATATATATATATATATATATATATATATATATATATATATATATATATATATATATATATATATATATATATATATACATATAATTTTTGGTGTCTTTCGGCAGTGAATTCAGGATGGTCTGAAACGGATTTTGGTATAAAAATCTTTCGGAAATTCGAGTTTTAAAAATTTTGGAACGAGAACAATAGATTCCTTTTCTTCGAATATTCGCTAAAACATGACTATACCCAGCTCGGCTGGTGGCCAGAACGAGGCTGATAGCCATAACAACAATGTGGCTATATTGCAAAGAGATAACAGTGACAAATATGCGTATGCAGGTGTTGGTAGAAAGGATAAGGTTGCAACGAGTTGTATGAATTTCATAATAATCAAAACTTGCCGAATCCCCGGGCCGGCTCCAGTACTCGATTTAGGGCTTTCCTGGGGGGAGCACGAGGGTAGGTATTGACCGTAGAAACCAGTGATCTACGCAGAAGGGGCACCTAAACAGGTGATTATTAAACCGTTGTGTAATAATTTGCAGCGTTTTTATTTCATCCTCAAGGCTTAGGAGATATCATTTTACGTTTAATACGCTTGATTTCATCAATAAACGTGGCTGGATAGTGGTGCTGGCGACGGTTGATGCAGGTGGATAAATCTTGGTATGGGTAGGTGCATGAACAACCTATTTAAATAGATCCTTCAAAGCCGTGTTCTTTCCAATTTTCCCCTCTTCCAGCAGTTTATATTATTCCTGTACAGCTTTTTTCGCTTTTACTAGACGGGCTGTGACATGTTTCGCCTCCTCTAATTTCATTTTGATTGCTCCATTAAATTGCTCTGGTGTAATATATTATATATACATCGTCATTTATGCCTCTGTCCAGGTCTACTAATAAAAAGCTATTTTTCAGCCAACACTGTGAACACATACCTAGTTTTGAACTGTTCAGTATCTAAATCCCCCTGTATAATGATCGCCAAAAACGTGACGTAAATTCAATTCATCCATTTTGAAAAGTATGATCATAGTAAGATTGATTCTAATCAAGTTTCTTGGCATTAAAACGAGATATGTGTGCAGAAAAATATGTCGAGTACAAAATGACGAGACATGGCAAAATATTCTCTCAAAATCTTATAGTATTCCGTTATAGTATCATCAAATATTACGATAGAATGCGGTTGTATTGCAACTGGCATCAATAGTTCTACGTATCCATTCTCCATTGATGCAACGTAAGCGTAATAATGTCAGGTGCATAAGGTTTCAGAACTCTTCTTAAAAATTTATGCTTTTCCTGATTCAACGTTAGCGAAAACAAGCAGACGTTTCCAAATCTCAATCCATTTGGATGTAATAAGAAAGAATGGTGCACGATTTTCCACAGGCGGACGGACCGCAAATATCTTGTAGAATTTTTTCCAAACAATGAACCATGAGGTAAGTAAGATTGATCGCTATAACCCGCTTCTTGTTTTTCCTTCTCGGCTTCATCGCTAGCCTTTAGCCTTACGTGTTGCTTCAAGAAACGCATTTTCTCAACGAACTTCATGATTTTACAAAACGCTGCAAATCCCTGCACAACGGTTTATTATTTTGTACAGAATACCCTCCTGTTACAGATCACAGGTCTCCATATAGATAACCCTTCTATATAACATATGTAATACTAGTCTGACCGCTCGCTTCGCTCGCTATCCGAGATTCGCTGTACGCAGTATCGTGGAACCAACAAACGACGGAAAAATCCCATAGCCTACTGGGTATTTGTGCCCAATTTTATCAAAATCCGTCAAGCCATTCAGGAGTTGACCATGGTCGACCATATTTCCGCTATGGTCAGGGAATTAAAAATGCGCCTACGTTCAACTTGGGAGGCTACCGGATATTGGTGCCAAATTTGGTCGATATCCGTTGAGCAATTCGGGATTCGACCATGGAGGGGCCCATGGATGCGCTATGGTCGACCGCGGGGGTAGTCCGAAGGGTCGATCGTAGATAGAATTTCACGTAGATTACGAATACGCGATAAAAAATAGGGGTTACCATTTCAATTAACGAAGTTGACCATGGTCGACCTTAGTTCCGCTATGGTCAGGGAATTAAAAATGCGACGTTGCACAACTTGGGAGCCTACTGGATATTCGTGCCAAATTTGGTCGATATCCATCAAGCCATTCAGGAGTTGACCATGGTCGACCATAGTTCCGCTATGGTCAGGGAATTAAAAATGCGACGTTGCACAACTTGGGAGCCTACTGGATATTCGTGCCAAATTTGGTCGATATCCGTCGAGCCGTTTGGCCGTGCATAGAATCACAGACACACACACAGACAGAGATCCGTTTTTATAATATAGTAGGGATTCTATACATATTATGTAGATCGCGGACCCTCCGTAGGTTAGCACCTAACCTCGTACTCGTTACTAGGTACCTACCTAAACCGTTGTGTAATAATTTACCTGTATAGGTTCCCCTTCTACGGAGTTAGAATAATGAACCGTTGTGTAATAATTTTCCCATCAATAATACTTCAACGGTTGTTCAAGTTGCAAAAGTACCTATCAACAAAATCCTGCCCCTTCTGGGTAGATGAGCCGTTGTGTAATAATTTACCGTTGTGTAATAATTTGCCGGTATGTAATAATTTGCTATTGTGTAATAATTTACCCATCAATAATACTTCAACGTTTGTTCAAGTTTCACAAGTACCTACCAACAAAATCCAATAGTCCATCACTTGTCAAATGAAATAATATCGCAGAACAAACAACTCGACTTCATACAGCCATCCTTGATTATAATCAGATGGTCCGTAGTTATGATATCCGGGCGGGATTTATACCGTTTGATTCACGATCGTGTTGACGAAGCTTTTTGGTACACACGAATGGCTGGACGTAAAATGCTCCGGGTGGTTTCAAAAAAATTGTTTAGCTCAAGACAAATTTAATAACGTAAAAAAAACCATACCCTTCTATCGGAAGTTTTCGAGCTACGGCATTCTGAAAATTTCAACCCCTACTTTGAACCCCAGAGATGACTGACAGTAACGCCGAGCTTCGAGGACCAACTAGACCCCGAACGGAACCTATAACCCGAATTTCATCCAATTATTTGTTTCATGGTAACAAAGAAAAGTGGCCAGTACGGCGTACGGCGTACAGACAGAAATATTTTTATTGCAGTTTTGGATTCTACATACCTTGAAACGTAAACCATCAAATTTTGAGGGGGGTTAGAATTTTTTTTTTCATACTCGATCCAATGGTTCATTATTGAAAATAATAAACCAACATTTGCATAAATAGAGAAGGTAAAAGAAAGAATGAAACAGGTCAATAATAAATGCATATATAATTATGTATTAAATTTGTTGGTATACAGTTAATATCAATTACATTGTATCCCGTAGTAGACCATGCTGTAGGCAGAGGCGTTGGCCGGTATTTCTTCCCTAGCCCCAAAACCTATGAGAATGTCCACTGCTTTGTTCCCAGTACTTGATTCAACATGGTGACTGCAATCGTTCACAACGACTGGGGCCAGGTTTATGAATTCATCAGTCCCCGTCCAGCCGTTCGTTTGGACCGAAAAGCTTCGTCAACATGATCGTGAATGAAACGGTATAAATCGGCCCAGATAATCATTCATAATAAATTAATATTATGAATCACAGAATTATTGAATCCCGCGCATTTTTATGAAACTGTAATTCCCGGGCCGGCTCCAATACTCGATTTAGGGCTTTCCTGGGGGGAGCACGACGGTAAGTATCGACCACAGAAAACAGTGCCTAGCTGAAGGGTTATCTATTATAGGTAAAAAATAAACCGTTGTGTAATTGCAGTTTTTTAAAAGTTTTTTAATCGCCATAGTTGATGTTGCTTTGGAGCAACATTACCTATTATGCTACTACCACCTTCGATCCCTAAAAATATAAATTACTTATGGCTTCAAGGAATACACGTACGTGTAGGCTAAAAATGGAAGTTGGACGTTTTGTGCTAGTATGTATACTAGTTTGTCTTCCTGAAGCTGATGGCTTCGGGAGAGTTTAAGCAGTTACTAGTATTGTGCCGCCTTTGATATGCTGCCAGGAGAGAAAGGGCAAAAATTAAAAACGTAATTAACGTTGAAGCTAACGGGTTTATTATAATAATAATAATAATTATAAATATAATTATTATCATCAGTTATTAGCCCGTATAACATATGCGCTTCAGGTATACTATACCTTCGCTCGTGACGCGAGTCGTACCTACTCGGTAGGAGGCGTAACGGTAGGAAAAGTTCAGCTTTGAGGCCTGTTTTTCTGGTGACCGGGTTTTTACGCCGAGGGTGACGTGATACGCTCAGCGTGTTGCGCCACCCACTCCCACGAATTTCACTAGCGTGTTTTCCTAGAGCTACTACGCTTCCGGAGGAGTCGTTGCGTCGCGCACTGCGTTGTTTGGCCCAGTTTGAGCTGTGAATTTCATTCAACTATGTTGAAATGTTTCTTGAGGAGTTCCTCACGCTGTGTTCCTTTGTTCAGCTGAAATGGACTGACGGCAAAAAATATTGTTCAGATGTGCGAATGGGCCATTTCAATTCGCACAGCTAATAAACTTGTCGCTCCGCGTTTCGAAACTATGATCCAAATAAACAATTACCCGGCTCAGCACAAACCGTGATGAACCTCCCAACGATATCTGAGGAAGAATTAGTATGTACAAAACTGTACTCTTAGTGTGAATAAATAAATAAACGTGAACTGCCTGAAACACTAATGATTAAACAAAGAGTGATGTTTGATAAAGTTATGAACACGAATTCAGCATAATGAACCAAGTTAGCAATAACACGGATGGAAAGGTGCTGAAAACGCGGCCCATGAGCTGGGAAAAGGTCTTAGGGAAAAGGTTCCAAAATTTATTAGCTCCAAAGGCTATAATTTCTCTCAAATAATTAACCCCGTAAATTTAACCTCCACTCCCACCACTTTCCTGTAGGTTTTAAGCGACTGAAACCTGTTCACGAATGCGCTTATGAGAAGAGAGGGGGAAAATCAACTTTTCTTTTCTTTTCCCCTTCGAATGCTTTTACTCTGCAAGGCACTGCAATTAACAGTGTTCTTCTTCAGTCGGTCTCTAAATAACCTTTTTTTTCTCACGTAAATAATTTTTTTTTACGTCATTGTAGTTAAACTGCTAATCATTGTTGAGTCATTCATTCTCTCGTCGCTGCTTCAGGTGCCTCTAAAATTTGCCGTCTTTCAACTCTGGGAAGAAAAACGCTGCAAATTCTTGCCCATTCAGTGTAACCTCGTCGGTTCGCCGCAAATTCTGGCAAAATGGTCTTGAGGAGGTAAAATACCGAAGGTGTAAAAATATTGCGTGTTGGCCACCATTTGATACAATATCCACCGGAATCGTACTATGAGTTTCACAATATCATAGTTCAACGTTTCCCAGAGAAACTTCAATCCCTGCCCAAAAGTGAAGGGTAGTCGACAGCTGGGCCACTAATGGGAGTTCCAGCCTGTCGATTTCTACCTGCCAACAAAATGTCTACCTGCCGATCAATAAAATGTCCGAATAAACCTTCTTCGTAAATCCGAAGGGGGTTCCTATTCCTTAATAAGGAACTCCCATCACAAAATTGCGTGTGAAATGAACCAGCCACTCCCATCGATTGCTGTAGTAGAGATCAGAAGTATTGCTGACATCAGTAATTCATTCAGCGTTCCAGTCAGTATCTAATACGCACCCTGTGCTCTCATTGAAAAATCGAGTGATGGGTAATTTCTCCGAGAAATTTTACGTAGAATAATTTCTAATCTGCAATGAGATAAAAGATTCAGCTATGCAGCATGAACATTTTGAGCGAGTTTTCAACGTTGCACACTTAGGTAGCTACTTCTGAACAGTTTCAGCAATTTTTGTCCTCTTCTTTTTGAAAACAATTTAAACAAATTATTTAAGTACCTATTCAATAATTTTGGTTCATAATTTTTTTACCAAGTGATTCTATAGTCCATTTTGCAATAAGTGATGAACCTATACTGCTAACCCAACTTGGCAGACGTTTTAGCGAATTTTCGAAGAAAAGGAAGCTATTGTTCTCGGTCCAAAATTTTTAAAACTCGAATTTCCGAAAGATTTTTATACCAAAATCCGTTTCAGACCATTCTGAATTCACTGCCGAAAGACACCAAAAATTATATGTATATATATATATATATTTATATATATATTTATATATTTATATATTTATATATGTATGTGTCATTCCAGACGATAACTCCCGATAGAATTGAGATAAAAAGTTCAAATTTGCACGAAAAATCTGTCTTGGCAATCGACAGGCTAAGTTCGAAGATGGGCAGAATCGGGTCACTCTAAGGGGGAGTTTTGGGGAATTTTAGGGGGGGAAATTACCCATAAATTCCCAAAATGAAAAAGTCTGACAAGTGACACCTCATTTTAAAGGTTTTTGTACGCTGAACACGATGGTGAAATCAGAATTGCGATATCTCATTCCATTCTCAAACTGGAGCACTTTGAAGATGAAGGAACGTGGTTATTTCTTGAGATGTTCTTCCTGGTTCGTCTGCTCTAATCTGATAACGGAATGGGATATCGCAATTCTGACTTCACCATCGTGTTCAGCGTTGGAAAATCTACAAACCGAGGTGTTACTCGGCAAAAAATGGAACAAAAAATTGTTACGTATCCAATACCTACTCTTCTGGTATTCAAAACATTTTTGATTTCCCCCTCCCCCTCCTTCCACCCCAAATTTTACTTTGCGTAAAACTACTCCTGTTTTAATTTTGTATGGTATCAAGTTGGGAAAACATTGGCCGAAAATTAATATTCAGAAAATTTTAGGCGGAGGAGGAAGATGCCGAAAACTTCGAAAATTCGCTCTTATAGCCATGCTGCATGACTGTGGTTTTGTACTTATTTTGTTTTTTGTTTTTCCTGAGAAAGCAGGCCAATGAGGAGTTAAATGTATGTAAGTCCGAAATCGGTTCCAACTATTCCCCCTACAACATGGCTGAACGTGAAGTTTGTATGGCTGGCCCGTTAGTGGTAATAGGCTGTACAGGATACCACAACCTAAACTAATTGGCAAATTGCGGTCTCGAAGTGGGAGAAAAATGCTTTTGAACTTCTTGATAGGAGGGGGACGGAGAAAACTTCGGGTCGTTGGAAACAGGTAATTGGGGCACACAGCAAGTAAATAAGGGGTTACTAGCGGTAGACGGTGTGAGGGTATGGAGTTGGACTTTCAATACTGCTAACCTGGGTTCTGAAGAGTGAGTTTTGGTATAAACAGCATGAAATGTTACGGGAATCACAGTTTGCGTCGAATAAGTGCGAGAGGAAGAAGAAATGTCTAGGGAGGACGGAGGAGGACAGAACAATAAATAACAATAATATTAATTAAACATAAATAAATGCTACTTACATGAAAAGTGTAATGCACTTGGTGATCACGAGCAACACGTACCTATTGAACAAAAATAAGACAAATCAATAAAACTTTGATATGAAGTAAAACAATAAATACTAACTAGGCAACAATAAATTTAATTTGGGTTGAATAAGGTAAATAATGTAATATACCTGTAAATACTACTGACCCCTCTGATCCCTGCCACGCCACTCTAAACGCCCACTGCTCATTGTATTCGATAATAGAAATTCCCAAATCAAAATTGTTTGTAGGAAATTAATTTTTGCGTCGAACGAGATTAAAATAAGCTCTCCAAGGGTGTTAATTCAATGGAATATTTTCATCGGTCATAGAAGCGGTTTATATTATAATTTAAATGAAAGTAGATTCCATCCTTTGAATTTTGACACCGACCGCACTGACCTACAGTAATTAGTTCCTTTCTATGATTTTTCGAAGTTTCCAAAACTTCCGACGTCACATGGGCAGGGGAGGGGGGGGACGTCAGAAGTTCCGGAAATTTTAAAAAATCATAGAAAAAGAATTAATTATCGTAGGACGGTGCGATTGGTGTCAAAATTCTCAGGATGGAATCTAATTCCATAAAAATAAAAATAAAAGATTAATCCTTGCAAATAGCCCATTCTCAACGAGTAGATATTCAGTTTCATGAAAAATATAGCAATTACCTATTCGGAATTCATTCAGGAAACAGTGCGGGGACATGCATGTATTAGACAGATAGTATAGGTAATGATTATCGTCGAAAGCATACTCTGCATATTCTGAGAGTATTCTCAGAACGTATAATTCAGTGCTAGTTTCTTCCTTCCTGTATAAATAGTTCCGGATTTTGGGCTCACCAACACCTACGCGTAATTGAAAGATCTCAATGCCATTTTTTTAAGCACCTTTACGGGTGGCCTAGAAATAAACTCAGTTACAAGGAGGGTGTCCATAGCTTTGGTATCAGGGTCGCTACATTATCACTGGCTTGGTGGGTCAAATTATTAGAAATAGGGGAGGAAAGAATTCTGAAGATATGCTTACGAAAACTGTGTGGTCAAAACGAGAAAGAACCTTCCTGCGATAAACATAATTGTGTCTGTAGCTTGAACAAACTATTAAAAGTGACGGGTTTCGAACATCAGTGTGTCACAGAAAGTATCAGCAAAATTAAAAGGGAAATGAACCAAATACTAAAGGTATAACTCCAACTTCTGCCTAGAAGAGGATTTGGCTCGTATCCGGAGTCCTTCTTACAGTTCTTTCTGCCAATTTTTGCAAAGTGAACGCTTTTTGAGCTCGGGGAAAAAATTTTCTGACGTCCCCTTATTTTCCCAGCTAAGAATTACAAGTGAAAATACTGTTCGATTTTATCAGAACGCTAACTCATTTAAATGGGACCAGCATGCTCTCTGTTCGACTTGCAATATGCAAAAGCAAGAGGATCTGTATCACGTTTTTCTAGAATGCCCTCACTATTCAATCTACATAATCACATAATATCCCCGACTTGGTGGCTCCCCAGGCAGAAATAGACTGCGTTTATCTGATCGACATGTTGAGTAAGGCTAGTGCTAGCTGGAAGACTTTCTATTATATAAGCAATTGCTTCAAATTGAGAGGAATGAATCATTTTAGTAGCCTTTTAAATATAACTGTAGCGTATATTTTGCAATAATTTATAATTGTAATAACGTATAAATAATGTAATTATTTTTTCACGTATATCTATATAACTAAATTTACAGATGATTTTCGTGGTGTCAGTCTGTTTGTCTGTTTGTCTTTCAATCACGCCAAAACGGCTCAATGGATCGAACCCATCTCGCGTATTTGAATGTTTCTATGACCAGGGAAGGACATAGGGGGATTCACTCCCGGATCCGATGGATAGGGGTGGGGGTTTATAGGGAAGCCGAAACATAAAAAAATTAAATTCTCGAAAACAGCTCAATGGATCGAACCGATCTCGCGTATTTAAATGTTTCTATGACCAGGGAAGGACATAAGGAGGTTTACTTCCCGATCCGATGGATAGGGGTGGGGGTTTATAGGGAAGCCGAAACATAAAAAAATTAAATTCTCGAAAACGGCTCAATAGATCGAACCCATCTCGCGTATTTAGATGTTTCAGTGATCGGGGAAGGACATAGGGGGATTCACTCCCGGATCTGATGGATAGGGGTGGGGGTTTATAGGGAAGCCGAAACATAAAAAAATTAAATTCTCGAAAACAGCTCAATGGATCGAACCGATCTCGCGTATTTGAATGTTTCTATGACCAGGGAAGGACATAAGGAGGTTTACTTCCCGATCCGATGGATAGGGGTGGGGGTTTATGATCCATCACGCAAAAACGGCTGAATGGATCAAAGCCATCTCCCCTATTCAGATGGGTGGTTCCTACCTATGATAATTACCTTTTTGTCTTTAACATTATAACAGTTTCTAAAGGGACATGTAAGAGATATAATCTGTAAAGCGAGAGGTAACAAAGTCAGATGGACCCACCCCGAGTTCTACCCGTCAGCGACGGGCACAACAGCTAGTAACTGCTATTAACCATATAATTATGATGTTTATAATTGTAAAATAAACGTGTTTATAATTGTAAAATTATAAATAATATTTATAATTTTACAATTATAAACACGTTTATTTTTTATAACATGTATAGATTTTAGAATTATAAACATATTATGTTTATAATTCTAAAATCTATACATTATAATAAAACAGTGTCTGTTTGTTTGTCTGTTTGTTTGTCTCGGCATCAATTGAGAACGGCTGAACGTAGAAAGTTGCGGCTGGTACCATTTGACGCAGAATTTATCTGGGAAGGTTTATGAAAAATCCGCATTTGAATCTGTCCATCCGTTGAAACGCTATGAATGAAATACTACTAAAAAACGTGTTATAATCACTTCTATGAGGACGTTTATGCTTATAATAACTTTGAACGGTTGGACGTAAATCCGATTGTAATTAGATTCTGGATTCAGCTCGACGAGTACATTCAAGTGGTACTTCAATCAGGATGTTAGTGGGAGGGGGGGTACAGGTTATGAGAGGGGGGGGGGGGGGGGTCTACAGAAATTTCAAAACTACTTGACCAATTGGAGTGCAACTTTGGGAATTTGTTGTGTGAACATTGAGGAATGTTTCTAACCAGGTAGGGAGGGTTCATAGGATACGGGGGGGGGGGGGGTTAAAGGCAGTTAGGGTTGGCATTGGGGAAGGTTTCTGATCAGTTGAGGAGGTGGTATCTGTTATGAGTGGGGCCTGTCCTAAAGGGGGTGTCTGTTCTACCGTTGCGAAGCGCGGGTACACAGCTAGTTATAAATATGTTTATAATTCTAAAATTATAAACATCACCGCGCACCGCTCTCCCTATTTATACGATTTTTTGTCTTGAATAATCTCCCACTCCCCCCCCCCCCCCCCCCTCAGCACAGCTACCTTACCATCGATCACGTGCTCTCTCTCTCAGTCAATAAGAAATGCCCAAAATATATTAAACATGACTTAATGAGCGAATTTTCAAAGAAATATTCGAATTAATGGCTATGGTTTTGTTTTGCTTCGAACTCTCGTCTTCAATTAATACTTCTCACATTTTTCAATCTGACCACTCTAAGGGGGTGGGGGGGGGGGGGTAAGAGTTTAAAGATTATCCTAGTTTTGGGTAATTTTTGCGCACTTTAAATGCTCTAATTTAAGAACGGATTTAGATATCTAAAATCCGATTTCACCATCGTGTTCAGCGTGCAAAAACCTTTAAAATGAGGGGTCACTTGTTAGAAAATAACATTTTGGGGATTTTTGGGTAATTTTTGCGCACTTTAAATGCTCTAATTTGAGAACGGATCAAGATATCTAAAATCCGATTCCACCATCGTGTTCAGCGTGCAAAAACCTTTAAAATGAGGGGTCACTTGTTGGAAAATAACATTTTGGGGATTTTTGGGTAATTTTTGCGCACTTTAAATGCGCCAAAACCCTCCTTAGAGTAGGCCAATTTCGCCCATCTTCGAACTTAGCCTTTCGATTGCCAAGATAGATTTTTTGTGCAAATTTGAGCTGTTTATCTCAATTCTATCGAGAGTTATCGTCTGGAGTGACACATATATATATATATACATATAAAAAAGTGTTAAATTTCAGGAATCGTTTTAGAATGGTCTGAAACGGATTTCTATGAAGAAAATTTCCAAAAATTTATATTATTTAAATTTCGAAGCCATTGCAATAGCTTCATTTTCTTTGAAAATTCGCTAAAAGAACACAGCACAAAACCGAAGCGTTCGGAAGATCTTTCCAAGTGCAGGCAGTCCGAATATACAACGAACACCCTCAGTTATTCGACTTGGATAAATCGGTTTTTGTATTTAAGAACTTAAAACTAAATTGTTATTGTTAAGTGTATAATGCAGGGTTGGTACTGTTTTAAACATTTGTTTTAAATAGTGTTTTAAACACATTCCTGTTTTAAAACATTCGTTTTAAACTGTGTTTAAAACATTGTTTAATACTGTTTTAAACATGCCCTTCGTGAGTTGTTTCAAACTGGACCTGTAGGAGGAAAATGACATTGACCTCATGAGAAATGAACAACAAAAAACATAATAGGGGTACAATAGATTTCCATCGCCATTCGCCAGTAGTCAGAATGACAAGTTAGATACCTAACAGCTACCACCGGCCTGGAAATTCTCGGAAGTAGAAATGAACTTGGGTTTGTTCCTTTGTTCGAACTTCTGGAGTTCCGGAGAAATTTACGGATGGGTAATTTTTTCATTTGAATGGTGAATTCGCTATAAATTCATCTCCCCGTTTGCGAAAGTCTATGCATTACGTACTCCCCTGAATATTTTTTCTTGTTCCTACTTCCTATTCCTAATCATTTCTATGAAATTCACAGTCATTTTTACTATGAATCCCCCTCTTCTTCATTTGGTTGAGAATACTGGATCTTCCCCTGAGGAATCCAGTTGTGTTTTGTCTGCTGTTCCGCAAATAGCTAGGTACCATGTCTTCGGCTGGTGGGAGGAAGAAAGATCATGTGTGGGACAATTTTGAGGAGGTACCACCTTCGGGAACCGGTCCGAAATTCACGCGAGTGAATTGAAAAATGTGTGGACCACCTCGGCCCGTCGACGAGTCAACAAGACAGCGAAGTTGTCCCCAAAAAGCCCAAATTGCAAACTCTGGATAACTTCGTTGTGACGTTAACGGCATCTCAGAAGGAGGTAATTGATCGTCGTGTAGCTCAATTTGTGTTTGCAACTAACACACCATTCAACACGGTTGAGCATGCTTCCTTCAAAAAAATGCTGTCAGCCTACATGACTGGTTATAATCCTCTGAACCGACATCAAATAGCTGGAAAATTCCTCGACCAGTAATTCGAGGAATACAAAAAAAATCTAAAGGCTACTGTGAACGGGAAAAACGTCTGCTTGGCAACTGATGGGTGGAGCAACGTCCACAACGACAGTTGTCTGCATTTGTGTCATTGACATCGAAGAGCAGAAAGTTTTTCTCGTCGACACCATCGAGACCAAAGATGAAACCCATACAGCTGAATACCTATCATCATTGGTAATAGACTGCATAAAAAAATGCGAGAGTTATGGGTGTGACGTGAAGAGCGTGGTCACAGATAACGCGTCGAACATGTCGAAAATGAGAAAAGAATTGGCTCAAAAACTCATGAAAACCAATCTTCACCTACGGTTGTGCTGCTCACATCCTCAATTTGTTCGCCCATGACATCGAGAAGCCCATCATAAAAAAACCAAGTGAAGAAAGTCGCCAAATACTTTCGGAATGTGCACTTCGCGTCCGCGAAGTACAAGGAAGCTGGAGGGAAACAGTTAGTATTGCCAAGTGAAGTCAGATGGAACACGCAGGAGCGATATGTTTGAGTCGTATCTCGAAAACTGGCCAGTGCTGGTGAAAATATGTGATGAAAACCGCCCTTCACTCGAGGCCGATATAATCAAGATCGTCGAAGATGTTCGCATCAAAAATTCAGTCACGACGCACGCCAAAAAATTGAAACAAGTTTCAGTTTCCCTCGATAAAGCGCAACGAGACACCACGACCATATAGGTGAAATGACTCAAGTGATGTTGGAGTTGGTGGAATGGTTCAATAATGAAGATTCCGTCACTTCAGATGAAAAGGAAAAATTGAAAAATCATGATGATTACAGATGGCCACTTGTTGGCAAATCTGCTAGATCCTCGATACAGAGGTGAAAAGCTCAGCTCGAAAACTTTCGATAGAAGGGTATGGTTTTTTTTACGTTATTAAATTTGTCTTCAGCTAAACAATTTTTTGAGACCACCCGGAGCATTGTACGTCCAGCCGTTCGTGTGCACTAAAAAGCTGCATTCAACACGATCGTGAATCAAACGGTATAAATCCGGCTCAGAAAATCATCACTAGGAAGTACCTGATTATAATCAAGGATGGCTGTATGAAGTCGAGTTGGTTGTTCTGCGATATTATTTCATTTGATAAGTGATGGACTATTGGATTTTGTTGGTAGATACTTCTGAAACTTGCAACTTGATCAAACGTTGAAGTATTGTTGATGGCTAAATTAATACACAATGGTAAATTATTACACAGCGGCAAATTATTACACAACGGTCAATTATTAAACAACGGTCAATTATTTCATAGCGGTAAATTATTACACAACGGTAAATTATTACACAACGGTAAATTATTACACAACGGTGTATGAACCAAGAAGGAGCTGGATTTTGTTGATTGGTACTTTTGCAACTTGAACAACCGTTGAAGTATTATTGATGGGCAAGTTATTACACAAAGGTTCATTATACCTGACTACGAAGGTAGGTATTGACCACAGAAACCCGTGATCTACGCAGAAGGGGCATCTATTTCACTCCACATCTACAATTTTCCTTCGGAACTTCATTATTTGCGTTTCTTTTAGCGAATTTTCAAAGAAAATGAAGCTATTGCAATGGCTTCGAAATTTAAATAATATAAATTTTTGGAAATTTTCTTCATAGAAATCCGTTTCAGACCATTCTAAAACGATTCCTGAAATTTAACACTTTTTTATATGTATATATATATATATATATATTTATATATATATTTATTTATATATGTGTCACTCCAGACGATAACTCTCGATAGAATTGAGATAAACAGCTCAAATTTGCACAAAAAATCTATCTTGGCAATCGAAAGGCTAAGTTCGAAGATGGGCGAAATTGGCCTACTCTAAGGAGGGTTTTGGCGCATTTAAAGTGCGCAAAAATTACCCAAAAATCCCCAAAATGTTATTTTCCAACAAGTGACCCATCATTTTAAAGGTTTTTGCACGCTGAACACGATGGTGGAATCGGATTTTAGATATCTTGATCCGTTCTCAAATTAGAGCATTTAAAGTGCGCAATAATTACCCAAAAATCCCCAAAATGTTATTTTCTAACAAGTGACCCCTCATTTTAAAGGTTTTTGCACGCTGAACACGATGGTGGAATCGGATTTTAGATATCTTGATCCGTTCTCAAATTAGAGCATTTAAAGTGCGCAAAAATTACCCAAAAATCCCCAAAATGTTATTTTCCAACAAGTGACCCCTCATTTTAAAGGTTTTTGCACGCTGAACACGATGGTGGAATCGGATTTTAGATATCTTGATCCGTTCTCAAATTAGAGCATTTAAAGTGCGCAAAAATTACCCAAAAATCCCCAAAATGTTATTTTCTAACAAGTGACCCCTCATTTTAAAGGTTTTTGCACGCTGAACACGATAGTGAAATCGGATTTTAGATATCTAAATCCGTTCTTAAATTAGAGCATTTAAAGTGCGCAAAAATTACCCAAAACTAGGATAATCTTTAAACTCTTACCCCCCCCCCCCCCCACCCCCTTAGAGTGGTCAGATTGAAATATGTGAGAAGTATTAATTGAAGACGAGAGTTCGAAGCAAAAAAGGGGGAGGCAAACGATTAGTACAACTCCTTGAATTTACCCACAGCGATCAAATAAATAAGCACTTAGTACAATTACGTAATAAACAAACGGTAGAATCAGGATGGACAAAACGTACAAATTAAAATAAATACGAAGAGAATATACATAGAAAACCAAATTTTAGACCGAAGTTTTCCTTTATTCAAAACCATAGCCATTAATTCGAATATTTCTTTGAAAATTCGCTCATTAAGTCATGCTGCATGACTGGTTTTTTTGCTGTTTTAGTTACTGCTTGTCATGTTCTAAAGTGGCCTATTCCCTTCCGTCAAGCATACTGCATAAAAGTACAGCATTTGGTGGCTATCGGTTGAGCCGTTTGGCAGTAAACGGTTCCGGACAAACAGACAACAGTTTGTATTATATTAGTATAGATTAATGTTTAATTAATTAGTATAGACTGCGTGGTAGAGATGCATCAACCGAACGATTCAGAATAAAAACTTTCAAGTTTCACCTGAATGTTTGTAATGGCAAACGAAGACGAGCGACTTCCGAAAACAAAAATTTGGCCCTAATTACGGTTTTTGATGACTAAAAATCGGTGAAAATAGCTGAAACTACCAACATTTATATGATTTTACACAAAGTGATATAGCTGATGAATTGAGAGACAATTAGCTAATCATAATAACAATAATCCGGTGACTACCTTGTGACAGAGTGTGACAGTGGGGGTGGACCCTCGAGAGTCCCCCTCCTAGACCAGCGAGATTAACGCCGGTTAAGAAGGAATATCGATTAGGCTTCCACCCACCGATCCCGTCTCCACCGGACCAAAAAACTACTCGAGAACAGCCGCACTGTTACAACCTTTTCTCCTCAACCTTGGGAGGGACTTGTAGTGAATATAATATAATATATGAGGGGGACTAGTGACGCAAGGGTATCAATACAATAATTCAAACTTCCCTTTGGGTCTCTCAGGCAAATGTGTCGCCTTGTGGATTAAAGTTTCCAACTTTTAATTCCTTTCATTATGGTCATGCTCCATGACTGGAAATTTAAAAAAAAATTTGTGATGAATTTAAAATTCTCATCACGGTGGCGTGGAAGGAAGGTGAGTGAGTGAATTTAGGTAAAGGATAGAAAAGGAGGAAAAGTCGCAGGCGGCTGTAGTCAACCGAACATCTACGACTTTTGGAGGAGAGAGAGGTGGTGTGGAAGGAAGGTGAGGAAAAGTCGCAGGCGGCTGTAATCAACCGAACATCTACGACTTTGGAGGAGAGAGAGGTGGATGAGGGAATTTCACCTAGGCGGCTGTAGTCAACCGTTCATCTAGGTGAAGGAGAGGAAAGGAGAGGTCCCTTGTCTAGGCGGCTGTATTCAACCGATCATCTAGACAAGGGGGGAAGGAGGAGAGAGGAGAGAGGAGGTGAAATTCCCAGGCGGCTGTATTCAACCGATCATCTGGGAGGTAAGGTAAGAGAGAGAAGAGAGAGCTGGTTAGAGGAAGTGTCGAATGAAGCTTGAGCGCCAGGATCCGGGGTTATATAGTACTTGGGGGCCTCTCCCTCCAGCTCCTTGCTGGGAGCTGGTAGTGGGGCCCCAGGTTGAGTAACCCTGGGTTCTGTCGCCTGTCCCCACTCATGTCTTTATTTACGGAGCTTTTAGTTTGGCGTTTGAATATTGGTGAGAACTTAATATGATAGGAGTGTTCCCGGGAGGGACTCACGACAGAGGTCCCCCCAGTTTGAACCAATATTGGTGCTGAAGGCGCAAGATGACAGGAGCTGAGGGCTACGGCAAACAAGAGGTGGTCGCTGAAGGCGCAAAAATGACAGGAGCTGAGGGCTACGGCAAACAAGAGGAGGCGCGGAAGGCGCAAAGAGACAGGGGCTGAGGGCCGATGCAAACAGAGGTTGAGCTGAAGGCGGTGCTTAAAAACTAGTAATATGGTAGATAAGTAACATAGTAGATAAGTAGTAACATGTTAGATGATAAGTGAGTAGGTGGAACATAAGGCAGGTAACATGGTAGTAGATGATAAGTAAGTAACATAAGGTAGTAGATAATAAGTAGATAATAACCGAGTAGATGATAAGTAGTAACATAAGGTAGAATAAGTAGGATGAGAAGGCGAGAGTATGTACAGTGCAGTGGTCATGATCCCTAAACATTGGCGTTTAGGGAAGTGATCGGCAAGGGAGAGATGAGGTAGATGAACAATATTTACAATGAGATGAACGATATTTACAATGAGATGGAGTATGTACAGATGACGGGTGAATATTTACAGTATTTACAGACGAATTAGTATATACAGATAGTACAGAGGTGTGTACAAATTTTCGGTCGCTTATTGGGAGGCGGTTGCGAGGATCCGCCGGTTCCTGGGTGTGGTGTGGCGAGTGTTTGTGTGTGTGTGTGTGTGAGTATGTTGTGTGGGGGCGGCGGCTGCTCCGAGCTCGTGGCGAGGCGGGCACGGCGGAGCTCCGAGTTCCGGTACAGTGCGAGTGGATGAAAAAAACACTTGCACTGTCCCGGAATCTCAAGGCCCCGCCGTGATTGCTCATAGCGGGGCGGGGGGTTTGGCCGCCGGGACGAGGGGAACATGGGGACGCTCCCTCCGTCCGTTTCGCCGCCCGGGCCGTTTCGTCCCGGCGGAGACTATTGTGGATATCCCCGGCGATGGAGGGGGGGGAGGGGGTGTTGGAGGGGGCGAAGTTGATACGGGGGGGGTCGAAAATCGAAAATGGGGGGGGCGGTAAATTTGGTGGGGTTACAATTTCGGGGGGGTTGGTGATTTGAACGGGGGGCGGGGGTTTGAAATTTATCGGGGGCAAGGAAATTTGAACGGGGGGCGGTGGGGGCATGAGTTCCGCGAGGTGGAACTCGCGGAGGATGGCGGACATTAGGGGATCTGTGGGGGAGTAGGGAGGGTGTACCCCCGTGGCCTGCGCCGTGCGAAATTCGCGCAGTATTTTCCACTGGGGGTACTTCCATCGCCGGGGCCGGGGAGGTAGTCCGGTGATCCGTGGCGGGACGAAAAGAAGCGGTGAAGTCGGCCCGGGCGAAGGGGGTAGGGGGGAGAGCGGGTCCGGGACGAAAACGTCCCGGAGAATTGCCGCCATTTCCGGATCCGAATCGAAATCCGGAAACGGCGACGGAGGTGACTGGTGCGATGGGAAGAGGTGCGACATTGCGAACGGACGGTGGGAGACTGATAGTGTTTTATGGCTTCGTGGATGGCGAGGAGTTCCCTGTCGAAAGTTGAATAGTTTTTCTGGGTGGGGGATAAGGTTTTAGAAAAGAAGCCAATGGGTTGGGGGGTGGCGCCGGTGTGCTGTTGGAGCACTGCCCCGATGGCCCAATCGGACGCATCGGTAGTGATGGAGAGGGGAGCGTGAGGGTCGGGGTGGGCCAATAGAGCGGCGTCTACTAGGTCCTGTTTACAAATTTTGAACGCGGCGGAAAGTTGGGGGGTCCAGGTGATGGGGGCGGTTATCATTTTTTTTGGAGGGTTGGGGAATGGCGTGTATGAGTGGTTGTTGATGTTGGGCGGCGTGTTTTATGTGTCTACGGTAAAAATTTAACATACCCAGGAAGCGGCGGAGCTCGGTGACCGTGCGGGGTTCTGGGAGGTCAAGAATTGCGTGGACCTTGTCGGGGAGGGGTGTGATGCCGTCCGAGGATACTTGGTGGCCGAGGCAGCGGACGGAGGGTTGGCCGAGGACACATTTGTCTGTGTTGACCAGGAGACCTTCGGTGGAGAAGATGTTGAGGACTTGCTGTAGGTGGTCGAGGTGTTCTTCGGGGGTCTTGGAGGCGATCAGTATATCGTCGAGAAAACAAAATACGAAAGGCAGGCCTCGCAAGATACTATCCATATAGCGCTGCCAAGTTTGCGCGGCGTTCCGTAATCCGAAGCCCATCTTCACATATTCGAACAACCCGAACGGGGTAATTATAGCGGTTTTCGGGACGTCGGGGGGGTGGATGTTGATGTGGTGGAACGCTCGCGAAATATCAAGGGTGGAAAAGATAGTGGCGCCATGGAGATGTGACGAAAAGTCACGCAGGTGGGGGACATTATAGAGGTCTGGCGTAGTTTTCGAGTTGAGCCGACGGTAGTCCCCGCAGGGGCGGATATCCCCATTGGGCTTCTGTACGATGTGGAGTGGAGAAGCCCAAGGGGATTTTGAGGGGCGTATGATACCGTCGGCGATGAGTTTGTCGAAGTGTTGGCGGGTCTTCGACAACTGCAGGGGGTGTAGGCGGCGGGCTTTGGCGGTGATGGGTGGTCCTGTGGTCTCGATGTGGTGCTGGACAGTGGAGATGTGTGCAGAGGGGCGGCGCTGGGGACGGTAGTTGAGGAGGAGGCGTTCGAACTGTGTGGGGGGGTGGTTGATTGCGTGGATGAAGCCGGGTATGGGTTTTTTGGTGGCGGGGTCGATCAGGCGCGCGTTTCGGACGTCGACCTGGAGACCGAAATAGGCTAGAAAATCGGCCCCCAGGATCGCCTTCTCCACGTCCGCCACGGTAAACTCCCACTCGTACGCGAGCCCGCTCATGTGAACTGAGGAGCGGTACGTCCCGTACGAGGGGATGGTGGTACCGTTGGCGGCGTAGAGAAGCTGCCGGTAGCAGCGCGCCTGACGACGGAGGATGTTGTTAGGGAAGATGGACAGCGCCGCCCCCGTGTCCACCAGGAAAGGGACATTAGTTTTCCCGCAGCCCAGGAAAAGTCGCTGGTGGGTCGGTAGGGCGTTCTGTTTGATGGTGGAGGTAGGGATGTGTGATGGTGGTGGCAGGTCCTCCGCGAAGGAGACGCGGGGTGGGTTGTTGGGAGGTTTGGCCGGTTTGGGAGGGGTAGGTTTCGGCTTCTCCCCGGGTTGGGTGGTGGCTGGAGGGGGTTGTGCCCTGGAGGCGGGCGGGGAGGTTACGTTCCGTGGTGGGGGAACGGGTGCGGCGGCGTGAGTGGCGGCCGGGAGGGTGTCTGCCCTGTTGGCGGGCGGGGAGGGGTTGTTTCGTTTGTGGTGGGGTGGATTTTTCGGCGGCGCTGCAGGCGCGGCCGGAAGGTTGGCAGCCGTGGCGGCGGCGTAGGAGGGGTAGCGAGGCTTGGTGGTGGTGGTTGTGTGAATGCGGGCGGGGGGGGTATGTGCATGGTCCCCCCCGTGTTGGCGAGGAGGGGGGCCCGCCGGATTTACCGGCGGGCGGCTGCGTTTCCCTGCTTAGGGGCGAAGGAGCAGGGGGGTTGGCACTTGCGGGCCTCCCCACCGAAGTTTACATGATAGAAACAACGGTGGGGGGGGTCCGCAGGGAGGTAGTTGGTTGTGGTGGGGCGGGCCGGTTTGGATGCTGCAGGGGACCGTCCTCTGCGTTGGCGGGGAGGGGATGCGTTGCGGCGCTCGGGTGAGCGCCGGCTGCGGCGGTCGGCGGACGAGTCGCGTCGGCGATCCGCCGACGGGGCTCGACGGTCGTTGAGGGAGGGTGCGCGGCCGCGGTCCCGGGATTGTGTGCGGTCCCGGAACGGCGGGGGGTGGCGCGGTGTGCGCACCTCACCGACGGTGGCCGCAGCGGCCAAGTCGTGTAGAGTGTCTGCGAGCCGGAGGAGGGGTTCGTCGGGGCCGTCGAGATGGCTGGCTAGGGCCATCTGGACGGGGTGGGGAAGGGCTCGTAACCAGAACGTGCGGGCGATGTCGGCGGTCATAATACCCTGCAGCTGGTGTCGCAGCCGTCGGTAGAGGTGGGAGGGCTTTTGGTCGCCGAGGTGTTGAGGTTGGGAGAGGGCGGTGACTCGGGCGATCTTCGACGGCTGGTAGGTGCCGATGAGGCGGCTGCGGAGGTCGTCGTACGCAGCGGCGGCGTCGGGGGAGATGTCAGAGGTCTGCAGCAGGATCTCGTAGGGCAGTAACGAGATTATTCGGGAATACCGAGTTTTCTGGCTGCGGATGTTGGCGGCCGAAAACGCTGCGTCAACTTGAAAAAACCAGAGCGCCGGGTCGTGCGTGTAGAAGGGGGGCAGCGACAGAGGGAACGCAGCGGACGCCGTCATGACGTTGGCGGCGGCTGCGGCTGTAGCGGCGGCGGCGGCGGCGTCTGGTGACGCAGAGGTTGGCGGGGAGAGCGTGGAGAAGGGGTTGTCGGCCGATGCGTCGGATGTCGCAGCGGCGGGCGGCTGCAGTGTGGCTGGTCGCAGGAGCGGCGGCGTCGGGGAGTTCGGGTCCATGTCTGTAATTAAAATTCAAAAATTTGGCGTGGTTTTGAATTTTGAAATTTGCAATATCGGCGGGAGCGGTGGTTGAGTTGAGCGTTGGAGTTGAATGTTGAGAGTTGATCTCCGTGCGGTTGAGGGTGGGCCAAAATTGCAAAAATTACTGAACTTTGTGAATTTTAAATTGATTTAAAATGCGGGACACCGAACTGTTTGACTGGGGCGACACATGAGGTGGGAAGGTGGGAAGGAAGAAGGTTGAGTGAACGTCGGGTTCACCACTGTGATGAATTTAAAATTCTCATCACGGTGGCGTGGAAGGAAGGTGAGTGAGTGAATTTAGGTAAAGGATAGAAAAGGAGGAAAAGTCGCAGGCGGCTGTAGTCAACCGAACATCTACGACTTTTGGAGGAGAGAGAGGTGGTGTGGAAGGAAGGTGAGGAAAAGTCGCAGGCGGCTGTAATCAACCGAACATCTACGACTTTGGAGGAGAGAGAGGTGGATGAGGGAATTTCACCTAGGCGGCTGTAGTCAACCGTTCATCTAGGTGAAGGAGAGGAAAGGAGAGGTCCCTTGTCTAGGCGGCTGTATTCAACCGATCATCTAGACAAGGGGGGAAGGAGGAGAGAGGAGAGAGGAGGTGAAATTCCCAGGCGGCTGTATTCAACCGATCATCTGGGAGGTAAGGTAAGAGAGAGAAGAGAGAGCTGGTTAGAGGAAGTGTCGAATGAAGCTTGAGCGCCAGGATCCGGGGTTATATAGTACTTGGGGGCCTCTCCCTCCAGCTCCTTGCTGGGAGCTGGTAGTGGGGCCCCAGGTTGAGTAACCCTGGGTTCTGTCGCCTGTCCCCACTCATGTCTTTATTTACGGAGCTTTTAGTTTGGCGTTTGAATATTGGTGAGAACTTAATATGATAGGAGTGTTCCCGGGAGGGACTCACGACAAAATTATTTTTTTTAAGTAGGTACTTTTTGTTTGTTGTAAAATATACTCGGACATCATCAGTCAAATGATATAAAACTTCCATTTCCAACCTATCCACTGAGACTTATTCTCTTTATTGCTCACTCCGTTTTAACATTCAATCAAGGTTCCATTTAACCCCCCCCCCCCCCCCCTCTTCTTAACTCATCAAAATGCAAAACACTACTCACTTCGAAACCTCCCAAAAGTGTTAAAAGCCACCAGCGGGGTCCGTTGAAGCTCTTTTCTATAACAAAGTTTCAGACCGTATGGGGGTGAGGTTAAACTTTTTTGACGGGAGTGAAAGCGGTGAGAACCAATGAATTTCACGCAGGCCTGCCGCGGCAGGAGTACGTGGTTTCGGCACGGCAGGTGAATAATGAGAGTGGACTACTTAGGTAGTTAGGTACTTATTGAAGTGCGAGCGACTAATAAAAGTAACGTACTTCGAACGAATTAAACCGATTTCCGCAACAGCAACAAAAGTAGAAAACAAAAGCTGCAAATTACTACACAATGGTTTATTATTTACCTTACAGATGCCACGTCTGCATAGATCACTGTGCTTCCCTGCGTAAATCCTTGTGCTTCCCTCAGGGGAGCCCTAAATCGAGTACTGGGGCCGGCCGGGAAATTACAGTTTCATAACTAATACGCGGTAGATTCAAGGATTCTGCAGTTAATTGTTTATCGTTATTCATGAAGCATATAACGTTCCTTGTTCAAGGTACAAATTACCCGTCGACAATAACCAATATAATCATCATTCTCCAGATGAAATAACCAACTCGATTTCACAAAGCCATGCGTGATTATAATCAGGTGTTGCCTAGCAATGAAAATGGGCTGGCTGTGTACCGTTTCATTCACGATCATGACGAAGCTTTTCGGTTCAAATTCAGGGCCTGGCTGTGAACGAAAGGCTGGTCGTACAATGTTCCCAAGTTCAAGAACTATCTAAAAACGTTTTTAAAAAATCGATATAATGGCGTCCTGTGAAGTTTAACCCCTTACTTTCCCTGGTTATGCAGATATCGACGTATTCGTGCAGAACAGGGGAAAGCATTTAAATTACGTAATAACTGTGAACTGTGATAACACGAAAGAAGAGAACGGGGAAACCGATTCTGTTTATTTTGGGTCGGCCTTTCGATGATTCTTGCTGAGTACTATACAGGCCAGGGGCTTTTTTTCCCGGCAATGCGTTGTTTAATTCTGAGAGTAATAAGACTTAACCACCTATTTTCCAATGACACTATTTCCAAATATAGACCCTCGAGAGTCCCCCTCCTAGACCAGGGAGATTATCACCCGTTAAGAAGGGGTATCGATTAGGTTTCCGCCCACCGGACCAAAAAACTACTCGAGAACAGCCGCATTGTTACAGTCCTCCCCACATGACATACATCTGGGTAGCAGAAGTATGAGGGGGAAAAGAAAGGATCATGGATATGTCTCTCCCTCACATAATGTCATGATCACTTTTAAAAACATCGTTAATATGGTGGAAATACCCAAGTAATTTAATCGCCTTCAGTTTTCGGGTTGCATTCAACTATTTGAATACTCTTTACGACCTCTTCTTCACAATACGTGGGGTACAGATCAGGTGAGTGGCTCCTAAAACTAATTTCCATGTGCATCGTCAAGATGACGTCCTAAGGAGGCTACATGCCGAACTTCAACTTCTTACGGTTAATAGGGCGGAAATTAGATGTGGGAGCCACTCAGCTGATCTGGACCCTGTGCATCGTCAGGATGACGTCCTAAGGAGGCTACATGCCGAATTTCAACTTCTTACGGTTAATAGGGCGGAAATTAGATCTGGGAGCCACTCAGCTGATCTGGACCCTGTGCATCGTCAAGATGACGTCCTAAGGAGGCTACATGCCGAATTTCCACTTCTTACGGTTAATAGGTCGGAAATTAGATGTGGGAGCCACTCAGCTGATCTGGACCCTGTGCATCGTCAGGATGACGTCCTAAGGAGGCTACATGCCGAATTTCACCTTCTTACGGTTAATACGGTGGAAATTAGATCTGGGAGCCACTCAGCTGATCTGGACCCTGTGCATTACGGTTAATAGGGTGGATCTACCTAGCCTTCACTTTTCGAGTTAATAATAATCTAAAGTGCTCCTACCATGTCGCGGAATTTCGTGTCGCGAAAAATATGTCGTTTAAAAATTCCTTGACCCCCAGCCAAAAGACATATCCATGTCAAAAGGGGGAATGAAAAGTAGTATGAAGTTCTGGTTCAGGAAACGACATCTGAACAACATCAATGTGACTAAACGCCACCGTAAAGATGATACTACCTCAATAATATTTTACTGGTGGAGAACAAAGCTCCTACATACGAGTATTGGCGGATAATGTTGTCAGAGGTTGTTCTCCAGTGAATTGTGCTCATCTGGGCAACCTCTAGGTGATCAACCTCCATCGTCAGGATGGAACAACTACTGGGACTTGCAAATTGGAACATGGCACCAATTGCCTTCAAACCCACGGTTGAACCGGCAAGAGTAGGCCCGAAGTTTACACTTCCGCCGTCCGTCCAATGACAGCCTCCTTAGGTTTTTTTTGGACCAATTTCTTATAAAAACATGTCTATCTAATAATTGAAAGTTTCCAAAGATAAAAAAGTACAGTAAAATTTTCTAGTGAACTTATCCGCCACAGAAAACAAAGGTTCTATGATACGGACTCGTAGGTACCTATGTGGAGTCTTTTCCCCACAAAAACTTTTTGCATCTCTCCTCTCAAAATCTAAAACATCGGGGCACGCCCACATTTATGAACCAGGCTCCCCAGAAGTGCCTCTAAAATGTCGGACGACTGAGGGGAAATTCAGTGAATACTTGATTTCTCCTTGAATCAAAACTGACGAGAAAAGAAGTTAGGTTGGATATTAGGTTTTCTGATGTGGTTCGAAAGAAGATTCATTTTGAAAGAGAAAAAAAGAACCCCCCCTACCTTGACGGAGAAAGAAGAGAAAAACTTGTGACTTATAAGCCCTTAGCCATACACTTACTCGACGTCATGGGACCTCTTCACTTATTGGACTTGCATAAACTGCATCCGAAGTTTTGAGATGGTACAGAGTTCGACATTTTTTTCCAGGGACCAGATGGGGCTTCGTTTTACAGCTTTTCCTTTGGGTTCACCGGGGGTTTCCAACCTATCAGTTTCCATCATTGAAATGAATGCAGCTGTGCAATAAGGTCACGTCTTTGTGAGCAGAGTAAGGATGAATTTCGCGGATGTTCTTTCACGATATTTTTCAATGCACAAATTAAAATAAATATTTCTGCACTATCTATTATTCGCCTCGTACGAACTGTATTAATTGTTGGTTTTCATTAAGAATACGGTAATTTTACTACTGTCGCTTGGCAGCAACCGAATCAAACGCATAAATGAGAGCAGTTATTAAATTATTCCGGAGCTATACGTGTCAATGCCATCAAATGGAAAGAAAGACGCTCAAGGAACCACACATTTCATGCAGCATGACCACATGAGCGAATATTGAAATAACAGTTTAACACATGTCGTGAGCGCAAGGTAGGGAAGGTTTGGGCAGGTCGCAGGAGAGAGGAGGATGTGACCCTTAGGATTTTTTTTGGATAGCTAACACCCCGCGGTTATCACCACAGCGAGTGTTAGAGGAAGAGATGTCCCACGGTTACCACTACAGCAGAAGCTAATGGAACAGAATGCTAACATCCCGCGGTTATCACCACAGCGAGTGTCAGAGGGTAAAGCATCCCGTGGTTACCACCACAGCAGACGCTAAGGGAGAAGGATACTAGCACCCCGCCGTTATCACCACAGCGAGTGTTAAGGGGTGGAGCATCCCACGGTTACCACCACAGCGGACGCTAAGGGGTATGGAAGGGAAGGCGAGAGAGGAGGATAAGGTGAGAGAGAGGTTGCAGGTAGGAGTGAGGTTGGTCGAATGAAGAGCTGGGCGAGCCAGGCGCCTTATAAAGGTGCCTCCACCTCGTTCCCCGCCTGTCAGCAGTCGTTAATGGTCGTTGAGAGACGTTGGGAGTTCGACGGAGGGGAACCCTCCTGGGTTTCAACCGAGCCGTCACGCAGCTCGTCTTTCTCCTTGTTTATTGATTAAATCTATAAGTTACATGAGAGTGGTAGGTATATGTTACATTTGAAGGGTACCACGAAAACACACAATGAGTTTGCCAGAACGAGTCGAGATGCATATGAGACAGACATCGTCATCGCGACCCCCCCCCCCCCTTACTACAATCACTGAGGAAGGCTGACCCCCCCCCCCCCACCGACCGCCAGTGGGATCAGTGTAGTGGGGGATGCTTGGAGGGCGTGCATTTGACCTCTAGACATATTCCAGCTCAACTATCCCAATCAATAAATCAAATTTATTTGTATGACACCGTAGGAGGTAATACAAATGTCAGTAGATAGGTATTTACATAACAATATTATACAACATATGACCAACATCAAGTCCAAGTCTTCGATACCTCGGAGAACTCCTCAAGAGTGTAGAGAGGGGATGCTGCCAGCTTGCGTCTCCAGTCCTGTCTCAGCCTCTTCAGGAAAAGAAGCCTGTCAGATAGGCAGTGAGTTGAACAGCTTTGCTCCTGTGAAGGTTACGTTGTTCTGTTGAGATGAGAATAGCCACAGTTGTTCGCACTGCAGGTTGATGCTGTGGCAAGTTTGGTATTGATGTTGAGGCAGTTTAAATGCTTTGGATTACTCCGCACAATACAAAAATGACTCGTTCTGCTGCTTTTCTTTACTTGTCTGACTTTGTTTGAATAAACCTGGTGTTTTGTAATCTCACTCACATAGCTTGTTTCAATCAAAACACCCCGAAGCCCAGTCTCAGCTCTTATTGTGTTTGCTGAAAAGTATTTGGCTTACATGTTCTGGTGGCAGCGCAGCAGTGGGATTTTTGTCCTTGGTAGCCGGACACAAACCCATTTGTTGTGAGACTTGGGCAGCGGATAGAGGATACCAGTCGCTCCTGCGGGTTGAGGAGAATCAAGAGCATAACTCGACCCATCTATGGCCGCCCCTAAAATCGTCCAGACCTTGCTGTACCAGATGAAGAAGGAAGAAAGCCCCGATGTGAAGATGAAAAGCATCGGAGGATCCACCAGGATCACATTATCAATGTTCCTCGAGATCTACCCCTGGGACCTGGATGCATGGGGCAGCCCCCGGGTGACGGATTTCTTCCATCATTTTGACCTGGTGTCACAGGACTTCAGCCCCATCAATAATCTCCACTTTTTAGATCCCAAGCCTGGGGAGCGGGCTGGCAGTTCCTTCTAGATTGCCCCTTTGCAGGTGCTCCTACTGCCCCCTACAAGTATGCTCCCGGTCAGATGGTCCGCTGGTTTGAGTGGGAGGAGCATGGCAATTCAGTGGCCCGACTCTACTCACTCACATCTACGTCTCCGGCACAAGTCAAAGCCAAACACCAAACGTTCCATGGGTTTAACTCAGAAGGTGGTAGATTAAGAGGCGTGAGAACTGGCCATCCCGCACAAGGCTCTCAAACTACAGAGGATCCTCAAAGTGTTCACCTGCCTGCTCGCCACCCTCCCCCCCCCCCCCCCCCCCACGACCTCGGGTCAGCGCTAAAGCAAGCTGAGGAAATGGAGAGCACTCTGGAACCAACGCCAGTCAAAGGAACGTGTGGAACGACTTCCTCCTGTAGTGAAGTAAAGTAAGTAAAGTAAAGTAAAGTAAAGTAACAGCCATTTCAGGCTGGGGCTTTTCGTCCGACTGCCCTGCCAGCGTCGCGGATGTGATCAGCTGTCCTCCAATGGAGGATCAGAATTCGATCTGATCATTTCGCTCTTTACTTGGCTACTCATTGCCTCGCCCCCTTGAGTGGAGAGGGGTTCGCCCAACAGCCACATGGGTCATACTTGGACGTGTCACCACGTGTCACGGCGGTCACCCATCCAAGTACTAACCACGCTCGAGGTTTCTTAACTTCGGTGATCTCACGGGAACCGGTCTATTCCACCTGATAAGGCCGTTGGGCTTGCCTCCTGTAGTGAATGCCGGCCCAAGCCAGAGCCAACTCTGAGACCAGCAGGATCGCACCAAGGACCTATCCATTGGAAACACTCTCTCCCTGCTAGGGGACCCGGCCGACCACATGCACTCAAAACACTGTCCGGGAGCACCTGTAAGCGACCCAGCAAAGGAGACCTATTTACTTATTGTGGAAAGACAGGGCATTTGAGGGACAACTGTCACCATAGAAGAACTGACCTCGTCAAATACGGTTCACAAAAGTTATGGTACCTCGATCCTGGATGCCTCACCAGAGATAAGGACCACCCTCACGCTAGCCAGTAGGTACCCAAATCTGGGCCTCCACACCACGCCACTGGAGGGACTGAAATACAACCAAATGGCGGTGATCCATCTTGAGTATCCCTTGAAGGGGGACATGGTTTCAAGTGGGGAGACATAAGCTCTGGAGATGGATACCAGAGCAACCATATCGATTCACGCCGACCTATCACCAGAGTCCCTGTATTACCAACTACAGCTAAAGCCTACGCCACTGATGGCCAAGCCCTCCCTTTCATCAGCAAGACTCAAGCTTGTACACACATTTTGCGTCCAACCACAGAGCCAAGGATAACATACATGACCTCCTGGGTGATGACCACATGGACAGTTTGTGGATCATTGGGGCAGAAGCCAGGAGTCCTGTAAGAAGGACCTTCCGAACTGGCATCATGGGTTGGGGAACAAAGGAGCCGCATTGGAGTAACCAACTCTCCCCCCATCGAACGCGGTCCTCATAACTCGTGAGGCTGATGTCAGACAACCATGATACAACTCCTCTAAGGGGCTTGACAACCTCCATAAAACCTCGACCACCCGTACCAGGCCCGATAACAGGCAGCGATTCCCCGGAGATCCCCTCATGTCTGAGTTCCACGGAGTCCCTAGAAACCGGAGCCCAAAGTGCATCCTAACCAGACACCATGGATGTCACCCTCACCCCCGTTTATGTAATACCTCAGCCTATGCAAGTACAGTTGAGCCCACAAACTAACAACGAGTATCGTAATGGCCCTTCCCATGTGAGGTACAGCGGATAATGGCGACTTGCTCAGTGATCGGGGATCGGGCTTATCATCAACAAATTACCCACATAACAGAAGCCCAAGCAAGTTGGCACACACTACGCTCAACCAACTGCCTCACGAGACTCTATGCTGGGCTAGGCGCCAGCCAGAGGATTCTCCAACTCGCCAGAACCGAGACATCTACACCTGACACAGTCAATCCGCACCAGGTGAGGGAGCCGCAGCCAGGAAACGAGGCTACCATGGATTTTGAGCTTCAACCACCATCGCCCTGGAACAGTCACCACTGGCTTGGAAGGGGGCAACCTCCAAGAAGCCTCTCATGGTCCCACGAGTTACCGAAACCCTCCCAAACAGCCATTATTAGCAACAACGTCATCTTTGAGATTAGATAAGGTGGAGCCTAATGTTTCAAGCTGTACAGACGCCTTTTAGTAATAATTTCCCGCCTTATTTGTAATCAAAGCTTGCCACGCTGCCTCTCGAGCCCAAGTTCATAGTGTGAACATGGAAATCCATGATGTGAAGTTACTAAGAGAATTCACGGTCCCCCCCCCCCCCCCCCCCTCTTTCTATATGGACCACACCACTATTCAGCTAAAATTCTGACAACATGATTGTATTATAATTGAAATGAACCGTTAATAACTCAAGTGACAACGTTCGCATGAGAATGGATTAACAGAACCGTTCTATTCCGTGATTTACAAACCAACCCGTTTGGGTTAAGCTGGATACGCTGATACGACGGATTTATCGGATTACAGCATGACATGCACTCGATAATTAGTCGCGTATGATCCACGAGTGATTTTTAGAGGGGCGCCTACGAAAATACGGTTGGAACATCAAAGGTTTCAGTTGTAGGGCTGAATTATGTAAATACAATTATAAAGGTCAAACTGTTTCTGAGTAGTACCTCACTGGAGATAGCAGGATGAATCCCAGTCTAGAAGCTGAATTTTTCAACAACTTTCTACATTTTCTGATGATCTATCCAACTACTCAATACTTCTCTAGAAGGATTCAGAGAGAAGGAGGGGAAGAATGTTCTGCTGTTGACAGCAAACCAAGCATTCCGACAATTGATCAATGCAAAAGGATCTGGGGTAGTGATCAACATTCTTGAAATTTCTTGCACAGCTAGACCTAAAACTGAGTTGCCGTGTTAACATTATTCATATACCACTCTGTACGATATAAGACGGTGTTTATGTATGTATAAGATTTTCACCAGTAAAGACGGAGAAACCGAGCTACGCATTACAAGGGACCAGTAGCGGTGCGTGGGCTCTGAAAATGGTGGGCCACCAAACCGGAACACAAATTAACAGCTTCTTCTACAAAATACCTGTAAATGTTTTCCAACAGTGGAGTCTTCTTATGAGAAATGGGTGGATTTTAATCAACCGCAGCTCTTAGCAAGTCAGAATGTAAGCACTGTGTTCACAATAGTTCTGACCAGTACCCGGGATTACCAGAAGCTAAAAGTTCTATAGCTTCATACTGACTAATACTCAGCAACTTCCTAAACTTTTAATCATCACTCTATCCTCCTAGGAAAACGTCGAAAATTTCAACTGTAAGTTAGCCACCGAATTCATGTGGTACAAAAATACAGAAGCAAACAAACTAAACAACCACTAAAAACAACGAACTAGACTAAAATAGAACCAGTACCTACTTGGATGGAGAATCAGACTAGAAGCTAGGTACTTATTTGTGAATGATGACGTCGATCAATCCACGAGACCACAGACAGGACACAACGCACTTAATTATCGCAAATCCAAATCTATCCTGGGAACTCGAATGGGAACATACAAAATTCGAAACAAGCAGAAAATTGAAAACTCAACATAGGAACAGAACGGCGGTGAAAGTGATAAGAACATGGAATAAAGGGCTCCCTTTATTCCATGATAAGAATTTTTAGGGGAGGTCAGATAGAAGGACAAGCATCTCGTATCGAGATAACAACATGAATTGAAACAATCCAATCGATTGTGAACAGAAACGATTGTTGGATGGAAATGTTGGCCTCGGGCCCAAAATGGGCGGAGCTAACCAAATTTTTACTCGACTGAGCTTGTGCGGACGGGCCACTTTTCTCCATTGCCATAGTAACACCTGGTCCCTGGACCTGCCAGTTTCAGAAGCGTAGGTTTCAATTTTGATTGCAAGACATCGATTACTGTAGCTATATTCCGATAAAATGCTCGAATATCCATAGCCAGAAATCTCTGTCTTCTTCTTCTTCCCAGTTACTTGTCTTGGCCGCAGCCATGCCAGACATAGGTTAGGACAGAGAGAGAGAACTCTGTCGAGTCGCTGTTGAACTTCGTGAAAAATGCTAGGGTACAGTATACGGAAGGAAATTCGAATGCCAACTGAACAAATGGTTGGCATTTTTTTGGAGTTTTTTGTGTTTCTGGATGCCGGGGCAGTGGCCCAAGTGGCCTTATGGACGCAACGCCTCTGCAAGGGACACAGCCAGGTAGGTACCTCTTCCTCCACTGGTCTCCAACGGTCATTCCGATGGGACCTCAGGAGGGTAGATCGGCCTATAAATACGCCCAAATGCCTAGCTCGGGATCATTCAACCTATTCCTCTCAAACGATACGAACTAAATCACTCGCGAAGAAATCGTGGAAACCCATTTCAAAGAAAAAGCGGGAAAAATAGTCTGTTTCCACTAATGCACGAAAAAACGAGAAAAACACTGGTATACCGGTTTTCCGCGTTTTTTCGTGTATTGGTGGAAATAGACTATTTCTTCAATAAATCCGTTTTTTTCTTCTCTCAGACGACTGCCTTCTCTCGCGAACCTTGCCTTCTCACTCATCCAACCTCTTTCCTCCTTATGAGCTTTCATCAACGGTGAAGACTGGACCAAAGCATCCCCTCAAAATACTCCTCGAGGTGCAAACCGGACGAGTATTTTTCCAGATATCCATCAACGGTGAAAACCGGGCGGATATCTCCCTCACCTTTCAAATATTCAACGACGGTGCAAACCAGGCGAATATTTTACCTAAATTCCTGGAGGCGTATCCTAGGAGGTGAAAACTGCACGGATAAAACTCCTCTCACATTTCTACATAACTCTCCATCCTTTCAAATTCAAAACCTCTTCCGAATTCACAACTCTAACATCAAATTTTATTTCCCATACAATTTTGTATTCCAACCAGAGCCATCACATGAGTCGATTGCGAAAGAAAACCCAACACAAATTGGATAAAAATTGCGGCATACGAATTTTGACAAACGCAAACAGACGTCATGTATAATACTATACAGATTTGGTAGTTAGATTTGTAAGCATAAAACTGCAGAATGGTATGAAACGGATTTATAGATGAATATTTATTCTTATTGAGGTTTGTCCCCCTCCAATAAAAATTTAAAACAATAGGGCACTCCCCATCTAGAAGTGTAGAAGGACGACCCTAACACCGGGGAGGGGGGGGGGGGAGTGAAGAGGAAATTTGGCATCATGTTTGCAGAACATGCTGCGTAAATATCCCTGCGTAACTATCAGAGCGAACATCCAGTCAAGCTCGTTCCACTTACAGATATACACGTAAAATACGTGTACATACAAAACGCGAATATGTAAAATAAACATACGGGACTTGAGCAATATTACAATCGTCACCCCCCCCCCCCCCCCCCCACCCCTCACCAACGTCACCCTCCCTTCACTGCCACGCAGGAACGACATGGCTGGAGGTGTGATGCCGGAAATTTATATCTGTATTTGCACAGGGAAGGGAGGCCTTTGGAATGTTGGTTTTACAGCTTATTTAAAGAATGAAGGATAGGTGGGGCCGGGATGATGTGGAGCTTAGGAGGCAGTTTTGGGGTATTCTAAACTCTATTCGAGATTCAGAAAACTGGGCACGAACACACACACACACAAAAAAATACAAATTAGAAGTTGTGTTGTTTGATGATCCATCAGACTGATGCGATGGTTTTCCACCACCTGAAATACGAAGCAATATACCCCAGAAGAAAGCAATACCTATGTCCCAGTTCCTTCTGGAGAAACTCAGGGAATCGATTCTACTCTTCATTTGGAACAAAAAATGCTCAGTAGAAATATTTCGAAAAATCATTTGTTTTAAAGATATCCGACAATTTGTATTTTTCCAACCACATAAAAACGCTAATAAATTTGAAAATATTGAGACTACAACAAATCAAATTACATCGTTTGAAAGAACGTTAAATTTCCTGTGTGTGTATTTTCTGTTTTCAATGGTCAGAGTTACTTGAAATGTTGGCCAGTATCAGTTGGAACATTCGAAAATTTCAAAATTTAAAATTGTGAAAAAGATTTTTACGTTCTACTGAGGTTTAAAAAAAACCTACAACTTGTCAAATTTCACAAAAACTTCTTCATCTAATAGGCGTTACATTGATATACTTAGATTTAAAAATAACGTTGTAGTAGAGTTAAAAAATGGTAAGTGAACGTTTGAAAACATGAGCAGAGGTGAATTTGTGCGGGGGGGGGGGGGGGGGGGGATTAATTAGACCTCGTAAAATAAAACTAACGCTTCCTTGACTGTTGAATAAAAATAACGCTGGAATATGAAGGGGACATATCGAAATTCAAACAACAACGAATGATAATCATTTTTCAACTCTACTAGACACAAAGGATGAGGGGGCCGATTCTGATTGGCCCAGGAAAAGAATCCCAAAAACATACTCTCTTTTGGGCAGAAATGAAGATTTTCAACAAACTGTCTGTCTGTAAGATCAAAATTGAAACTATGACTGGATTCATTCAAGTGACGTGCAAAGGCCGAATCACCCTTATTATCCCTGAAATCTTTTTCATGTTCATTCTTTCTCTAAAATTCCCACCAGTTTGACCACAACAGTGGTCCACAAGAACACTTTAATTTATAAACACCACTTTTATCTTGAATATTAATTTTATCTTTAACTGAACTTAATGAAGATCTGAGATTATTTTTAGTTTTATATCCTACTTTGAACTCTTTAGAAGTAAATATTTCACTAATTTTATCCGAAATTTTTCCATAATACGGTATATTGATCCAAATCTTTCCCTCAGTCGTAGCTTCCCTAACTAGGTTTGAAACTCCTTCCCTACTCTTTTTTCTAAGAACCCTATTCCATATTGTATCAATGATCTCTCCCATAGCCATTACTAACCATTTTTAACTTTTCTTTAGCAAAATTCTGTTCACTCATTGGTATAGATAAAGCTGTGTTAATCATACTATGGAAAGCAGCATGTTTGTGGACTACTGGATGATGTCGCTGGAACTAATGTTTTCCATTATTCAACGAAATGGAAAGATCAAGAAAATTTAGGTGATTACATCCGAATTCTGAGGTGAAGTTAATGAATGGATCTACGTTATTAATTTGAGTATGATATGAACCAAGTTGTCTTTCAGTCTCTTTCCAAAGGATAATGACATCGTCTACATATCTATGGCAATAAAGGAGGCTGTCTGATTTACACTTTCGAAAAATTTGTTTTTCAAGAAAATCCATATAAATATCTGTAAGCAATGGAGATAATGGAGATCCCATTGCAACCCCTGGTTGAGTGTGGTGTTTCCCATCGAACTAGAAATAATTCTGATCCATACAGACATACATTAAATTAAAGGGGGGAGATCTCATTGATACAATATGGAACAGGGTTCTTAGAAAAAAGAGTAGTGAAGGAGTTTCAAACTAGTTAGGGAAGCTACGACTGAGGAAAAGATTTGGATCATTATACCGTATTACGGAAAATTTTCGGACAAAATTGATGTAATATTAACTTCTAAAGGGTTCAAAGTAGGATACAAAACTAAAAATAATCTCAGATCTTCATTAGGATCAGTTAAAGATAAAATTAATGTTCAAGGTAAAAGTGGTGTTTATAAATTAAAGTGTTCTTGTGGACTTGACTATTGTGGTCAAACTGGTGGGAAGTTAAGACGGTGAATGAAAAAGATTTCAGGGATAATAAGGGTGATTCGGCCTTTGCACGTCACTTGAATGAATCCAGTCAGCTTCAATTTTGATCTTACAGTTTGTTGAATATCTTCATTTCTGCCCAGAAGGGAGCATGTTTTTGGCATTCTCCTCCTGGGCCAATCAGAATCGACCCCCTCTTCCTTTGTTCCCTTCACCATTCTTCTTCACAACCAATTACAATCGACCACATTTCACTTTTTGACTATTTACAAGGTCACCTCTCCAATGTGCCTGCAGTTATTGTTTGTCACTTACGATGGTTTGAAAACCGAAACCGGTAAAACAGTGTTTTTCGCGTTCTTCGCGTATTAGTGGAAATAGACTATTTGTTCAATAACTCCGTTTTGGTTTATCATTCTCTGAATAATACACCTATGTATTCGCTCAGCAAAAAATTTTTATAACACCCCCTCAAAATTTTTTCTTTTCCGTTTCAAGGTGCGTAGATTCCAAAAATGCAATGTCCGTCCGCCGTCCGCCGTATCACGTGTACCGGCTTCATTTTCGGTCCAAAAAATTCGTTCTTTTGCACACATGCTCCATTAGGGCCCTAGTTGTGTCCCGAAACTTCGCAGCCAGATCGGAATTATACCCAGGGGTGTTATGAGTGAAAATGTGTATAAAAATAGGTACTTTTTGTGTTTTAGTAACATATTAGTAACATGAGCTTTTGAGGTATTGTTCTCCATGTTTTTGGGACGAGAAGACCGAATATGAAGGCGATTCTTACCAGAGTGGAAAATTGAGGTTCTAACGAAGTTTTAGCTTTAAATTTACGCTACATTTTGGTCTAAAATCGTCGTTTTTCCGCACACAGTTCGGGTCCCCATTTGGGGGCACATTTGGGTCCTAGTTGTGCTCCGAAGCTAGGCAGCCCGATCGGAATACACCCAGGGGTGTAATGGGATTCGTAAAAATACGAATTTTCGAGGGATTTTACAGGTTTTAGTGAACATGATATATCGTTTTCCATGTTTTTAGGGCGAGAAGACCGAATATTTGGTTGATTTTGACCGAAGAGTGAAGAATTGAGGTTGTAACGAAGGTTAAGCTCCCGAAATTCATTTTTTATGAGTCAAAAATTGTCTGAACTCACCATCAATTTGTATAATAATACTAGAAGCAGTATCAACAGGTGAACCAAGTCTAATAAATGGTACTATCAATGATCAAAAATAATCTGTTGAAATGAAAAGCCGATCCTAATTCGTGTTTTTGGGGGCCAAAATTGGTGGAAACCATCAAAAATAGCCATTTCAATAATTGCACATGAAAGAAACAATAAATGAACAGCCAAAATTTCTGTATGTATGTCCAGTAGAATAATAAACCCATGTGACAAGGACTTTGCAGCGTTTTTCTGTTCTTCCCAGCTAGCTCTTAGCTCCACGTGCTTGGCCCCTTGCTCCCCTCCTGACACTCGTATCGAGAATCACCTTCTTGAATCCTAGCTATCCTATCCCCTACCTCCCTCCTTCTGTAAGGAGGAATCATCGCGGTTGGAATGGGAAAACGTGAGAACGTAAAACTTGCGGTGGGGCGGCTCGGCGATGCGCTATAAAGCGCCATCTGGTACCTCCGGGTGGAGAAACGATCTTCTTACCACCACCCAGCCTCTGCCCAACCTCCATCTTTAATAGCATTTTAAATGATATTTAATCTCTTTGTCTGTATATCGCCTTTAAAAGAGAGAAAATGGTGTAAGAAGGGGGTAGTTTGATGGAAGTGAAGGGGAAAACGTTCAAGAAAACGGGAAATGGCGTACGGTGGGGAAAGCAGTGGAGGTAAAACTCGAAACTTTTCGTTTTAAGAGTTTCATATTAAATTACGGCTTTCCCAGGTTCGTGGATACCCCTCCCACTTGTGTGCTCCCACTTCAGAGGTATGAGGACTACGAAATCACTTTTTACGTCCACCGCCCGACAGTCCTACGTCACTTGGTGACTGTTTAGTGTTGCGTGGGTGAGGGTGGAGGGTCGTAATTTTTTTTTTTTTACGTTTTTAAAGGGCCATTTAATTTTTGTAGGTTTTCATGAACTTACCAGAAACTAAAATCTACTTGAAAATTGTTTCAACCACCTCCAGCTGAAACAAAACGTTATCATAATATTATTATACCTAAATGTTCGGGGGCTCAGCTCCAAACTCGCCAATTTTCGTCACCAGGCTCCTCGCTTAGGTCATAATTCTGTCCTTCTCACCGAAATCTGGCTTTCGCCTAATGTTAAATCGGAGGAGCTGCGGTTTTCGGACGTGCCGTTTACCGCACGGACCGTTCGCGGCTCAATACTGCAACAAAGTCAATTGGAGGCGGAGTTTTGATAGCTGTATGTAAATTGTAAAACCCTTCCAGTGGAAAATCCCGGATACCGTTGAAAATCTGTTCGTTGTAACGGGCGATTTCCATGTGTAGGAATTTTTTATTTTTAATCTCAGAATCGGATTTATCGCCCTTGACCCCCCCCCCCCCCCCCCGGGCATTTTTCATCTCAAAACTCCGTGCAGCTTGGGCAACAAACGGATAGAAAAAAACGCTGCAAATTATAACACAAAAGTTTATTATTAAAGTACCTGTATAGATGCCCCTTCTGCGTAGATCACTGTTTCTGTGTCAATACCCACGAGCTCCCACCGAAAATGGCTGTATCATTTTGGTTTATTATTCTGTGAATAATACACCTATGTATTCGGTCAGCAAAAAATTTTTATAACACCCCCTCAAAATTTTTTGTTTTCCGTTTCAAGGTGCGTAGATTCAAAAAATGCAATGTCCGTCTGCCGTCCGCCGTATCACGTGTACAGGCTTCATTTTTGGTCTAAAAAAGTCGTTCTTTCGCACACCATGCTCCATTTGGGCCCTAGTTGTGTCCCGAAACTTTTCAGCCCGATCGGAATATACCCAGGGGTGTTATGAGTGAAAATGTGTGTAAAAATAGGTACTTTTTGCGTTTTAGCAACATGTTGGTAACATGAGCTTTTGAGGTATCGGTTTCCATGTTTTTTTGGACGAGAAGACCGAATATGAATTCGATTTTGACCAAAGAGGGGAAAATTGAGTTCTACCAAATGTTCAGCTCCCAAAATTGATTTTTTATGGGTGAAAAACCTGGGAAATCGTCTGAAATCACCATCAGTTTGTATAATAACCCTGGAAAAAGTGTCAACACGTGGATCAAGACGATTAAATGGCACTACCAATGATCAAAGATAGTTAAAAAAAAAAAACGTACCTAATTTGTGTTTTAGGGGCCAAAATTAATGAAACCATCAGAAATAGCTATTTCGATTATTATTACGCATGAAAGAAGCAATAAATGAACAGCCAACATTTCCGTAGCTATGTCCAATAGAATAATAAACCCATGTGACAAGGACTTTGCAGCGTTTTTAATTTGGGAGTCCAAAGTGCAAAATCAGCTAATGTCAAGTCTTCAGAATTAATATCAAAAACATAATGTCATAAGCTTCAAGTAATTATTGATAACATAGGAATAGGTGGGTTCTGGTAAATTTTTTCCCATAAAAATGTCATTCTTGAGTGGTTTTAATGGTCCAATCCCTAAGCAGTCACTCTTTCCTATTTGAAAGTTCTACCAACAAGAACTTACTTGCGAAACTCACTCAACTAAGTTCACTAACTTATGAAAAGTTATTCCCATGTGATTTAAATATAATAACATTGTTCCCTCTTGCGATACATCGTATACTACGTAGTATTGTATAAAGGTATATTATTATCTAGCATATTATAAAGAATGTAGAGGATGCGAGACCATCAGCGCTGGAGGTTTCAGAGGTCTTTCAATTTTCTCAAGAGGCAACGAGCCTCAATAAAAAAAGAAGAAGAGGGGGAAAAAAATCGATTTCAAGAAGCCATCCTTCCTACGAGTATATAATGCCTTCCCAAGATTTCCCACGAGATTCCTGGACACCTTCTTAACAAGGAAAAGGAAAAACCGCGAGGTGGGTTGTTTCTCTGGTTTTCACATTGTGGCTAACTCCTAGCGTGGACCAAAAGATAGGATACCTATTTGCAAACGTAGAATCAACAAGAATTTCAGATCGATGAGACTTTTTGGTTTAAAAAAAAATGCTAAGAAAATTTGCAGCATTTCGGTTCATAATTTCGAATACACAAGAAAAAACGCTGCAAATCCCTGCACAACGGTTTATTATTTTGTATAGAATACCCTTCTGTTACAGATCATAGCTCTCTGTATAGATACTATATAATAATATAATATAATATGTACTTCTCTATACATATTATGTAGATCGCAGACCCTCCGTAGGTTAGTACCTAACCCCGTACTCGTTACAAGGTACCTATCTGAATCACGAGTTAAATGTTGCTAAAATAATGCAGCCGATGACAAACAGTAACTAAAACGGCAAAAAGAAACGCAAATAATGAAGTTCTGAAGGGAAATTGTTGATGTGGAGTGAAATAGATGCCCCTTCTGTGTAGACCACTGTTTTCTGTGGTTAATACCTATGGTGAAGCGTTGTGTAATAATTTGCCATTGTGTAATAATTTACCCATCAATAATACTTCAACGGTTGTTCAAGTTGCAAAAGTAACGATCAACAAAATCCAGCCCCTTTTTGGTAGATGAACCGTTATGTAATAATTTGCCGTTGTGTAATAATTTACCGTTGTGAGATAATTTACCGTTACGTAATAATTTGCCGTTGTGTAATAATTTACCATTTTGTAATAATTTACCCATCCACAATACTTCAACGTTTTTCAAGTTTCACAAGTAGGTACCTACCAACAAAATTCAATAGACCATCACTTGTCAAATGAAATAATATCGCAGAACAACCAACTCGACTTCATACAGCCATTCTTGATTATAATCAGGTGCTCCCTAGTGATGAGTATCTGGGCCGGATTTATACCGTTTGATTCACGATCGTGTTGACGAAGCTTTTTGGTGCTCACGAACGACTGGACGTACAATGCTCGGGGTGGTCTCAAAAAATTGATTAGCTCAAGACAAATTTAATAACGTACCTAAAAAAAAACAATACCCTTCTATCGAAAGTTTTCGAGATACGGCGTTCTGAAAATTTCAACCCCTTAGATGACTGACAGTAACGTCGAGCTTCGAGGACCAACTAGACCCCAAACGGAACCTATAACCCGAATTTCATCAATTTTTTTTTTTCAAGGTACGGCGGACAGACAGAAATATTTTTATTGCATTTTCGGATTCTACTACCTTGAAACGTAAACCATCAAATTTTGACAGGGGGTAAGAATTTTTTTTTCTTGCTCGATTCCAATGGTTCACTATTGAAAATAATAAACCAAAACAACACAAAAAAAAAGGTCTCGACCACTCAATACAAAAAGGTTGAAGAATCTTGACCCAACCAACCCTCAAGCTCCTTCAACCAGTAAGAACTTTTTTTTTTTAAATTCCTTTTTATTTAAAAAAAAAATACATATTATGCGGTGCAAGACATGGCAAGATATACCCCGCAACCATAAGGCAAGCCCTGTGCGGTTGGGGGGAGTTGCTTATCCAATTTCTTATTCTATCTTAGTTAATATTATTACGGATTTATGAGTGAGAAGCATCATCGCAAGGGTAAAATTCTGGGAGGACACAAGAGCCTATGTACATTACGTGTTTAAATGAAAATAATATGGACTTCTTTTATCAACAACTTAATTATGCAGATATTTATGTAACATCTTAGTTCACATAAATGCTAGTGAGGAGAGTTTTCGAATTTTCTAATCCGAGGGAAATAAGCCGGGAAATTTCTTGTTTTTTATAATCAGAACGAGTAAAATCTGAGGGTGATCTCATCTCATCAGGCAATGAGCGGATCAAGAATGAGATGCTATAATATATGTGTCTTGTACTCCATAGACGGGTTTTTGGGGTGGGCACTACTGCTTGGGAAATGAAGCGAAATTGGTAGGGAGGATTCCTCGAGAGGTTGAACATATCAGGATGTTTATGAAGAAAGGAGAGGGAGATTTTGAGGTATATTTGTTGAACGGAGAATGCCCGAGTACAATTATACAGATCAATAGTAGGAAATCTTCGGGGTTTATTTGCAATTACCTTTAGAATATATTTCTGCATTATATTGAGGGGGCTCAGAACCGAAGTACTATTACCCACCTGCTTTACTGGTGATAAAAAAATACTGAAAATTATTACGTAACGGTTTATTATTTTCCTGTGTTAGATTCCCCTTCTCCGTAGATCACTGTTTTCTTTGGTCAACACCTACGCTCGCGCATCCCCAGGAAAGCCCTAAATCCAGCACTGGACCCAACTCAAAAACATGCGGTAAATTCAAGAATTCTATCAGTAATTTATTATTTATTGTTATCCATGAAGTGTAACGTTTGTTCAAGTTAAAAACACTGCAAAAAGTGGGTACCTATCAACAAAATCCAAAATAACCATCATTCCTCAAATGAAATAATAGTACAGAACAACCAACTCGATTTCATTGATTACAATCAGGTGTTTTCTTGCGATGATAATATCCGGGCTGGATGTATACCGTTCCATTCATGATCATGTAGACGAAGCTTTCGGTGCATACTTCAGTGCCTTGTTGTGAACGAACGAACGGCTGGACGTACAATAATCCGGATGGTCTCAAACAATATTCCCAAGTTGGAAATAAATTTAAAACCGTGAAATATTCGAGATAACGGCGTCCTGGAATGTTCAGCCCTGTTTTCCATCCACCTAGAGATGACTTACAGTAACGCTGAGCTTCGCGGACCAGCTTCACCCCAAATGGAACCCGCAAACCAAATTTCATTCATTTTGGTTCGTGGCAACACCAAGAAAAAAACGCTGCAAAGTCCTTGTCACATGGGTTTATTATTCTACTGGACTTACCTAAAGAAATGCTGGCTGTTAGCTATTTTTTTTTTTTTATGGTTTCTTGGCCCCCAGAAATTCGAATTAGACTTATATTTTTGGCAAACTGTCTTTGCTCACTGACAGTGTCATTTAACTGCCTTGATTCACCTGTTGATACTACTTCCAGTGTTACAAATTTATGGTGATTTCAGACAATTTCCCAGGTTTTTCTGTCATTAAAAAAAAAAATGAATTTAGGGAGGCGAAACTTCGTTAGATCCTCAATTTTTCACTATTTGGTCAAAATCAACTTCATATTTGGTCTCCTTGCCCTAAAAAAACATGGAAAGGGGAAACTCTCAAGCCGAAGTTTACCGACATTAAAAATGCCTACTTTTGCAAAAATCTTTCACCTGTAACACCCCTGGGTGTATTCCGATAGGGCTGCAAAGTTTCGGGACAGAACTAGGGGGCCAATTCAGCCTGTGTGCGAAAGGACGACGATTTCAGACCAAAATTTAACGTAATTTTAAGGCTTGTTAGAACCTCAATTCTTCGCTTGTTGGTCAAAATCGAATTCATATTCGGTCTCCTCGCACTAAAAACATTGAAAACGATACCTCACAAGATCATGTTACTAACCCGGGGCGTTGAGTCGATAAGGCCACTTGAAGGGCATTTGAATTTCCCTCCCTACAATGTACCTAGAATTTTTCACAAAGTTCAATAGCGACTCGCCAGACGTCTCTGGCTATGGAATGGAAATTCTATGGATATTCAATATTATAGTAGATCATCCATGGTGTGCTCTATTATAGACCAAGCATGCTATCGGAATAAAGCGACAGTAATCGATGTCCTGCAATCGAAATAGAAACCTAGGCTCTTGAAACTGGAAGGTCCTGGGGCCTGGTGTCGCCATGGCAACTGAGAAACGTGGCCCATCCGTGCATGCTCAGTAGAGTAAAAATGTTGTTTGCCACGCCCACATTGGGCCCAGCCCGTAAAATCTGATTTCTACTCCAAAATCGTTCGTTTTCACAATCGATTCGATCCCTTTGATTCAATTTGTTGTTGTTGATTTTCTTGAGGGTGCCGCGAAGAAACACTCATCAAGCCGACAGTGGTGGTTAGAGGTTGCGTTTTTTCTTCTTATGCATTCGATTCGTCATCTCCATACGAGATGATTCTTCGTCTTCTGATTTGTTTTTGTTGTGATTTATATTCGCTTTCTCTGTTGAGTCAGTTGTCAGTTTTTAATGTTTTGCGTCAAATTGAGCGCGTTTTGCGTTCGGTCCGGTTCTGATGACAGATTTGTATTCGTGGTACCTACGTACATTTTGTCCTGTTTGGTGTTTGTGGTCTTGTGGATTGATCGGCGTCCTAACACACAGATAACTACCTAGCTGCTAGTCAATAGCTTCTCCATTCAAGTAGGTAGCGGCCGACGGGGCATTGTTTTGTTGTTATATTTTAGTTTACTATGTATAATTTTATAACGCATGAATTCGGTGGCTAATTTGCGGTAGAAATTGTGGACGTTTTCGTACGACGATAGATTGTTGATTGAAAGGGAATTTGCTCAATATCAATCAGGAAAAATAAGGGAAGGGTGTTTATTGTTGCCTCGAGGTAGTTTGTAGACAAATCTCTTGGTTTTGTGTTCCGGTTTGGTGCACCACCGTTTCAGAGCCCACGCACCGCTACTGTTACTAACACACCAAAAAACCCATATTTTTGCATCAATTTTTCACCCATAGTACCGTTGGGTATACTCCGATCGGGCTGCAAAATTCCGAGACAAACGGGCCCAAATGGTTGCGAAAGAACGAATTTTTTAGACCGAAAATAAAGGTAGATTTGGATTATAGGAACAGTAACGCCGAGCTTGGCGGACCAGGTAGACCCCAAACGGGTCCTACCTACCAAACTTCGTTAATTTTGGTTCATAAGTGCGAAGTGCGGCGGACGGACTGACATTTTTTATTCCATTTTCGGATTCTACATACCTTGAAACGTAAACCATCAAATTTTGAGGAGTCGGGTGGGGGGGGGGGGGGGGGTTCAAAAATTGTCTTCACCTTCTGTTGGATATGAGTATAGAAACCTGTTACTTCCCACTAAACCTTGAAATTTCTTTCAACGCTCTTCGGCGGGGGCTTTTCGCCTTGAAAGCATCACAGACGAAAATGACAATGAAGGGCGGCAGCCTCAACAGCTGAGTGAGTCATGAGGCTGATTTCATTCCTTGTAAACAATAGCCATAAGATGCCTGGGTATGAGGGCCTTTTTGGTTCACCCGGGCGAGAAATATCGACAAGGGAGGGGATTTACCCCGATATAGGGCACAAAAAACAAAAACAGTGATAACTGATTCGCCCTATTATTGTGGTTTTAGCGCCCCATGTTGTGCGCATCGTTCATTATCTGTGCCAGTGCAGTTATTGAGGCAGGATTGCAGTGGGTTTGGGTGTGGCGAATGAATAGGGTTGGGGCCGTTATAGTGGGAGGCAGCCTGTTCATCAACTGATCGAGGGCGGGATAAAACAAATTATGCTAATTTCCTATGGCCCTCTACCGAACTTTCGTAAAACCGACTAACGAAGAGTGTTATTGACACATGATAATATATTTGTTTTGGTTCCCTCTACTGCACATAGCAACTATTGCAGACCGTTTTTGGTTATTGTTTTTCACATTTAAAAAAACCCTGCAAATCCCTGCACAACGGTTTATTATTTTGTAAAGGATACCCTTCTGTTACAGATCACAGCTCTCTGTATGGATAACCCGTCTATATAATTATAATATGTACTATTCTATATATATTATGTAGATCGCAGACCCTCCGTAGGTTAGTACCTAACCCCGTACTCGTTACTAGGTACCTACCTAAATCACGAGTTAAATGTTGCTAAAATAATTCTGTCGATGACAAACAGTAACTAAAACGGCAAAAACAACGCGAAAAATGAAGTTCTGAAGGAAAATTGTAGATGTGGAGTGAAATAGATGCCCCTTCTGCGTAGATCACTGTTTTCTATGGTCAATACCTACCTTCGTGGTCATGTATAATGAACCGTTGTGTAATAACTTGCCGATCAATAATACTTTAACGGTTATTCAAGTCCGATCAACAAAATCCAGCCCCTTCTTGGTTGATGAACCGTTACGTAATAATTTACCGGTGTCTAATAATTTGCCGTTGTGTAATAATTTGCCGTTGTGTAATAATTTGCCGTTGTGTAATAATTTACCATTGTGTAATAAGCTACCCATCAATAATACTAGTCATCAAAATCCACTAGTCCATCACTTATCAAATGAAATAATATCGCAGAACAACCAACTCGACTCATAAAGCCATCCTTGATTATAACCAGGTGCTCCCTAGTGATGATTATCTGGGCCGGATTTATACCGTTTGAGTCACGATCGTGTTGACGAAGCTTTTTGGTGCTCACGAACGGCTGGACGTACAATGCTCCGGGTGGTCTCATAAAATTGTTTAGCTCAAGACAAATTTAATAACGTTGAAAAAACCATACCCTTCTATCGAAAGTTTTCGAGCGACGGCGTTCTGAAAATTTCAACCCCTATTTTGAACCCCTTAGAGATGACTGACAGTAACGTCGAGCTTCGAGGAACAACTAGACCCCGAACGGAACCTATAACCCGAATTTCATCAATTTTGTTTCATGGTAACTAAGAAAAGTAGCCAGTACGGCGTACGGCGGACGGACAGAAATATTTTTATTGCATTTTCGGATTCTACGGCGGACAGACAAAAATATTTTTATTGCAGTTTCGGATTCTACATACCTTGAAACGTAAATCATCAAATTTTGAGGGGGGGTTGGAATTTTTTTTTCATGCTCGATTCCAATGGTTCATTATTGAAAATAATAAACCAAAATTAACCATCGGCCTTCGTGCACAAATACTGGTACAGAGAAAACATATTCGTAATTAGGTACCTATAGAAATAGTGCATAAACACACTATTTTCACCATCCTATATAACCGCTTCTGTTGAGCTTGGAGTAGTTTTTTGTGATTTTTAGTTATTTTAGAAGATTTTTGACTCACCGAAATTAACATTTGACTCACATTTCTGGAAATATGTGTTTGACTGTTGAAGACCAATTTTGTCTCGAGTCACCAGCATGTAACCATTTTCGGTTTATTATTTTCAATAATGAACCATTGAAATCGAGCATGAAAAACAAAAATTCTAACCCCCCCTCAAAATTTGATGGTTTACGTTTCAAGGTATGTAGAATCCGAAACTGCAATAAAAATATTTTTGTCTGTCCGCCGTACGCCGTACGCCCTACGGGCCACTTTTCTTAGTTACCATGAAACAAAATTGATGAAATTCGGGTTATAGGTTCCGTTCGGGGTCTAGTTGGTCCTCGAAGCTCGACGTTATTGTCAGTCATCTCTAAGGGGTTCAAAATAGGGGTTGAAAATTTCAGAACGCCGTAGCTCGAAAACTTTCTATGGAAGGGTACCTATGGTTTTTTTTACGTTATTAAATTTTTCTTGAGCTAAATGATTTTTTGAGAACACCCGGAGCATTGTACGTCCAGCCGTTCGTGTGCGCCAAAAAGCTTCGTCAACACGATCGTGTTCAAACGGTATAAATCCGGCCCAGATAATCATCACTAGGGAGCACCTGATTATAATCAAGGATGGCTGTATGAAGTCGAGCTGTTTGTTGTGCGATATTATTTCATTTGATAAGTGATGGACTATTGGATTTTATTGGTAGGTACTTGTGAAACTTGAACAAACGTTTTTTCACAACGGTAAATTATTACACAACGGTTCATCAACGAAGAAGGGGCTGGATTTTGTTGATCGGTACTTTTGGAACTTGACCAACCGTTGAAGAATTATTTATGGGCAAGTTATTACACAACGGTTCATTATACTTGACCACGAAGGTAGGTATCGACCACAGAAAACAGTGATCTACGCAGAAGGGGCATCTTCACTCCATATCATCAATTTTCCTTCAGAACTTCATTATTTGCGTTTCTTTTTGCCGTTTTAGGTACTGCTTGTCATCAACAGAATTATTTTAGCAACATTTAACTCGTGATTTAGGTAGGTACCTAGTAACGAGTACGGGGTTAGGTTCTAACCTACGGAGGGTCTGCGATCTACATTATATGTATAGAATAGTACATTATTATATTATACAGACGGATTATCTATACAGAGAGCTGTGATCTGTAACAGAATGGTATTCTGTACAAAATAATAAACCGTTGTGCAAGGATTTGCAGCGTTTTTGTTTATTATTTTCAATAATGAACCTTTGTAATCGAGCTTGAAAAAAAAAATTTAGACCCCCCTCAAAATCTGATGGTTTCCGATTCAAGGTGTGTAGAATCCGAAAATGCAATAAAAAAATTGCTGTCCGTCCGCTGCACTTCGCACTTTTCTTAGTTACCATGAACCAGAATTAACGAAATTTGGTTTGTAGGTCCCTTTCGGGGTCTAGTTCGTCCTCGAAGCTCGACTTTACTGACAGTCATCTCTAAGAGGTGAAAAACAGGGGTTGAAATTTTGAGAACGCCGGTGCACCGAAAAGCTTCGTCAAAGTGATCGTGAATGAAACCGTATAAATCCGGCCCCGATATCATCACTAGGGAGCACCTGATTGTAATCACAATGGCTGTATGACGTCGAGTTGGTTTTTCTGCGATATTATTCCATTTGAAAAACGATGGCTCTTTTGGATTTTGTTGATAGGACTTTTGCAACTTGAACAAACGTTATGCTTTATCAATAACAACAAATAATTAATGACTGAATTATTGAATTCCGCGCATTTTGATGAAATGTAATTCCCGGGCTGGCTCCATTTCTCGATTTATGGCTTTCCTGGGAGGAGCTCGACGGTATAGACCACAGAAAACAGTGATCCACGCAGTAGGGGCATCTATACAGGTGAATTATTACACAACGGTTTATCATTTACCTTATGAATAACAACAAATAATTAATTATTGAAGGATTGAGTCCTTCGCATTTTTATGAAACTGTTATTCCTAAGCCGATTCCAGTAAGCGATTTAGGGGATTTCCTGGCGGGAGCGCGAGGGTATTGACCACAGAAAACAGTGATCTACGCAGAAGGGGCATCTATACAGGTAAATAATAAACCTTTGTGTAATAATTTGGAGCCTTTTAAAAACTACATTTATCGATTTTGTACAAGCGAAAACGTGAATGTTACACACTTTCGGGGGAGCTTGTTTGAGCGACAATTGTGATTTCGAATAGATGCTGATGTATTCCAGTTTATCTCCCCCATCATTTGTAATGCAGTGGGCACCTTATAATCAGCTATTCGTATCCAATCTTAACCAATCAATAAACTTCGGAAGAAGGCAATTCGTGAGGCTCGAAGACGTGCAAGGGGCAGAGTTCGGTCCCGAATTATTTAGAAGCTCAATCGATGTGGCCTCATTCTAACAAACAGAATCGATCTTAGGCCTCTTACTGGAAACCATACAAAGTTGGACTAAGGGCTGAAAATAGCTCTTTAATGTCAGTGTTAAATAACACGGAAAAAGAATTTAACACAACTTACATTCGGATTTTGATGAATTTCAAGTAGAAATGATTGAGAATCAACGCGCATTTACGTTAAATATTTCGGCTCCACAAGGCCGTTCCTTCGCATAGAGTTACGGGCTTTAGGGGTGAAAAATGCGATTAAATTTTTAGAAGCCACATACTGATTTTTTCTCCCCTAATTACAGATTAATGTTCGAGAACCTAAATAGGTAGATTTCGAGTTTTAAGCTTTTTTGGGACCATTGACAGGAAGGACTTACTCGTAGTTTAAACCATAATTAAAACAATCTCATACACGCCCTTATTAAGGCAGGTTAGGGTGAATCAACCGGTAAAATTTCGTCCAATTTATTCTCAATAAATCGAGTCATATTTGGGTTCAAGGTAATTATAGGAACATGGGAGGAATTTTAGATTATTTGTGGGGGTAGGTAAGTAAGTCCATACTGAGAATAATCTTTGGCTGTACTGCAGTCTATGACTGATCTGGAACATAGTAATATTATGTCAGCCCCTTCTTACTATACAGTCGTATAATATTGATGCGTATACGAACAGATTAGTGATCTAGACAAGGCTTGTCTGTACAGGAAACATAGAGGTTTTCAAAATATGAACATTCCTATGATTAAAAACGTCTGCCAATTCGAGTAGGTAGTATTATAGCTTCCTCACTTCAATCACATGAACGTATAGAATAATTGGGTAGGTTCATTTTGATACGGGACGATCTACGATCCAACCCGTGTGTACCCTCAAAATTTAAGCTCTGTACGACTATTCTTCGCGTTGTTAGAAGCGTTATAAATGAATGGTCAACACTTCATGTTAGCGCATGCGCAGACGACAGTTGCGTTACGATTCCAGTGGAATTCATACTGAACTATCAAAGTATTATTCCTGATCGATCCTCCAAATCTGAACTCATTTCAACGATATTAAGGTAGTTATGGGCGTTTCAAGTATTTCACGTTTGCGCATGCGCAGACAAAACCATTTCCATGGTTTTGAAAAGGGACCACCTGGATTCAACCCGCGTGTACCCTCAAAATTTCAGCTCTGCACGACTATTTTTCGCCTAGTTAGAAGCGTTACAAAGAAATGGTCAACATTCCACGTTTCCGCATGCACAGACGAAAGTGACATTACGATTCCAATGGAATTCATTTTGAAGTATCAAAGTATTATTCCTGATTGACCCTCCAAGTTTGAACTCATTTCAACGGTACTTCGGGTAGTTATGGGCGTTTCAATTATTTCGCGTTTGCGCATGCGCAGACGAAAGTTACGGTACTTTTTCAATGATTTTGGTACGGGACCATCTGTGACCCAACCCGCACCTACCCTCCAAATGTCAGGCCATTTCGACCATTATTTCGGGTATTTAGGGCGTTACAAGGAATTACCACAGACAGACAGACACGGAACCAGAAATGTTCCCTGATGCCCTGAACGCAAAATGGAAGTGGAAATTTTCATTTTGGAGGACATCAATTTTTTTTTTCCTTCGGTAAAGAGGAAGCAAAAAAGGTGTTAGGTAGTTTTCAGTATGATAGCCGGTGTTGAACTACCACTCATTATTATTTAATTTCTTTAGCATCACTGCATGATATTATTGCAATTCCGCAAGCCACTCGCAGATCATCCACTAGACACTAAAAACCTCTCGTGGCCCACTAAATGGATGTAGAGAAGAAGAAAGTTACTCCAGTTACTCTGCAGTTGATTGAATATACCGCTAGGATTTTTTCCAATCCACTCTGTGGTTATGAGATGAAGAAAGGAATTCTTTCAGGGTTTAGGCAGATATCCCTTACCGGTAAGTTTTTACTGTAGATTTTCTTGAAAGGAATGCCGAAACCCGAATACCACCGATAGGACGACCAGCATCAAAGGTGCGGATGGCTAAGGGGAGTTACCTTTTATCCGAACTAGGAATTTTAACGAGATTCCATAAAGAACCACCAAAAGGGTGGTACAGCCGTGGGAGTGGTGCGAGTAAAACCTGTTTTCCTAATGAAAACGAAGGGACGTGGAAACAGAAAAGTTTGTCCAGACTTCGCGATATTAAGAGAAACATTCGAAGCAACTTCCATCAAACGGCTACAAATCTGTGCCTGCAGGGTAAAGGGATTCAAGTGAAAATTTGGGAAAAACGATATACTAGGTACTTGGCTGGTAGGTACTACAAGTTATTCTGTATAATTGGGTATAGGATACGAACTAAATCACTCGCGAAGAAATCGTGGAAACCCATTTAATAGAAAAACGGAGTTATTGAAAAACGCTGCAAATCCCTGTACAACGGTTTATTATTTTGTGCAGAATACCCTTCTGTTACAGATCACAGCTCTCTGTATAGATAACCCGTCTATATAACATAATATGTACTATTCCATACATCTTATGTAGAGCGCTGACCCTCCGGCACGTAGATAACTGCGTCATTCATTGCTACCTCCCCAGCAATGGGCAGGTGGCCCTGGGAGCCGCCGTGGTGGGTGGGCCCGGGCGGTCGGGGCATTCAGGCCCCGACCAGCAACCTTGGGGCTGCTCCACCTTTCAGGGTTGCTGCAGCCCCTTTCATTTTCACTCTCCCCAGTACCCTAATCTAACGGTAACGTGACGCCTACCTTAAATTTAGAAAAATTTTTGACCATTGTCATGCAATTTGTTTTGTGACGGCAAATAAAAACATCTCTCTCACTCTCTCTCTCTCTCTCTCTCTCTCTCTCTCTCTCTCTCTCTCTCTCTCTCTCTCTCTCTCTCACTCACTCTCTCTCTCTCTCTCCGTAGGTTAGAACCTAACCCCGTACTCGTTACTAGGTACTTATCTAAATCACGAGTTAAATGTTGCTAAAATAATTCTGCCGATGACAAGCAGTAACTAAAATGGCAAAAAGAAACGCAAATAATGAAGTTCTGAAGGAAAATTGTTGATATGGATTGATATGGTTGATATGGGGGGAGAGGGGTGGAAGCAAGCTGTTACAGAAATGAACGCAATTATGGAGAAAAAACGCTGCAAAGTCCTTGTCACATGGGTTTATTATTCTATTGGAGTTCTGGAGATTTTTGTTGGCTGTTAAATGTATTGTTTCATTCATGTGGAATGATTGAAATAGCTATTTCTGATGATTTCCACCAATTTTGGCCCCCAAAACATGAAATAGGTACGCTTTTTTCTTCTTTTTTTTTTTTTAAGATCATCTTTGATCATTGGTAGTGGCATTTAATGGTCTTGATTCACCTGTTTACACTTTTTCCAACGTTATTGTACACATTGATGGTGATTTCAGACAGTTTTCCAGGTTTTTGACTCATAAAAAACCAATTTTGGGAGCTGAACCTTTGGTAAAACCTCAATTTCCGCGTCTTTGGTCAAAATCGACTTCATATTCGGTCTTCTCGTCCTCAAAAACATGGAAAAAGATACCTCAAAAGCTCATGTTACTAACATGTTGTTAAAACGCAAAAAGTACCTATTTTTATACACATTTACACTCATAACACCCCTGGGTATATTCCGATCGGGCTGAAAAGTTTCGGGACACAACTAGGGCCCAAATGGAGCATGTGTGCGAAAGAACGAATTTTTTAGACCGAAAATGAAGCCTGTACACGTGATACGGCGTACGGCGGACGGCGGACGGACATTGCATTTTTGGAATCTACGCACCTTGAAACGGAACAGAAAAAATTTTGAGGGGGTGTTATACAAATTTTTTGCTGGGCGAATACATAGGTGTATTATTCACAGAATAATAAACCAAAATAATAAATCAAAAGGAGCGCAACTAATTCGTGTTTTGGGGGCCAAAATTGGTAGAAACTAACATAAATTGCTATTTCAATTATTTCACATTAAAGAAACAATAAATGAACAGCCAAAATAATAGTAGGTGTGTCCAGTAGAATAATAAACCCATGTGACAAGGACTTTGCAGCGTTTTGGTTTATTATTCTGTGAATAATACACCTATGTATTCGCCCAGCAAAAAATTTGTATAACACCCCCTCAAAATTTTTTCTGTTCCGTTTCAAGGTGCGTAGATTCCAAAAATGCAATGTCCGTCCGCCGTCCGCCGTACGTCGTATCACGTGTACAGGCTTCATTTTCGGTCTAAAAAAGTCGTTCTTTCGCACACATGCTCCATATGGGCCCTAGTTGTGTCCCGAAACTTTTCAGCCCGATCGGAATATACCCTGGGGTGTTATGAGTGAAAATGTGTGTAAAAATAGGTACTTTTTGCGTTTTAGCAACATGTTAGTAAAATGAGCTTTTGAGGTATCGTTTTCCATGTTTTTGGGGACGAGAATACCGAATATGAAGTCGATTTTGACCAAAGACGCGGAAATTGAGGTTTTACCAAAGGTTCAGCTCCCAAAATTGGTTTTTTTGAGTCAAAAACCTGGAAAACTGTCTGAAAAAACCATCAATGTGTATACTAACATTAGAAAAAGTGTAAACAGCTGAATCAACACCATTAAAGCGCACTACCAATGATCAAAGATGATCTGGGAAAAAAAGCGTACCTATTTCATGTTTTGGGGGCCAAAATTGGTGGAAATCATCAGAAATAGCTATTTCAATCATTCCACATGAAAGAAACAATAAATTTATCAGCCAACAAGAATCTCTAGAACTCCAATAGAATAATATACCCATGTGACAAGGACTTTGCAGCGTTTTTAGGTATCTTTTTCAGGTTTTTGGGGACGAAAAAACCGAATATGAAGTAGATGTTGACCAAAGAATAGAAAATTGAGGTTCTACCAGATGTTCAGCTCCGGAAATTGATTTTTTTTTAAGTCAAAAACCTGGGAAATCGTCTGAAATCACCACCAATTTGTAGAATAACACTGGAAAAAGTGTCAACTGGTGGATCAAGACGATTAAATGGTACTGTCAACGATCAGAGATAATTTAAAGAAAAAAAAATAGCGTACCTTATTCGTGTTTTGGGGGCCAAAATTGGTGGAAACCACCAGAAATAGCTATTTCAATTATTTTATATATGAAAGAAACAATAAATAAACAGCCAACATTTCTGTAGGTATGTCCAATAGAATAATAAACCCATGTGACAAGGACTTTGCAGCGTTTTTTTTTCTTCATATTTATTATCTTTGATAATTGGCAGTGCCATTTAATCGTCTTGATCCACTTTTTCGAGTGTTATTATACAAATTTATGGTGATTTCAGACGATTTCCCAGGTTTTTCACTCATCAAAAATCAATTTTGGAAGCTGAACATTTGGTAGAACTCAATTTTCCACTCTATGGTCAAAATTGACTTCATATTCGGTCTTCCCGTCCCCAAAAACATGGAAAACGATATCTCAGAAGCTCATGTTACCAACATATTACTAAAACGCAAAAAGTACCTATTTTTACACACATTTTCACTCATAACACCCCTGGGTATATTCCGATCGGGCTGAAAAGTTTCGGTACACAACTAGGGCCAAATGGAGCATGTGTGCGAAAGAACGACTTTTTTAGACCGAAAATGAAGCCTGTACACGTGATACGACGTACGGCGGACGGCGGACGGACATTGCATTTTTGGAATCTACGCACCTTGAAACGGAACAGAAAAAATTTTGAGGGGGTGTTATACAAATTTTTTGCTGAGCGAATACATAGGTGTATTATTCACAGAATAATAAACCAAAACGCTGCAAATCCCTGCACAACGGTTTATTATTTTGTATAGAATACCCTTCCGTTACAGATCACAGCTCTATGTATAGATAACCCGTCTATATAATTTATGATATATGTACTATTCTATACATATAATGTAGATCGCAGACCCTCCGTAGGTTAGTACCTAACCCCGTACTCGTTACTAGGTACCTACCTAAATCACGAGTTAAATGTTGCTAAAATAATTCTGCCGATGACAAACAGATACCTAACAAAAAGAAACACACATAATGAAGGTCTGAAAAGAAATTGTTGATGAGGAGTGCAAAAAGTTGCAAAAGTACCTACCAACAAACTCCAGCCCCTTCTACGTAGATGGTATAATGAACCGTTGTGTAATAATTTACCGTTGAGTAATGATTTACCGAAGTAATAATTTACCCATCAAAAATACTTCAACGTTTGTTCAAGTTACACTACCTACCAACAAACTCCAAAAGACCCGTCATTTTTCAAATGAAATAATATCACAGAACAACCAACTCGACTTCATACTCCGCCAATATAATCAGGTGGCCCCTACCAATGATTTTATCTCCGCCAATTTTCCTATTGTGGGCGCGTCTCTGGTTACGAGATTTGGTTTGAATTGTATACAATTTCATTCACACTGGAGTCGAAAATGCCTGTCGGTGCAAACTTCGGGGCCTTACTGTGAACGAACGGCTGGACGTACGACGCTCCGGATGGTCTTAAAAAACTCGCAAGTTCAAGAACTATTTAAAACCGTTAAAATATTCACGTGAAAAAATGGTATAGGCGTTTTGAAAATTTCAACCCCTATTTTGAACCCCTTAGAGAAGACTGACAGTAACGTCGAGCTTCGAGGACCAACTAGACCCCGAACGGAAACTATAACCCGAATTTCATCAATTTTGTTTCATGGTAACTAAGAAAAGTGGCCCGTACGGCGTACGGCGGACAGACAGAAATATTTTTATTGCAGTTTTGGATTCTAACATACCTTGAAACGTAAACCATCAAATTTTGAGGGGGGGGTAAGAATTTTTTTTTTCATGCTCGATTCCAATGGTTCATTATTGAAAATAATAAACCATAAGTTTGAGGGGGTGTTATAAAAATTTTTTGCTGAGCAAATACATAAGTGTATTATTCACAGAATAATTAACCAAAATGCAATGTCCGTCTACCGTCCGCCGTATCATCCATATCTAATTTAATTTCGGTCTAAAAAATTCGTTCTTTCGCACACATGCTCCATTTGAGCCCTAGTTGTGTCCCGAAACATTGCAGCTAGATCGGAATATACTGTGCGGTGTTATGGGTGGAAAGGGTGAGGTATCGTTTTCCATGTTTTTTAGGACGGGAAGACCGAATATGAAGTCAATTTTGACCAAAGAGTGGAAAATTGAGGTTCTCACGAAGTTTTAGCGTTAAATTTACGTTAAAATTTGGTCTGAAATCGTTGTCCTTTAGCACACAGTTACTATACCACCTATCTTCCTCCTTTCAAGCGATTTACTAAGTCAAAACTTGGAAAATTCGCTAAAAATCATGGCTTCATAGCTTTGAGATGCGGTTGGCCTAATAATACGCACAATTTAATTTCGTACAACGTTTATTTGTAGTTTTTATTGATTTGACTGTAATTTTCCGCGTTTTTTCCCTCCAAAAATGCTGTAAAAAGTGGTCGATGGAGGGAGGGGGGATCATTTAGGAACCCTTAATATATCGTTACCACAACGCCAAAACCGCCTAAGTGCTTTCAACCAGTTTCGAGAAAAACGCATTCAAAGTTCTTATGCTACTATCGAAAAATGGCTTTGAAGAGACGGTACTTTCTTGATTATGAAGTTGGTAGTCACTCGTAACACTCCACTATCAAAAAGCCATTTCGAACCAATAAAAACCACAGTCATGCAGCATGGCTATAAGAGCGAATTTTCGAAGAAATAACTGATTTTATGTAAAATGTGATGTTTGGAATATCCCATTCAAATATGGGCAATCTTAAACTTATTGGGTAATTATAGGTATTCAAGTATGTACGTATATTGTAGTATTGGTACTACAATATACGTACAGTTACTTATCAAACATACGTACAGTACGTATGTTACGTATCCATTACCTACTCTGTATTGTATTGGATATTGGTAAATTTTTTGTTCCATTTTTTGCCGAGTAACACCTCGGTTTGTAGATTTTCCAACGCTGAACACGATGGTGAAGTCAGAATTGCGATATCCCATTCCGTTATCAGATTAGAGCAGACGAACCAGGAAGAACATCTTAAGAAATAACCACGTTCCGTCATCTTCAAAGTGCTCCAGTTTGAGAACGGAATGAGATATCGCAATTCTGATTTCACCATCGTGTTCAGCGTACAAAAACCTTTAAAATGAGGTGTCACTTGTCAGACTGCTTCATTTTGGGAATTTATGGGTAATTTTTCCCCCCTAAAACTCCCCAAAATTCCCCCTTAGAGTGACCCGATTCTGCCCATCTACGAACTTAGCCTGTCGATTGCCAAGACAGATTTTTCGTGCAAATTTGAACTTTTTATCTCAATTCTTTCGAGAGTTATCGTCTGGAATGACACATACATATATAAATATATAAATATATAAATATATATATAAATATATAAATATATAAATATATATATATATATATATATATATATATATATATATATATATATATATATATATATATATATATATATATATATATATATATATATATATAATTTTGGTGTCTTTCGGCAGTGAATTCAGGATGGTCTGAAACGGATTTTGGTATAAAAATCTTTCGGAAATTCGAGTTTTAAAAATTTTGGACCGAGAACAATAGCTTCCTTTTCTTCGAAAATTCGCTAAAAGAGGGGGTAGTGCACATATGCGATTTTGGCCTTGTGCACTTCGAATTAAATCGCAATTTCGTGCTTAAGTTATGTTAGCACGAACAATATTTTGATCTACTTTTGTCTTCATTAACAGTGAAATGCTTATGGGCACCACTGAAATAATTTTAAGGACATCTGCTGACTTCTAAAGGAAAGGTTCCTGTCGAGGCACTTGAGCGATTTTGGCGTGGTTAGATACCTAGTCCACGTCTGGAGATAGGCGAAGTTAATACGCACAATGTGCCACTTGTGTCACTTGGGCGATTTTTGCATGGTCGGATTGTTCATTTCTGGAGATAGACGGCACTAATTTGTCACTATGTAACTAACATGTTTGAAATTTGGATTCTACTATATTCTAGAACATAGGAGGGCTCCAAAAATGCAATTGGCGGCGGAGCTGGCCCAAAATGGCACTTAGGCGGTTTTGGCATTGAGGCAACGATATAATGGTATATTCTCGATCAGCAGGAAATTTCCTATAAGCCCTCAAAGTATCCTTGTTTCGTTCGGGCCCACCCTGTATATATACAGTTTTCAATCCCTCCTACAACATTCCCTATTAAAGTCCCCCCCCCCCCTCCGCCCATTCCAAACCAGAACCCCCAGCCATCAAACAACTCAGCCCTCCATATTACCAAGTCAGGTTAACTTAACTTGGGCAAACTCGAAAGACCTTGATAAGCCCTCAGCAGTTAAGTTTATTACAATAACGCCCAAGTTTAACAAGTGATGGGTTTTACAACGGGTGGAAGCTGGTGCCTCGGAAATATGGGCGAGTGTCCTCACGAAAGGAGTTTATATACTGTTTGCCTTCTCAGGTTTACTGCTCCAACAAACTCAATTTTCCACTACTTTTTCTCAGTCGCCCTCCTTTGCACATTCTCCGGTCGATTTTACTTCATCAATCAAGTTATTTTTTTATTTGCAGTATAATGAATTTACAGCAATGCAAATTTAAAATCTCTGCGAAGTCCTTGTCACATGGGTGTATTAATCTATTGGACACACCTACAGAAATTTTGGCTGCTCATTTATTGTTTCATTCATGTGCAATAACTGAAATAGGTATTTTAGGTTTCCATCGATTTTGGCCCCACAAACACGAACTGGGCTCCTATATAATTTTGGTTTATTATTTTCAATAATGAACCATTGGAATCGAGCATGAAAAAAAAAATTCTTACCCCCCCTCAAAATTTGATGGTTTACGTTTCAAGGTATGTAGAATCCAAAACTGCAATAAAAATATTTCTGTCTGTCCGCCGTACGCCGTACGCCGTACGCCGTACGCCGTACGGGCCACTTTTCTTAGTTACCATGAAAAAAAATTGATGAAATTCGGGTTATAGGTTCCGTTCGGCGTCTAGTTGGTCCTCGAAGCTCGACGTTACTGTGAGTCATCTCTAAGGGGTTCAAAATAGGGGTTGAAATTTTCAAAACGCCTATACCATTTTTTTACGTAAATATTTTTACGGTTTTAAATAGTTCTTGAACTTGCGAGTTTTTTAAGACCATCCGGAGCATCGTACGTCCAGCCGTTCGTTCACAGTAAGGCCCCGAAGTTTGCACCGACAGGCATTTTCGACTCCAGTGTGAATGAAATTGTATACAATTCAAACCAAATCTCGTAACCAGAGACGCGCCCACAATAGGAATTTGTGAATACGGCCAATCATTGCTAGGGATCACCTGATTATATTGGCGGAGTATGAAGTCGAGTTGGTTGTTCTGTGATATTATTTAATTTGAAAAATGATGGCTCTTTTGGAGTTTGTTGGTAGGTAGTGAAACTTGAACAAACGTTGAAGTATTATTGATGGGTAAATTATTACTACGGTAAATCATTACTCAACGGTAAATTATTACACAACGGTTCATTATACCATCTACGTAGAAGGGGCTGGAGTTTGTTGGTAGGTACTTTTGCAACTTTTTTCACTCCTCATCAACAATTCCTTTCAGAACTTCATTATGTGTGTTTCTTTTTGTTAGGTACTGTTTGTCATCGGCAGAATTATTTTAGCAACATTTAACTCGTGATTTAGGTAGGTACCTAGTAACGAGTACGGGGTTAGGTACTAACCTACGGAGGGTCTGCGATCTACATAATATGTATATAATAGAATAGTTCATATCATATTATATAGACGGGTTATCTATACATAGAGCTGTGATCTGTAACAGAAGGGTATTCTATACAAAATAATAAACCGTTGTGCAGGGATTTGCAGCGTTTTTTTTTAAACGAATTATCTTTGATGGTGTCATTTAATTGTCTTGATTCGTCTGTTATGTGAATCACCTAGTATCACCTGTTTAGTAGCACCTAGTGCTACTATACAAATTTATGGTGATTTCAGACAATTTCCCAGGCTTATGACTCATGAAAAATGAATTCTGGGAGCTGAACCATCGTTACAACCTCCATTCTTCGATCTTTGGTCAAAATCAACTTCTTGTTTGGTATTCGAGCCCCCAAAAAAACTTGGAAAGCGATACATCACAAGCTCATGTTCACTAAAACCTCGAAAAAAAACCCTCAAAACCCCTATTGGTTCATTATTCCGTGAATAATACACGTATGTATTCGCTCGGCAAAAAATTTTATAACACCCCCTCAAAATTTTTTCTTTTCCGTTTCAAGGTGCGTAGATTCCAAAAACGCTGCAAAGTCCTTGTCACATGAGTTTATTATTCTACTGGACATACCTACAGAAATATTGGCTTTTAATTTATTGTTGCTTTCATGTAAAATAATTGAAATAGCTATTTCTGAAGGTTTCCACCAATTTTGGCCCCCAAAACTTAGATTAGGTACCTAGGTACGCTCCTTTTTTTTTCAAATCATCGTTGATCATTGATAGTGCCATTTAATCATATTAATCCACGTGTTGAAACTTTTCATAGTGTTATTCTACAAATTGATGGTGATTTCAGACGATTTCGCAGGTTTTTGACTCATAAAAAATCAAATTTGGAGGCTGAACATCTGGTACAAACGCAATTTTCCACTCCTTGGTCAAAATCAACTTCATATTCGGTCTTCTCGTCCAAAAAAAACATGGAAACCGATACCTCAAAAGCTCATGTTACCAACGTGTTGCTGAAACGCAAAAAGTACCTATTTTTACACACATTTTCACTCATAACACCCCTGGGCGTATTCTGATCGGGCTGAAAAGTTTCGGGACACAACTAGGGCCCAAATGGAGCATGTGTGCGAAAGAACGACTTTTGTAGACCGAAAATGAAGCCTGTACACGTGATACGGCGGACGGCGTACGGCGGACGGACATTGCATTTTTGGAATCTACGCACCTTGAAACGGAAAAGAAAAAAGTTTGAGGGGGTGTTATAAAAATTTTTTGCTGAGCGAATACATAGGTGTATTATTCAGAGAATAATAAACCAAAATGCAATGTCCGTCCGCCGTACACCGTATCAAGTATACCGGCTTCATTTTTGGTCTAAAAAAGTCGTTCTTTCGCACATATGCTCCATTTGGGCCCTAGTTGTGTCCAGAAACTTTTCAGCCCGATCGGAACATACCCAGGGGTGTTATGAGTGAAAATGTGTGTAAAAATAGGTACTTGTTGCGTTTTAGCAACATGTTAGTAACATGAGCTTTTGAGGTATCGTTTTCCATGTTTTTGGGGACGAGAATATGAAGTCGATTTTGACCAAGGAGTTTAAAATTGAGGTTCTACCAAATGTTCAGCTCCCAAGATTGATTTTTTGTGAGTCAAAAACCTGGAAAATCGTCTGAAATCACCATCAATTTGTATAATTACAGTAGGAACTAGGACCCAAATGTGTTCCCAAATGGGGAGCCAAACTCTGTGCGGAAGAGCGACGATTTTAGACCAAATTTTAACGTAAATTTAAGGTGAACTTCGTTAGAACTTCAATTTTCCACTCTTTGGTACAAATCGACTTCATATTCGGTCTCCTCGTCCTAAAAAACATGGAAAACGATACCTCACAAGCTCATGTTACTAGAACACCAAAAAAATCCATTTTTACCCACATTTTTCGCCCATAACACCCTTGGGTATCACAACTTGGGCCCAAATGGAGCCTGTATGCGACATAACAAATTTTTTAGACCGAAATTCAAGTAGATATGCATGATACGGCGTACGGCGGACGGACATCGCATTTTCTGAATCTACGCACCTTGAAACGTAAAAGAAAAAATTTCGAGGGGGTGTTATAACAATTTTTCGCTGAGCTAATACATGGTTGAATAATAAACCAAAACCAAAATTGCTCAATAGGTAGGTTTTGAAATAAGTTCAGTAACATTTTACTTTTTTTTCAATTGGGGAAGGTGGTAATTCAACACAATAAAACATTTTTGTATAGCAAAAATGTATTTTTGGGGTAGTGTTAACATTTTCTGGTTGGATATTATGGATATTTGAAGTAACTTGCCTTGAAAATTCATTCGTATGGTGATGCTGCCATATGAATCCCGAAATTTTGATCACTAAACCCGAAATTTTGATAACAAAATTTTGATAGATGATTTTGATAACTAAATTTTGATAACGAGATTTTGATAAATAAATTCTGATAAATGAACCCGAAATTTTGATAAATAAATTTGCACGTCAGTCAAACTGGGATGGGTGGAGACGCCGTTGTGGGTACTGGGAACAAAGTGGTAATGACGTGGAAGGAGGAGGGAGGAAGGACGAGTTTTCGGCGTAAACATCAATATATATGGAGGGCACCTCCGTCGGTGAAAGAGAGGGAGGTGGGAAAAAAGGAGGATCAACCTTCCATACTATCTTCATCTCTCTCACGGGCCACGTCTTCTGTAGACGCCTCCGCTCCCCCTTCAATACTCATTCATCGTCTACCCGCACGGTCCCGTCGTCGTTTCCGCTACACCCCCCCCCCCCCCCCAGCCATCGGAAAACCCTTTTTCCTCCCTTCACGCCCGTCCGTCTCGACCCCCTCACGTGCTGAAATGGGGTTTCCCGGTGGTGGGTGGTTCGAGGGGGGAAGGGGCGAAAACGTGAAGACCATTATTACCGGCCCATTACCGGAAGCCTGTGAAACAACCCATCAATCATGTGAGAATTCATTCATCACGTCCCCCCCCCCCCCCTCAGCACACTAACACCACCGCTACTACCTCCCCCACCGTCGCCCATCACCACCAACACCACCGTTGAGATGGCACCTCTCATGGCAACAGCGTTTCATCGCCCTCCTTATCACCGCCGCAACCGGTCTTACCTGTGCGTAACCCGCGCGTAACCTGTGCTTAAACCGCGCGTAACCTCGTCTTTGCACTCCTGCACGCATAGCTGGCATATTCCTTGAACTGACTACTGGACTTACCCACAAAATGTTGGCTGTTCATTTCTTGTTCCTTTCATGTGCAAATATTTGTTGATACGTACATGTTTGTTGTTCACGGTCAAGCGAATTATCAGAATTCGGTGAAATTTTAGGACTCTATTCAGGGTCCCACTTAGGTTCATCGACCATCAGAATTTCAAAAAAAAACCAGTCATGCAGCATGACTTAATGAGCGAATTTTCGAAGAAATATTCGAATTAATGGCTATGGTTTTGAATAAAGGAAAACTTCTTCCTCCTACTGTTAGTACCTAAATTGAATAATTTGAAATAGATTTTTTCTTTCGTCTTCCTTCTAGTAATACGTGGGCCGGTACTTGTCTATCTATGAAGGTATCATAACAATTATATGTCAAATGGGAAATTCAAGGAGTTGTACTAATCGTTTGCCTCCCCCTTTTAGCGAATTTTCGAAGAAAAGGAAGCTATTGTTCTCGGTCCAAAATTTTTAAAACTCGAATTTCCGAAAGATTTTTATACCAAAATCCGTTTCAGACCATCCTGAATTCACTGCCGAAAGACACCAAAAATTATATGTATATATATATATATATATTTATATATTTATGTATTTATATATTTATATATATATTTATATATTTATATATGTATGTGTCATTCCAGACGATAACTCTCGAAAGAATTGAGATAAAAAGTTCAAATTTGCACGAAAAATCTGTCTTGGCAATCGACAGGCTAAGTTCGAAGATGGGCAGAATCGGGTCACTCTAAGGGGGAGTTTTGGGGAGTTTTAGGGGGGGAAAATTACCCATAAATTCCCAAAATGAAAAAGTTTGACAGGTGACACGTCATTTTAAAGATTTTTGTACGCTGAACACGATGGTGAAATCAGAATTGCGATATCTCATTCCATTCTCAAACTGGAGCACTTTGAAGATGAAGGAACGTGGTTATTTCTTGAGATGTTCTTCCTGGTTCGTCTGCTCTAATCTGATAACGGAATGGGATATCGCAATTCTGACTTCACCATCGTGTTCAGCGTTGGAAAATCTACAAACCGAGGTGTTACTCGGCAAAAAATGGAACAAAAAATTTGTTACGTAGGTATCCAATACCTACTCTTCTGGTATTCAAAACATTTTTGATTTCCCCTTCCCCCTCCTTCCACCCCAAATTTTACTTTGCGTAAAACTACTCCTGTTTTAATTTTGTATGGTATCAAGTCGGGAAAACAATGGCCGAAAATTAATTTTCAGAAAATTTTAGGCGGAGGAGGAAGATGCCGAAAACTTCGAAAATTCGCTCTTATAGCCATGCTGCATGACTGTGGTTTTTTGCTTCGAACTCCCGTCTTCAATTAATACTTCTCACATTTTTCAATCTGACCACTCTAAGGGGGTGGGGGGGGGGGGTAAGAGTTTAAAGATTATCCTAGTTTTGGGTAATTTTTGCGCACTTTAAATGCTCTAATTTAAGAACGGATTTAGATATCTAAAATCCGATTTCACCATCGTGTTCAGCGTGCAAAAACCTTTAAAATGAGGGGTCACTTGTTAGAAAATAACATTTTGGGGATTTTTGGGTAATTTTTGCGCACTTTAAATGCTCTAATTTGAGAACGGATCAAGATATCTAAAATTCGATTCCACCATCGTGTTCAGCGTGCAAAAACCTTTAAAATGAGGGGTCACTTGTTGGGAAATAACATTTTGGGGATTTTTGGGTAATTTTTGCGCACTTTAAATGCGCCAAAACCCTCCTTAGAGTAGGCCCATTTCGCCCATCTTCGAACTTAGCCTTTCGATTGCCAAGATAGATTTTTTGTGCAAATTTGAGCTGTATATCTCAATTCTATCGAGAGTTATCGTCTGGAGTGACACATATATATATAAATATATATATACATATAAAAAAGTGTTAAATTTCAGGAATCGTTTTAGAATGGTCTGAAACGGATTTCTATGAAGAAAATTTCCAAAAATTTATATTATTTAAATTTCGAAGCCATTGCAATAATAGCTTCATTTTCTTTGAAAATTCGCTAAAACAGAAATAGCTATTTTTGATGGGTTTTGGCCGCCAAAAACACGAATTACGCTCCCATTTTTGACAAATTGTTATCTTTGATCATCGAAAGTGCCATTTAATTATCTTGATTCGCTTGTCGATACTACTTCTAGTGTTATTATACAAATTTCCCAGGTTTTTGACTCATAAAAAACGCTGCAAAGTCCTTCTCACATGGGTTTATTATTCTCCTGGACATACCTACAGAAATTTTGGCTATTCATTTATTGTTTCTTTTATGCGTAATAATCGAAATAGCTATTTCTGGTGGTTCACATTAATTTTGGCCCCTAAAACACAAATTAGGTAGGTACACTCCTTTTTTTTCATATTATGTTTGATTATTGGTAGTGTCATTTAATCGTCTTGGCCAACGTGTTAACACTTTTTCCAGTGCTATTATACAAACTGGTGGAGATTTCAGACGATTTCCCAGGGTTTCACTCATAAAAAATCAATTTTGGGAGCTGAGCATTTGGTAGAACTCAATTTTCCACTCTTTGGTAAAAATCGACTTCATATTCGGTCTTCTCGTCCCCAAAAACATGGAAATCGATAACTCAAAAGCTCATTTTGCTAACATGTTGCTAAAACGCAAAAAGTACCTATTTTTACACACATTTTCACTCATAACACCCCTGGGTATATTCCGATCGGGCTGAAAAGTTTCGGGACACAACTAGGGCCCAAATGGAGCATGTGTGCGAAAGAACGAATTTTTAAGACCGAAAATGAAGCCTGTACACGTGATACGGCGTACGGCGTACGGCGGAAGGCGGACGGACATTGCATTTTGGTTTATTATTCTGTGAATAATACACCTATGTATTCGCTCAGCAAAAAATTTTTATAACACCCCCTCAAACTTTTTTCTTTTCCGTTTCAAGGTGCGTAGATTCCAAAAATGCAATGTCTGTCCGCCGTGCGCCGTATCACGTGTACAGGCTTCATTTTCGGTCTAAAAAATTCTCTCGCGGGTTCTTTCGCACACATGCTCCATTTGGGCCCTAGTTGTTTCCCGAAACTTTTCAGCCCGATCGGAATATACCCAGGGGAGTTATGAGTGAAAATGTGTATAAAAATAGGTACTTTTTGTGTTTTAGTAACATGAGCTTTTGAGGTATCGTTTTTCATGTTTTTGGGGACGAGAAGACCGAATATGAAATCGATTTTGACGAAAAAGTGGAAAACTAAGGTTCCAACGAAGTTTCAGCTTCCAAAATTCATTTTTTTTTAGCCAAAAACCTCGGAGAACTGTCTTAAATGACCATCAATTTGTAAAGTAACACTATAAAAAGTGTCAACAGGTGAATGAAGACGATTAAAGGAGCGTGTACCTAATTTGTGTTGTGACAGATGGTCACCTTCCAAAATTGATTTTTTTATGAGTCAAAAACCTGGGAAACCGTCTGAAATCACCATCAGTTTGTATAATAACACTGGAAAAAGTGTCAACAGCTGGATTAAGACGATTAAATGGTACTATGAATGATCAAAGATAATTTGAAAAAAAAAATGGAGCGTCCTTAATTCGTGTTTTGGGGGCCAAAATTGGTGGAAACCACCATAAATAGCTATTTCAATTATTTTATATGAATGAAACAATAAATAAACAGCCAACGTTTCTATAGGTATGTCCAATAGAATAATAAACCCATGTGACAAGGACTTTGCAGCGTTTTCTCTCATAACGCCCTTGGGTGTATGCCGATCGGGCTGCCGAGCTTTGGAGCACAACTAGGACCCAAATGTGTTCCCGAATGGGGGCCCCAACTGTGTGCGGAACAACGACGATTTTAGACCAAAATTTAACGTAAATTTAAGGTTGAAACTTCGTTATAACCTCAATTTTCCACTCTTTGGCGACAAATTGACTTCATATTCGGTCTTCTCGTCCTATAAAACATGGAATACGATACCTTGACTTAGGTGATGCCTGGGTGTATAGGTACCTACCATAAAACTATTTCATGGACCTATCGAACATATTAGGCCATAAAGTAAACAAAATACCTATTACTTCCCAAAAAATGAATTCACATTATTCAACATAATCAGTATTTGTTACAACTATCACTAATTCTCAGTCTAATAATTATTTGGGAAGTTCCAATGTGTACGATTGGACCTTCCCATTTCATTTTGGTTCATTATTCTGTGGATAACACAACTAGGTAATCGCTGAGCAAAAAATTTTATGTTTCAAGGTGCGTTGGATCCAAAAATGCAATGTCCGTCCACCGTATCATGCACACCGGCTTCTTTTTTGGTCTAAAAAATTATTTATTTCGCACAGATGCTCCATTTGGGTTCTAGTTCTGTCCCGAAACGTTGCAGCCCGATCGCACCAGGGGTGTTGTGAATGAAAATGGGTATAAAAATAGGTATTTTCTGTGTTTATTAACATGAGCTTCTGAGGTATCGTTTTCCATGTTTTTCGGGACGAAAAGACCCAATATGAAGTCGATTTTGACCAAAGAGCGGAAAATTGAGGTTCTACCAAAGGTTCAGCCACCAAAATTGATTTTGTATGAGTCGAAAACCTCGGAAATCGTCTGAAATCACCATCAATTTGCATAATACCAATAGAAAAAGTGTCAACACGTGGATCAAGACGATCAAATGGCACTGCCAATGATCAAAGATGTTTTTAAAAAACATTTCTTCCCTAATTCGTGTTTTGGGGACCAAAATTGGTGGAAACCATCAGAAATAGGTATTTCAATAATTGCACATGAAAGAAACAATAAATGAACAGCCAACATTTCTCTACTACGTCCAGTAGAATAATAAACCCATGTGACAAGGACTATGCAGCGTTTTTAGACTGCGAATTAGTGATATTTGAAAAAAATACTAATTTTAAAAAATAATAATTACGAATTCATTTTTTTGGAATCGTGTGAACGCATGAGCATTGAACATATTTATGTGTATGTACATGTGTGTCCATGTATATACATGTGGGTAGACGTATGTACAAGTGAACCATCAAGGTGTTTTGTGGGCGACCCTACGGCCCCGCAGAGACAAATTGATGCTGTCGTCGGTTCCTCTTTCTCTTCCTCTTCCTCTTCCTCTTCCTCTTCCTTCCCGACCTAATGCCGGGCAATCCGCGGTGCCCGACACGACCTCAACGCGCTCCCAAACCTCCGGTTCAATGTGTTTAACAGGACCGCAACATACAGCCCACTTGCGGGGAGAGAGTTGTGAGTGTCAGTAACCTTTAAAAACTTTCAAAACTGCGAATATTCACCAAATAACTTCAAATCCATCAAAAATAGTAGGTATGGGGTAGGTGGGGGTAGGAGTACGCAAATTTTGGGTTTTTTGAATTTTGAAGGGAAACCTGCATTAATATTTCGGTTTTCATTTATTATTCTGTGAATAATAAAACCAAAAACTTTTTATAACACCCATCAAATTTTTTGGTTTATTATTTACCTAATGAACCTTTGGAGTCGAGCATGAAAAAAAAATTGTAACAATTGTAAAAATTGATGGTCTACGTTTCAATTGTAAAAATTGATGGTCTACGTTTCAAGGTATGTAGATTCCGAAAGTAGAATAAAAAACGCTGCAAATTATTACACAAAGGTTTATTATTTACCTGTATAGATGCCCCTTCTGCGTAGATCACTGTTTTTTGTGGTCTATACCCTCGAGCTCCCTCCCAGAAAAGTCCTAAGCCGAGTACTGGAGCCGGTCCCAGAATTAAAGTTTCCTACAAATGCGCGGGATTCAATAGTTCAATCATAAATTATTTTGTAGTTATTCATGAAGCATAAGGCAAATAAAAAACCGTTTTGTAATAATTTACCTGTATAGGTGCCCCTTCTACGTAGATAGTGTAACGAACCTTGTGGAATAATTTACCGTTGATAATTTCCCCATCAATAATACTTCAACGATTGTTCAAGTAGCAAAAGTACCTACCAGCAAAATCCAGCCCCTTCTACGTAGATGGTATAATGAACCGTTGTGTAATAATTTACCATTGTGTAATACTTTACCAATCAATAATACTTCAACGTTTGTTCAAGTTTCACTACCTATCAACAAACTCCAAAAGAGCCATCATTTTTCAAATGAAATAATATCACAGAACAACCAACTCGACTTCATACTACGCGAATACAACCAGGTGGTCCCTAGCAATGATGATCTCGGGCCAATTCCCGATTGTTAGCGCGTCCCTAGTGACGATATTTGGGCTAAATGTATACAATTTCAATTCACCCTGTGGTAGACAAAGCCTGTCGGTGCAAACTTCTGGGCCTTACTGTGAACGAACGGCTGGACGTACGATGCTCCGGGTGGTCTTAAAAAACTCCCAAGTTCGAGAAATATTTAAAACCGTAAAAAAATGGGAGAAAACGGCGTCCTGGAGATTTCAACCCCTATTTTTCACCCCTTAGGGATGACTGACATTAACGCCGAGGTTCGAGGACCAACTAGACCCCAAATGGGCGGTTTGTTGGTAGGTACTTTTGCAACTTGAACAACCGTTGAAGTATTATTGATGGGCAAATTATTACACAACGGTAAATTATTACTCAAAGATAAATTATTGCACAACGGTTCATTATACCTACTATATATGTAGAAGCGGCACTTATAAAGGTAAATTATTGCACAACGGTTTATTATTGGTTTATTATTCTGTGAATAATACACCTATGTATTCGCTCAGCAAAAAATTTTATAACACCCCCTCAAAATTTTTTCTTTTCCGTTTCAAGGTGCGTAGATTCCAAAAATGCAATGTCCGTCCACCGTCCGCAGTATCACGTGTACCGGCCTCATTTTCGGTCTAAAAAATTCGTCCTTTCGCACACATGCTCCATTTGGGCCCTAGTTGTGTCCCGAAACTTTTCAGCCCGATCGGAATATACCCAGGGGTGTTATGAGCGAAAATGTGTATAAAAATAGGTACTTTTTGTGTTTTAGTAACATGTTAGTAAAATGAGCTTTTGAGGTATCGTTTTTCATGTTTTTGGGGACGAGAAGACCGAATATGAAGTGGATTTTGAACAAAGAGTGGAAAATTGAGGTTCTACCAGCTGTTCAGCTCCCGAAATTGATGTTTTATGAGTCAAAAACCTGGGAAATCGTCTGAAATAACCATCAATTTGTAGAACAGCACTAGAAAAAGTGTTAACAGGTGGATCAAGACGATTAAATAGCATACCAATGATCAAAGATAATTTAAAAAAAAAAGAAGCGTACCTAATTGGTGTTTTGGGGGTCTAAATTGGTGGAAACCACCAGAAATAGCTGTTTCATATTTATTTTATATGAAAGAAACAATAAATAAACAGCCAACATTTCTGTAGGTATGTCCGATAGAATAATAAACCCATGTGACCCTACTTTGCAGCGTTTTTACCTTATGCTTGATGAATAACTATCAATTATTAATTATTGAATGTATTAATTATTGAATTGATGAAATCAATTATTAAATTATTTAATCCCGCGAATTTGTAGGAAACGTTAACTCTGGGTCCGGCTCCAGTACTCGATTCAGGGCTTTCCTGGGTGGAGCTCGAGGGTATTGACCACAGAAAACAGTGATCTACGCAGAAGGGGCATCAATACAGGTAAATAATAAATCGTGGCGTAATAATTTGCAGCGTTTTTTTCTCTCCTACACTACAGTACACTAAACAAAATGTTCAAAAATTTAATACGGAAATAAAAAAAAACAGAAAAGAGTAAAATAATAAGATTTGGAAGAAGAAAAACTATAAAAGTAGTCGAAATAAAGAGTATGTCGGTAGGCTGAAGGATACCCCCCCCCCCCCCCATGCGACTGGCTCCAGTGCTCGATTTATGGCTCTTGTAGGATGCACAGAATACGTATGTATCACAGAAAACAGTGATCTATGCAGAAGGGACATCTATACAGGAAATAATAAACCGTTTTGTAATAATTGCAGCGTTTTACTGATTTTTCTTTATGTTTTCTTCTTTTTAACATGGATATGTTTTTGCCCTGGGGGGTCATTCTAAAATTTGCGACCGAAAAAAAATGCAACGCTGCAACCGATAAACAATTTGGAGTTGTGCGTGTGTAGTTACCGACAATACCCAGCGAAACAATAATGAAATGAGCACAAACCATTTTATTGAACGAATTGGAAGGTAGCGATTGGAAGGTAGCACCTAAACATTGAAAAGTGGATGTGAAAATACAGCGCCCAAAAACATATCCATGATTCAATGTTTTTCCATGAAGTGGAAAAATTTCGTTTCTTTCGCCTGTGTTTCGAATAGACGACGACATACCTCGTGCTGGTGGTTTTGGTTATTTTTTGAGACTTTCGCCCATTGAGTGAAATTCGCACACTTTGGTTTATTGTTTTCAATAATGAACCACTGGAACAGAGCATGGGAAAAAAATAAATTCTAACCCCCCCCCCCCCCCCCTCAAAATTTGGTGGTTGACGTTTCAAGATATATATATGTAGAATCCGAAAATGCAATAAAAATATTTCTGTCTGTCCGCCGTACGCCGTACGCCGGACTGGCCACGTTTCTTAGTTAACATGAAACAAAATTGATGAAATTCGGGTTATAGGTTCCGTTCGGGGTCTAGTTGGTCCTCGAAGCTCGGCGTTACTGTCAGTCATCTCTAAGGGGTTCAAAATAGGGGTTGAAATTTTCAGAACGCCGTAGCTCGAAAACTTTCTATCGAAGGGTATGGTTTTTTTTACGTTATTAAATTTGCCTTGAGCTAAACAATTTTATGAGACCACCCGGAGCATCGTACGTCCAGCCGTTCGTGATCACCAAAAAGCTTCGTCAACGCGATCGAGAATCAAACGGTATAAATCCGGCCGGGATATCATCACTAGGGAGCACCTGATTGTAATCAAGGATGGCTGTATGAAGTCGAGTTGGTTGTTGTGCGATATTATTTCATTTGATAAGTGATGGACTATTGGATTTTGTTGGTAGGTACTTGTGAAACTTGAACAAACTTTGAAGTATTATTGATGGGTAAATTATTACACAACAGTAAATTATTACACAACGGTAAATTATTAGACAACAGTTCATCTACCAAGAAGGGGCTGGATTTTGTTGATCGGTACTTTGCAACATGACCAACCGTTGAAGTATTATTGATGGGCAAGTTATTACACAGTGGTTCATTATACTTGACCGCGAAGGTACATAGGTATTGACCACAGAAAACAGTGATCTACGCAGAAGGGGCATCTATTTCACTCCATATTAACAATTTTCCTTCAGAACTTCATTACTTACGTTTCTTTTCGCCATTTTAGTTACTGTTTGCCATCGACAGAATTATTTTAGCAACATTTAACTCGTGATTTAGGTAGGTACCTAGTAACGAGTACGGGGTTAGGTACTAACCTACGGAGGGTCCTCGATCTACATAATATGTATAGAATAGTACTGTAGTGATTGAGGAGGAGACAGACGAGTCGATCGCTTTGATTGAGAATGGTTTCTTTATTGGTGGCACTCGGCTCTTTTATAGCCCCCTGACTTGATCAGAGGGGGGTCGGGGGGTCCCCACTCTGTGAGAATACATGTCTACACATAGTGTAGTTTGTGGAGGAGCAGCCGATCACAACACTGCTCCCCCCAGAATTTAAGTATCGTATTTAGTTAAATTTTGTTCTTCGTGCCGTTGTGGTGGCGGTTGTCGGGCGTGGGAGGTGCGTGTGCTGGTTGCGGTGGTCCGTTGTGGCTGTCCGGGTCGTTGTCGTTGGGGGCGGTACGTTTGCGGCGTATGAAGAGCCGGGATGTAGGTTGAGTGCGTGGGTGCGGCCGTGGCGGCTGATCGGGCGGGGCGTTGTTGCGGGCGCCAGGTGCATGGGGTGCGGCATTGTTGTGCTCGGGGGTCCCATGTGCGGCGGTAGAAACACGAGCCGTTCGTCGCGCGGCGTGTGGCCGGTCGTGGCTGCGTCGGCGGTCGCTATTGTCGTCTGTTCGTATCACACGAACCTCTTCGGTGACTGTAGCCACTCGAGGAGGGGGGGCGAAGGGTATGAGGCGATCGGCGAGAGCAGCGAGTTTCGTAGGATCGGTTTCGTCGTGCGCTGCGAGGTGAAGGCGAAGGCTGTCTAGAAGGGCTCGCAGAAAAAGCTGCCGGTTGAGCGGGGTCGTGGTGTCGGCCGGGTGTGCTCTACGGGCGAGAACTGGGGGCCTATTCACTAAAATAGACAGTGGAAAGAGATTATCTATTTTGAAAATCTCCCACGAGAGATAGTCTCCCCCGGGAAGACAGTCTCTTCCAATGTCTCCGGGTTCGTCTATTTTACTGAATAGCTCCAGAGACCTTGAGAAAGAGATATGGATCCTAATACACGAAAATGCCATAGTATCCATGAAGTGCGAGTGCCCCCGGGAGTTCAATTCCTTAATAATGAACGCATTTCTTAATACCTATTCATGGGTACCTACCTACCTCAATCCATACTTGGACGTTTTTACTGACGAATCGGATAAAAGTTTTAATGAAATTGAAAAAAGTCTCAATTATAAACAGAAAAAGTCGAATTAGGGGGCTTTTAATGCTTGTGTTATATCTACACCTAATGAACCTCTTAGGTAGGTAGGTACATACCTACCTCAACCCGTACTTGGACGTTTTTACTCATGAATCAATGATTATGTATATATTTTTAATTTAAATTGACTTACCTTTATGAAATGAAAGAATACACGATCAAAAGTACCGATGCGGTTGTGGATGAAGGAGGATATTACACGGATGAAGGAGGATATTACACGATCACTGTGAAACAAACGAGAAATAGACTCTCTCTTTCGAGAAAGAGATCGAGAATGCCAAGATGGTCGCCAACTCTCTCTTTGAAAAGTTACTGAATAACCCTGTCATGGATACTATAAAAATATATTTGGCCCAAAGAGAGAGTCGGACCTGAAAGAGATGTCTCTTTGGCTTAGTGAATAGGCCCCCTGACGGTAGCTCGTCGTCGGAAGTCGGTTCGGAGTAAGGCGGTGAGCCGGGAGCCGTCGGACGGTGCGTGTTCGGCCAGAGGGCGAGTTTTCGATATCCGGTAGCTGTTGTCGTTCGATGATGCCAGCCGCTAGTAATTCGCCGGGCCGACGCTTTCACGTTAAGGTCCGGTGATATTCGGCGAAGATTCGCGTGGCATGGAGGTCCCTTCGTGACGATTTGATGTTCTACGCGTTGCGGTGTGTCGGCCGGGAGGGCTCTACGGAGTCGGCGGGCGAGGACTGACGGATTCTCGTGCTCGGAAGTCGGTTGGGGTCGGCGTAGAGGTCCGCTTGTCGGGGCTCGAGGGCGAGGAAGGCGCGGGCGAATTTAGCATGCGGCGTCGTGAGGCCTTCGTGAGTCAATGTGATCTCGAGTTGGGCGAATCAGACGTGTGGGAATGCGGGGTCGTACGGCCGGAGCTGGAGCGTTGATGTCGGTGGAGTTGTTTCTGCGGGTGTCGGTGGTGTCGGGTCCGTTTTGGTTTATTATTCTGTGAATAATACACCTATGTATTCGCTCAGCAAAAAATTTTTATAACGCCCCCTCAAAATTTTTTTCTTTTCCGTTTCAAGGTGCGTAGATTCCAAAAATGCAATGTCCGTCCGCCGTCCGCCGTACGCCGTATCACGTGTACAGGCTTCATTTTCGGTCCAAAAAATTCGTTCTTTCGCACTCATGCTCCATTTGGGCCCTAGTTGTGTCCCGAAACTTTTCAGCCCGATCGGAATATACCCAGGGGTGTTATGAGTGAAAATGTGTGTAAAAATAGGTACTTTTTGCGTGTTAGCAACATGTTAGTAACATGAGCTTTTGAAGTATCTTTTTCCATGTTTTTGGGGACGAGAAGACCGAATATGAAGTCGATTTTGACCAAAGACGCAAAAATTGAGGTTTTACCAAAGGTTCAGCTCTCAAAATTGGTTTTTTATGAGTCAAAAACCTGGAAAAATGTCTGAAATCACCATCAATGTGTATAATAACATGGGAAAAAGTGTAAACAGGTGAATCAAGACCATTAAATGGTACTACCAATGATCAAAGATGATCTGAAAAACGCTGCAAAGTCCTTGTCACATGGGTTTATTATTCTACTGGACATACCTACAGAAATGTTGGCTTTTCATTTATTGTTTCTTTCATGCGTAATAATCGAAATAGCTATTTCTGATGGTTTCCATTAATTTTGGCCCCTAAAACACAAATTAGGTACCTACGCTCGTGTTATTTTATTTTTTTATTTTTTTTAAAACTATCTTTGATCATTGGTATTGCCATTTAATCCTCTTGATCCACGTGTTGACACTTTTTCCAGTGCTATTATCTGAACTGATGGTGATTTCAGACGATTTTCCAGGTTTTTGACTCATAAAAAATCAATTTTGGGAGCTGAACATTTGGTAGAACTGAATTTTCCACTCTTTGGTCAAAATCGACTTCATATTCGGTCTTCTCGTCCCGAAAAACATGGAAAAAGATATCTCAGAAGCTCATCTTACCAACATGTTGCTAAAACGCAAAAAGTACCTATTTTTACACACATTTTCACTCATAACACCCGTGGGTATATTCCGATCGGGCTGAAAAGTTTCGGGACACAACTGGGGCCCAAATGGAGCATGTGTGCGAAAGAACGACTTTTTTAGACCAATAATGAAGCCAGTACACGTGATACGGCGGACGGCGGACGGCGTACGGCGGACGGACATTGCATTTTTGTAATCTACGCACCTTGAAACGAAAAAGACAAAAGTTTGAGGGGGTGTTATAAAAATTTTTTGCTGAGCGAATACATAGGTGTATTATTCACAGAATAATAAGCCAAAAAAGAGAAAAAAAGAAAGAAAAAAAGCGTACCTACCTATTTCATGTTTTGGGGACCAAAATTGGTGGAAATCTTCAGAAATAGCTATTTCAATCATTCCACATGAAAGAAAAATAAATTTAACAGCCAACAAGAATCTCTTGAACTCCAATAGAATAATAAACCCATGTGACAAGGACTTTGCAGCGTTTTTCGTTCTCTTTGTAGGCGCCAGTCCCGGAGAGGTGTCGTCTGGAAGTGGGTCTCTCGCAGGCGTCCGTGATCGGCTGCTCCTCCACAACCTACACTATGTGTAGACATGTATTCTCTCAGAGTGGGGACCCCCCGACCCCCCTCTGATCATGTCAGGGGGCTATAAAAGAGCCGAGTGCCACCAATAAAGAAACCATTCTCAATCAAAGCGATCGACTCGTCTGTCTCCTCCTCAATCACTACACTGGTGACCCCGAGTGGTGACACGCAGCGCACAGCCTCCGCCCGCCGTCTGCGACCGCGGTGCGACGACAGCGCCTTCCGACGACGAACAACGCCGCTCAGCGCCCGCCGACCGTCTGCGACAAGCCCCGCCTCCGCAGCACTACGCCCGGCACACGCCCCCCACTCCGACGCCCCACAGCGCCGCCCCACCCCCTCCGACGCCCCCCAGCCGACCCCGCGTTATATAGAAAACGCGGGGTAGGGCGGTGAAGCGAGGAGTAGCTGCGGTCTCCGTTGACGCTGGCGTCGGGGTGGGGCGGCGCTGTGGGGCGTCGGAGTGGGGCGCGTGTGCCGGGCGTAGTGCTGCGGAGGCGGGGCTTGTCGCAGACGGTCGGCGGGCGCTGAGCGGCGTTGTTCGTCGTCGGAAGGCGCTGTCGTCGCACCGCGGTCGCAGACGGCGGGCGGAGGCTGTGCGCTGCGTGTCACCACTCGGGGTCACCAGTGTAGTGATTGAGGAGGAGACAGACGAGTCGATCGCTTTGATTGAGAATGGTTTCTTTATTGGTGGCACTCGGCTCTTTTATAGCCCCCTGACATGATCAGAGGGGGGTCGGGGGGTCCCCACTCTGAGAGAATACATGTCTACACATAGTGTAGGTTGTGGAGGAGCAGCCGATCACAACAAGTACATATTATATTATATAGACGGGTTATCTATACAGAGAGCTGTGATCTGTAAAGAAGGGTATTCTGTTCGAAAACTTTCGATTGAAGGATATGGATTTTTTTACGTTATTAAATTTGTCTTGAGGTAAACAATTTTTTGAGACCACCCCAAGCATTGTTCGTCCAGCCGTTCGTGTGCACCAAAAAACTTCATCAACACGATCGTGACTCAAACGGTATAAATCCGGCCGGGATATCATCACTAGGGAGCACCTGATTATAATCACGGATGGCTGTATGAAGTCGAGATGGTTGTTCTGCGATATTTTTTCATTTGATAATTGATGGGCTATTGGATTTTGTTGGTAGGTACTTTTGCAACTTGAACAAACGTTAAAGTATATTAATGGGTACATTATTACACAATGGTAAATTATTACACAACGGCAAATTATTAATCAACGGCAAATTATTACATAACGCAACGATAAATTATTTCATAACGGTAAATTATTACACAACGGTTCATCTAACAAGAAGGGGCTGGATTTTGTTGATCGGTACTTTTGCAACTTGAATAACCGTTGAAGTATTATCGATGGCCAAGTTATTACACGACGGTTCATTATAGGTATTGACCACAGAAAACAGTGATCTACGCATAAGGGGCATCTATTTCACTCCACATCATCAATTTTCCTTCAGAACTTCATTATTTGCGTTTCTTTTTGCCGTTTTAGTTACTGTTTGTCATCGGCCGTATTATATTAGCAACATTTAACTCGTGATTTAGGTAGGTACCTAGTAACGAGTACGGGGTTAGGTACTAACCTACGGAGGGTCTGCGATCTACATAATATGTATAGAATAGTACATATTATATTATATAGACAGTCTATATATACAGAGAGCTGTGATGTAACAGAAGGGAAAATAATAATAATAATAATAAGAAGAAGAAGAAAATAATAAACCGTTGTACAGGGATTTGCAGCGTTTTTGTTTTCGAAAATATCTGCCTTTGAATTCATACATAAATCTGCCTATACACAAATTTGGGCCAAACTCGAATTTGCTATCTTCGTCAACAATTTGCTAACTGCTGTTTAATGAACCTGCGTAAAATACGTCGTGAAGTAATACAAAAAAAAATAGTTCATAAATACTCAAACGCGAACTTGGAGCCGTCAGAAGATTCACTAAAACTGGTATCAAAACTAGGTACAAGTGAAAGGTTGATCATTGACAGGCCGTGGAACTTGAAGCCTTCCCACCAGGTCCACTATTTATTTTGCGTTTTTTTTTTCTTCTTCTTCTTTTTTCATCTCACCCATAGACATCTCATCCCTCCGATCCTTCGTTTTTCCTCCCACTCGGGAAAAGAAAAGGTTTTCCTTTACCGCCCCCCAAAGACAATTCAACTGGGCTTCCTACACTCACTCCATCACAACTTGTCGCCTCTTCTCTCAATCTTTCGCCTGTCTCCCCTTCTTTCTGCTTCTTTTAATCTCCTCTTTCGGGATAGCTTTTCGTTTTTCTCAGGAAGAGAAAGAAAAGAGAGAAAAAAGAAGAAAAACGGACAACGTCTCCTCACTGTCCTCCACCTTCTCCTCCGTTGTCTGTCCTCCACTCATTGCCCTCAACCTCGAAGCTATTTCCAACCCATTCATCTTCTTCGACATCCAATACCCAACTCGGGTGTGGTGAGTGGAAACAATGGCGACCTGGTATTTTCTTTTCTTATTCCTTTTACTTTTCTTTCCGACAGGTACCAAGAAGCTATTGATAGCTTATCACGAGGTTTTACCTGTTCACGCCAATGACGAACAGCTACAATACTATAATAATTGCTATTTCTCACAATAATACTTCGCATGACTTAAACCAAACCGAAAAGAGGTGATACGCGTATACAGGGTGTCCCAGTTCCTTCTGGAGAAACTCAGGGAATCGATTCAACCCTTCATTTCGAACAAAAAATGCTCAGTAGACATTTTCCTAAAAGTTCTTCGTTTTAAAGATGACCGACAATTTGTGTTTTCCCAATTTTTCATTACCAACGCCAACAAATCCGAAGATATTGAGACTACAACAAATCCAATTACAGCGTTTGAAATAACGTTAAATTTCCTGTAAGATTCTTCTGTTTTCAATGGTCAGAGTTACTTAAAATGTTGGCCAGTATCAGTTGGAACATTTGAAAATTTCAAAATTTAAAAGTGTGAAAAACATTGTACGTTCTACTGAGGTTACAAAAGAATACCTTCAACTTGTCAAATTTCACAATTCTTCATCTAATAGGCTTTACATTGACGTACTTAGATTTAAAATAACGTTGTAGTACCCCCTCCAACTCTGCTCATGTTTTCAAACGTTCAATTATCATTTTTTCAACTCTACTACAACGTTATTTTTGAATCCAAGTATATACATGTAAAGCCTACTAGATGAAGAAGTTTTTGTGAAATTTGACAAGTTGCAGGTTTTTTTTAACCTTAGTAGAACGTACAACCTTTTTCACAATTTTAAATGTTGACATTTTCAAATGTTCCAACTGATACTGGCCAACATTTTAAGTAACTCTGACCCTTGAAAACAGAAGAATCTTAAAGGAAATTTAACGTTCTTTCAAACAGTGTAATTTTATTTGTTGTAGTCTCTATATTTTCGAATTTATTCGCGTTTTTATTTGGTAAGGTAATGAAAAGTTGGAAAAACACATAGTCGGATATCTTTAAAAAGAAGAACTTCTCGAAAAATGTCTACAGAACATTTTTTGTTCCAAATGAAGAGTAGAATCGATACCCTGCGTTTCTCCAGAAGGAACTGAGACACCCTGTATAATGAACACATGTAGGTGCACTATGAGTGCACTGTAACCCCCTGGTTGTGCGGAAGTGGCCCGAGCAAAGCACTCACATTGTGGATGTTATCCACAAGTCAGACAGCTGAATATTAATCCTAAATCGTAAAGGAGCCCCTCCCCACCATACAGACGAATCCTGAATCTTATACCCAAAACTGGTATCCATTTCACACTGGTGACGCGGGAGAGTCTCACCGCCAAGAAAAAGTAAGACCTCCAAATCGACCAAGAGCACTGTTTACATGACAGAACATGTAGGGTTCCCCTCCCCCCACCACGTAAGTCGGCCCCCTAGGGGTCTACGGTGTTCGCTTTTCGTACACCCATTCTCGATTACATTAAAGATAGAACGAACTTTCTAGGTTGAAAAATAAGGGAGTTATGACGGGTTTTATAATTTTAAAAAAATAACAGCCGTGAAATGGATCAAAATTGGTGCGGGTGGATCACAATTGGTGCCATAATGTTCTTTACGATGTCTATGTAATGCCTATTGATTTTGAGCTCGATCGCATTCGATTTGGCTAATTGACAGCAAAAAAAGTCCATTTTCTAGGTTTACTAGCTAAATGAGGTTGAAAATCGATGTTTTCGTTAATCAGGAATTTCCTACTTGGAAAAAAGTCCAAATATAATTTAACAGGGGCGTTGCGTCCATAAGGCCACTTGGGCGACTGCCCCGGCACCCAAAAACACTAGAGTAAAAAAACTGTTCAGTTGGCATCTGAATTTCCCTCCATACACTGTACCTACCTAGTATTTTTCACAAGTTCAAAAGCCAAACGCCAGAGTTCTCTGGCTATGGATATTCAATATTCTAGTAGAGCATCCATGGTGGTTCCTTAATGTTAGCTCCATACACCAAGCATGTTATCGGAATAAAGCGACAGTTATCAATGTCCTGCAATCCAAACCTAGGCTCCTGAAACTGGAAGGTAGGTTCTGGGTTCTGGAACCTAGTGTCGCCATGGCAACCGAGAAAAGTGGCCCATCCGCGCATGCTCAGTCGAGTAAAGTGTTGGTCGCCACGCCTACCTTGGGCCCCGGCCCCAAAATCTGATTTCAACCCCAAAATCGTTCATTTCACAATCGATTCGATCCTTTCGATTCAATTTGTCATCTCGATACAAGATGCTTCTTCTTCTGATTTGTTTTTCGTTGTCTCTGAGTCACATGTCCGACATCGGCTTATGTCGGAAATCTGCAGATGACAACTAAGCCGAGAACTTCACTCCACTGAATCACATTCGCTTTCTCTGTCTGTCAGTTTTCAATTTTTTTCTGCGTCAAATTTTGCGCATTTTGCGTTCGGTTCGGTTCCAATGACAGACTTGTATTTGTGGTACCTACATGCGTTTTGTCCTGTTTGCTGTTTGTGGATTGATCGGCGTCAACACACAGACAACTATCTAGCTTCTAGTCAATAGCTTCTCCATTCAAGTAGGTACCGGCCGACGGGTCAATTGTTTTGTTGTATTTTAGTAACACATGAATTTGGTGGCTAATTTGCAGTAGAAATTGTCTACGTTGTCTTACGATGATAAGAGTTGCTGAATATCACTCAGTCAGTAAATAAGGGAAGGGTGTTGCAGGTTTGATATGAAAGAATACCTTTAGTTTTTCACATATGATTTAATTAAAACCAAAGCTTTTCGCCTTAAGGCGCCCATACACGGTCCAACCGTCGGGCCCAACAAGGGGTGGGGAGAGGCGAAAACGCGCCCCCCTGCCAACCCGACGGCGCATCACACACGATCCAATCAAACGAGCACCCAATCCGACCAAGTTTCCCGCGTTTTTTTATTTTTCCCGAATGCTTCAAGTGTTCGAATTTCGTAGTTACGTACATTACTGTTTTTTGTAAACAGTAAACACCAATTATCCAAACTCCAATATCTTGGGGTGCTGGCACAACTGATAACAGGAGAAACTGATAAAAATTACGTAAAACAATGTGTGTCTGCTTCAGACAAACAAAAAATTACAGGAGAAGAAGAAGAAGTTGGTCCGACAGCGCCACACACGGTACAACTTGGTCGGGAGTAATGGAGGGGGAACGGCACAACCATGTTTGTTGGGCGGTTTTGCCATCCGACCACACCCAACCAGGTTGGTCGGATCCAACGGTTGGACGTCCTCCCACACACAATCCAACAGTAGGGAATGGGAGGCGTTTTCATCTCTCCCCACCCCTTGTTGGGTCCGACGGTGGGACAGTGTATGGGCGCCTTTACTTTAAGGCATCCTCAGGGAACAACTCACATGGATTAAAATAATACAACCAAACAACCTAAATTGAAACCTTCCCACTGTTATAATTTTCACATGCCTTTGGTGGTCCATGGTAGACATAATTCTTGTGTTGCACTGATTTTACATTGGTATGGTATATTTTTAAGGGTACAGCAAGACAAATTACCAGATTTATGACTTATCTCAACTCCATAGATGCAGATGTAAAATTCACCCATGAAATAGAGGAGGGTGGCAAACTAAATTTCCTTGACTTAACTGAACAGTTGAATGACAAAAACGAGTTTGATTTCAAAATGTATAAAAAACCTTCATATATAGATTGTGTAATACCAAATTCGTCTAACCATCCATGGACTTATAAGTTAGCTTCCTTTCGCTCAATGATCCACCGAATGAAAAGTGTACCTATGTCAGAAACCTCAAACATTGAAGAACTAAATATTATAAAAACAATAGCATTAAACAATGGATATATAATACTTCCATTATTGACAAGTTAGTAGAAAACTATAAGCGAAAACGCACAATTGAGCAGTTTCAAGGAAATTTGGAGCCACAAAGAGAACCCTTACACTATAGGAGAATATTGTACTTGAATCAGTCTTCGATGAGTATCAGTAAACAACTCCAAGAACTAGGAATAAAACCTGTATTTTATACCAATAATACCCTATCAAAATTGAATAACTGAAAATTAAAACAAAAAGTAAGCACATCAGCAAGTGGGATTTATGGGATTAAATGTGGGGGGGGGGGGGGGGAAGCACACTTTGTAATAATGAATATATAGGCCAAAGTGGTAGGAAAATAGAAATAAGAGAAAAAGAACACCTAAGTGTACTTAGAAAACTACATAAATTCCAAAGTAAGATTCATGAATGTGAGGAGAGTTTGGAACTGATTGCCCATCAGAATCTTTCTGATGGAACTAGATTGGAGGCTGAACGAAGGTTGGCATCACTGAGGATTGAGATTGAGGATTTGGAGGGGAAAAGCTCATTTGCTAAGCATATGTTTGGAGAAGGTCACCAATATGAGGGAGACTTTAGGCTTATACACTACATTAACAAAGGACAGAGAATGAACCATTTTGAAAATCTGGAAATATTTTTATCAAAAGAAAGGGGGGGGGGAACTTAAGTGAACAATATTCAGATAGATGCTTCAAATTCAAAAGAAATTGGACGGGAAAATTGGATGAATGGGGGGGGGGGGGGTACGATGAAAAAAAACGTTGTAGATATACCACCAAGGGGTACTTAGTCCTGAAATCTATCTTTGTAATTTTAACTTCTATTTTCCTAAATAATTAATAAGTAGCATAAGTTCTATTCAAGTTACCACCTATTGTGCAATGTAAAATCAGTGCAACACAAGAATTATGTCTACCATGGATCACCAAAGGCATGTGAAAATGGCAGTGGGAAGGTTTCTATTTAGGTTGTTTGGTTGTATTATTTTAATCCATGTGAGTTGTTCCCTGAGGATGCCTTAAAGTAAGGCGAAAAGCTTTGGTTTTAATTAAATCATATGTGAAAAACTAAAGGTATTCTTTCATATCAAACCTGCAGTATGAGTGTTTTTCACAAAAAATCTGGGGAAACCCTAAAAGTGTTGAGGGAAGGGTGTTGTTGCCTTGGGGTATTCTGTAGACATATCTGTTGGTTTTGTGTTCTGGTCTGGTGCCCCACCGTTTTCAGACCCCACGCACCGCTACTGAAATTTAAGCGAACACCCTTAACAGGAATACAATTTAGAAAATCTTATCAGGCTTTTACATACCTTGTTCCTACCAGACGGCCCAGATACTGTTGGTTGGGACATATTGACGTGAAAGTCCCCAATCCCGCAGGGGTAACGACGTTACAGCGAATCCCACACTAACGGTTATATTATTCGAGGAAAACTCGAAAGCGAAAAAACCTTACGCGATACTCCCTAGTGTCTCTTTCATGAGGGGCTTTCCCCATTGAGATTCAGACCGGTTTTTCGAGGCTACTTCCAGAAGAGGAAAAATGCGCCGAGGGATGGCAGGTGGGGGGGGGGGGGGACTCGTTCGGCGGAAAAGAAGAAGGAAATAAAGGAAACAAAAAGTCAAGTAAGCATTTGTCAAGTTTTCCCGGCGATCATCCGAAGCTGAGGAGAGGCTTGGAATACTAAAGCCCTTGGGAAACGGGGCTTATCTGGTTCTGGTCCTGTTTTGACCCCGTTCCATCAGTTCTTCGGGTCTGACTAACGCGGAACAATTCACTTTTATTTCAGTAGCAGATGGGGAAATATGTATTCGAACACGCTGCAGCTACCCCCCCCCCCCCCCCCCCCATCGGGTACCCATGTAGGAATTTAGCAGTTGCACTTAAGTACTTTTTAAAAGGGATGGGGCAGGAGAAAAACTTGAAAAATATCTCTTTTCAATCTTCTACAACTCCGACACCTGGTCGTCCCGAAGGTTGAAATTTGGTACACGTCCTCAGGAGCCCCTAAATGTGTGTACGAAAAATCAACACCGGGTACCCTCAGGATCCCGAGATACGGGAGGGTAAAAAACGCTGCGAAGTCCTTGTCACGTGGGATCATTCTTTTGGGCATACCTACAGAAATGCGGGCTGTTCAATAATTGAAATAGCTGTTTTTGATGGTTTCCAACAATTTTGGGCCCAAAAAACACAAATTGAACTCCTATTTTATTTTGTTTTCATTTTTTTTTACAAATTATCTTTGATCAATTATTGATAGTGCCATTTAGTTTCTTCATTCACCTGCTAATACTAATTCTAGTGTTATTACACCAATTTATGGCGATCTCAAAAATTTCCAAGGTTTTCTGAATGATAAAAAATTACTTTTGGGAGCTGAACCTTCGTTACAACCTCAATTCTTCATTCTTTGGTGAAAACAACTTCATGTTTTTGGTCTTCTCACCCTAAAGAACATGGAAAACGATACCTCACAAGCTCATGTTCACCAAAACAACAAAAAACACTATTTGCACACCCATTTTTTCCCCATACCACCCCTGGGTGTATTCCGATCGGACTGCCGAGCTTCGGAGCACTGCTAGGACTGAAATGTTTCCCAAATGGGGATCCAAACTGTTTGCGGAAGAACGACGATATTAGACCGAAATTTAACGTAAATTTAAGGCTGAAACTTCGCTAGAACCCCAATTTACCACTCTGGTCAAAATCGACTTCATATTCTGTCTCCTCCTAAAAAACACGGAAAACGATACATCACCAGCTCATTTTTGATCATGTTTCACCCGTTACACCCTTGGGTATATACCGATCCGGCTGCAATGTATCGGGACACACCTAGGGCCCAAATGGGACCTGCGTGCGAAAGGACGAATTTTGCAGACCGAAAATAAAGGTAGATATGGACCATACGGCGGACGGACATTGCATTTTTGGAATCTACGCACCTTGGAACGTAAAAGAAAAAATTTTGAGGGGGTGTTACAAAAAGGATAGGTGTATCGTTCGCAGACTAATAAACCAAAACCCCACTTGTGCTGTCATGTAAACGGTGTTCTTGGTCGCGTCGAGTTTTTCGGTTTTCTAGTGGTACTACTTGCAATACCATCAAGAAAACCATCCATCCATCTAATCCATTAATCCATGGCCATCCATCCATGGCATTGATCCATCTTGGTATTATCCATTAATTTATAATACATTTTGGTTTATTATTCTGTGAATAATACACCTATGTAATCGCTCAGCCAAAATTTTTTATAAAACCCCACCAAATGTTTTGCTTCCGAGTCTGCGAAGCAGCGGAAGCCTTGTGTTCACTTTCGTGAGCCAAAAAATTTTTGTCTTCAGAAATCAAAATTTCCACTTGCATTTTGCGTTTCAAAGCCTACTGAACAAATTTGGTTCCGTGTCTGTCGGGCTGTGAGTCTGTGAGTCTGTGAATCTGTGAGTCTGTGAGTCTGTCCGCATTTCCTTGTTACAGCCATAACTTCCACGATTTTGAATTGATTCAGCTCAAATTTTGAGGGATGGTGCGGATAAGGCCCCTTGAGGTCCCATACAAATTTCAACATGATTGATCCAGCGGTACGCCCTGCGCATGCGCTAACGTTAAATTCAACAAACACGCATAACTTTCACAATTTTGATTCAATTTCGCTCAAATTTTCAAGGGTTGTTTGGACAAGGCCTAGTGAGTTCCAGTATGAATTTCAGCATGATCGGACCCTCGGTGCGCTCTGCGCATGCGCTGGCGTGAAATAGATTCAATTTCCTTGTTACAGCCGTAGTAACCAAAGATTTCACCCAATTTCAATGTAATTCTCAGGGATTAAGCGGGTAGGGCCCATTGAGGTCCCATATAAATTTCAACATGATAGAGCCAGCGGTTCGCCCTGCGCATGCGCTCTGTCTGTCTGTCTGTCCTTCTATGCACGGCCAAACGGCTCGACGGATATCGACCAAATTTGGCACGAATATCCAGTAGGCTCCCAAGTTGTGCAACGTCGCATTTTTAATTCCCTGACCATAGCGGAACTATGGTCGACCATGGTCAACTCCTGAATGGCTTGATGGATATCGACCAAATTTGGCACGAATATCCAGTAGGCTCCCAAGTTGTGCAACGTCGCATTTTTAATTCCCTGACCATAGCGGAACTATGGTCGACCATCGCCAACTTCGTTAATTGAAATGGTAACCCCTATTTTTTATCGCGTATTCGTAATCTACGTGAAATTCTATCTACGATCGACCCTTCGGACTACCCCCGCGGTCGACCATAGCGCATCCATGGGCCCCTCCATGGTCGAATCCCGAATTGCTCAACGGATATCGACCAAATTTGGCACGAATATCCAGTAGGCTCCCAAGTTGTGCAACGTCGCATTTTTAATTCCCTGACCATAGCGGAACTGTGGTCGACCATGGTCAACTTCGTTAATTGAAATGGTAACCCCTATTTTTTATCGCGTATTCGTAATCTACGTGAAATTCTATCTACGATCGACCCTTCGGACTACCCCCGCGGTCGACCATAGCGCATCCATGGGCCCCTCCATGGTCGAATCCCGAATTGCTCAACGGATATCGACCAAATTTGGCACGAATATCCAGTAGGCTCCCAAGTTGTGCAACGTCGCATTTTTAATTCCCTGACCATAGCGGAACTATGGTCGACCATGGTCAACTTCGTTAATTGAAATGGTAACCCCTATTTTTTATTCGTATTCGTAATCTACGTGAAATTCTATCTACGATCGACCCTTCGGACTACCCCCGCGGTCGACCTTAGCGCATCCATGGGCCCCTCCATGGTCGAATCCCGAATTGCTCAACGGATATCGACCAAATTTGGCACCAATATCCGGTAGCCTCCCAAGTTGAAGGTAGGCGCATTTTTAATTCCCTGACCATAGCGGAAATATGGTCGACCATGGTCAACTCCTGAATGGCTTGACGGATTTTGATAAAATTGGGCACAAATACCCGGTAGGGTATGGGATTTTTCCGTCGTTTGTTGGTTCCACGATACTGCGTACAGCGAATCTCGGATAGCGAGCGAAGCGAGCGGTCAGGCTAGTTATGTATAATGGACGTAATGTATTATGGAAGTCATGTTATGTATAATATGTATATTTCATGTAATGTTATGTAATGTTATGTTATGTAATGTAATGTTATGTAATATGTATATTTAACGTTATGTAATGTTATGTAATGTAATGTAATGTAATGTTATGTTATTTTGCTTCCGAGTCTGTTCTATTTTATAATGGGTCACTCTGATTGTGACGAGGAAGCTCCTGTGCCATCACCTTGGCAGTGTATTTCTTTTACGTTCCAAGGTACGTAGATTCCAACAATGTAATGTCCGTCCGCCGTATCATGCATACCGGCTTCATTTTCGGTCTAAAAAATTCGTTCTTTCGCACACAGCTTCGATTTGGGCCCTAGTTGTGCCCCAAAACTTTACAGCTCAATCGGAATATACCCAGGGGAGTTATGAGTGAAATTGGCTATAAAAATAGGTATTTTTTGATTTTGAGGTATCTTTTCCCATGTTTTTTTTTTGGGACGAGAAGACCGAATATGAAGTCTGGTATTAAATCTAAAGGGTTAGTTCCGCTAGTGTAAGAAGTAATATTACCATACCTTCCGGATGAGTCCTTCGTCACTAGCTGGTTGAGCACTGGAGACGAGCGCTTTCGATGTAAGGACATCATCATCAGGCCGTCGAGTATTCTATGCCCTGATGATGATGTCCTTACATCGAAAGCGCTCGTCTCCAGTACTCAACCAGCTAATTACGAAGGACTCATCCGGAAGGTATGGTAAGAATATGAAGTCGGTTTTGACCAATGAGTGGGAAATAGAGGTTCTACCAAAGGTTCTACCAAATTTTCTGAGAAGTAGTTTCAACATGTGAATTAAATGGCGCTATCAATGATCAAAGATAATTTATCAAAAATTGGAGCCTTATTCGTGTTTTTGAGGGCCAAAATTGATGGAAACTACCAACAACAGCAGCTATTTCAATAATTGCACATGAAAGAAACAATAAATGTATTTCCAGCATTTCTGTAGGTACGTCCAATAGAATATAAACCCATGAGACAAAGACTTTGCAGCGTTTTTAATTATTCGGCATCAGTCAATCAATAGGCATAAACCTATAAGTGCATAAGCATTAGTACCTAACAATCACGTTGATACGCACTCGGGTTGTTAATTCTTTTACAGACATTTTCAATATCCAGCGACGTAGACTGCGAGAAGAAAATGGTGGAAGAGTGGTGGGGCCGGGGAGGTATGATTTAAGTGAGTTTTTTGATTAAGTGAAATGCCGCGCGCCGTCAGAGCAGACTGAGAAACCCAGGCTAGAAAGTCCACCGCCCGAGGCACTAACTCCGATCGGGACCTCAGTTTTTAATGTATGTGCAAAATGTCATCAATCTCATTCCTCAGCTTATAAAGAAGGGTGGTGGGGGAGTCGATGGCGACTGAGTGAGCGTGCTCCTGGGATAATCGATCATTTTACTCCCAATTTCCTATTATAACAGGAATGGAAGTATGATGATACTGTCAAAAATAGGTGTTCTAGAAAACCATGTGTCGTGATTCCCTCTCAGAAACCACTCCTATAACTATCATACGATTTTACCAAATAAACGCGGAGAGCGCCGAGCTGGGGTTTTCCCCAACCGCCATCGGCCTCAACCGACTTTAACGGTCGAGTGTGGACCGGGGACGGGTAGAAAAGTCCCTGTAAATGCTCGCCCTTTTGGCCCAGCTCAGCATTCGACGATCCGACCCCCGACATGCGACTTCTCCCTCGAACCTATCTCTCTCCCTGTCGAATCCCTCTCTCCCTGTCGAATCCCTCTCTCTCTCTCGAACCTCTCTCCCCACACCCTGAAAGATCTGCTGCTGGTAAAAACCGCGGGGAGCTCACCCTAAAAGATTTCCTGCTGTTGGTGAAAACAGCGGGGAGCACACCCTAAAAGATTTCCTGCTGTTGGTGAAAACAGCGGGGAGCACACCCTAAAAGATTTCCTGCTGTTGGTGAAAACAGCGGGGAGCACACCCTAAAAGATTTCCTGCTGTTGGTGAAAACAGCGGGGAGCACACCCTAAAAGATTTCCTGCTGTTGGTGAAAACCGCGGGGAGCACACCCTAAAAGATTTCCTGCTGTTGGTGAAAACCGCGGGGAGCACACCCTAAAAGATCTCCTGCTGTTGGTGAAAAACGCGGGGAGCACATTTTCCGAAAAGACTCCTGCTGTTGGTGAAAACCGCGGGGAGCACACCTTACGAAAAGACTCCTGCTGTTGGCTCCTGCTGATGGTGAAAACCCCGGGGCGTTAGTCCACACATCCCACAGGAGCCCGTCCTCTCACTCCTCTCCATCACTCTCTCTTCCGCTCCACTCCTCTTTCGTTAAGTAACTCACGACTCTCTGGTAACCCCTACTCTCCATCCGACTGTTTGTGATAGACACAAAACACTTCTCACGAAACAGGTGACACCACCTGCCTCTCACGACACCATGGAATCTCGTTCAGATGTGTTCAAAACGAGTTTCTATATACCGTTTTTCGCTTGATACGCTCCGTGCGTATGTGGCAATTTCAAATGGTAATAACTTCCACGAAACTTCTGGGTTTTGCACAGCTCGTTAAACTCTTCAGGCGAAAACGAGCTTTCTATGTGGAAAAATAAGGGAGTTATGGCGGGTTCTATTATTTCTATTTTCAACGATAACTGCCGTAAAAATGGACAAAAGTTGGTGCAGTTGGTACCAAAATGTCCGTTAGAATATCAAGATAATGCCTATTGACTTTGAGCTCTATCGCATTTGATTTGGCTAACTGACAGCAATGGGTTCAACATTTTCTAGGTTCCAGGTAGCTAAATGACGTTGGTGTGGTGTCAGAAAGTGGTTGAAAGTGAGATTTCTATCCAGGTTCACGGATTTCCACCGAAATAGCCATCATTCTGTAATAGGCGGCTGCTGCCACCAAACTTCCGTCCATATTATTCTCAAGAACACTGTATGGCAATCTCCACACCGGAAATCTTTCCCGTTGCGAGTTCATATCGATTACAATACTGTAATTTTATTTGTAGATTGGGGGGTTTAGAACTTGAACAGAAGCAGCGGGTATATTACCTTCTATTTTTTCTAAGTTGGGGACACCCCTCAAAAGCAACTCAAACAATTCTGCTGCTTCCCAGACAATTGTTTTCAATCTGTCTGCTTACCCGCAGCACCTATATTTTGTTTTCTATCTTTGGGGGAGCAGCAAGAAAGGCCATGGCAAACGTTCTTCAAAGTTTGCAATTTCTAATGTTGGGTTATTGGCAGCATTGAGAACCTTCGCCTCCAAAACTTCGCTCCGCCTTTCTGGGACAACAGCCATCAGATTTCAATAATAGACCTGATACGTCATTTTTTTTACTTTAAACCACCCTCATTTTAAAAAACATAAATTATTTTCAAAAACGGGCTTCAAACTACCATTTTTCTAAGAGTTCTGAATTTTTTTTTCGAAAAAGGATACTGAGGAAAATTCCCCATTGAGTTGGTTGTTTCGTGATATTTTTTCATTTGAAGGATGATGGTTATTTCGGATTTTGTTGATAGGTACTTTTGTAACTTGAAAAAATTTGGTAGATAAAATCATTAAAATACCTACCATTCAAGCTGAAATAACTATCAATTTTTCGCAATTTTCAGTATAGGTAATTTTACCGATTTATTTATTTTTTAAACTCAAGTTTCACCCCTTTTTAATTTTGTAAAATGTCCATCTTCGAACTCTTTCTTTCGTGAGATTAAGAACATTTTGGCTGATTTTTTTTTTTTTTTTTTTAAATCTCTTGGAAAAGGTTAGACATTATCTGGAACGATACAAAAATAATAAACTATACATGTATACAAAAATGTTATAATCCAGGGATGGATGCTCTGAAAGAGAAGAAACGACAAATTTGCGAAAATCGCGTTGTAAAAATTGCTGACCCAAAACTGTTGCAGTCTGCATAAAAAAATTCGCACCAAAAAAAAACAGGTTTACAAAAACATCATTTTCATTTTTTGTGGACGATGCGTGTTCTCTCTGGTTAGTAGGTACAGAGGCAACCTTATGTCGATCATCATATACCTAGGCGGTCCTGCGCAACGCACGGGTAACTCGGTTAGTATTCCAATATGTGTGGGGTTTATAACTTGGGTTCAAACCGTTGCGTACGGACCATTTATTATTAACAGGGGGATCACGGAACCGGTTACCGCAAAACCGCCTTCAAATTATTGACAAGGTTGGGGGAGTTAATACGGCGCACTAGGATGAGGGACCAGGAACAGGAAGGAACAGGGTCAAAGGAATGTCGGATGGTCAGAGCCACCGGCCTGCAGGCGACTGAATCGATACCATCCAGGAGGTATGTATATCAACGAGAGAAGCTTCACGAGTGCCACAACCTTCTGGCCACACATAGCCGGAAACGGCGCCGCAGAATGCAAAACGCTGCAAATTATTACACAACGGTTTATTATTCCACCTGTACAGGTGCCCCTTCTGCGCATATCACTGTTTTCTTTGGTCAATACCTACGCTCGAGCTCCCCCCAGGAAAGCCCTAAATCAAGTACTGCAGCCTTAAGCTGCACCCACACTACGCTGACGTGACGTGGGAACACGTCAGCCCTCGCGTTAATGCGTCAGGTGCAAAAAACAAATGGATAGTTTTGAATTGAGCGTTCACATTTCTCTGACGTGACGTGGGAGCGCGCAGGATGACGCATACTCACTCCCCACCCCTTCTGACGCGTCAGGAGCAAATCAAAAGTTCTAGATTTTCGTCAGACGTGGGAAGGCGTCCGAAGGGTCTAGGCGCTCTTGGTTTATTATTTTTGTTGTGGTTTCGAGATTTTCGAACCGATCAGACGTAATCAATTGTAAAATTCCTCCTTTGACATTCTGTAGTACATAAAAAATCTTTCTTCATCTTCTATCAATTTAGGCATCAACGTATGAAACTCTCCGCACTCCTCCCTATCCAAGTTAATGGGATGAACCTCTTTCCAAACAGCTAGCTGCAGCAGCAATAGCAGCAATTTCTTCATCCTCTTCGTCTAACATTTCTACAACACGAAGAAAACTCATGGTCGGAGGTTCCGAAGCAATTGAAAAGGGTTCCGTGCGAAGGAGGGCGTCAGACAGACCACCTCACGCGTCAGAGCAATGTGAACACAGATCCACATCTGACGTGGTCCCACGGAGCCTGACGTGACGTGTTCCCACGTCACGTCAGCGTAGTGTGGGTGCAGCTTAATGGCCTTTTTATGACAGTTTCATAAAAAGCCTTATATGTAAAATCGCAAAATCGCCAAATTGAGGTGTGGTACTGAAGGTAAATATTGTTGATGTGGAGTGAAAACTCGGCGCTCCGCGCCTCGCCAAGGGGCAAGCCCCCTGGACCCCCGGATGCTTACTGCTTAGAGCTTAGAGCCTACGGCTAAAATTCAAGAAACATGGAACATGAAACATGGAACATGAAACATGGAACATGGTTGTAGTTTACTACAACCAAGTGACAACCAAACAAGCGTCATTGTTTACTATCCATTTACAACATTCATTTATATAGTTATATTATGAAACTAGGATATAAATACCAAGAACAAATACGAAATACATTCGTGATAAATCAAGAGCTTTCCAACGAATGGAAAACGATTTTTGTCCGATGAAAATGAAAGAAGTTTCATTTCCCTAGCAACTACTCGGTTGTAAGTGAAAATCATTGTTAAAATTTCGTTCCACTTCCGCGTCACCCATCCCGTGTAACGTTTTTCGGCTAGTTAGTCCAAGGCTAAAGCATGTTCCATGCTAAAATGAATCTTCACCAAGACTCGATCCTGCGACCTTCAGCATGAGATTCCACTTCTACCCCACTGAGCTACAGGGCGACACGGGGAGCTCAACTGATGTGCGCCCTCAACTCTGCTCGATGCCTGCACACACGCTGCTCTTTAGAGCGAATTCAAATTTGATGGCAACATCGTAGAATGATCCGGATGGACTCAGAAATTCAGAAAAAATAATCAAACTTTTTTAAAATGCGAGAAAACCCACACCTCAAAATACAATTTTCCGAGATAGGGATACTTACTCCGGGTATTTCAACCCCTATTTATCACCCCCTAGAGCTGAGTGAGAGTAACGCGAGCTTCGTGGACCAACTAGAACCCAAACAGGACCCATATACCAAATTTCGAGCATTTTGGCTCATGGGAAAAAGCCGCGGACGGCGTACGGGCAGGCGAACGGATTTTTTATTTTTTTAAATTGGATATTCGTAGTCTACGTCCCTTGAAACGTAAACCATAAAATTTTGTTGGGGGGGGGGGGGGGATTTCATGGTCAATTCCAAAGGTTTATTAGGGTCTTTCCTGTTATTGCCCGGCCCGACCCGTCGAGTTAATTTCCTATTATCTCCCAGCCAGTGCGCCTCTATGCTCACCTTCGCACCGCATGGGGAAAGTAAGTGGGGTAGGCCAACAATCTACGATGTCTTCTAAAATACTTTCAAGTGATCCATTCCTATCTTCACCTTGTTCTTATCTCTTTCTCTTCGATAATAACTCGTAGATATAGGTTTTCCAAGTCAGATTGAGAATTTTCCAAATCAAATAGAGAATTTTCCGAACCAAATTGAGAACTTTCCAAATCAAATTGAGAATTTTCCATTTCTAATTGAGAATTTTCCATTTCTAATTGAGAATTTTCCAAATCAAATTGAGAACTTTCCATTTCTAATGACAAAACTACGAACAGTGATTATCCGCTAGTATTTATCAAAGAAATCGGAAAACAGGTAAGCACCTACAAAAAAAAATGTACCTTGGTAGGTATCACATCAACCGAATTGATATGATCATACGGCTTTCCAAGGCAGCTGCTGGAACTCCACTTCACTAAAAGTGCCATTATTTAATTTAATTTTCAATATATATATAAGATATGAATTATAATTGATGTATTTCAATTTGTGCACTTTTTCATAATTTTAATATGCACTTAAAAAACGCTGCAAAGTCCTTGTCACATGTGTTTATTATTCTATTGGACATACCTACAGAAATGCTGGCTGTTCATTTATTGTTAGTACTTTGATGCGAAATAATTGAAATAGCTATTTCTGGTGGTTTCTACCAATTTTGGCCCCTAAAACTTGAATTAATCCTAGTACGCTCCTTTTTTTTTTTTTTTTTCAAATTATCTTTGATCATTGGTAGTGCCATTCAATCGTCTTGATCCACGTGTTGAAACTCTTCCTAGTGCTATTCTACAAATTGATGGTGATTTCAGACGATTTCCCAGGTTTTTGACTCATAAAAAATCAAATTTGGGAGCTGAACATCTGGTACAACCTCAATTTTCCACTCCTTGGTCAAAATCGACTTCCTATTCGGTCTTCTCGTCCACAAAAACATGGAAAACGATACCTCAAAAGCTCATTTTACTAACATGTTACTAAAACACAGAAAGTACCTATTTGTATACACATTTTCACTCATAACACCCCTGGGTATATTCTGATCGAGCTGAAAAGTTTTGGGATATAACTAGGGCCCAAATGGAGCATGTGTGCGAAAGAACGAATTTTTTAGACCGAAAATGAGGCCGGTACACGTGATGCGGCGTACGGCGGACGGACATTGCATTTTTGGAATCTACGCACCTTGAAACGGAAAAGAAAAAATTTTGAGGGGGTGTTATAAAAATTTTTTGCTGAGCGAATACATAGGTGTATTATTCACAGAATAATAAACCAAAAATGAATAAATCCTTTTCCATCTTGCATTACTCATCTTTTTTGTCTCTTCTACAAAATATACCTGTGTCAAAAAAGTTCTGAGTTCTCAATTTGATTTGGAAAGTTCTCAATTTGATTTAGAAAGTTCTCAATTTGATTTGGAAAGTTCTCAATTTGATTTGGAAAGTTCTCAATTTGGTTTGGAAAGTTCTCAATTTGGTTTGGAAAGTTCTCAATTTGATTTGGAAAATTCTCAATCTGACTTGGAAAACCTATAATAAACAGTAGTTGTGTGGCGCGATGGTGAGCATAGAGGCACACTGGCTGGGCGATAACAGGAAGACCCGTTTATTACTGAAAATAATAAACCAACATTGTCAATTCTGGTCTTACGGTTCGATAAATTGAGGGTCTTTAATCACCGACACCTAGTTCATCTATCATAGATATAGGAACATACCTACCTACCTATTACGAGTATTTATGGTAAGTAGATGAACTAAATGTCGCTTACAACTTCAAATCTGTCCCTCTTTACTTATCGTCCCCCCACTGTGGGCGAGCAGTCAGAGTTTATCACCACTTGAAAAACTTTTCGTTGATTCCACCAACTTGGAACTCTTCATCCGTGAAGCAAGGTTTCGACCACCAACCCCCAGATATCCCTCCTTCAGCTCTCATCTAAAAATCCCTTAACACATACGGGATTATCTTCACAGGTCGGCTCTCGAACGAAAAGGTTCGAGAGCCAACAACATTTTCACCCTTTAGACTCGGCAGCATCCACGGGGTCGTACCGATTATCGCTCCATCTCCATTCCGTCGTCGTGTCCGGTGGTTTACTTCTCTTTCGGCCTTCGGATAACAACCTCAAGGCGTACAAGCTGAAGTCATTTGGAAAGGTTCCAAAAACCAGAAACCTCTACGGGGTCGGACCTGACCCTGTCCGGTGTTTCGGAAATATGAGATACGGTTTAAGCGCCCACCTCACACCTTTCGTCCTCACCCCAGCGGCAGCTGGAGATCCGCATCGACCTATGAAGTACGGTGTATGAAGTCGCCGCTACACCACCTGGCCTCCGCGACATCTCAATGCTGGCCAAAACGAAACAACGAAATGAAATCCCTTAACTGCACACTGTTTATGCATAGGATATCGACTAAACACAGAAAGAAACCAAACACAAGAGCAGAAGAAGAAGAAGAAGTTCATAAAAATGATTCATCACTAGCCTGAATAAATCTAGTTCAAGTTTGGTTTATTATTTTAAATAATGAAACTTTGGAATCGAGTATAGAAAAAAAAAATTAACCCCCACTCAGAAGTTGGTGTTTTACGTTTCAAGGTACGTAGAATCCGAAAATACAATAGGTAAAAACGCTGCAAATTAGTACACAACGGTTTATTATTTACCTGTATAGATGCCCCTTCTACTTCGATAGTATAATAAACCGTTGTTTAATAATTTACCGTTGTGTAACTTCAACGTTTGTTCAAGTTGCACAAGTCAACAAAGTTCAAAAGAGCCATCATTTTTCAAATGAAATAATATCACAGAACAACCGACTCGACTTCATACAGCCATCCGTGATTATAATCAGGTGCTCCCTAGCGATGATATCTGGGCCGGATTTATACCGTTTGATTCACGATCATGTTGAAGAAGCTTTTCGGTGCAAACGAACGGCTGGTCGTACAACGCTACGGGTGGTCTTAAAAAACTGCCTTACGCCGTATGTACTTAGCACTTTTCTTAGTTACCATGAAACAAAATTGATGAAATTCGGGTTATAGGTTCCGTTCGGGGTCTAGTTGGTCCTCGAAGCTCGGCGTTACTGTCAATAATCTCTAAGGGGTAAAAAATAGGGGTTGAAATTTTCAAAACGCCGTAGCTCGAAAACTTTCAATAGAAGGGTATGGTTTTTTCAACTTTTTACACTGATCTTGAACTCGAAAATTTTTTTGAGACAGCCCGGAGCATTAAAGAAAATGTTCATCAACATGATCGTGAATCAAGCGGTATAAATCCGGCCCCGATATCATCGCTAGGGAGCATCTGATTATAATCACGGATGGCTGTATGAAGTCGAGTTGCTTGTTCTGTGTGTTTATTTCACATGAAAAATGATGGATCTTTTGGATTTTGTTGATAGGTACTTGTGCAACTTGAACAAACGGTGAAGTATTTTTGGGTAAGTTGTAACGCAACGGTAAATTATTACACAACGATAAATTATTACACAATGGTTCATTATACTACGTAGAAGGGGCACCTATACAAGTAAATTATTACACAACGGTTTATTATTTGCCTTATGCTTCATGATAACTACAAATAATTATTAATGACTGAATTATTTAATCCCGCGCATTTGTATGAAACTTCAATTCTACGCCCGGCTCCAGTACTCGATTTAGGGCTTTCTTGGGGGAGCTCGAGGATATTGACCACAGAAAATAGTGATCTACCCAGAAGGGGCATCTATACAGGTAAATAATACACCTTTGTGTAATAATCTGCAGCTTTTTCTTCATTTACCTACACAATGGATCTTCATCCTACAGAGTTGATAACAATTATTATATTCAAACCATGTGACCGAAAGAACACCGGCTGGAATAGGAAGTCTTCTGACTGCGAGAATCATCCGACAGATGTCGGTTTCCAAAACTCTCCATTCTGTAAAGAATAAGTTCCAATCAAGATGTGAAGAATGCTGAGTACGTACCCCGTGTACGTAAGAGGAGGTAGGTTACCTATCTACGTGTGTTCTGAAGTTGGTACCTCGGAATTTAATTTCTACTCAACTTTCAAATAGTCTCATTCAAAAATCAACTAAGTTTACGTACCTACAATATCTCAGTAATTATCAAATGCACATCATACAGCAATGCAATATCTCAGTAATCATCATACAGCATTCTTGTCGTAGTCACAAATTCCTCGTAAGACTTGCGTGTGGGAGTTTTTAAAAATTCAGTAGGTATTACCTATCTTCAAGGCGTTGGTAATTCTCATCAAGTATTAAGGTATTAACGGTACTAGTATGAAGTATTAAAGGTACTACTCAGTCCTTCAAAATTCACCAAACTTGTGCATTCCTCGTTCTCTTGAAATACGAATAGAAGTATCTACTTAGGTACAAGTAAGCACGATAAGAAGTACTAGAAGGTAGGCAAAAAGAGGTGCAAGGGTCTATCAATTTCCTAGGTATATTCACTTACAATAAAAAAACGCTGCAAATCCCTGCACAACGGTTTATTATTTTGTACAGAATACCCTTCTGTTACAGATCACAGGTCTCCGTATAGATAACCCTTCTATATAACATAATATGTACTATTCTACACATATTATGTAGATCGCAGACCCTCCGCAGGTTAGTACCTAACCCCGTACTCGTTACTAGGTAGGTACCTACCTAAACCGTTGTGTAATAATTTACCTGTATAGGTACCCCTTCTACGGAGATAGAATAAAGAACCGTTGTGTAATAATTTGCCCATCAATAATACTTCAACGGTTGTTCAAATTGCAAAAGTACCTATCAACAAAATCCAGCCCCTTCTTGGTAGATGAGCCGTTGTGTAATAATTTACCGTTGTGTAATGATTTACCGTTGTGTAATAATTTTCCTTTGTGTAATAATTTGCCATTGTGTAATAATTTACCCATCAATAATACTTCAACGGTTGATCAAGTTGCAAAAGTACCTATCAACAAAATCGAGCCCCTTCTGGGTAGATGAGCCGTTGTGTAATAATTTACCGTCGTGTAATAATTTGCCATTGTGTAATAATTTACCGTTGTGTAATAATTTGCCATTGTGTAATAATTTACACATCAATAATACTTCAACGGTTGTTCAAGTTGCAAAAGTACCTATACCTATTATACCTATACCTATCAACAAAATCCAGCCCCTTCTGGGTAGATGTGCCGTTGCGTAATAATTTACCGCTGTGTAATAATTTACCGTGGTGTCATAATTTATCGTCGTGTAATAATTCACCGTTGTGTAATAATTTGCCGATGTGTAATAATTTGCCATTGTGTAATTATTTACCGTTGTGTAATAATTTGCCATTGTGTAATAATTTACCGTTGTGTAATAATTTACCCATCAATAATACTTCAACGTTTGTTCAAGTTTCAGAAGTACCTACCAACAAAATCCAAAAGTCCATCACTTGTCAAATGAAATAATATCGCAGAACAAACAACTCGACTTCATACAGCCATCCTTGATTATAATCAGATGCTCCGTAGTTATGATATCCGGGCCGGATTTATACCGTTTGATTCACGATCGTGTTGACGAAGCTTTTTGGTGCACACGAACGGCTGGACGTACGATGCTCCGGGTGGTCTCAAAAATTGTTTAGCTCAAGACAAATTTAATAACGTAAAAAAGTCATACCCTTGTATCGGAAGTTTTCGAGCTACGGCGTTCTGAAAATTTCAACCCCTATTTTGAACCCCTAAAGAGATGACTGACAGTAACGTCGAGCTTCGAGGACCAACTAGACCCCGAACGGAACCTATAACCCGAATTTCATCAATTTTCTTTCATGGTAACTAAGAAAAGTGGACCGTGCGTACGGCGTACGGCGGACAGACAGAAATATTTTTATTGCAGTTTTGGATTCTACATATCTTGAAACGTAAACCATCAAATTTTGAGGGGGGGTAAGCATTTTTTTCTTGCTCGATTCCAATGGTTCATTATTGAAAATAATAAACCAAAATGTATTTAGCCTATTGGAGCAAGTTCTGTATACATTAATATACTCGTAAGTAGGTTCGTTTAAGGTACACCTAGACGAATTAGGAACGTCTGTCTAAAGTTGTGTTTCCACAGGGTGCGCGAGCAAAGATGCAGTGCCCGCTCTACCATATAGGCAAACTAGGCAAAGTGAAGGGCGCCGAAATTTGAGGGGCGCCAAAATGGCAAGTGGACAGAAAAAAAAATTGGGAAAAAAGAAAAAAAAATTGAAAAAAAAACCATCCCCGTCAGTATTGCATATTAATGATAGAAAGTAAATTATATAAAATGAAATATATAAAATTATGTCATTATAACATAATTAAAGTAATATTTATCCTCTAATAAAAAATGCTTTGTTGTTTATTTGTACCTGTCATGATATCAAAGATAGCAATAACAAAAATTCGCGCAGTGGGCGCCGCGCTTTTTTTATCATTTGCCTAGGGCGCCTGTATTACTAGAGCGGTCCCTGCAAAGATGCCTAAACGGACGATTGATCGTGCGCTTGGTCAGCCGTGAAAATATAATCGCCTACCGTTTGCCGTTTCCACGAGCTGGGTGGATGTTAGCGCGACGGACGGACGAAAAAAGATCGACTTGGCCCGATCACAGGTTACTGGCGAACGAACGCGCGGATCTGCATTATTTGTTCGGACGGTCAACTGTTTCGACCAGCCGAACACGTCGAAGGTCGAACGAAGATTCGCGCGTTCACCGCCTGAACAACGAAGATTCGCTCGTCTACTGTTTCCGCCAAGCGCACAAACACAAATTTCCCCGTTCGTCTGTGCTCGCGCGCTCGGTGGAAACGCCTGTTCACAGGTAAATACGCGTGTAATAAAATATACCTTGATCTACTGCTAAAAGTAAAATTCGGCTGATATAGACAGGTATCATTTCAAAAATCAAAAACCAAGACATCTGTCTGGGTACTACTCTATGATAATACGAGTGGACAGATTCCTAATTGACTCAATAAATAAGAGTAGCAAATACCTAGATAGGTAGTTAGTTTATGAGTACCTAAACCTACTTCAATCGATCAGCTGTTCGAATCCGCTTCACTTTTCTATCGTTCTCATACGATTTTCCAGGGAAGCATATAAAATGGGGGAAATGGCGGGTGTTAATTAGGAAAAATACCAGATATTCAATATTTCTGGGCCTACTAATAAATCCTAAGCCTTGAAATTCTGAGAATATAATCAATCAACCTTTGAATTTTAATAGATAAAATTTTTTAATGCAAAGCTGATGCGTGGAAGTACGACCCTACTGCGATGTTTGTATAGGTTTATTCGCACTGGCTTTTTCTGACGGTTAGCTGACTCCTAAAATCCCTTAGGATACCTTTCATAATCCAGTACCGTCTTGATAAGCACTGAAGCATTTGAGAAGGATTTGAGTTTGATAGTGGTTGGGACCTGGGAATGGTCAGTTCTCGCCCGCCGTATCTTCAGTGCATTGGATTGACTATAAGAAAATTAGCTTTGGATAGTCAGGAAAACACTGCGAACAGCCGGTCATGGATACTATACGGTCAGAAAAGCGTCTGAGAATCCATGTGAACGGCCCAAAACCTTTTTTATGGTCATATAACAGTCAGATGGTTACTGCGAACAAACTTTATGCCCAGGCCGTGGAAGAAGGAAGTAGGAAGAGAAAGGAAGCGCTACTTCTATTGCTACATCCATGGTACTCGCCTTGGTCCTGGCCAAGATTATTAGTATAATATCCATCATCCATGAAACAGCACTAAACATACTTTTTCGTAGGTACGAAAAAATCGAAATTTATTCTCGCTATTCCGATACTTTTAGCGAATTTTCAAAGAAAATGAAGCTATTGCAATGGCTTCGAAATTTAAATAATATAAATTTTTGGAAATTTTCTTCATAGAAATCCGTTTCAGACCATTCTAAAACGATTCCTGAAATTTAACACTTTTTTATATGTATATATATATATATGTGTCACTCCAGACGATAACTCTCGATAGAATTGAGATAAACAGCTCAAATTTGCACAAAAAATCTATCTTGGCAATCGAAAGGCTAAGTTCGAAGATGGGCGAAATTGGCCTACTCTAAGGAGGGTTTTGGCGCATTTAAAGTGCGCAAAAATTACCCAAAAATCCCCAAAATGTTATTTTCCAACAAGTGACCCCTCATTTTAAAGGCTTTTGCACGCTGAACACGATGGTGGAATCGGATTTTAGATATCTTGATCCGTTCTCAAATTAGAGCATTTAAAGTGCGCAAAAATTACCCAAAAATCCCCAAAATGTTATTTTCTAACAAGTGACCCCTCATTTTAAAGGTTTTTGCACGCTGAACACGATGGTGAAATCGGATTTTAGATATCTAAATCCGTTCTTAAATTAGAGCATTTAAAGTGCGCAAAAATTACCCAAAACTAGGATAATCTTTAAACTCTTACCCCCCCCCCCCCACCCCCTTAGAGTGGTCAGATTGAAAAATGTGAGAAGTATTAATTGAAGACGAGAGTTCGAAGCAAAAAAGGGGGAGGCAAACGATTAGTACAACTCCTTGAATTTCCCATTTGACATATAATTGTTATGATACCTTCATAGATAGACAAGTACCGGCCCACGTATTACTAGAAGGAAGACGAAAGAAAAAATCTATTTCAAATTATTCAATTTAGGTACTAACAGTAGGAGGAAGAAGTTTTCCTTTATTCAAAACCATAGCCATTAATTCGAATATTTCTTTGAAAATTCGCTCATTAAGTCATGCTGCATGACTGGTTTTTTTTCATTATAAGTAATCGGAAAATAACGATACTTTTTTTAAAAATCTTTGTTTTTTAATTGATTCTTTTTTACGATCCCTAAAACATGAGGCCCGCCACCGATCGCCCAGACACACTGGCGCATTATAAATGGTATAGGTCACATTTTCTTCCTTGCAAATCTTCGTCATCTTTCACAGTGTAAGTTAATCGAGCTATAGGCAGGAAATACATTTTAGTTACTTCACGTGGGTAACCACATGAAGCACCGAGGTATTTCCTCGGCCTCATCATGCAACCATAACAACAAACGTGAATTAATAATAGACCGTCGTGTAGAAATTTCTAGCGTTATTAGGTAAATAACGTACAAACTTTGTGTAGTGCTATTGGAACTGGGGTTCCTTCCAAGAGATGGAAGTACCAAGAAATCCCGTTCCCCCTCTAGATCTGACCAGTTGACATAACTATTTGAAATAAGGTGCTTTATATTCACCCGATATTGCCTCAGGTCCTCCGCCCTTTTAGCCACATTTGGGTTATATCCTCCGCCCCCCACCTTTTCTGCTCTCCGGCCGTTACTCTCACTTGGGGCCATAGATTTAGTGTCGAGAGGCTTTGGACACTAAACTGTATAGGCTAGTTGGTAAGTGTAATAAATGATAAAACTGTAAAAACAAAAACACGTTTGTTACTTAGATTATCCATCGAACTTTTTCTGGAACTATTTCCTTTTCGTCTTCCCATTTGATGTAAAATATGAATAAACCAGGTACCTATCGAATTTGTTCCATATAATCATTCCATATTCATAAATGCAGTAACAAATTATGATCATACCAACATTCATAACTGAATATTATTTATTTATTTATTTAATTATTATGATCCACTACTCTAAAAACGCTGCAAATCCCTGCACAACGGTTTATTATTTTGTATAGAATACCCTTCTGTTACAGATCACAGCTCTATGTATAGATAACCCGTCTATATAATATAATATGTACTATTCTATGCATATTTATGTAGATCGCAGACCCTCCGTAGGTTAGTACCTAACCCCGTACTCGTTACTAGGTACCTACCTAAATCACGAGTTAAATGTTGCTAAAATAATTCTGCCGATGACAAACAGTACCTAACAAAAAGAAACGCACATAATGAAGTTCTGAAAAGAAATTGTTGATTAGGAGTGAACAAAGTTGCAAAAGTACCTACCAACAAACTCCAGCCCCTTCTACGTAGATGGTATAATGAACCGTTGTGTAATAATTTACCGTTGAGTAATGATTTACCGTAGTAATAATTTACCCATCAATAATACTTCAACGTTTGTTCAAGTTTCACTACCTACCAACAAACTCCAAAAGAGCCATCATTTTTCAAATTAAATAATATCACAGAACAACCAACTCGACTTCATACTCCGCCAATATAATCAGGTGATCCCTACCAATGATTGGCCGTATTCACAAATTCCTATTGTGGGCGCGTCTCTGGTTACGAGATTTGGTTTGAATTGTATACAATTTCATTCACACTGGAGTCGAAAATGCCTGTCGGTGCAAACTTCGGGGCCTTACTGTGAACGAACGGCTGGACGTACGATGCTCCGGATGGTCTTAAAAAACTCGCAAGTTCAGGAACTATTTAAAACCGTAAAAATATTTACGTAAAAAAATGGTATAGGCGTTTTGAAAATTTCAACCCCTATTTTGAACCCCTTAGAGATGACTCACAGTAACGTCGAGCTTCGAGGACCAACTAGACGCCGAACGGAACCTATAACCCGAATTTCATCAATTTTTTTTCATGGTAACTAAGAAAAGTGGCCCGTACGGCGTACGGCGTACGGCGGACAGACAGAAATATTTTTATTGCAGTTTTGGATTCTAAATACCTTGAAACGTAAACCATCAAATTTTGAGGGGGGGTAAGAATTTTTTTTTTCATGCTCGATTCCAATGGTTCATTATTGAAAATAATAAACCAAAAACAAGGGGCTCTCCATAATATTATCATTAGCGGTGCTTTAACTATAGGTACATTAACAGAATGAGGCATGGACGTGGGTCAGAATTTGCTGCTCTTGACCTCAGAATAGTTTTCAGCACCCTCGAAAACCCCTTTATCCCACATCAGCTCTGGAATCCGAGCAGTTTGGCGGTAATAAGGTAAAGAAAAACGCTGCAACGTCCTTGTCACACGGGTTTACTATTCTATTGGGCGTACCTACAGAAATGTTGGCTGTTCATTTATTGTTTCTTTCATGCGTAATAATCGAAATAGCTATTTTTCAGGATTTCCACCAATTTTGGCCCCCCCCCCCCAAAACACGAATTAGGCTCCTATTTTCGACAAATTATCTTTAATCATTCACAGTGAAATTGATTTGTCTTGATTCACCTGTCGATACTACATCTAGTCTTATTATACAAATTTATGGTGATTTCAGACAATTTCCCGGGTTTTTGACTCATAAAAAACGAATTTTGGGCGCTGAATCTTTATTGCAACCTCAATTCTTCACTTTTTGGGCAAAATCAACTTCATATTCGGCCTCCTCGCCCTAAAAAACATGGAAAACGATACATGACAAGCTCATGTTCATTAAACCTCAAACAAAACTTGGAAACACCCTATTTTTACACCCATTTTGGTTTATTATTCTCTGAATAATACACCTATGTAATCGCTCAGCAAAAAATTTTTATAACCCCCCTCAAACTTTTTTCTTTTCCGTTTCAAGGTGCGTAGATTCAAAAAATGCAATGTCCGTCCGCCGTCCGCCGTCCGCCGTATCACGTGTACAGGCTTCATTTTCGGTCTAAAAAAGTCGTTCTTTCGCACACATGCTCCATTTGGGCCCTAGTTGTGTCCCGAAACTTTTCAGCCCGATCGGAATATACCCAGGGATGTTATGAGTGAAAATGTGTGTAAAAATAGGTACTTTTGCGTTTTAGCAACATGTTGGTAACATGAGCTTTTGAGGTATCGTTTTCCATGTTTTTGGGGACGAGAAGACCGAATATGAAGTCGATTTTGGCCAAGGAGTGGAAAATTGAGGTTGTACCAGATGTTCAGCTCCCAAAATTGATTTTGTATGAGTCAAAAACCTGCGAAATCGTCTGAAATCACCATCAGTTTGTAGAATAACACTAGAAAAAGTGTCAACACGTGGATCAAGACGATTAAATGGCACTACCAATGATCAAAGTTAATTTGAAAAAAAAAAAAGATCGTACCTACGTAATTTGTGTTTTGGGGGCCAAAATTGGTGGAAACCATCAGAAATAGCTATTTCAATTAGGTATTTCACATGAAACAAACAATAAATGTACAGCCAACATTTTTGTGGAATAATAAACCCCATGTGACAAGGACTTTGCAGCGTTTTTTACCCATTACACACCGCTGGGTGTATTCTGATCGGGCTGCGAGCTTCGGAGCACAACTAGGACCCAAACGAAGCCTGTGTGCGGGAGAAGGACGATTTTAGACCAAAATTTAACGTAAATTGAAGGCTGAAACTTTGTTAGAACCTCAATTCTTCGCTTGCCGGTCAAAACTGATTTCGTATTCTGAATCTTCGCCCTAAGAGAAACATGGAAAACGATACCTCACAAGCTCATGTTACTAAAGCCCCCCCAAAACCTCTATTTTTCACCCGTAACACCATTGGGTATATACCTCGATCGGTCTGGAAAGTTTAGGGACACAACTAGGGCCCAAATAGAGCCTGTGTGCGAGAGCGAATTTCGGTTTATTATTTTCAATAATGAACCATTGGAATCGAGCATGAAAAAAAAAAATGCTTACCCCCCCTCAAAATTTGATGGTTTACGTTAAAGGTATGTAGAATCCAAAACTACAATAAAAATATTTCGGTCTGTCCGCCGTACGCCGTACGCCGTACGGGCCATTTTTCTTAGTTACCATGAAACAAAATTGATGAAATTCGGGTTATAGGTTCCGTTCGGGGTCTAGTTGGTCCTCGAAGCTCGGCGTTACTGTCAGCCATCTCTAAGGGGTTCAAAATAGGGGTTGAAATTTTCAGAACGCCGTAGCTCGAAAACTTCCGCTAGAAGGGTATGGTTTTTTTAACGTTATTAAATTTGTCTTGAGCTAAACAATTTTTTGAGACCACCCGGAGCATCGTAGGTACGTCCAGCCGTTCGTGAGCACCAAAAAGCTTCGTCAACACGATCGTGAATCAAACGGTATAAATCCGGCCCGGATATCATAACTACGGAGCATCTGATTATAATCAAGGATGGCTGTAAGAAGTCAAGTTGTTTGTTCTGCGATATTATTTCATTTGACAAGTGATGGACTATTGGATTTTGTTGGTAGGTACTTCTGAAACTTGAACAAACGTTGAAGTATTGCTGATGGGTAAATTATTACACAATGGCAAATTATTACACACCGGCAAATTACTACACAACGGTAAATTATTACACAACGGTAAGTTATTACACCACGGTAAATTATTACACAACGGCTCGTCTACCCAGAAGGGGCTGGATTTTGTTGATAGGTACTTTTGCAACTTGAACAACCGTTGAAGTATTATTGATGGGTAATTATTACACAATGGCAAATTATTACACAACGGTTCATTATTACACAACGGTAAATTATTACACAACGGCTCATCTACCAACAAGGGGCTGGATTTTGTTGATAGGTACTTTTGCAACTTGAACAACCGTTGAAGTATTTTTGATGGGCAAATTATTACACAACGGTTCATTATTCTATCTCCGTAGAAGGGGAACCTATACAGGTAAATTATTACACAACGGTTTAAGTAGGTACCTAGTAACGAGTACGGGGTTAGGTACTAACCTACGGAGGGTCCTCGATCTACATAATATGTGTAGAATATTACATAATTATGTTATATAGAAGGGTTATCTATACGGAGACCTGTGATATGTAACAGGAGGGTATTCTGTACAAAATAATAAACCGTTGTGCAGGGATTTGCAGCGTTTTTTAGACCAGAAGCAAAGTATATAGGTATATGGATGATACGGCGGACGGACACTGCATTTTTGAAATCTACGCACCTTGAAACGTAAAAGAAACAATTTTTCGCTCAGCGAATACACAGGTGTATTATTTACGGAATAATAAACCAAAAACGCCTGACGTGCATCTCAATTTCACTGGGTTCCCACGTGCGTGAGCTTTTTCCTCCCCCTTCCGACTATATAGGATTGTCTGACAAAAATGTTGAAATTCTGACTGTTTGTAGTGTTCAATGTAAAAAATAAGTCTGAAAATAATCTCTAATCTCCATCGGGTACAATTAGAAATAAAATTAACGTGTAGGATTACTTATGGAAAGACACGGTACCCTAGCGGCTGTTGGGAAGGCTGGATACTTACATATTCACGCTACTTATCTTGCCGCGTATCGGAGATCGTTACCCGATACATAATTAAATGCCTACCTAATATGTCATTCTCCTTGTTGCCGTTATGATACAGGCAGGGTTCATGAAATAATCTAACACAGGGAAGAAAATAGACTGGTTCCAGGGAATACGTACACAACCTTACTAGTAGATCCGGTGTGTTTTCACTAGTTAGTTAAGTTTCGTAATTTTGCAAAACAGGCAGGTACCTGTTTTCTGTAATAACGAAGATCCTGCCTAACCTATCAAACCAAGTAAGGTGCATTTCATTCCAAGTTCACCGACAAAATAATGCAGTTTTTAGTAGAAATCAGTGAGAACCCATCATCCATCTAGTCAGTTTTATCGAATAAATTCCGTATGAGGTACCTAATAGGTCATTCTCCTTGTTGCCGTTATGATATAGGCAGGTTTCATGAAATGATCTAACACAGGGAAGAAAACAGACTGGTTCCAGGGAATACGTACATAACCTTACTAGTATATCCGGTGCATCTTCATTATTTCGGGGTCATACTTTTTAAAAACATAGGCGGGTACCTGTTTTCCGTAATAATGGTTAGATTTTTGGTTTATTATTTAAAATAATGAACCACGAGCATGAAAAAAAAATTCTAACCCCCCCCCCCCCCCTCAAAATTTGATGGTTTACATTTCAAGGTATGTAGAATCCAAAACTGCAATAAAAAAAAACGCTGCAAATCCCTGCACAACGGTATATTATTTTGTACAGAATACCCTCCTGTTACAGATTACAGGTCTCCGTATAGATAACCCTTCTGCATAACATAATGTGCTATGTAGGTTAGTACCTAACCCCGTACTCGTTACTAGGTACCTACCTAAACCGTTGAGTAATAATTTACCTGTATAGGTTCCCCTTCTACGGAGATAGAATAATTAATGAACAAACTTCGAAGTATTGTTGATGGGTAAATTATTACACAATGGCAAATTATTACACAACGGTAAATTATTACACAACGTTTCATCAACCATGAAGGGGCTAGATTTGGTTGATCGGTACTTTTGCAACTTGAACAACCGTTGAAGTATTATTGATGGGCAAGTTATTACACAACGGTTTATTTTACTTGACCACGAAGGTAGGTATTGACCACAGAAAACAGTGATCTACGCAGAAGGGGCATCTATTTCACTTCAAATCAACAATTTTCCTTCAGAACTTCATCGTTTGCGTTTCTTTTTGCTGTTTTAGTTACCTACTCTTGTCATCGACAGAATTATTTTAGCAACATCTAACTCGTGATTTAGATAGGTACCTAGTAACGAGTACGGGGTTAGGCACTAACCTACGGAGGGTCTGCGATCTACATAATATGTGTAGAATAGTACATATATTATTATTATATTATATAGACGGGTTATCTATACAGAGAGCTGTGATCTGTAACAGAAGGATATCTGTACAAAATAATAAACCTTTGTGCAGGGATTTGCAGCGTTTTTTTTTTTTTTTTTTCATGCTCGATTCCAAAGGTTCATTATTGAAAATAATAAACCAAAAATTCGTTTGATTGTAGAAGTTGCGATGAGATCTAGCGAAGATGAGAAGGCGAAATTTTCCCTAATGTTTTTTGGCAGGGGCGCGATACCACAGCTATCTATCTGTCCGCCAACACCCACCACACCCAACTTAATTTATTCCTTAATCCACTTGGAAGAGCTCGGCATTTCCTTCCTGAAAACAAAACCCCCTTCAAGTTCTCGCGAAAATTCCACCCGAGCGTCCATGTCGAAGGAAAATTTAAAGGGGCATCTCAAACGCGATGTCTTCAATGTCGATGGAACGCTTTTTGTCCCGTTTGAGGAATTTTAAGCCGTGCCAACCTCAAAACAGGTGGTTTCCTTGATCGTTTTTCTGACCTCTACCGCTTCTCTCTCTCTCACGATTGTAAACCTTTACACAGCCCATCACAGTCCTAAGACAAAGAGAAAAGTTCCGACCGAAGTAGGTCAGCCATGTTGGGCATCGTGTAGATAGGTAAACCATTTCCGTTTTATTCTCGTCTTCCCACCCAATAAACGCACTTCCACTCACTTCTAAATCAAGACATCAAGACGTACTTGACACCCACGGAACTAATGGAGAAACCTGCCCTCACATTTCTCCAAAATGCTATATTATATTATAATTATATTATTAATCATTGTGGGGGCATTGACTCTTTGAATAGATTCATCGAATGATATACAATCATGTTTGTTGCACCAAACAACCTGAATATTTGTTATGCATGTTTGTTCCATTTTGACTGCTGGATCTGATAGATCTCATCTCTGTTGGATCTCATAGATCGTGGTCAATCCAGTGTGGCTAACATTATACCTAACATTATAACATTATACCTGTAACATAATATGTTCTGTGACTTCAAAACTGTTACATTTTCATGTTTTTAATAGCAGCCAATAAACTCATAATCAGGGGCGTTGCGTCCATGAGGCCACTGCGCAGGCACCCAGAAACAGAGTAAGAAAAACTCCAACCATGTGTTCAGCTGGCATTTGAATTTCCCTCCACAAACTGTACCTAGCATTTTTCACAAAGTTCAACTGCGACTCGACAGAGTTCTCTGGCTATGGATATTCAATATGTGGTTCCGTCATGTTGGCTTCCTGTAGCTCCCCAGAAGGAGCATGTTATCAGAATTGCATGTTATCAGTGACAGTAATCGATGTCGTGCAATCGAAATCGAAACCTAGGCTCCTGAAACTGGCAAGTCCTGGGACCTGGTGTCGTCATGACAACCGAGAAGAGTGGCCCGTCCGCGCAAGCTCAGTCAAGTAAAACTGTTGTTTGCCACGCCCACTTTGGGCCACTGCCCCAGAATCTGATTTCAACCCCAAAATCGTTCATTTCACTATCGATTCGATCTCTTTAATTCAATTTGTCATCTCGATACGAGATGCTTCTGATTTGTTTTTCTCTGAATCACATTCGCTTTCTCTGTCAGTTTTCAATTTTTTGCGTCAAATTTTGCGCGTTTTGCGATCAGTCCGGTCCCAGTGACAGATTTGTATTTGTGGTACCTATGTGCGTTTCGTCCTGTTTGTTGGTTGTGGTTTGTGGACTGATCGACGTCAACACACAGACAACTATCTAGCTTCTAGTCAATAGCTTCTCCATTCAAGATTCAAGTAGGTACCAGCCGACGGGTCATTGTTTTGTTGTATATTCGTTTACTAAATTTTTGTAACACATGAGTCCGGTGGCTAATTTGCAGTAAAAATTGACGATGTTTTCGTACGATGATAGAGTGTTGATTAAAAGAGATAAGCTTTGCTGAATGTCACTGATATCAGTAAATAAGGAAATACTTATCAGTAATATCAATAAATAAGGGAAGGGTGTTGTTGCCTTGGGGTATTTTGTAGACATATCTGTTGGTTTTGTGTTCTGGTCTGGTGCCCCACCGTGTTCAGACCCCACGCACCGCTGCTGCTCATAATATTCATTGAAACTCAAAAACTATGTTGTCCAAGTGTTGTGGCAGCGATCGCAACTCACTGCCTCAACCATGCCTGGTTAATCAATTAGCATCGATATTTGGGTCTGCTACATTTTTTGGTTTATTATTTTCAATGACTGATGAACGTTTAGAATCGAGCATGAAAACAAAATGTTTGATGGCAAAATTGATGCAAAATTTGATGGTTTCCGTTTCAAGGTACGTAGGATCCGAAAATGGAATAAAACCATTTCTGTCCGTCCGCCGTACTTCTCTTAGTTACCATGAACTAGGTTCTAGGGGTTTTTACGTCCCATTTGGGGACTAGTCGGTCCCCGAAGCTCGGGTTTACAGTTATATTCAAGGGTTGAAAATAGGTGTTGGAATTTTCACAACGCCGCAGCTCGAAAACTTTCAACAGAACGGGGGAGTGGTAGAGGGGGGAATGGATTTTGACGTTTTAGCGAATTTTCAAAGAAAATGAAGCTATTGCAATGGCTTCGAAATTTAAATAATATAAATTTTTGGAAATTTTCTTCATAGAAATCCGTTTCAGACCATTCTAAAACGATTCCTGAAATTTAACACTTTTTTATATGTATATATATATTTTTATATATATATGTGTCACTCCAGACGATAACTCTCGATAGAATTGAGATAAACAGCTCAAATTTGCACAAAAAATCTATCTTGGCAATCGAAAGGCTAAGTTCGAAGATGGGCGAAATTGGCCTACTCTAAGGAGGGTTTTGGCGCATTTAAAGTGCGCAAAAATTACCCAAAAATCCCCAAAATGTTATTTTCCAACAAGTGACCCCTCATTTTAAAGGTTTTTGTACGCTGAACACGATGGTGAAATCAGAATTGCGATATCTCATTCCGTTCTCAAACTGGAGCACTTTGAAGATTAAGGAACGTGGTTATTTCTTCGAAAATTCGCTCTTATAGCCATGCTGCATGACTGTGGTTTTTTTAAATCAAATTAATCGGATTTTTAATTTGATTCCGAACTTGAAGAAATTTGAGACCACCCAGAGTATGTAAGTAAGGTGCAGCTCCTTGATGGTCCCCTATGAATTATGGAACGACCATATCATTACTACGGTCATTGCGCGCGCGCAAACGCGAATCCGAATTAGGTTAAAAATTTCTCGTAAATAAATTGCATTTTTTGTTCAAATTCGGTGAGCAGGTTTAGCTGTAGGTAGTCCCCTGCGAATTACGGGAGGCGGATAATGATTAGTATGGCCATTTCGGCTTCGGCTAAATGACCCGATTTAGCTCAAATTCGGTGGTTAGGTGGGATGTAGCTTCTAAATGGTCTTCATATGTGTTTCAATAGGTATGCTCGGATAATTGGTACAACCATTGCTTATGCGCAAACGCGAAATATGAGGAACTCATGAACCTATGGCCCGACTTTGATGAAACTTCCATGAACGTTTCTTCGTGCCACGCCTGTCGATATCATAGTACAGAACTACGCGGAGGTATTTTCTTTCAACTTACTTTTTAGGACGTCCCTCAGCAGCAAGAGCTGTCCTTATGTACTTGATTTGGTCAGAAGAAGACAACACTCAGCCGAGAATGAAAACAACCGCATTCAAATCCGTTTCAGACCATCCTGAATCCAAATCCGTAAAAAACAAAAACAAAAGGTTAAACAACTGTGCTTATAGATTTGGGTATCATCAGCATATAAGTGGAAAAAGCAGTGGCGAATAACTTGGGGCATGTCATTAATAAATAATGAGAATAAAAAGGGTGTAAGAACAGCACCTTGAGGAACCCCGTCCAAGATAGGTAGAAGACCAGAGGTGAAGCCATAGACAAAAACAGACTGGGAGCGGCCATTGAGGTAGGAGTAAATGCGCTTGCAAGCAATGGTAGAGAATTTGAAGAAGAACTTTTTAATAAGCAGATCATAATTGATTGACCCAAATGCCTTCCTAATATCCTCAGAGATTTTGATTAAAACAGATTCACAGCTGTGGCACGGTCTGAAGCCAGATTGATAAGGTGAAAGGAGGTTATTGGACATGACATAGCTACTCATCTGTTCCAGGAGGCAATGCTCAAGGGCCTTGGATGAATATTGCAGGATACTTATTGGTCATAGGTCCTCAAGGCGTTCTACTGATGATTTCTAAGGAATAGGGATGACTCGGGCGTTTTTCCATTGGTCAGGGAAGCATGAACTGGTGATTGCAAAGTTAAATATGTGTAAGAAAATAGGAGCAGTGACGTTGAGGCTTTTCAAAATAAGACAGAGAGGAAGATGGTCAGAACCCGTGGCATTGGAATTAATTTTGGAGAAAGCTTTGAAAATGTCTGATAGCAAAAGGCAGTTGAATGAAAACTTATCATGCTGAGGTGAAGAGACAGGCAGAACTACGGTTGGAAAAGGGGCTCTGGAAGCACTAAAATGAGTGTTGAGGCTATCAGCACTAAATGGAATAGAAGGGGTGTCAGCAGAATGCAAACCTGTTTTTCTAATACGAGACCAAAGTTGTTTCGTTGGCAAGTAGGGAGAGAGGAGGCCTTCGAAATATACTTGTTTAGCTCTCCTGACAAAGGACTTGGCCTTGTTCCTCAGTTTTTAATAATTAGCATAATCGTCCGGATCAAGGGAACGTCGCCAAAGAGCATAATGCTTTGTCTCGAGCTTTAAGGACCATCTTAACGTAGGTGGTGAACCAGGGAGTCTTAGGGTGACAAATACGGACTTTCCTCAATGGAGCAAGGGAATCGAGGATGTAAAGCAGTTGGCGGTTGAGAATTTTGATCATATCGACCATGTTGGTACATAGGAAGATGGCATCCCAGCATATTGTCATGGCAACTCTCTCTACCTCTTCCCTAATAACTAAATTGAGTCTACGTGTATTAATAAAATGAGGCCTCAACTTGAATTTACTAATTCTTAGCAGCAGAGGAGAGCACGGTGATGAGACACAGCCGGGGCAGGGTAAGTTTTGCAGAATTTGACAGAGTTTAGATTATTCACAAGGAAGTGATCGATGCTGGTTGCAGAATCCTTTAGGATATGAGTAGGACCTGTGTCCAGAATATTCAAGCCTAGTGCACTACACATATCCAGCAATTTTTTAGAATTGGGGGTTTGTATATCAGTGTTCATATTAAAGTCACCAGCTATGACACCATTTCCATATGTGTATATATAATCAGCCAAAACAGATTCGAGGTGTGAAATGTCAGAGGGTGGACTGGGAGGTCTGTAAAGGGCACATAATAGAACCGAGTCTAAACCGATTTGGGTGGTTGTTTATTAGTTTTATTCAGAAATCGTGCTGGTTGAGCACTAATTGGGTGGCGGGGGGGGGGGGGGGGTTAAAGATCCAGCCGATCTGCAGTGAGTGATCTATGCACCACCGTAAGGGACGTCCACTGTAATGCATGCGTTACTCTACGGGATGTTTTAAAACTGCTGTTAAGCTTCATACATAATAATGAATTATAACAGTCATCTATGCAGAAAGGGCATGTATACAGGAAAATAATAAACTGGTGTGGAATAATTTGCAGTGCTTCACACCGTTCTCGTGAACTATGCTCAGCTAATACAGGATTTAGCAAAAGTCGGTATCTTTTTGATTTTCACATAACTTTATTAAAAATAGGTACCTATATTTACACAATATTTTCGTCATTATGTAGGTAAGCATCTGAAAGTGAGCTTCATCACTGAAAATGATTCGTGAATGAAAATCCGGATCATTGCGTTTCCCAGTCTTCCAAAATTTCTTGGAGCGAGTAGAGGCGTGTCATCGGGCTAGGGGTGGCCATATGCCGGATATTACCTCCATACCTAAATCGGAGATGTTTACCTACATAATGACGAAAATATTATGTAAATATAGGTACCTATTTTCAATAAAGTTATGGGAAAATCCAAAAGATACCGACTTATCAGACACCCTATATCTTTCTTTCTAATTAAAGTCGATCAGAGTCTGGGTACTGCATGCAGTATTTTGGCGGGTAGCTAGGTATTTCACCAAGCAACTCCTGTAAGTACGTAGATACCAAATACGCGCTTACCGCCAAGTCCTGGGACCTGGAGCCTGCCGATTCCTGTATCAGAATCTTCACAGACCTTCATCTCACACCTTCTTCATTAGGTACACCAATTTGCCTCTGACCATTTTCAATAATATTGTAGGTTTAACTTGAATGCCTATATTACGACCTTACTAGGTAGATTATGCATCTCAGACTTTTTTTTTTAAATAAATAGCTGTATCACCGGTAACTAGCAACATCTTTCGAACAGTTTTTATTGTTGAAAGGGCCGCCTTCTCTGCAACCTGATTTCACCTGAAATTGTGTTCCGTTTTGGTGAGAGCTGAGAGAGACAGAGATTATGCCAAAACAGTTTTCAAATTTTTACGCTGACCGAGTAGGTATTCGAACTGCTATACCACTGAAAACGGATGGTAGGTACGAGAAAAATAATGCAGGGGTGGAACGTTGATCAGACTCAAGCTGTGGAGTTACAACAAAGCATTTCGAAACTGGAAAACGTCCCACATAAGAACCATCCGGGACAGGTTTCTGATTAATTTTCCACACCCCCCAACCTTCCATCATCATCAAACTCACCTCTCTCTCGGTTTTTCACAACGAATAGGGCGCCAAATGACTGCGCCAAAGAGGTTAACCGTTTAACCTCCGCCCGCATATCCGGGCAGAGTTGAAACGTTCATTTAGAAACCCTGTACTAGCAAAGCCCTCGGGAACTCCACTCTCCACCTACCTTACTCCGTTATAATGGTTCAAGTATCTCGCTTTTCGTTGTTCATGTATCTCGCTTTTCACCTTCAAATGTTTCGCTCGATGGAAAGGTTTTTTAAAAAGTTCCAGTCATGCAGCATTATCTGATGACCGAATTTTCGTATTAAAATATTCAACCACTTCTCAACCCTCATTTAGAGAGTGGGAAACAGGCACAGATGACGAATTTGCGCCATTAAAAATCAGCAAACAATTCCATCAACGCATATAATAGATATGTCAAACGCTCGTTAAATTAATTAACTCCCTAACAGATTTAATGCAATTTTTGAAGCAACGTAGATAATATTCTGATGTGCCTCTGTATGTCTGTGGAAGGGAGTAGAAAACCTTTCCGTTGTGCTCAGGCAATTAGACCGGACGGAGGTCGCTCCCTTATCTAATCGCGTACTACGTATTGTGACATTACAAATGAGTGTCCGTGGGAAGTGCTGCGATACCTGTACATAGCGTGATTCATTAATATGCCAACACACCTATCATTACAAGTGCAATGGCGTCTCCGAGGAGGGCTTCAAGAAAATATCGGCCACAACGAAAAGCAAGTGAGGTGCTCTGCGTGTAAGGCAGTCAAGGATCTGTTGCTACGGAAGTTGAGGAACAAATAAAAGTTACAAGAGGTGGCTAAACTACATGGATGACGGCTTTGGAACGAAAAAGATCCGGTGATCGACATCGCCGAAAGGACAAACGCCCCTGAAGGATGACATCGATGTACTGAGGAAAGGAAAACTCAGCATTTAAATGGGAACTGAACGAAATCGCACAAGCTCAAAGAACTAACAATATTGAAGTAAGTGGTATACAAAGAACTCTCACTGAAGATGTTGGGAGTATCACGCACACGCTATATCAAAAGCCATCGGTCTTAGATGTTACTAATATTTTTTTTTTTCATCGAAGCTTATCGTCTCCCTTCAAGAGATTCAAAACGTATTTTTCAATCAAGATCATTATAAAGATGAAATGTTAAAAAAAAAGTTTTGCTTAGCGAATGCATAGGTGTATTATTCGCAGAACAATAAATTAAAAACTCGAAAAACCACATTTTTCACCCAGAACACCCATGGAAATGGAGCCTGTGTGCTGAAGAACGACGATTTTAGAACAAAATTTAAGTTAATTTTTCTACAAATGTAATATAAATTTTGCTCCAAGTTTAAGATAAATTTTGCTCCAAATTTAAGGTAAATTTTGCTCCAAATTAGACCAAACAGTAAGGTAAATTTAAGATAAGGCTGAAACTTCAATAGAACCTCAATTTTTCAGTAGTTGGTCAAAATCTACTTCACATTCGGTCTCCTCGCCCTAAAAAACATGGACAGCTATGATACCTCACAAGCTCAAATAGCTATTGTTGACGGTTTCCACCAATATTTGACCGCCAAAAACACCATATAAACTCCTATTTTTGACAAATTATCTTTGATCATTGATAGAGCCATTTGTCTTGATTCACCTGTTGAACTACTTCAAGTGTTATTATACAAGTTTATGGTGATTACAATTTCCCAGGTTTTTGGCTCATACAAAATGAATTATGGTTGCTGAACCTTCGTCCTCAATTCTTCACTCTTCGGTCATTCGGTGTTATAGCCGTAAAAAACATGGAAAATAATGATACCTTGCAAGCTCATGTTCACTAACCCCTCAAAAAAAAAAAAATCGAAAAGCTCTATTTTTACCACCATTTCTCACTCTTAACACCCGTGGGTGTATTTTGATCGGGCTGCCGAGCTTTGGAGCACAGCTAGGAGCCAAATGTGTTCCCAGATGGGGACCAAACTGTGTGCGGAAGAACGACGACTTTAGACCAAATTTTAACATAAATTTAAGGTTGAAACTTCATTAGAACCTCAGTTTCCCATTCTCTGGTATATTCGGTCTCCTCGTCTTAAAAAACATGGAAAACGATTCCTCACAAGCTCATATTTCTAGAACACAAAAAAAAAAAATTTTTACCCCCATAACACCATTGGGTATATTCCGATCGGGCTGCCAAGTTTCGGGACACAACTAGGGCCCAAATGGAGCCTGTGTGCCAAAGAACGAATTTTTTAGACCGAAATTGAAGTAGATATGCATGATTTGGCGGACGGACGCATTTTTGGAATCTAGGCGCCTTGAAACGTAAAAGAAAAATTTTGAGGGGGTGTTATAAAATGTTTTGCTGAGCGATTACACAGGTGTATTATTCACGGAATAATAAACCAAACTGCTGCTCAGGGAGAAGTTAGCGCAAAACCACGGGTGGTAAGCTGGTAGAAGGGAAAACTCAAAACTGGCGCAGCTGGCGGAACATGATCGTCTGAAGGATTGCGATGGGAGGGATAGCTTTCAAGTGGGGGAGGTAGCTGTAAGGGTTGTGTGGAGGATTGTAGGAATTGATGGTAGCGGAGGGAGGTGCTGGGTGTTTCGGGAAGCAGCTTGGTATATGCGAGATGGGGGGTTCAATAGTGACACGGATAGGACATGAGAGGGTTTTGCAGGGATGTGGAAAAGTGGATGGATAAGATCTCATATTATGCATTCTGCCGTGCCACAGAAAATCGACCTGTGGATGGTGACGAAGGGATTAAGGGATTTGGCGAAGCGAAGGGAAAAGTTCCTAGTTTCACTCCCAGCAATAGGTACTAACGCGAATGGAAGAATTTTAATCAAACTTTAGGACATTCAAGGTGACACCCTGTGAAATTCCCGGCCCCCATATTTCTCAAAGGATTTTGAAAACGCTGCAAATCCCTGCACAACGGTTTATTATTTTGTATAGAATACCCTTCTGTTACAGATCACAGCTCTATGTATAGATAACCCTTCTATATAATATGATATGTATTATTCTATTATATACATATTATGTAGATCGCAGACCCTCCGTAGGTTAGTACCTAACCCCGTACTCGTTACTAGGTACCTACCTAAATCACGAGTTAAATGTTGCTAAAATAATTCTGCCGATGACAAACAGTACCTAACAAAAAGAAACGCACATAATGAAGTTCTGAAAAGAAATTGTTGATGAGGAGTGAAAAAAGTTGCAAAAGTACCTACCAACAAACTCCAGCCCCTTCTACGTAGATGGTATAATGAACCGTTGTGTAATAATTTACCGTTGAGTAATGATTTACCGTAGTAATAATTTACCCATCAATAATACTTCAACGTTTGTTCAAGTTTCACTACCTACCAACAAACTCCAAAAGAGCCATCATTTTTCAAGCGAAATAATATCACAGAACAACCAACTCGACTTCATACTCGGCCAATATAATCAGGTGATCCCTACCAATGATTGGCCGTATTCACAAATTCCTATTGTGGGCGCGTCTCTGGTTACGAGATTTGGTTTGAATTGTATACAATTTCATTCACACTGGAGTCGAAAATGCCTGTCGGTGCAAACTTCGGGGCCTTACTGTGAACGAACGGCTGGACGTACGATGCTCCGGATGGTCTTAAAAAACTCGCAAGTTCAAGAACTATTTAAAACCGTAAAAATATTTACGTAAAAAAATAGTATAGGCGTTTTGAAAATTTCAACCCCTATTTTGAACCCCTTAGAGATGACTCACAGTAACGTCGAGCTTCGAGGACCAACTAGACGCCGAACGGAACCTATAACCCGAATTTCATCAATTTTTTGGTTTATTATTTTCAATAATGAACCATTGGAATCGAGCATGAAAAAAAAAATTCTTACCCCCCCTCAAAATTTGATGGTTTACGTTTCAAGGTATGTAGAATCCAAAACTGCAATAAAAATATTTCTGTCTGTCCGCCGTACGCCGTACGCCGTACGCCGTACGGGCCACTTTTCTTAGTTACCATGAAAAAAAATTGATGAAATTCGGGTTATAGGTTCCGTTCGGCGTCTAGTTGGTCCTCGAAGCTCGACATTACTGTGAGTCATCTCTAAGGGGTTCAAAATAGGGGTTGAAATTTTCAAAACGCCTATACCATTTTTTTACGTAAATATTTTTACGGTTTTAAATAGTTCTTGAACTTGCGAGTTTTTTAAGACCATCCGGAGCATCGTACGTCCAGCCGTTCGTTCACAGTAAGGCCCCGAAGTTTGCACCGACAGGCATTTTCGACTCCAGTGTGAATGAAATTGTATACAATCCAAACCAAATCTCGTAACCAGAGACGCGCCCACAATAGGAATTTGTGAATACGGCCAATCATTGGTAGGGATCACCTGATTACATTGGCGGAGTATGAAGTCGAGTTGGTTGTTCTGTGATATTATTTAATTTGAAAAATGATGGCTCTATTGGAGTTCGTTGGTAGGTAGTGAAACTTGAACAAACGTTGAAGTATTATTGATGGGTAAATTATTACTACGGTAAATCATTACTCAACGGTAAATTATTACTCAACGGTTCATTATACCATCTACGTAGAAGGGGCTGGAGTTTGTTGGTAGGTACTTTTGCAACTTTTTTCACTCCTCATCAACAATTTCTTTTCAGAACTTCATTATGTGTGTTTCTTTTTGTTAGGTACTGTTTGTCATCGGCAGAATTATTTTAGCAACATTTAACTCGTGATTTAGGTAGGTACCTAGTAACGAGTACGGGGTTAGGTACTAACCTACGGAGGGTCTGCGATCTACATAATATGTGTAGAATAGTACATATCATATTATATAGACGGGTTATCTATACATAGAGCTGTGATCTGTAACAGAAGGGTATTCTATACAAAATAATAAACCGTTGTGCAGGGATTTGCAGCGTTTTTTCATGGTAACTAAGAAAAGTGGCCCGTACGGCGTACGGCGGACAGACAGAAATATTTTTATTGCAGTTTTGGATTCTACATACCTTGAAACGTAAACCATCAAATTTTGAGGGGGGGTAAGAATTTTTTTTTTCATGCTCGATTCCAATGGTTCATTATTGAAAATAATAAACCAAAAATGTCTACTACATGGAAATACATTGGACTACGGACACGATTTTGGACACCGAATAAAAAAACGCCGCAAATTATTACACAACGGTTTATTATGCGCAGATCACCGTTTTCTGTGGTCAATACCCTCGAGCTCCACCCAGGAAAGCCTTAAATTGAGTACTGGAGCCGGCCCGGGAAATAAAGTCTCATACAAATGCGCGGGAATAAATAATTCAATCATTAATTATTTCTAGTTATTCATGAAGCATAAGGTAAATAATAAACCGTTGTGTAAAATTCACCTGTATAGATGCCTCTTCTGCGTGTATAGTATAATAAACCGTAATGCAATAATTTTCCGTTGTGTAATAATTTACCCAATAGTACTTTAACGTTTGTTCAAGTTACAAAAGTACCTATCAACAAAATCCAAAAGAGCCATCACTTTTCAAATGAAATAATATCACAGAACAACCAACTCGACTTCATACAGCCATCCTTGATTATAATCAGGTGCTCCCTATCAATGATTACCTCGGGCCAATTCCCAATATTGTTGCCGCGTCCCTAGCAATGATATCTGGGCTGAATGTATACAATGTCATTCACCATCCTGTTGAAGAAGCCTGTCGGTGCAAAATAAGGGGTTGCAGTTTTCAGAACGCCGTAGCTCTGAAAACTTTCAATAGAATAGTTTTTTTGCGTTTTTAAATTGATCGTGAACTAAAGGATTTTTTGAGACCACTCGGAGCATTGTACGACCAGCCGTTCGTTTGCACCGAAAAGCTTCGTCAACACGATCGTGAATCAAACGGTATAAATCCAACCGAGATGTCATTGCTAGGGAGCACCTGATTATAATCAACGATGGCTGTATGAAGTCGAGTTGGTCGTTGTGTGATTATTTCCTCCGAACATCACCAACTTTCTATAAAAGCTTCTAAAAAATCATGTGAAAGATATCCCTGGCATTTATATATTTCTTCTATCAGTGGGTAGAATCATCATACCTACTGAGCCAACACTAAATGCCTCTGGCTAAAAGTTCCAAGCAGTACCTACCTAGTTCGTGATAGGTTTTATTTTGGTCTTCATTTGCAATATTATTTCTTGAATATTTACTTTGTGGATAAAGAAGATAATTAATACCTAATTAGTACCTACTACATACGCTTTGGTACGTACGTAGTGCTTTCTCACGTCCAGTTCATGATGGTGCAGAAGGGCGACCTAATCGGGAATAGGGAATTAAAATTCTTTATTCGATGCTAGGTTCGGCTTCTCAACCACAATTAGTCAGAGACGTTAACTGTGTATAACCACAAGTATAACTCTGTGGGTGAGACATCCTGAAACTAGTTTCAAATAAAATTTAAATCAACAGAGGATTCGTCACTCACTATTCCCGACTGGGTTATCAGTTAGGTCTGTACTCCGATGTTCATTTTCAGGACGTCCTTCAGTAGTTAGAGACGTCCTTATGTATTTGATCTGGTCAGAAGCGGACGAAAATGAAAAGAACCACATTCAAATCCGTTTCAAAACATCTTGAATCCAAATCCATGAGAGAAAAAAATAGGTGTGTGTGTGTGTGTGTGTGTGTGTGTGTGTGTGTGTGTGTGTGTGTGTGTGTGTGTGTGTGTGTTTGTGTACAATCTTGTGTGCGCTGCCCAGCCGTAATTCTAAACAGGTCTGCGTGGTTCTTTTTTTGATCGATGCAGAAAACTGTCTAGTTGTGCCCTACATCGCCGGAATTTCGAAATCTACTTCTAGCTTCAGTTGCAATTAAAACTAGCTGGATTCGAAATTCCTTCCCCACTCTTGGAAACCTGTTCTGTGTTATTCGCTGCTATGTTTTTTAAAATTTTCTCTAGCACAATTCCGCGACCGATCTGTCGGCCAGCACCAAGGATGGTGTCACAGGTATTAAAAGCACGGTTATTAGATGGGCTTGGGCACTTTGCCGATGGAGATGTCCGACTATTAACGTTCACTGATAATTATACTGCCGTAAAAAGGAAGAACGCCTCATTTCTTGAAAATAAAATTTTTCAGGAGCACTTCAAAGTTTTGCTAGTACCTTCATCCTAACTTCTCTCCAGTTTATCATCATAAAAACGAAATTTCTTCACAACACTATTGATTATATCGATATCAAATTATAGCCAAAATAATCTACATTTCTAATCGATTCTGCTTACAAGGCGTTTTATTTAGGTTTTGACGGAGTTTTCTACAATGGAGTCCAAGGAGAAACGCCATGAGGCGTTTTTCCTATGAATGATTCATAAAAAGAACAAGATAAATTTAGTCAAGAACACCTTCTAAATTATTCCAAAACTGAATGCCATATTATTTATGCCTACCTAATAAATCGGTACATTTTTTATTTTGTGCGATTAGAGGATTTGTAATAAAGAAGAGGGAAGTAGAAATATTTGCTTTTATTGATTTTTTTTATAAACTCATATTTTTCCTATTTTTTTTTGTTTGTTCAATTCTGTCTTTTAGATTGTTTACCGAAAATCCGAAACAATGCACTTACCTTTGAAATGTCAAACTAACCCTAAAGTATGCATTCAGCTTTATGCAAAATTCAACAACCAGCTTTCTGTAAAATGTATAAATACCATTGGAAATTTCAAATATTCTTTTTTTTCCTCTATATTCCTTCAAATAGATATTCCTCCAGGAAAAAATTACTAAACAAAATAACTGTACAAAAAATAGATGGAGAAAAAACTAACAAAATGTATCAGATACTACTTAATTGATGATGCTTGTGCACACTATAATTTTATTAATAGAAATGTAAGTTATTTTAGTTTGTTGAAAATTTTCAATAATTTTTTTCAACTACTAAATCGTTTACTTCTTCATCAATGGAAGCGACTCCCAAAAACTTTTCCTGCTCTCTGGTCTCTGGCATGAGAATGAGACGTCAAAATTGATATTGATTGATTTGATATTTTGATTATCTCCTTCTTCTTATCAGGAAGTTTCGCGTGAGGTACCACGCGAAGAGTACCTCATGTGGGCTCAGCTGCTATAATTGTCAAAGGAAGAACGCCTCGCTCATCTGACGATAAATGACTCGACCCAATAATGAAGCCAATGATCCCAAGTTGAAACGGCTCATCTCCATTTTCACCGACTTGAGTGTTTCTCCTCAGAATCTAGAATTAGAATAAATTATTTATGGCGTTTATGGTGCCGTACTTGAGTCGTTTCACGTTTGACTTGAATGAGATGAGGCGTTTCTCCTTTTAGCACCACAATTTCCCAGTTTTTCGGGTGACAATTTCGACGTTTTCCGATTTGAGTTTTCAATTTTGACTTCACCAATGGAAATAGCATGTCAAAATCAGGGGGGATACGTGAAAACCCCATTTTTCGGAAAGTTCTTAGATGAGGCGTTCTTCCTTTTGACGGCAGTATAATAGTAGGGTCTTTAATAATTATTAACGGGGTAGCGTTTAGATGTGCTGAATGATGAACAAGGTGGCAAACCGAAAGGCTGGGTAATGGGAGTTGTAGAGGCACTAAAGAGACTTTGTAATGGAGGAGAGGGCTAAGATAAAATTGCCCTACCCTGGTTAGTACCTATATACCGATAATCGAGGGACGGGGTAAACTGGCTGACGGCATTCAGTGAAGACGGATAATTTTGGACCTTGAGACTATCCCAAGTCTCAAGTAAATAAATAAGAATAACAAATTAACATGGGTAATGCTTCCGGCATCAGAAAATCATCGATGGAGTGTAACAGCTCTCTTTCAACGAAAAAAAAAAAACGCTGCAAAGTCCTTGTCACATGGGTTTATTATTCTATTGGACATATCTACAGAGATGTTGGCTGTTTATTTATTGTTTCTTTCATATAAAATAATTGAACACGATTGCAAGCTTTATATAAGTACCGATGATACGGAACTAAGGATCGTGTAACCTGGTGTAACCTATGAGCAGTCAATATATCAGTCGAAAAAGGTTTATGTGAAACGCGTGAGCTAAAACACATTCTGTGTTTCTATAATTTCGTCCGAAGTATGTAAATAGAGGTAACCGGGGGTCCAGGGGGGCTTTAAATTATCTCTGATCATTGATAGTACCATTTAATGGTTTTGATCCACCTGTTGAAACTTTTTCCAGTGTTATTCTACAAATTGATGGTGATTTCAGACGATTTCCCCGGTTTTTGACTCATAAAAAATCAATTTTTCTGGAGCTGAACATCTGGTAGAACCTCAATTTTCTATTCTTTGGTCAAAATCGACTTCATATTCGGTCTTCTCGTCCCCAAAAACATGAAAAACGCTACCTTAAAAGCTCATGTTACCAACATGTTGCTAAAACGCAAAAAGTACCTATTGGTTTATTATTCTGTGAATAATACACCTATGTATTCGCTCAGCAAAAAATTTTTATAACACCCCCTCAAAATTTTTTCTTTTCCGTTTCAAGGTGCGTAGATTCAAAAAATGCAATGTCCGTCCGCCGTCCGCCGTACGCCGTCCGCCGGATCACGTGTACAGGCTTCATTTTCGGTCTAAAAAAATCGTTCATTCGCACACATGCTCCATTTGGGCTCTAGTTGTGTCCCGAAACTTTTCAGCCCGATCGGAATATACCCAGGGGAGTTATGAGTGAAAATGTGTGTAAAAATAGGTACTTTTTGCGTTTTAGCAACATGTTGGTAACATGAGCTTTTAAAGTATCGTTTTTCATGTTTTTGGGGACGAGAAGACCGAATATAAAGTCGATTTTGACCAAAGAATAGAAAATTGAGGTTCTACCAGATGTTCAGCTCCCGAAATTGATTTTTTATGAGTCAAAAACCTGGGAAATCGTCTGAAATCACCATCAATTTGTAGAATAACACTGGAAAAAGTGTCAACAGGTGGATCAATACGATTAAATGGTACTATCAATGATCAGGGATAATTTATTTAAAAAACTCGGTGCTCCGCGCCTCGCCAGGGGGCAAGCCCCCTGGACCCCCGGTTACCTCTATTTACATACTTCGGACGAAATTATAGAAACACAGAATGTGTTTTAGCTCACGCGTTTCATATAAACCCGTCTTCAATCTTCGGTTGAAGATTGGTTAACTTCCTCCAACTAAATCAGAATTTCGCTACTTTCCTCCCACTAAATCTGCAGCTGAACGAGCGAGAGAGTGGCGACTTCAAAGTTATTGGCGCGACATCCAACGATTTTCGTATATAAAATGATGATGATTATATTGACTGCTCATAGGTTACACCAGGTTACACGATCCTTAGTTCCGTATCATCGGTACTTATATAAAGCTTGCAATCGTGTTCACAATATAAATTATTGAGAATGATCACCTGTGTGTAAACAACTATTATTTAAACAATCACGCTCATACCGCAGCTTGTCGGCCACGCACTCCGCAGGCATTTTCGACTCCAGTGTGAATGAAATTGTATACAATTCAAACCAAATCTCGTAACCAGAGACGCGCCCACAATAGGAAATAGGGATGCTCAAAAATAATCGATTCTTGGAAGAATCGATTCTTTTTGAAAAAATAATCGATATTTTTTTAGATTATTTATTTCATTTTAAGAATCGGCCGATACGATTCTGATTTTCGAGAATCGGAAACCGATACTTTTCTGCTCTGGACAAATATTTTTGTGTTCCATTGCTCTGTAGACCAGGGGCCTATTCACTAAAATAGACAGTGGAAAGAGATTATCTATTTTGAAAATCTCCCGCGAGAAATAGTCACCCCCGGGAAGACAGTCTCTTCCAATGTCTCCGGGTTTGTCTATTTTACAGAATAGCTCCAGAGACCTTGAGAAAGAGATATGGATCCTAATACACGAAAATGCCGCATAGTATCCATGAAGTGCGAGATGTTTGTGCCCCCTGGAGTTCAATTCCTTAATAATGAACGCATTTCTTAGTAATACCTACCTATTCAATGGGTAATTGGGTACCTACCTACCTCAATCCATACTTGGACGTTTTTACTCACGAATCGGATAAAAGTTTAAATGAAATTGAAAAAAGTCTCAATTGTAAACAGGAAAACGCTGCAAAGTCCTTGTCACATGGGTTTATTATTCTATTATTTTATTGGTCTACAGAAATGCTGGCCGTTCATTTATTGCTGCTTTCAAGTAAAATAATTGAAATATAGCTATTTCTGGTGGTTTCCACCAATTTTGGCCCCTAAAACTTGAATTAGGTATGTACGCTCCTTTTTTTTTTCAAATTATCTTTGATCATTGGTTGTGCCATTTAATCGTCTTTATCCACGTGTTGAAGCTTTTCCTAGTGTTATTCTACAAATTGATGTGATTTCAGACGATTTCGCAGGTTTTTGACTCATAAAAAATCAAATTTGGCAGCTGAACATCTGGTACAACCTCAATTTTCCACTCCTTGGTCAAAATCGACTTCATATTCGGTCTTCTCGTCCACAAAAACATGGAAAACGATACCTCAAAAGCTCATTTTACTAACATGTTGCTAAAACACAACAACGGTCAATAATTATTATAGAAATTTGATCTAAGGAAGGTACATACTTGTAAAACATTTATACATTGATAACGTGTGCAGTTGTAAAACAGAAGTTAAAGATAATTGTGTTGTGAGGTCAATTGAAATCATTGAAAGAGTCGTTGAGTTGTCTTGATTCACTTGTTAAAACTACCTCCAGTGTTATTATACCAAGTTATGTTGATTTCAGCCACCTTCCAGGTTTCTGACTCACTACATTGATTTTGGGAGCTTAAACTTCGTAAAAATATCAATTCTTTACTCTTTGGACAAGATCAACTTCATAATCGGGCTTCTCGCTCGAAAAAAACATGCAAAACGATACCTCACAAGCTCGTGTACATTAAAACCTTTAAAAAACCATCGAAAAACCCTTTTTTTACACCCATTTTTGAGCCATAACACCCTTTGGTGTATTCCGATCGGGCTGCCGAGCTTCGGAGCACAACTAGGACCCAAGTGGAGCCTGTGTGCGGAAGAACGACGATTTTATACCAAAACTTAACGTAGGTACATTTAAGGCTGAAACTTCGTTAGAACCTCAATTTCCCCTCATTGGTCGAAATCCACTTCATATTCGGTCTTCTCGAGGAAAAAACATTGAAAACGATACCTCAAAAGCTCATGTTACTAACATGTTACCACAACACAAAACTACAGAAACGTTGGCTGTTTATTTATTGTTTCTTTCATATAAAATAATTGAAATAGCTATTTCTGGTGGTTTCCACCAATTTTGGCCCCCAAAACACGAATTAGGTACGCTCCTTTTGGTTTATTATTCTGTGAATAATACACCTATGTAATCGCTCAGCCCCCAAAACACAAATTAGGTAGGTAGGTACGATCTTTTTTTTTTTTTTTCAAATTAACTTTGATCATTGGTAGTGCCATTTAATCGTCTTGATCCACGTGTTGACACTTTTTCTAGTGTTATTCTACAAACTGATGGTGATTTTAGACGATTTCGCAGGTGTTTTACTCATACAAAATCAATTTTGGGAGCTGAACATCTGGTACAACCTCAATTTTCCACTCCTTGGCCAAAATCGACCTCATATTCGATCTTCTCGTCCCCAAAAACATGGAAAACGATACCTCAAAAGCTCATGTTACCAACATGTTGCTAAAACGCAAAAAGTACCTATTTTTACACACATTTTCACTCACAACACCCCTGGGAATATTCCGATCGGGCTGAAAAGTTTCGGGACACAACTAGGGCCCAAATGGAGCAGGTGTGCGAAAGAACGACTTTTTTAGACCGAAAATGAAGCCTGTACACGTGATACGGCTGACGGCGGACGGCGTACGGCGTACGGCGGACGGCGTACGGCGGACGGCGGACGGACATTGCATTTTTTGAATCTACGCACCTTGAAACGGAAAAGAAAAAAGTTTGAGGGGGGGTTATAAAAATTTTTTGCTGAGCGATTACATAGGTGTATTATTCAGAGAATAATAAACCAAAAATCAATTTTGGGAGCTGAACATCTGGTACAACCTCAATTTTCCACTCCTTGGTCAAAATCGACTTCATATTCAGTCTTCTCGTCCCCAAAAACATGAAAAACGATACCTCAAAAGCTCATTTTACTAACATGTTGCTAAAACGCAAAAAGTACCTATTAGCGAATTTTCGAAGAAAAGGAAGCTATTGTTCTCGGTCCAAAATTTTTAAAACTCGAATTTCCGACAGATTTTTATACCAAAATCCGTTTCAGACCATCCTGAATTCCCTGCCGAAAGACACCAAAAATTATATGTATATATATATATATATATTTATATATTTATATATTTATATATATATTTATATATTTATATATGTATGTGTCATTCCAGACGATAACTCTCGAAAGAATTGAGATAAAAAGTTCAAATTTGCACGAAAAATCTGTCTTGGCAATCGACAGGCTAAGTTCGAAGATGGGCAGAATCGGGTCACCCTAAGGGGGAGTTTTGGGGAGTTTTATGGGGGAAAAATTACCCATGAATTCCCAAAATGAAAAAGTCTGACAAGTGACACCTCATTTTAAAGGTTTTTGTACGCTGAACACGATGGTGAAATCAGAATTGCGATATCTCATTCCATTCTCAAACTGGAGCACTTTGAAGATGAAGGAACGTGGTTATTTCTTGAGATGTTCTTCCTGGTTCGTCTGCTCTAATCTGATAACGGAATGGGATATCGCAATTCTGACTTCACCATCGTGTTCAGCGTTGGAAAATCTACAAACCGAGGTGTTACTCGGCAAAAAATGGAACAAAAAATTTGTTACGTAGGTACCCAATACCTACTCTTCTGGTATTCAAAACATTTTTGATTTCCCCCTCCCCCTCCTTCCACCCCAAATTTTACTTTGCGTAAAACTACTCCTGTTTTAATTTTGTATGGTATCAAGTTGGGAAAACATTGGCCGAAAATTAATTTTCAGAAAATTTTAGGCGGAGGAGGAAGATGCCGAAAACTTCGAAAATTCGCTCTTATAGCCATGCTGCATGACTGTGGTTTTTTTTTACACACATTTTCACTCATAACACCCCTGGGTATATTCCGATCGGGCTGAAAAGTTTCGGGACACAACTAGGGCCCAAATGGAGCATGTGTGCGAAAGAACGAATTTTTTAGACCAAAAATGAAGCCTGTACACGTGATACGGCGGACGGCGTACGGCGGACGGCGGACGGACATTGCATTTTTTGAATCTACGCACGTTGAAACGGAAAAAAAAAAATTTTGAGGGGGTGTTATAAAAATTTTTTGCTGAGCGAATACATAGGTGTATATTCACAGAATAATAAACCAAAAGTCGAATTAGGGGGCTTTTAATGCTTGTGTTATATCTACCTCTTAGGTAGGTAGGTACCTACCTCAACCCGTACTTGGACGTTTTTACTCATGAATCAATGATTGTGTATATATTTTTAATTTAAATTGACTTACCTTTATGAAATGAAAGAATACACGATCAAAAGTACCGATGTGGTTGCGGATGAAGGAGGATACCTATTACACGGATGAAGGAGGATATTACACGATCACTGTGAAACAAACGAGAAATAGACTCGAGGGAAGACACCTAATTAGCTGTCTCTCTGAAAGAGATCGAGAATGCCAAGATGGCCGCCAACTCTCTCTTTGAAAAGTTACTGAATAACTCTGTCATGGATACTATAAAAATCTATTTGGCCCAAAGAGAGAGTCGGACCTGAAAGAGATGTCTCTTTGGCTTAGTGAATAGGCCCCCAGATCCTTTTTTACAATAATACTTGTTGTTTTTCTCATAATATCTACCTACCTATTTCTGTTTAGTGTGCTGAAGCTGGGTAGCAATTGAATGTACGAGTATAAGTAGTTACTGGCATTCAGGTTTCATAATGTAGGTACCTAATACTGTTTCTTCACTTTCTACTCCGACTAGATTGAGTTTTGAGAAAAAAGAATCGATTCTCGGGCTGAAAAGTTTCGGGACACAACTAGGGCCCAAATGGAGCATCTGTGCGAAAGAACGTTTTTTTTAGACCGAAAATGAAGCCGGTACACGTGATACGGCGTACGGCGTACGGCGGACGGCGGACGGACATTGCATTTTTGGAATCTACGCACCTTGAAACGGAAAAGAAAAAATTTTGAGGGGCTGTTATAAAAATTTCTTGCTGAGCGAATACATGGGTGTATTATTCACTGAATAATAGACCAAAAACGCTGCAAAGTCCTTGTCACATGGGTTTATTATTCTATTGGACATGCCTACAGAGATTTTGGCTGTTTATTTATTGTTTCATTCATATAAAATAATTGAATTCCACCAATTTTGGCCCCCAAAACACAAATAAGGTACGCTCCTTTTTTTGGTTTATTATTTTCAATAATGAACCATTGGAATCGAGCATGAAAAAAAAAAATTCTTACCCCCCCTCAAAAATTGATGGTTTACGTTTCAAGGTATGTAGAATCCAAAACTGCAATAAAAATATTTCTGTCGGTCCGCCGTACGCCGTACGCCGTACGGGCCACTTTTCTTAGTTACCATGAAAGAAAATTGATGAAATTCGGGTTATAGGTTCCGTTCGCTGTCTAGTTGGTCCTCGAAGCTCGACGTTCCTGTGAGTCATCTGTAAGGGGTTCAAAATAGGGGTTGGAATTTTCAAAACGCCTATACCATTTTTTTACGTGAATATTTTTACGGTTTTAAATAGTTCTTGAACTTGCGAGTTTTTTAAGACCATCCGGAGCGTCGTACGTCCAGCCGTTCGTTCACAGTAAGGCCCCGAAGTTTGAACCGACAGGCATTTTCGACTCCAGTGTGAATGAAATTGTATACAATTCAAACCAAATCTCGTAACCAGAGACGCGCCCACACTGAAAAATTTTTCGGGCCAAAACTCGCGGTGCAAACTCGAAGAAAAGGGGATCGGTGAGCAACGCTCGCGCACAACCGCGAGTTTGCCAACTCGCGGTAAAGTAAGCATGGCCGTCATTTCCTACGTGTTGCTTACTTTTACCACGAGTTTTGCTCACCGATCCCCTTTTCTTCGAGCAAAAACTTCATGCTCGCGGTCAGTCAAACCCTTGGATACTAAACCTGCATCACACCTAGGGACCCCCCCCCCCCCTCCCGAGCGTGAGACCTGTGCTCTATGTCATGACCGCGAGCATGATCCCCCCTCCAACTCAAGTTGAAAACAACAAGCATGCTCGCACATGTGCACGAGCATTTCGAAAAAACTCGAACATTACCGCGAGCATAAACTCTCGGATATGTGCAAGCATGAGACCTGTGCTCTATGTCATGACCGCGAGTGGGCACGGCTGCTCGCGCAAACACGCCTTTTCCTCGCGGTCAACAAGCTTGACTCGCGATCATGACCGCGAGCACTTAAACGTCCACTCGCACTTGACCGGGAGTGGGCATTTGTCCACTCGCACATGACCGCAAGTTGGCACGTCTGCTCGCGCACACACACCTATTGCTCGCGGTCAGCCTGTCTGACTCGCGGTCATGTCCGCGAGCACGGATCAGGCTCGCGGTTATGGAAGCAAACTCGCGCAAATAACCACGAGTTGCTCTATGTTAACCGCGAGTTTTTCTGACCGCGAGTTTGCCTGCTTGATGGCGGTTTTTTCGACGCCATTTTCATCGATTTTTCCGCGAGTTTTACCCTACCGCGAGCAACTCGCAGTAAAAAATTTTTCAGTGCACAATAGGAAATTTGGCGGAGATGAAATCATTGCTAGGGATCACCTGATTATATTGGCGGAGTATGAAGTCGAGTTGGTTGTTCTGTGAGTGATTACCTGAGAGCCGATGTCGAAAAGTTCATCTTTTGAGCATTGTTGAACTACACTAGCTTCAGCTCTGTATTGCCCACGTATAGGCACGTATTGGCCTACTGTGGGATTTCTACCATACTAAATACCGACACTTACTTCGATTACTAAGTCTCAAATTGTTGTAAAACTCACGTTTAAGAAATATTTTTGTAGCTAAGATTTTATTTTGATATCTATAAGAACTTAACTTGGACGTAAGTAAAATATATGTAACCACTTTTAAAAAAAAAACCAGTCATGCAGCATGACTTAATGAGCGAATTGTCAAAGAAATATTCGAATTAATGGCTATGGTTTTGAATAAAGGAAAACTTCGGTCTAAAATTTGGTTTTCTATGTATATTCTCTTCGTATTTATTTTAATTTGTACGTTTTGTCCATCCTGATTCTACCGTTTGTTATGAGTAGATTCCTTGTTCCTTCTGAATGGCCTTTCCTCTTGACTACGATTTCAGGCCTGGTATCTAAAACCAGTTCAAGATTTGCTCTACTAGGTAGGTAGATCCTTCCTTCTTCATTGATATTATTTTTATCATGTTAAGTACCTACCTACCTTTGAATATCAAATATTCGTATGATACTGATAATAAATTGATAAGATACCTACCTAACCTTCTTCCTCCTACTGTTAGTACCTAAATTGAATAATTTGAAATAGATTTTTTCTTTCGTCTTCCTTCTAGTAATACGTGGGCCGGTACTTGTCTATCTATGAAGGTATCATAACAATAAATTATATGTCAAATGGGAAATTCAAGGAGTTGTACTAATCGTTTGCCTCCCCCTTTTTTGCTTCGAACTCTCGTCTTCAATTAATACTTCTCACATTTTTCAATCTGACCACTCTAAGGGGGTGGGGGGGGGGGGGGGTAAGAGTTTAAAGATTATCCTAGTTTTGGGTAATTTTTGCGCACTTTAAATGCTCTAATTTAAGAACGGATTTAGATATCTAAAATCCGATTTCACCATCGTGTTCAGCGTGCAAAAACCTTTAAAATGAGGGGTCACTTGTTAGAAAATAACATTTTGGGGATTTTTGGGTAATTTTTGCGCACTTTAAATGCTCTAATTTGAGAACGGATCAAGATATCTAAAATCCGATTCCACCATCGTGTTCAGCGTGCAAAAACCTTTAAAATGAGGGGTCACTTGTTGGAAAATAACATTTTGGGGATTTTTGGGTAATTTTTGCGCACTTTAAATGCGCCAAAACCCTCCTTAGAGTAGGCCAATTTCGCCCATCTTCGAACTTAGCCTTTCGATTGCCAAGATAGATTTTTTGTGCAAATTTGAGCTGTTTATCTCAATTCTATCGAGAGTTATCGTCTGGAGTGACACACATATATATATATATATACATATAAAAAAGTGTTAAATTTCAGGAATCGTTTTAGAATGGTCTGAAACGGATTTCTATGAAGAAAATTTCCAAAAATTTATATTATTTAAATTTCGAAGCCATTGCAATAGCTTCATTTTCTTTGAAAATTCGCTAAAAACAAACTTTTTATTGAACTTACCATATTTGTATATTTCAAAATTTGTCTATAAAATGTTTTAAGGAATAAAGCAATTTCTCTGTCTTCTCTCTCTCTCTCTTCTCATCATATGATGCCTACCTACCTATTGCTTCATCATGTGAATCTGTCACTTACACTGATAGGGCTTAAATTCAAATGCTGACCATAAATATAACAGAAATCAATTGTTGATAGAGGAATAAAAATTTTGAAATTTCCTAATCTCAACCCCCCCCCCCCCCCCATCCTATGGGATCTCACAAAATTGAGTTTAGTAGGTCGGTAACTATGGTTATGTCCTGCCTACAGTTTAATGTGAACGGTAGATAAAATCTTGAATTAATTATCGGCAATACGATTTAGAACTTCCTGCATCACAACAAACTGGAACGCGAAACATTTCGTTTCAACCTTCAACATTTTTAACGTTATTACTCGATAACTAGAAATGTACTGAGAGCATGAGGAATAACTCTTAATTTTTTGTTGAAGGGCGCTAAGCTGAGGGATACCGTCATAAAATAGGTAGGTAGCCTGTTGGGTATGGAGTGAAGAGCAATGAGTGATCGCTACAGGTACGCTGTGTCCTATAGCGTAGGATGCCATCTCACGTCAAAGGGAAGCGAAAGGTCCTAAGCTGATGGATAACTGTCAGGAAGTCGATAACCGGTTACGGGGTAAAGCGTTATCGGCGGCAGGTAGTTACTCAATACCATCCCATACCATCCCCACATCAAAGGGTGCGAGAGCGAGACAGTTACCTGTGTGCGACTAGCCGGTAGGTACCGTCTCTTTAGTACTGCCCAGGAGAAGCGAAGTAGTTATTCCAATAACGTAGGTTTTCTCGTAACCGGTTATCGCAATAACCGGTTCTTGGTCGATAACCGGTTATTCTAAGCGGTTCCGTTATTCAACGCCCATCACTAAGAAGTTAGAATAGCTTAGAATTTATTGTAAGCTTCTAGGCGACGCGTCGCTACGGGAGTCTAGGAGGGCGACCCCTGTACACTGTACGTGCTCTGGCCTTTCCTCGACGGGACGGGACTGTACCAACTTTAGGCATAACAAACAGCTCCCAATTCGGTCCCATACAATCCTCACGGAATAAGGCCTCGTATTACATGGAATACGGGGCCTTATTCGATGGTAGCCTAGCTGCCCTCGCTTTGTTCGCTTCCGCCACAGAACACATGAAGGGCCCCTATGTATTCTTTGGCTCCCAGCCTCCAGCCACGGAGCCAAAAGAGCCACACCAAGTATCTGGCGATGGGGTGGCAGATATTTTACCCCGTAGTTATTACTGCGTGTGCATTTTTACCGGGCGTAGACGCGTAGGTACCAGCTATTATGACGAACGGTTTTCAGGGGGCATATTCACTAAAATAGACAGTGGAAAGAGATTATCTATTTTGAAAATCTCCCGCGAGAGATAGTCTCCCCCGGGAAAACAGTCTCTTCCAATGTCTCCGGGTTCGTCTATTTTACAGAATAGCTCCAGAGACTTTGAGAAAGAGATATGGATCCTAATACACGAAAATGCCATAGTATCCATGAAGTGCGAGATGTTCGTGCCCCCGGGAGTTCAATTCCTTAATAATGAACGCATTTCTTAATACCTATTCAATGGGTACCTACCTACCTACCTCAATCCATACTTGGACGTTTTTACTCACGAATCGGATAAAAGTTTAAATGAAATTGAAAAAAGTCTCAATTATAAACAGAAAAAGTCGAATTAGGGGGCTTTTAATGCTTGTGTTATATCTACACCTAATGAACCTCTTAGGTAGGTAGGTACATACCTCAACCCGTACTTGGACGTTTTTACTCATGAATCAATGATTATGTATATATTTTTAATTTAAATTGACTTACCTTTATGAAATGAAAGAATACACGATCAAAAGTACCGATGTGGTTGCGGATGAAGGAGGATATTACACGGATGAAGGAGGATATACCATCACTGCGAAACAAACGAGAAATAGACTCTAGGTGTCTCTGAAAGAGATCGAGAATGCCAAGATGGCCGCCAACTCTCTCTTTGAAAAGTTACTGAATAACCCTGTCATGGATACTATAAAAATCTATTTGGCCCAAAGAGAGAGTCGGACCTGAAAGAGATGTCTCTTTGGCTTAGTGAATAGGCCCCCAGGTCTCTTCCTGGCTGTGTTTATTCACTCAATTAATCTTCATCATTCTTCACTCTATCAACCTGAACAATAATCTGATATGCCAATTAGTTAGGGATAGAGGATTTTCCACGCCACCTTATGGAATAGACAAGAAATATGAATTTATCTGTATCTTCTTCAAATGGAGGATGGAGTCTTGTGAATCAGGGGGCCTATTCACTAAAATAGACAGTGGAAAGAGATTATCTATTTTGAAAATCTCCCGCGAGAGATAGTCTCCCCCGGGAAGACAGTCTCTTCCAATGTCTCCGGGTTCGTCTATTTTACAGAATAGCTCCAGAGACTTTGAGAAAGAGATATGGATCCTAATACACGAAAATGCCATAGTATCCATGAAGTGCGAGATGTTCGTGCCCCCGGGAGTTCAATTCCTTAATAATGAACGCATTTCTTAATACCTATTCAATGGGTACCTACCTACCTACCTCAATCCATACTTGGACGTTTTTACTCACGAATCGGATAAAAGTTTAAATGAAATTGAAAAAAGTCTCAATTATAAACAGAAAAAGTCGAATTAGGGGGCTTTTAATGCTTGTGTTATATCTACACCTAATGAACCTCTTAGGTAGGTAGGTACATACCTCAACCCGTACTTGGACGTTTTTACTCATGAATCAATGATTATGTATATATTTTTAATTTAAATTGACTTACCTTTATGAAATGAAAGAATACACGATCAAAAGTACCGATGTGGTTGCGGATGAAGGAGGATATTACACGGATGAAGGAGGATATACCATCACTGCGAAACAAACGAGAAATAGACTCTAGGTGTCTCTGAAAGAGATCGAGAATGCCAAGATGGCCGCCAACTCTCTCTTTGAAAAGTTACTGAATAACCCTGTCATGGATACTATAAAAATCTATTTGGCCCAAAGAGAGAGTCGGACCTGAAAGAGATGTCTCTTTGGCTTAGTGAATAGGCCCCCAGGTCTCTTCCTGGCTGTGTTTATTCACTCAATTAATCTTCATCATTCTTCACTCTATCAACCTGAACAATAATCTGATATGCCAATTAGTTAGGGATAGAGGATTTTCCACGCCACCTTATGGAATAGACAAGAAATATGAATTTATCTGTATCTTCTTCAAATGGAGGATGGAGTCTTGTGAATCAGGGGGCCTATTCACTAAAATAGACAGTGGAAAGAGATTATCTATTTTGAAAATCTCCCGCGAGAGATAGTCTCCCCTGGGAGACAGTCTCTTCCAATGTCTCCCCGGTTCGTCTATTTTACTGAATAGCTCCAGAGACCTTGAGAAAGAGATATGGATCCTAATACACGAAAATGCCATAGTATCCATGAAGTGCGAGATGTTTGTGCCCCCGGGAGCTCAATTCCTTAATAATGAACGCATTAGTAATACCTATTCAATGGGTAATTGGGTACCTACCTACCTCAATCCATACTTGGATGTTTTTACTCATGAATCGGATAAAAGTTTAAATGAAATTGAAAAAAAAGTCTCAATTGTAAACAGAAAAAGTCGAATTAGGAGGCTTAATGCTTGTATTATATCTACACCTAATGAACGGCCACTCTTAGGTAGGTAGGTACCTACCTCAACCCGTACTTGGACGTTTTTACTCATGAATCAATGATTATGTATATATTTTTAACTAAAATTGACTTACGAACGCATTTCTTAGTAATACCTATTCAATGGGTACCTACCTACCTCAATCCATACTTGGACGTTTTTACTCACGAATTGGATAAAAGTTTAAATGAAATTGAAAAAAGTCTCAATTATAAACAGAAAAAGTCGAATTAGGGGGCTTTTAATGCTTGTGTTATATCTACACCTAATGAACCTCTTAGGGCCGGTTTCACCAACGCAGCTTAAACCTGGTATCAATAAATCCTGGATTCAAATTTGATCTGTGGTTCAGAGCTTCGACGGTTTCACCAACGTTTTTGATCTGCGGTTTAGCCGAACTTGGGTTTAAGCCGAGATTGTTCAGTTTGCATCAGCATTGCTATCCCCAGAAACACAAATCCCGTATTACAGATGACATGGAGGAGAGATGCTCATCCATGAGTGGTGGATCTGTGATATTTTTTCTATGGATACTTACGTTTTGTCCGCCATCCACTGATGTGGAGATATTAAACTGTATAATAGTAATCAGGTGCGGAAGTTTCGCGATTTTTCTCACTTATGCCGTTATGCCTCTGTCATTCTGAGAACTTTTACTCGACTCCTCTCTGTCATTACCATACTACAAAAGATCATCTTACATCTTTCGATACAGCTTTTGTAATAAATTATAGATAGCCTACGTTGTTGCCTACCTGGTTTGGTGTAAAATTATATTTATTATACATTTTTGGTTGGACTCACCATTCTGTTTCGAAAACTAGGCTTTCTATTGCATCGAGCACGAAGCTCATCCCTTCCTTGGGAAGGCGGAACCTCGCGAAAAAATCACCGTCATCCCACTTGTGGAAATGCTCGACCCTTTCGCGAATTATCGCCGTCTGGGTATGGCCACTTCCAGAAGTTCATTGAAATATTCATCCGAGGATGACTCAAACACTTCATAAAAACGATTCATCGCACTAAATGTTGATGCAAGTTGATAAGTATGAAAAACACAGATAAAATAGATTTCAAAATGGCGATGGCCTGGTGGAGAATCGGGGATCAACTGTAGATCAGAGGTTTAAACCACCTGAAACGAGGTATTAACTTAATGCGCCATTGGCACGAGTTATTCCTCGATTAGGCGTTCGTGAAACTGTCTTTTCTCAGAATCGATGGCTTAAACCTCAGAGGAGATTGAACTCTGGATAATCCGCGTTGGTGAAACCGGCCCTTAGGTAGGTAGGTACCTACCTCAACCCGTACTTGGACGTTTTTACTCATGAATCAATGATTATGTATATATTTTTAATTTAAATTGACTTACCTTTATGAAATGAAAGAATACACGATCAAAAGTACCAATGTGGTTGTGGATGAAGGAGGATATTACACGATGAAGGAGGGAGGATATTACACGATCACTGTGAAACAAACGAGAAATAGACTCTCTCTTTCGAGGAATGACACCTAATTAGGTGTCTCTCTGAAAGAGATCGAGAATGCCAAGATGGCCGCCAACTCTCTCTTTGAAAAGTTACTGAATAACCCTGTCATGGATACTATAAAAATCTCTTCTGCCAAAAGAGAGAGTCGGACCTGAAAGAGATGTCTCTTTGGCTTAGTGAATAGGCCCCCAGAATTGCCATTTCATTGTCTGATCCATGGTCGTTACCTCACCACCGGAGGTTCACCGCCTTGTTACGCTGAGATTATCATAGCACCCAGATTTTTCTACCACCATCTGTACGGTGTCGTATCCCTACCGTTTGGATGGAACTTTAATGTAATTCGTCACAATAATGTCGCTGAAATATCTGTTGAACTCCTTCGTAGAAAATAAATACCTATTTAAATCTAGACTGAATTATATAATAGTGTAAAATGTAGTCAACAAATTTAATTAGGTAGGTATCTGCCATGCAGAAAGGAAAAAGTGTTTTAATGCAAATACGCGAGTGTATGGGAATGTAAACGGATTAGTTAGTGTAATAATAGACGTGATTACATGGCAGGTACGTAGGCGTGGTTAACTGTAATAAAAAGAGGACGAGGGTAGCAATTTATTGTGGATAGTTTTGGAATACGGGACATTGGGGGGAAGGTGTAGAGTAACTACTGTTGTTAGCAACAAACGAAATGAGGTGATGATGAAGGTGAGGAAAATCATGCGAGGTGATAGGATCAGGAAAGCGAATAAGGAAGTCCTATTCGGTTTACATCACCGTAATACCTTCACCAAATCAATGTAATACTTAATTAACCCAGAAACGAGAAATAATATGCATAAAATACAGTAGGTAAGCAGTAGGTATATCAGCAACTCAAAACAACTGCAACATAGATGTAGATAATCCAATTCGTAAATAATAGATAAATAGTAGATCAGAAAATTCTAAAAAAAAGTAGGTAACTGAATTTAATAGGTACGAGATGACCAGGAGTACGTATCAAAATGCTAATTCAAGCAACGGCAACAAATATAATATTATATCAACTACCTACCTTATATAGCAAACGGAGAAAAGTATCTACAAGTATAGGAAAAGAGCCTCTTGGAGAAAACGAAAGCACGCTCAGACATTATACATGAATCGCGGATTACCGTACATTATACATGCTGAATTAAGGTCCATTCACATCTTCAGACAGTGAGCGTGTCCAGCACGTGTCGTGTCAGGCAAAAAAGTATTCTTCTATGCTTTGTCTATGGACGTATTCACTTCTTCCGCTCCAGCACGTTCCAGCACCGTTACAGCACCGGCCAGTATTCTCGGGAAGAATATTTTGCTGGAACCGGAACGTTGCCGGAAGGTGCCGGAAGGTACCTGCCGAATGATATGAAAGGCGCACCGGTTCAGTTCAGACATTGTAGCTCATGTGCCGCGGTATTCGCTTTTCATTTCGCAATGGACAACGAAAAATTAATTGAAGCTGTGAGAGAAATACAGCGATAACCAGAAAAAGGATCGGGCATGGGAAGAAATAGGAATACAATTAAAAACTAATGGTAAGTATTTTATTAACCACGTATTTTATTTGACACTTTGACACTTTGATTTGATAATATTTCCTTTTAAATTTATAACCTTTTATGTATTATTAATGTGCAATAATGCACAAATCTTCTACAGACAAGTGGCTGACCATGGTGAAACTGAGTGTAACCAAAAAGCAGGTCCCCGTACGGCGTCGGTGCTGTACAGTGCCGGACACGCTCAGATGTGAATAGACGGTGTCTGAACGTGCCTGACACGACACGTGCTGGACACGCTCACTGTCTGAAGATGTGAATGGACCTTTAGCCGGGTGACTGGTCCGTATCGGCCGGGAAGTGGGACAATGAATTAGTCAGGAGAATTTGGAGTAAATGAAGTCTAAGTTGAAAGGCAGATTCGTCATCGTTGGTAAACAATATGTTTTGAGGATCACTATGAAGCGCCAAAGAGACCGCATAGGCACTTGCAAACACACCGCATTGAACGGCATCTCTTTGCGGTCGGGCCACTTTCACAAGCTTGATGTCAGTTGTGGGATTGATATAAGGGTATAAATTTTTGATAATGACATTCTGAGTTGGGGTGAGATGGTTACCATTTAAACTATCATAAACCCTGACGGTTCTGGGAAACGAATCATAGAATGTGGTTATCCAATGCCCATGTTCAAGAGACCCCTGGAAAATAATTTGGATGTCATCATTATTTGGAGGGACAAGGTTATAACGGTGAGGTGCTTGATAATAAATTAGCGAATTTTCGAAGAAAAGGAAGCTATTGTTCTCGGTCCAAAATTTTTAAAACTCGAATTTCCGAAAGATTTTTATACCAAAATCCGTTTCAGACCATCCTGAATTCACTGCCGAAAGACACCAAAAATTATATGTATATATATAATATTTATATATTTATATATTTATATATGTATGTGTCATTCCAGACGATAACTCTCGAAAGAATTGAGATAAAAAGTTCAAATTTGCAAGAAAAATCTGTCTTGGCAATCGACAGGCTAAGTTCGTAGATGGGCAGAATCGGGTCACTCTAAGGAGGAGTTTTGGGGAGTTTTATGGGGGAAAAATTACCCATAAATTCCCAAAATGAAAAAGTCTGACAAGTGACACCTCATTTTAAAGGTTTTTGTACGCTGAACACGATGGTGAAATCAGAATTGCGATATCTCATTCCGTTCTCAAACTAGAGCACTTTGAAGATGAAGGAACGTGAGTAGTATCCAAAAGCCAATCCTGGCGCACTGACTTAGATCCTTGATAAAAATTTTTACCACAAAACATCAGAACACATTTTTAAACACAAAACATCAGAACCAGTGACTTTTTCATTAACCGACTTAGATCCCTGATAAAACTTTTTAACACAAAACATCAGAACCAGTGACTTTTTCATTTATCGACTTAAATCCCTGTTAAAACTTTTTAACATAAAATAACAGAACACACTTTTTAAACACAGTGACTTTTCGGGGGGGTGACTTTTTTTAAAAATATTTTTTATCAGAAACTCTAGTGAACTCTAAAAATTAGGAAAAAATGCAAAATTAGAACCTTTTAGGGGTCAAAGTTTTTGAAATTTAGCTCCCTCTGATGTTTTCACTAATGAGGAGTTAGTAGGATGGGAGACAGGATAGTATCCATACAAGAATAAGTGGGTGGATAATAAAAAAAGTGAGGGGGGTAGTTAAAAGAATAACTTTTATAATAAAATGTCAGTGATTGAAATATATAAGAATGCCGCTAAAAAATCAAACTACTCATCTTTCAAGGATATTAAAAAAGGAACTTATACCATCTTGGAAAATTTTATAAAAAATTCGGAATATGGTGAAAGCGTTGTCGTTAAAATTGATTATGATGATGAAGAGATATGTTTGTTTTTACCTAAAAGAATTTCACGTCGACTTCTTAATCACGTTAGAAACAATCCAGAAAGACATCCTGAAAAACTTATTTATAATGGAACAGATAAAAAGTCAAATGCCTTTCTGATTGACTTTGAGTAAATATTATGCTTTTCAAAGACTTAGTATCTATTACGTTTTTATAGGGAATCTCTATAAAAACAAACTTTTTGAATCGTCTTAAAAAAATATTTCTGCTAATTAGTAGCATAAGAACTTTTTAATGAGCAGTGTTCATTAAAAATAAAATCTCCTTAATACTTCTGAGCTTTAGCAACAGTATCGAAACTCAAACTCAAAATCCTTCTTCAGTTTGGCTTTACGCTCATTATAAAGCAATTTTCTAAGTTGATATTCAGTAGCATTTTTAGGAACCTTAATCTTATCTTCATTAAGCATTACCTTTACATCCTCCTTTGTACGGAGCGGTGGATTACCATCAACACCCAATAAACGTTCTTTTAACAACCGTTTAGAAAATCTATACTCCCTCAATACACGATGAATCTCGTCTAGTGCGTCACAGTTTCTATCATAAAATCGAAATTCAGGTGTCTTTACCAACTCCCATAAACCTCCATGTTCATCACATATATCTAATGCCTCGTCACATAAAACCATATCTCTTTATTTATTATAGAAAATTTTTTTTTTTTTTTAGACCCGGTAATTTACCGGGTCTAAAAGTTTTCAACAGTACGAAAATAATTTAAAACCCAATCTATTTAAAGGTGGGGGCGAATCGACGCCACCTTTTTAAATTAAAAAACTCTTAGGATTTCTAGAGCCTCATGCTATCTAGCTTGTTGCGTGTGAACTAAAGGAAATGATAAATAATGCGAGATTAATATTCCGTACACTATCTCAAAGGAGGCCAGCTAGTTGACCTTGCATTCCCATTTCAGATAGTTCGCTTTCAATTCCTATCTCCATATTCACAATCAGTTTGTCCTCAACTGTTCAACATGGCACAACCTCCTGAATATTTAAAGTTAGCTTATTGTGATGATTATGATTTCTGTGAAGAAATTTTAAAACTGGAACAATATCATCAGGAATGTTTGAGTTTCGTGCAGAAAGTGAAAAATTGTGTTAGTGCAAGTGAAGCCAGAGAACTAATCACGAAAAACAATGTGAGTCTACCAGGTAGTAGAAAATGTGATTTTCAAAAGCTTTTGAAAATCCCAAAAGTGTCTAATATATCAAGAACTCCAGATCAAATGCATCAGTACCTACAAAAATTTGTTGTATTTGACCATGAAATGGAAAAGGTGAAACTTCCTAATCAAAATAACATTATGGAAGTAGAGAATTACCTTATTAAATCTAGTGATGTGATAAAGAAGCAATCATCAAGACTTTTTTATACTACTGCTGTTTATGGATACTACTTGGAAGTGTATTTTCAACATATGAAGATCACAGGAGAGGATTGGAATCTCTGTTTAAAAGAAAAGCTACATGTGTCCTTGAGTTATAGTAAGAAGTTGAGAAGAGTTGGAGTGATAGTGAATGTTAACCTTGAGGGGGCTCACGCGTGAGCTCCTAGAAGGTCATTCCAGAGAACATTCTGAGCTGAAATATTCTGGACTCAACTACAGTAATATTAAGATCAGCCTGTAACCTTGAGAGGGCTCACGCGTGAGCCTCTTGAAGGATATCTGAGGAAATATTACCAGTTGGAGTTGAAGCAAAATAATGTGTCTGATATATTTTTTATTGAGAATGTTCCCAATAAAAAAATTGTTATTTATATTGTTTATCCTTTTTTTTCCTCCCATGGTGAGTTTTAGATTTCCTCTTTTATAATATTTTTAAGTGGTATATAGTTGAGAGTGACTTCTGAAACCAAAATTACGTAAGCAAAAGTGTTTTCTGGCACATTCTTTTCAAAATCTGCTCGTAAAATTATATTACTTTTTTGTCCAGATATGGACTGTGGTTGTCTAGTCATATTCACACTGAATATTGGATAGTTCTCTTTGAAGGACTGAGGCTCATGATATGGAAGGGATGAGTCTTGGCATACTATTCTTTTGAAATCTGTGTACATGGTGTAAGCTAAACTAAAATCCCCTGAACTCCAATCTAAATTCAAATGTTCTTCAGGATAACTTTTTCCTGCTACTTCAAAACTAATATTTTTAACATTCAAATGATCAAATTTGGAATTATTTTTCTTTTGATCATTTTTTCTGGCAGTTTGGAAGGCAACAAATCCCCAGATCGGATTCTGTACATTTCTGTAAATATTTGTAATGTTGAAGTTTAGAGTTTTTCCAGTAACTTTTTGTTCAATACATTGCAATTTTTTAAAGTGAAACAAATAAGGAGAAGTACAGAGTTCAGCAATTAATTTAGCTTTGGATTCACTTTCATATTCAATTATTGGGACTCGCAGGTAGAAAGTTTTAATTTCCACTTTTCCCTCTACACCTTCAGGAGAGGTACTGTAACGGAAGAGTACATTATCATCAGAATTTCTAATGAATCTAATTTCAAATCCTCCCTTATAAATTGGTGCAATATCGCTGAAGAATCCAAGGCCTAAATCAGCCAAGTTACCATTCGCGTTGAAATTTCCACCACCATTCACTTTAGAATTGAAACCAGAATTCATTAATTTACCATTATAGTTTGATGGTCCTGAGAAAGAAGCTATACCCATCACCGTACTAGCAATACCTGGTTCTTCAATTTCATCAATAACCGTATTGTGCTTTTTTACTTCAATTTTGGAAAAAAGGTGTGCAACAAAATTGTCAACCATCATTATTGTATCACTGATTCCATATGTTTTTGTTGCATCTTTAGGAATGTATTTTCCAGCAATGTAATATTGAATATTGCTGCTAAGAAACTCGTCATCTAGAAGCAATTTGAAAACCGTTCTCTTATTCTCAGAGTTAAATTCCAAATTAGATTCAGGATTAAAGTTTCGATACTGAAGCCTTGTGATTTCAGAATCGTATTTCGAGTAGATTGATTTAATTTGATTCATTTTTATTATAGAATACATTCTTTTAACTAACCCCCCAAAAGAAAAAAGTCACTGGGTTCTGATGTTTTTTGGTAAAGTCGAATACAAGTCGAGAACATTTTAAATTTCTTTTAAAACTCTTAAAAAAGTTTTTTTTATAGAATCGAAATTCTATAAAAAATATCAAGATAGTGGAATAGAAAATATTAAAATCCAGTTCTGAAAACTTCCCCATGTTTCAAAAGTGATAGTTTGATAGGATCCACACTTTTAACTTCTTTCTTATTTTTATTATATTCATTTAGAATAGTACTTTTCATATTTATATAATTTTTTATTTCTTGTTCAATATCATTGAACTCATCATCAGATATTTTACCGTCTTTAATTGCTTTTCTGAACTTTTCTTCAATCGAATCTAATTTAGCTTTTGCCAAAAGCTCAATTTCTTTGTGTTTATTAATTTTTTTATTGAAAAATCCGCTTGAAGTCCTTAATATTATCGATAAGGTTGTCAATCCTACAGAAATTGGAGCACTGAATGGAATTATTATTGGTAATGCTATAGAAGTATTAACCAGGCCGAGTTCTGAGAGGGCGAATAAAAATTCAGTACCGTAAAGAGTACTGGATATTTTTCCATATTTTTTTTTCAAACCATTTCTCATTTTCACTTCATCTTCTAAAAATTTGTATTGATTGATAATTCGATTGATTCTATAATTGTTCTCATTAAACTCGGGAAAAATTATTTTTGGATATAATCTAGGATGAGTTATTGGAGTAAATTCTTCAGGGGCTGAAGGTGTTTCATTATTATTTGTGTACATCATTTTATTATAGAAAAAAAATTTTTATAGAATCGAAATTCTATAAAAATATCAAGACTATAAAATTTAATAAAAGAAATTAAGATTTTCCTTCAATGTTCTCATGCTATTTACAAAATCGTGTCCTTCTGATAGCTTTTTCAAAATTAATAAACATAAATGTCCACAGATAGGCGGATCATATTGGTTTTGGATTTGCTCCTCATTATAAAATAAATTTTCTGAACCTAAATATTGAACAAGTTCTCTTGGTGGTGGTGCATTTCCATACGAGTCAAAATAATATTTTAAATTGTTATTTTTATGAAATGCAGTCCAGTGGCTTCCAGCCTCATCAGAATTTTCTAGATTTATAATTCCACATTCCGTGTGGTTCACTTTCTCTGGTAAATCATCCTTCATGAAAACTCCTCTGAAGTTTTTAATTTTCATTTCTTTCGATAATCTTTCAATATCAAAATTGGTAAGAGGCTGGAAGCTATTTAGTTTTTTGATTTGGTAGGTTTCTTTTTAGGCTTCTTTTTAGGTTTTGAAATAGTTTTTTTCTTATTCATTCCAGACCCGATACTTAAACTTTTTACATTTTTTGCTAGTCTCTCCATTTCCAAATTGTGTCGCTTGATTTCTGCTTCTTCAGCAGCTTTATGTTTTGAGTCTATTACTGAATTTGCTACTGCAGCTCCACCACCTAATAATGCCCCAAGAGCACCAATTCCTGCAAAAAGTAAGGGTAAAAACCCACCTGAATGATTTATTTGCAACTGATCATAATTCATTTCCAATTCCAACCCTTTTTTGTTTTTGATACATTTATCTAGCTTTTTTTTCTGAGTTTCATTTAACAGGATTTTATGATTTCCATTTCCACTAATATCTGCAAAAGCCAGTCGTACTTTTACTGGAACACGTTTTTTATAAGCAGATCTTATTTTTTTCATTTGTATTTCTGACAAATTTATTTGATGTGTAATCATTTTATTATAGGAAAAAAAGTTTTTTTTTTTTTTTTATAAGATGTGAATCTTATAAAAAATTAATATACACCCATCCCAAAGTGTCTTTTGGCTTTCATACCAGTTTTTACTATAGCAGCTCCCAATATTTCACTGATATTTGTTGAACTTTTCATAATTTTATCAGCTTCTACTTCCAATTTTTTATCAGCAAGATGCCTATCACTAGTTTTCTCATGATCTCTGTAAAAAATGTCATGTTGTTTACAGGCTTTATCAAGACTATTTATACCTTCATCACCTCTATTTAATCTCTTATCCAATTTAGTAAATGGTCCACAATATTGATAACCACCTGGGAGATGCATTTCTGGAATAACAGGCCCAAGTTTATTAAGAATAGTATTGAAAATACCAGAACCATTTTTTATCATATTTTTGGGTAAATTATTAATAATTTTAATCAAGTATTCAGTTCCTTTGGGTTTATCAATATCTTTCTCCAGTTGATCTTTAATGAAATTTATAATTCCCAATTTTTCATTGTGAAAATTATTATTTCCTGCCTGCTCTTGTGCATACAAATAGTATAGTCTTTGTGTAAGTTGATTCAAATTATCTATATATTTAAATTCTACAGGATTTTCAGTATATTTAATCAACCCAGTACCAATCTTTTTCTTTTTACTATACTCCCAGATTGGTTTTATGATTTCTTTCCATTTTTTACTAACACTTGATTTTGGTTGTTTAGATTCGGGATTATTATTTTGAAACATGCTATCTGTTTGAATGAGGATTTTTGTATAAGCTTTAAAGTCTTCATTAGTGTACTCATCTTTGGATGGAATATCAGAAGCTATGGGTTTTGTTAAGAGCTTCCATAAGCCTTCAGTACCGGAATATTTCATTTTTTCTATTTCAATATCATTTCCATTTACTCGTATCTGTTTATTTCCAATAAAGATATGATTTTTTAAAGGGTATATTCCAAATTGTCTATCAGGATGAAGAATATATAATTCTGCAATTGGTCCAATACCTAAAGGACCTACAGAAGAGTTTGGTAATTTAACACTTTTTTGTAAAATTGTTTCCATTTCATAATCCCTATCTACATTGTCACTTGAAAAGCTTTGATTTAATGTATCTTCAGTATCAATACCTTGGGCCTCGTTATCAACATCTTTAAAAGTAACTTTTTTAGGCGAACTGATAGCCAAGGGGTTAATTGTTTTTATTACAGGAATGAGTTCTAATTTTTTACCAAGATCTTCATCAGTCTGTTTCACTGCTTTTTCTACCTTATCTAATCGTGAAGTTATAGGTTCATAAGCCTTTTCTCTTGTTTCCTTATCAGATGCTTGGTTAACCCTTTCTTGTTTTGCTAATTTCTGTAAATTTTTCTTGAGTTTAATCGATTTATTAGCTTCAGCCACAGTCATGGGCTTACGTTTTCGTTTTGTGAAAATTATTTGTTCATCTTCAGAGGGTTGATCAATCTTTTTGATTTCTCTAAGTTTGACTTCTTTTTCCTTCATCACTTCATTTTGCGCTTCTTTGAATTTCTGTCTAAGCGCTTGTTCTAAAGTAATTTTTGTTGTCATGTTTTTATTATAGGAAAATTTTTTTTTAAAATCGGTTAAACGTTAAAACGCTCAAACGCTTAAACGCTTAAACGCTTAAACGCTTAGGAACGCTATTTTTGCGTTTTTAAGCGTTTTCCAATGTGATTTTTGAAGCGTTTCCCAATGCGATTTTTGAAGCGTTTCCCAATGTGATTTTTTGAAGTTATCCGTGTAGCGTTTTTATAGGGAATCCCTATAAAAATTAGGGCCGGTAATTCGCCGTTCCTAATTAAGGCAAACTTAAAATCTATATTTTTTATCTAAAATATTTCACCAAATTTCTTTCGGTAACGTCCGTTACTGCGTTTCTTTGTTAGGTCAATCGTTAGAAAACCAAAGTCCTCATCCCAACAAGAATAGCATAATTCTTTGAATTGGCCATAAGTGAAATCACTTCCCACATATTCATCATAAATATCTCGCATGTATCTTGGTCCTTGTCTAAATACACATAAAAAATTAATATTGTTTCTAATGAGTTGTTTATCAACTTTTGACCATGATTGTGTCAAGTAAACGCACGAGATTTTCTTAGGACGTCCTCTAACGTAATAATCTTTAATAACTTGTTGCTGTTGAACATTAACACAATCATCAAAAACTACCAAACTGTTCGACTGACAATCATCTAGGGGTAAAAGTTCTTCACAATTACTGAAAAACTGTGCTATTTCCACACCATCTTTTACAGAAATTATTTCATAAGCGCTTCTCAAAAACTCATATGCATTCTGATCCATAGATTTTGAAAAAATATATAGATAATGAAAGGGGATTCCCCATGATTTTGTGATGAGATTATAGAGAAGTGTTGTTTTCCCACAACCAGAAGTTCCTACTATTAATGCTCTTAAAGGTAATGGTAAAATTCCTTTTCTAGCCTCTTTTTTATCAAACGGAATTGGTTCAATCTCGTATTTACTCATCTTTATTATACGAAAAAAAAACTTTATCTAATAATAAAAGCATGACTCTAATAAAGATTTCTGATAAACATCGAGATCTAAAAATAACTTTTGCTCAAAAAATTGTTCTAAATCCCAATAAAAATTATAAACTTGGAATAGTAAAGTTATTATTTACTTCACCTTCTCTTTCATTTCAAGTAAAAGATGTATTGATATCATTAAAATTGCTTATTACAGATGTATGGTATCATCACGAGTATGTGTTAGATGGCACATTTACTGTTGAGACGTTTAGAAGAGAATTATATTTAAAAATAAAAAGTTATATAACTGAACTCATGGAGGGTTTTGAAAAGAATAAAACATTATATAAATCACAAATTGACACATTAAAAAAAACAAAACCTGAAAGTTTGGTTTTTAAAGTAGACTACACTACAAATCGTAATAGATTTTTTCTTAAATCTCCTGTTTTAATTGAATTTTTACGTTTTGGAAATTTCTGTGAACTATTTGATTTTAAACAATGTAAAACACCTGGGGATTATTTTGAAGTTAATAAGGACTACTATTCTGAAGACAACCCAAAGTTAATCAAACCTATTTCGTTAATTGAATGGCATTGTAATATTATTGATTATAGTTTTGCTAATCATGATGAGCATTCCCATCTTCATAGCGAACATGAATTACTACATGTATCTTTGATAGAGAAACAGATTCTCCCCAATACTATTTATATGGAAACAAATAAAAAGATTCTTTACAGCCCTATACGAGAAGGAATGAGAGATATTAAAGAGATTAAACTATCATGTAGAAATGAAAATGGAGATGAGCTGCAATTTGAAAATGTTACAGTTTATTTGAATTTGATTGAAGAGTGAGTGAGGAGCTTCTTTTTTATGAGATATTTCTCATAAAAAACTTTTTTTCCTATAATAAAATGGATAATGATTTAACTGATCCTATTTATTGCCATAAATGTAAGAAGAGAACCAATAATATTGATGCTGAAAGAGTGCAAACTATCAACGGGAGATGGAGAGTGGCTGCTAAATGCTCAAAATGTAAAACCAAAAAGAGTAAATTTATCACTTCACCTGAGAAAGAAAATTCTGAAGAACCTGTAGTAGAAGATCTGAATGATGATGAAAAATTATCTCTTGCTAAAGAATTACACAAGCCAATAAGAAATAAATTTCAAAAAAGGACAATATTTACTAAAGGTATTGATGATTTGTGGGCTGCTGATTTGATAATCATGAAAAATTATGAAAAAGAGAATGATGGATACGGCTATATGCTTAATGTTATCGATACATTTTCAAAATTTGCATGGGCCTTACCCTTGAAGAAAAAGGATGGAAAAAATGTTGTTAAAGCTTTTGAGAAAATAATAGAAAAAGCAAAATCTCAAAATCATAATGCCCCCAATTTGCTTCATACGGATAAAGGATTGGAGTTTGAAAATAAACTTTTCAAAGATTTTCTGAAAAATCACCAAATAAAAATGTATCATACACAGAATGAAGAAAAATCTGCCATTATTGAAAGATTTAATCGTACATTGAATGGTAAAATGAAAATTCTTTTTGAAGTTGAGAATGATAAAAAATGGGTTGATTTTCTACAGGATTTAATTAATGAATACAATTATAAAGATTTTCATAGATCTATTGGTATGAAACCATCAGAAGTCACAAAATTAAATCAAAATGACGTTACAGTACGATTATTTGGAAACAAAAAAAATTTACAGAAAGTTAAATTCAGTGTTGGTGATAGGGTTCGCATCAAAAGATTTAAAAAAACTTTTGTAAATAAATATGAAGCAAATTGGACCAGAGAAATTTTTGTGGTTTCTGATATTCTCTCTACTAATCCAATAACATACAAAATCAAAGATTTAAATGATGAAGATATTGAAGGATCTTTCTATGCTCAAGAACTACAAAAAACAGAATTCTAGAATTATGAATAAAATGATTTATATAAAAGATTTCTTTTATATAAATAAAATGTTATGTGATAATATTACGACTATCGTTGATAGAATATTCGTAATATTCAACCGATCCCATTAAACCCTATTTAAGAATTTGGGTTTAATGGGTCCCATGTATTTAAAAATTTTTTAAATACATGAAGAAGCTAAGAAAAATAGTTTACATGTTTAGAAAAGTCACTGGCTAAAAAAATGAGGGGTAAGTTAAAAGGATCTCTCCAATAATAGACAAAAGAAAAAGGTGGCGTCGATTCGACGCCACCTTTAAGAATTCAAAAAAATGAGGGGTTAGTTAAAAGAATCTCTTTTCTAATAAAAATGTACGATACGAGAAGGCATTGTGAAAAGTGCAATGTTAGCACTACTTATAAAAATTGGGCTAGACATCTAAAGTCTAAGCGTCATGGAAAAAACGACCCGGACCGGACAATGACTATCAGAAAACCTAGAAAAGCGAAACCTGTATTTGTAAATCCGAGGAAATTACACAAAGTATTTAATTTTAGTGAAAAAGTATTTGAAAAAAACAGAGAACCGAAAACGGAAGTTGTTGAAAAGGAAACTGCATTTGAATCTAGATTAGTGACTTACAACATTAAAAATACGAAAGGATTTAAAGATGCTTCCAAATTTCTGAACAGTATTAAAAGAACCGTAACAGGTTTAATCAAATGGAAACTTAGAGAAATGAAACTAAAAGTTAATGTAGTTTTAATCGCAGAATTTAAAAAAGGAACTAACAAAAATAACATGGAGTATCAGGAACTCAATTTCAAAACTAAAAACGTAATAATATTGCAGTCAGCAGAAGTTGCAAACTGTTACGATGAAATGAAACAGAAAATTCTAAATGAAATGGAAACGTTCGAAATTAAAGGATCTAATTGGCAACTTCATAAAATCAAACATTTGGAACTGAACGTTAACAAGTACATTCCTTTGAGAGGATCATCTTTCATCCCACTCCCTAAGTTTCTACAAAGTAGGAAAGCAATTATAAATGTACAAAATAATGATAATAAATGTTTCCTATGGGCTGTTCTTTCGGCTTTACATCCTGCAGACCGCGATTCTGATAGAATAGGAAAGTACATAACATGGGAACATGAGTTTGATGAAGCGTTGAAAGATATCAGTTTTCCTATGAAACTTATCGATGTGAAAAAGTTTGAGAAAAGAACTAGGATTTCCATTAATGTTTACTGTCTGAATGAAGGAAATACTATAGTACCCTTGGAAATAACGAAAGATGAAAAGGAAAGGCACATTGACTTGTTGTACTTGAAAAACAAGGAAACTGAACATTATTGTTGGATCAAGAATCTTTGGAAACTGGTTGGCCATAGTCAGCTAACAAAGAATGGACACAAAAGATTTTTATGTAAAATGTGTTTGAATAGCTTTGGAACTCAGGTTAAATTAAACGAACATAAAGAATATTGCGGAGTTCATAAAGCTGTTAAAGTAGATCTACCAAAACCTTATGATAACATTTTACAATTTGAAAATTATAGACACTCTTTAAAAGTACCTTTTACAATTTATGCAGATTTTGAATGTACGTTACAAAAGATTGATACCTGCAAACCAAATCCCGATGAATGTTATACAAATGCCATTCAAAAACATGAACCGTACAGTTTTGTTTACTACATGAAAAATGTCGAAGACGATAGTAGGAAAAACTATGTAGGCGATTATAAACTTGTTCAATATTCTGGGCAGGATGTGGTAAAAGTATTTTACGAAAAAATAAAAAAGGATGCCATAATGGTGGCGAAAAAATACTATGACGTTAATATTCCCATGACAAATTTAACCGAAGAACAACAAAGAGAATACGATAGTGCTGAGAGTTGCCATATTTGTGAAAGAAAATTTAATGAACTTCCACCTATAATTGAAAATAGACATGATGTACTGAGAAAAACAATTAAACACTTTATCGATAAACAAAATGATGTTAAAGCAGATGAATATATTGAAGAATTAGAAGTTTCGAAGGAAAATATACCTGATAATTGTATAAAAGTAAGGGATCACTCACATTTGACTGGAATGTACAGAGGAGCGGCTCATTCGATTTGTAATTTAGAATATAAAAATCCAAAGTTTATTCCAGTATTTTTCCATAATCTTTCTGGCTACGATGCACATCTATTTATTAAAGAATTTGAAAAAGATAATTACGATATTAAACTTTTACCACAAAGTGAAGAGAAGTACATTTCCTTTTCTAAAATGGTAGCTTATAAAAGTAATGAACTCGATAAAAATGGCAACAAAAAGATAAAGACTATAGAATTGAGATTCATAGATTCTTTTAAGTTTCTTTCTGCTTCTTTAGATTCTTTAGCTAAAAGTTTAACCAAAAATCAATTTAGGGAAATAAGAAAGTATTTCCCAAAAGAACATCTCGAACTAATTACTAGAAAATTAGCTTATCCATATGAGTATATGGACTCTGTTGAAAAATATCGAGAAACTAACCTTCCACCTATAGAGAAATTCTACAGTAAACTCACTGGAGAAAATGTTAAAGAAAATGATTATAAAAATGCTCTAGAAATTTGGTCTACATTCAAAATTAAAAATTTGGGAGAATTTACAGAACTTTACAATAAAATTGATGTTCTTTTGTTAGCAGATATCATGGAAAACTTTAGAAATATATCTTTAAAAAACTATAAATTAGATCCCGCTTGGTACTATACAACACCAGGTTTCGCTTGGGATTGTATGTTGAGAATGACCAAACAAAAGATTGAATTGTTAACGGATTATGATAAGATTTTACTCGTAGAAAATGGAATAAGAGGTGGAATTTGTCTATGTTCAAAACGATACGCGAAAGCCAATAATAAATATATGGGAGATCAATTCAACAAAGAAAAAGAATCTGTTTTCATTGAGTATTTGGATGCAAATAATCTTTACGGTTGGGCGATGAGTAAATTTTTACCTTATGGAAATTTTGAATGGAAAATGGATCTAGATAATTTCGATATACAATCCATTCCTGATGATTCACCCAAGGGCTATATTTTAGAAGTTGATTTAAAATATCCTCAAGAACTCCACGATTTACACTCTGATTTTCCTTTAGCCCCTGAAAATAACTATGAAGATGAAAAACTACCAAAACTTTTAACCACGTTGTATGATAAGAAAAAATACGTTATCCATTACATTACGTTAAAACGGTATTTACAACTAGGAATGAAATTAGAAAAAATTCATAAGGTTTTAGAATTTGACCAAAGTGCTTGGTTAAAAATCTATATTGATTACAATACAAATCTTAGAGCAAAAGCCAAAACAAAATTCGAACAAGACTTTTTTAAAATTATGAACAATAGTGTATCTGGTCGGACAATGATGAATGTGCGTAAACATGTGGATATTAGGCTTTGTTCTGATGGTTTTAAATTGGAAAAACTAATTTCAAAACCAAACTTTAAAGGTAGAACTATTTATTCCGAAAACTTAGCGGCTGTACACATGGAAAAAGTAAATATCACACTTAAACAACCAATTTTCATCGGAATGAGTATTCTAGACATTTCCAAAACTTGCATGTATGATTTTTATTACAACACGGTTAAAAAACAATATAAAAGTGATGTAAATTTATTATACGGAGATACAGATAGTTTAATAATGGAAATAAAAACGGATGATTTTTATAATGATATGAAAAATATGTTGGATCATTTCGATACTTCCGACTATCCAAAAAATAATGTTTACAACGTTCCACATGTTAATAAAAAAGTGTTGGGGAAATTTAAAGATGAGTTAGAAGGTAAGATTATGAATGAGTTTATTGGACTTCGTCCAAAGTGCTACGCTTTTAAAATATTCGAAACTAATGATGTTACGAAAAAATCTAAAGGAGTAAAGAAAAATGTCGTTAATAAGGGTTTAAGTATAGAGGATTATAAAAGATGCTTATTCTTTAAAGAACCAAACTATCAGAAACAGATATTATTCAAATCGAAAAAACACGATGTGACCACAGAACAACAGAATAAGAAAGCTCTTTCCGCTCATGATGATAAAAGATTTATAATGAAAAATGGCATAAATACTTTGGCTTGGGGCCACTATAAAATAAACATAAGTAGAGACAAGTTTAAAACTCACCTTGAAGAAATAATAAAAGAAAACAATAAAAAAGACTAGTGTGTTATCCGTTAAATATGAGTAAGAAAAAAATAGGTTTTAAGTTTGTTTTTATAGAGATTCCCTATAAAAACGTAATAGATACTAAGTCTTTGAAAAGCATAATATTTACTCAAAGTCAATCAGAAAGGCATTTGACTTTTTATCTGTTCCATTATAAATAAGTTTTTCAGGATGTCTTTCTGGATTGTTTCTAACGTGATTAAGAAGTCGACGTGAAATTCTTTTAGGTAAAAACAAACATATCTCTTCATCATCATAATCAATTTTAACGACAACGCTTTCACCATATTCCGAATTTTTTATAAAATTTTCCAAGATGGTATAAGTTCCTTTTTTAATATCCTTGAAAGATGAGTAGTTTGATTTTTTAGCGGCATTCTTATATATTTCAATCACTGACATTTTATTATAAAAGTTATTCTTTTAACTACCCCCCTCACTTTTTTTATTATCCACCCACTTATTCTTGTATGGATACTATCCTGTCTCCCATCCTACTAACTCCTCATTAGTGAAAACATCAGAGGGAGCTAAATTTCAAAAACTTTGACCCCTAAAAGGTTCTAATTTTGCATTTTTTCCTAATTTTTAGAGTTCACTAGAGTTTCTGATAAAAAATATTTTTAAAAAAAGTCACCCCCCCGAAAAGTCACTGTGTTTAAAAAGTGTGTTCTGTTATTTTATGTTAAAAAGTTTTAACAGGGATTTAAGTCGATAAATGAAAAAGTCACTGGTTCTGATGTTTTGTGTTAAAAAGTTTTATCAGGGATCTAAGTCGGTTAATGAAAAAGTCACTGGTTCTGATGTTTTGTGTTTAAAAATGTGTTCTGATGTTTTGTGGTAAAAATTTTTATCAAGGATCTAAGTCAGTGCGCCAGGATTGGCTTTTGGATACTACTAACGTGGTTATTTCTTGAGATGTTCTTCCTGGTTCGTCTGCTCTAATCTGATAACGGAATGGGATATCGCAATTCTGACTTCACCATCGTGTTCAGCGTTGGAAAATCTACAAACCGAGGTGTTACTCGGCAAAAAATGGAACAAAAAATTTGTTACGTAGGTATGCCCATATTTGATGCATACCGAATTAACCGAATAGCGTCATACTTGAATACCTATAATTACCCAATAAGTTTAAGATTGCCCATATTTGAATGGGATATCCCAAAGATCACATTTTATATAAAATCAGTTATTTCTTCGAAAATTCGCTCTTATAGCCATGCTGCATGACTGTGGTTTTAGCGAATTTTCAAAGAAAATGAAGCTATTGCAATGGCTTCGAAATTTAAATAATATAAATTTTTGGAAATTTTCTTCATAGAAATCCGTTTCAGACCATTCTAAAACGATTCCTGAAATTTAACACTTTTTTATATGTATATATATATTTATATATATATGTGTCACTCCAGACGATAACTCTCGATAGAATTGAGATAAACAGCTCAAATTTGCACAAAAAATCTATCTTGGCAATCGAAAGGCTAAGTTCGAAGATGGGCGAAATTGGCCTACTCTAAGGAGGGTTTTGGCGCATTTAAAGTGCGCAAAAATTACCCAAAAATCCCCAAAATGTTATTTTCCAACAAGTGACCCCTCATTTTAAAGGTTTTTGCACGCTGAACACGATGGTGGAATCGGATTTTAGATATCTTGATCCGTTCTCAAATTAGAGCATTTAAAGTGCGCAAAAATTACCCAAAAATCCCCAAAATGTTATTTTCTAACAAGTGACCCCTCATTTTAAAGGTTTTTGCACGCTGAACACGATGGTGAAATCGGATTTTAGATATCTAAATCCGTTCTTAAATTAGAGCATTTAAAGTGCGCAAAAATTACCCAAAACTAGGATAATCTTTAAACTCTTACCCCCCCCCCCCCCCTCCCTTAGAGTGGTCAGATTGAAAAATGTGAGAAGTATTAATTGAAGACGAGAGTTCGAAGCAAAAAAGGGGGAGGCAAACGATTAGTACAACTCCTTGAATTTCCCATTTGACATATAATTGTTATGATACCTTCATAGATAGACAAGTACCGGCCCACGTATTACTAGAAGGAAGACGAAAGAAAAAATCTATTTCAAATTATTCAATTTAGGTACTAACAGTAGGAGGAAGAAGGTTAGGTAGGTATCTTATCAATTTATTATCAGTATCATACGAATATTTGATATTCAAAGGTAGGTAGGTACTTAACATGATAAAAATAATATCAATGAAGAAGGAAGGATCTACCTACCTAGTAGAGCAAATCTTGAACTGGTTTTAGATACCAGGCCTGAAATCGTAGTCAAGAGGAAAGGCCATTCAGAAGGAACAAGGAATCTACTCATAACAAACGGTAGAATCAGGATGGACAAAACGTACAAATTAAAATAAATACGAAGAGAATATACATAGAAAACCAAATTATAGACCGAAGTTTTCCTTTATTCAAAACCATAGCCATTAATTCGAATATTTCTTTGAAAATTCGCTCATTAAGTCATGCTGCATGACTGGTTTTATCTTGGGGTTGAAAATTAGTGTTGTGCCTGATTACGCCCAACAAACAGTTGATCGTCTCATCGGTAAGCATTTCACCCGAAAGAATTTCGTTTTCAATCAAATCAGTCACCTCAATGCCACGACGCCAAACAAACTCTGGTCCACGAATGATTTGGGGGTTGTTAATTGGGAGAAAGGATTCATTTATAGGTGGAGAGAGAGGACTGACTGGTCCACCTTTGGAGTAGAAACAACTTCCTCAGTTTTAGGAATTAGCGTCGTTGAGACCGATATTTTGAGGTGAGCTGAGGGAATTGGGAGCATTTCTTGATCACCAGAAAGCCCTATGAAAATAGGTTTGTGATCAGAAAATACTGATTCGTAAGTACCAGAATCAAAATACTCTATACGTTCTTCACCCAAATCGTGTCAATCTGGGTGTTGAAATCAGTGGTAGGGGTTCCCGCGAGTAAACCCCGATTGAAACCAAGCCCGTTCATGAAGGTTTCAAACCCACTTTGCACTGAAAATGCATCGACATTAAAGTCTCCCAGAAACACAATGACATCAGTTGGGTCAAGCTGTTCGAATAATGAAATGAGGGTTTTCTTGAATGTGGTCACTAGATATTTAGGAGACCTGTACCCAGAAACTACGCGAACATTATGAAAAGCTATAATTACTATGTCGAAATGACTTTGACTAGGAATAAATCGGTTGTTGTAAGTTATCTTAAACTGTGACATAAATTTATTTTTACAGAGGACAAGAGTATACCTTGACCCATAGTTGATTTGTTGAGTTGAACAATGGGAAATTGAGTTCTCGAAGATTGATAACCAATTTTTTTGGAGAGGCTTATTTGAACAGTATTACGAGAAACAGGAACCCAGTTTTTGTTTGAAACTCCAAAATTCTCCGCAATTTGAGAACATTTTTGTCGAAGATTTAGTCCCACCCTTTCTTCCCCAAAATTAAACCAAAGGTATCGAGGATCATCAGCTGGAGTTATTCTTTCAAGTACTCCACACGCCCCATTTACAAGCCCGTCTACTACATCAATGTTTGAAATTATCATGTACTTGATCCCGACTTTCAAAATTAATTTGTATGGAAGTCCCCCAGTTTCAGTGCGATTTTTATTTTTTAAAGCCTCCAAAAATCGCTCCTTTTGTTGAGGGGCGCAGTTCTTAACCATGATCCGATCAATGGCTGTACACTCAACTGGGGGGTTTTTGTTTGATTTGATCTTTGCCTCGTTGAACTCATCGACGTCAGTATTTTTCTGGAAGAGCCTAATGGCACTTTCTGGAACTTCTTCCGGTCGAACTTCACGTTGTTTTAGAGTTGACATGTCTTGACCCGTCATTTTGCCGATTGCTACGTTATTTAGAGCCCTGATGAAAGACAGTTCATCTTTCTGCCTCGTTATTTCAGTCAGCTCAAAATACTTAAATTCATCCCAGATCACAGTCCCAGCCAACTTGGTCAAACCACTTCCTTTGGTGGACTTGTATATTGGGCTATCTTGAACGGGAGGTAATTGGTTCAAATCCCCAACAAGCAGAACGGAAACCCCTCCAAATGACGTGTCGCGTCCCATGATTTGCCTCAGTCGCGTGTCGATTCGGTGGAACATGAGGCTTCCGCACATTGAAACTTCATCGATAATGAGAAGCTTTAGCCGCGACAGGTTACAACGGATCGTGTTCGCAATGTCTTCAGATAATTCAGGCATTTGACCCCCCATACTGCGACACGGGTAACGCGAACGCGGAATGTAGCGTGATACCCCCGATGAGGAAAGCAGCTTTACCTGAAGGGGCTGTGAGGAGTACGTATACGGGATTATCAACTTTTTCGATTTCAGGTTGATGTGAAAAATGATGAGTGAGCAGCTGATAAATACTTTTGATTACGGTACTCTTTCCAACTCCTGCCGAGCCCGACAAAAATATCCTGATGGGAAGTAATTTCGTCTTAAAGCAATGCAAGACGTGCATCACGATGTCTCTTTGTTTTTCGTTGAGGAGCAACATATTAGAAAAGATCTCGTCTCTAGTCGGCAAAGAAGGGGTTTTGTACGTGTATTTGGAACCGTCAGTTCTTTTAGGATCTTCAACTCCTCCCTGAGCAAAAACATCGACAGGGTAATCCGGTTCGTCATCGTCACTGAGCTGTTGGAACTGGCCAACCTCATTCTCCACTAGTTCAATCGCGTTTTCAAGAATTTCTGCCGAGATTCCACTGAAATATTTTGACCTGTTTTCGGATATTTTGGACAGATTTTGAGTATAAAGGTTGGAACAGTTGTTTTGGATAATGTCCGATTGTTCATTGCGCCAGGGCAAAAAAAGAAGAACTTGCTCTCTATGAAAGTTGGCCGGGTCTTGCTCCTCTCTGTAAGAGCGAAACCGAAGAATTCTCGTTTTGTAGGTTGTTGAGGGAAGAATTTGATTGTGGTCGTTATCTTCATCGGGTTCGTCAACTTTGTTTCTGAGTTTTGGAGGGAGGTTACATGCAAAGTCTGCCAGGCAAGTATTCTCGAGACGAACAGACCTTTTGCTGTATTTTTCTAAAATGTTGGGCAAAAAAATATCCTCCGAATCAGCGTTTGCTTCGAATTCTTTGCGCAAGTCTTTCTCAGTTTTCAACATTCTCACTCTCTCTTCAGGTGGGGAAGTACCTATTAATGAAAACAGTTGAACGGCTCATAAGCGATAATGGAAGAGAGAGGACATGATAGCACGCTTCTTGAGCCGACATCGCTACCATTGATGAAAACATTACCAATTTTCCTCAATCTCTCCCGCACTGACAAATTCCCATCGCTCATGTCTTTTTCAGCTTGCCTCAAAAGTTTTGAAAGGCCGCCCTCTGCTTTGCTGATGTAATTAACCACGTAAGAGGCACAGCTGTAAGGGTTTAAAATGAATTGCATGTCCATGTTGTAGCGGTTTAAATTTAGAATGACAGGATTGTAAGCGTTGATAGCTACTTCCAGGCTCGATCGTTTCAAAAAAACTTGAGCGTTTTTCAAGGAACATCTTATCGCTGAGATATATTCATCCTCGGTCAGTTCGAGTTTGTGTAGAATGTCCACCCACGACACTGCAGTATTGTGGTCAAAAAACTCGCTCATTAAACGTATTTTTTTTCAAACTTTGGATCATTTTGGGTGTAATTTTATCTTCTTTTCCAAAGGGCTCAAGAATGGTTGTTCGAGGCATAACCGGCAACGGATAATTAAAACGGCAGTGTTTTTTTGTTTTTCTGGCCTTTATGACAGGTGAAAGTGTGACGGTGCCTCTGGACGGACATCAAAGGATTTTTTGGATCGTATGCACATGTAATAAATTTGTCAATGAACGAGATGCAATTCCTGATCTTCGAATCATCAAAGGGGTCGTATTCTGGTGGGTCATTAACATAGGGAAGATTATGGGTATGAACAGACCCTCGTGCTTGGAACTCCCTCCTTTGGTAACTGTCAACCATAAAATGCTCCCCAAAAGGGCCTGCACTGCTCTCAAGCACTTTCATTAGGTTGGTAGCTTTCTGTTCGAAATACCTACCTGACGCAAGTAACTGGATCATCTTTCACTAATTTGGTTTTAGTGAAATCATCCAATTCGGAGGCTTCCCTGATCGAAATAGTTCTGTTGAAATGAATTTTGTACAAAATTGCCAAGAGTTCAGGACAGTGGAGTTCAGCCGCAGAGAATGTCAAGAAAATGGTGGGCTTTCCAAGTTGCCTTACCATGGCCAATACGTTTCTTTTTTTCTCTTCCCAATACGCGGGAGACCCCCTGATCTGTTTAAGAAACTTGTAACCCTCGTTGTGGCGAATAGCGTCAGGAATAAAATTCGAATTAGTAACGTCTTTAGCACGGACATTTTGACGGTCTTTTTTGCATTTTCTGAGGCAAACACACACCCATTTCAATTTTCTTCTTTGCCATGAAAAATAGTCTTTCTGGAGTACATGACCTCCTGTCCCTGTGTCGGGCTTCATATTTAATCCTCTGGGCGTAGCTCAACTTATTTTCAGGGTCAAATTTTTGCCCAGCGAAAACCCTTGGAAAACACAACTCTTCCAAATCAGGAACGACGTGCCAAGGTATCGGCTGTTTTCCCTGCCCAGGCGCAATGACATGCAAGTCAAAATTCTCATTTCCCCTCCGATCAACAATCAAAACGTCGTCATCCATCACATCATTGAAAATCAAGTTCTCGAGTTCGTCTTCAGGAAGGTCAACTTCACCCGTATCCATACCACTCACTGTTGATTCCAAGCAATCCTCCTTATTGACAATGAAGTCGACATCCGTATGGTGGGTGGTTTTTGACAAAAAGGAATCATCTAGTTTAATTTCATGTTTGACGTACAAAGGGGTTTTTATGAGATCATTGAGAGCATCACAAATATTTTGTGGTTTAATGGTTTCAAACATACTCGTATAATAAGATTTATGGTCAATGTGTCTTTTCAATTTCAACTGTATTGTACTCATGTGGGTGAAACTTCTAGGGAGAACATCAATCATTTCATTTACATCAACTGACACATTTACTACGCTACCTTTGATGCACTGTTGACCATTCAGAATATTCGGCATTAACGATTTTATCTGCATGAAAGGGATATAGGGAGACACCATGCGAAGCTCCAGGGGTGTTAATTTGGCAACTGTCTCGGGTATATCAGGGAAAGTCAAGTTTTTGTTTGCAGTTGTCTTAGGGTAGTTCCATTTTTTATATACTTCAAACATGTATGACAAACCAAATCAGAATCACATGTTTTAATTTCAGTTAAAAATTGTTCATGCTCTTGAGGGTTCAATGCTGAAGTAGGAACCAAATTTTGAGAAAATTTCCGCATGGAATGCGGGAAGAATAAATTCTGGCAGCACATACATAGATTTTCGGGCCCAATTAGTTTTGAGTTCATGTACCACTGTTGAAGTTCTGACGATGTACGTCTTTGCCTTCGTCAATGTTGTTTTTCAAGGTTTTCAGATAGTGTTCTCGGTGATTTATCATTTCATTTTCTCTTTCCTTCTTTTTTCGAATCCGATCTCTTTGTCTTTCATTAAGTTTCACCTCATAAGATATCCTGTTTTTGGTTTTTCTTTCAAGATCATCCTCACGCCCTTTAACACCCTTCTTCTCCCTGTTCTTTTTCCGTTTCTCAGCTTCAATCTCCCTGGTATCTGGATTTTGTCGAGAAACTCTCTTCCTCCCTCTATCTTTTTCTAGGCCTTCCTCACCATCATTTATCCTGCTCTCCCTCCGTTTCTCAGCTTCTGTCTCCCTGGTATCTGGATTTTGTCGTCTCAGATCTGACAGCCTCTTCCTCTCTTTTTCTAAGCCTTCCTCACCATCATTTATTCTGCTCTCCTTCCGTTTCTCAGCTTCTGTCTCCCTGAAATCTGGATTTTGTCGCCTCAGATGTGACAGCCTCTTCCTCTCCTTTTCTAGGCCTTCCTCACCATAATTTATCCTGCTCTCCCTTCGTTTCACAGCTTCAATCTCCCTGGTATCTGGATTTTTACGAGGCACTCTCTTCCTCCCTCTATCTTTTTCTACGCCTTTCTCACCTTCGTTTTCCCTGCTATTTTTCCGTTTCTCAGCTTCACGAAAACGAACATCGGAATTTTCTCGTGCAATTTTTTGACGCGTTCTCATATCAGCTAAACGTTTTCTGCAGTTGCCGCGCTTCTTTCGTTTCCTCCCAGGCTCTAAGTCAGATTCAATAGCTAATTCAGTTGTAAGAAAAGCGGTTGTCTCGGGAGAAGATTCGTTTCTGTCACGCAGAATCTCCACTTCAGACGAATCCATTTTAAGGCGTTCTCCTACATAAGATGAATAAATAAATACCAAAGTATTCGTGCACGTGGTCATATGAGCGAATTTTCAAAACTAGTAACAAAATTGCTCGTAATTTTCGACCCTTTTTTTCGAAAAGTGTATCTTTTAGCGAATTTTCGAAGAAAAGGAAGCTATTGTTCTCGGTCCAAAATTTTTAAAACTCGAATTTCCGAAAGATTTTTATACCAAAATCCGTTTCAGACCATCCTAAATTCACTGCCGAAAGACACCAAAAATTATGTGTATATATATATATATATATATATATTTATATATTTATATATGTATGTGTCATTCCAGACGATAACTCTAGAAAGAATTGAGATAAAAAGTTCAAATTTGCACGAAAAATCTGTCTTGGCAATCGACAGGCTAAGTTCGTAGATGGGCAGAATCGGGTCACTCTAAGGGGGAGTTTTGGGGAGTTTTAGGGGGGGGAAATTACCCATAAATTCCCAAAATGAAAAAGTCTGACAAGTGACACCTCATTTTAAAGGTTTTTGTACGCTGAACACGATGGTGAAATCAGAATTGCGATATCTCATTGCGTTCTCAAACTAGAGCACTTTGAAGATGAAGGAACGTGGTTATTTCTTGAGATGTTCTTCCTGGTTCGTCTGCTCTAATCTGATAACGGAATGGGATATCCCAATTCTGACTTCACCATCGTGTTCAGCGTTGGAAAATCTACAAACCGAGGTGTTACTCGGCAAAAAATGGAACAAAAAATTTGTTACGTAGGTATGCCCATATTTGATGCATTACCGAATTAACCGAATAGCGTCATACTTGAATACATATAATTACCCAATAAGTTTAAGATTGCTCATATTTGAATGGGATATCCCAAAGATCACATTTTATATAAAATCAGTTATTTCTTCGAAAATTCGCTCTTATAGCCATGCTGCATGACTGTGGTTTTTATAATAATAAGATCAATTTGTAGGTACAAATTTACTTTTTCTCATTTTCCAATACCATATTATATCATCAGGAGAACTATTCGAATGGTATTTTTTGCAGAACAGACAGATTGACGGGGAATACAAAGGCCAGATGGGGGAAACAATGAGGAAACAAATAAAAGTCATTAGTAATTATTTCAAATTTTTAGGTACTAAGGTAATTATTACGGTATGAGGTATTTATTTTTGAGTAAAAATGTAGTTTAATTTTTTTAAGTAAAAATTAATGCGTCGAGTTCCTATATAAATAACACTTTTCCATATATACCTTCTGTGTATTACACATACAAAAGTTGGTACTTAAATTCATCATGAAATACCTACCGGATCAACGATTTTATTTTCAATCAGAACATTTCAATGTATCCAGAGTAGGAAAGATACCCCTCTCGTGGAAGGGGGTATCTACTTCTATTATGTTGATGATCAACAATAATTATCATTACAATTGGTTCGCGTTTTACGGGTTCAACCATCTTTTCATCTAATGGTTGAAGTGTAAAGACCCCCATGCCAAAGTAATTATTATTTCTTGCATGTTAAACACCAGCGCACGGAGCGCAGCATTGGGGCGGGAAAATGCAATGATTCGGCTGCACTCGAACTGCCACAACGTTTAGACCAAATATGAAATGCACGAACTGCCACAACCATTAGAGGGGATTAGGGAGGGTCAATTCGCAAGATAAGAAAACCACGAACTGCCACAAGGGTTCAGTCAGACAAGACGGTGGGTGTACAAGAAGTTCAGTTCCCATTCCGCCGCTCGCATTGTCAAGCGATCTGGATGCTCGCTAGCGCTCGCATCTCAAAAAAGATAAACAATCCCAGAAACTATCCCGTGAATGAGCAGGTTGTTTGGGACTTCTGAATAGATTAGTGGAATGTAATGTTAGGTATGTAACAAGACTGTTTAATGCCTTCGAAAATACCAGAAATGAAGACAAGTAGAGCAGGAATATCATCGAGGGATAACCGCAGTATAATTCCCGTTTTTCCCTGACTTGTACCGGCTACCTGACCGAACCCTTGTGGCAGTTCGTGGGTTTCTCATCTTGCGAGTTGACCCTTTCTAATCCCCTCTAATGACTGTGGCAGTTCGTGCGTTTCAGATGGACCCAAAATTTGTGGCAGTTCGTGTGTCCCCAATGATTGAGGGACCGTTGGGATGCAACCGCCCCCCTTTGCTTCTAAGGGCCGATTTCACCAACATTTTTAATCAAGGTTAGACGATCCTAATCACGATTTACGTTGCTTAATCATGGTTAACAGAACTGTTCGATTCCACCACACTCGGTTTAGCATTAACCATGATTAAGAACTAATCGGCCGATTTTGGTCGATTAGCGTTCTTAACCACAATTAGACAACCATTTTGGTTTATCATGCAACGAAACTACGTCAAATACGTCTTTCTTATAGTGATTTCGGTATTATATTTACACCTACGATGCCTCGCGCATTAGTGCGTGCTTTCGAATTATCATTCCAAGATGAAGATGATACTGTCGACCATCCTAAATAGACAAGGGAAAGCAGTGAAGATTTCATCGACTTTTCAATGCGGTACCGACTATCAAAACAACTGTTCTCAGCGTACTGGAACAAATAGAAGGCCGTCTAGAATCCCGCCGACTGCCAAGTAAGTTACATGCAGAACATTAATAGAAAATATTGTACCTACATGTAACTGCATATTATTTTCGCATGTGTAACTGTACCTATTACAAGTTATTGTGCATGTAGGTAAACCATGAGATGATAAATTTGAAATATTTAGGTGCGCACTTATACTAGACTGGACTTCTATTATGCAATTGTTTTTTCGAATAATGATCATAATAAATAACAGTAATCTCTAGGTAACATTTTTGAAGTAGGTTAGAGGGATAGTAAGTAATGCTTTTCATAACGAGGTTATTCTTTGCAAATCTTTTTTACCTTTAATCATTACGCCCAAAAACTTTTTGAAAATATATATTATAAAGCCACAGGAATTTGTAGTATTTATGTACAATTCGGCAATACTGGAACGTACCTATTTATGTATATAATGAAAACCAAAATGTATTTTTTTAGGCGCTGAGTAATTGATTTATTAAACCTATTATCACTATTTCTTTTCAGATTGGCAAGACAACCAAATGGAAATGGAGAGGATGAATAATGAAAGGCGAATTTGAGTTTTCACGTTGTATTGTTCTAATAAATAAAACCTTTTTAATTGACATTTCTCAATCACCCAAGCTTTGGCAAGTTCATTTTAGGAGGTACCTACCTACATCATAAATTTTAAAGTCAAAAACACTGTGTAACGATGAATTGATAGTAAATAATCAAAAAACAGGAATTGCTATTTAGGTCCTAATGGGTATGTAGGTTGTGAAATATAATCGTACCTACGGTAACAAAGTTCTCAAGTAAAAGGTAGAAGAGTAATTCTGAGTAGAGAGTTGAATTCGTCGCATATTCACAGTTTTCTTGCACTCAACATAGTAGTTATTTTTTTAGGAGCTCTACAAGTAAATTTTCATTCGACACTTCGAAAGCTGGATCCCCCTTCCTTTTTTTCGGGGTTCATTATTAATGTTATACCTCATGATAATAGAAATGGCATAGAAAACAATCACTAAAATGACAGGCGATTGAGTCTTGACAGCACTAAATAACCTGGTTTTGTTATAACCTCATTACACCACTGCCTTGTTGATACGGAACATATAGCATCCATAGTGAAGTAAATTGTGGTTAGCTAACCAAGATTAGTGGGATCCATGATTTGCATGGTGGAATCCAAACGACGTTAATCACGATTAAAAGGTTTGGTTAACTCAAATCTTGATTAGCTTAATCACGATTAGTGAGTTTTTGGTGAAATCGGGCCTAAGGCGCTGACTCTGGTTCTGTATGTGACACTGCGCGGCGTCCTGAGGAATTAATGAAATGGGCTTCCCCTCGCCACTAGGACCCCCCCCCCCCCCTGCCATGCATCCTAGCCTCGTCACCTAGACTCACCCCCTAGTTAGCCACTTTGGCCCCACACCATAACCACTTGGTCCCCGCGGGGGGGGGGGGGGGGGGTAATCGGGCTACTACTCAGTTCCTCTCTGTCCAGTGGTGCCAACCCCCACTCCGGAAATCCTATTGCAACCATAACACAAGGAAAACTATTACATTCCAATTTACATAACAGATTATTGATCTATATCACAAGTGCCGTACTCATTGGCTCTAATTAAATAATTAAAATAAAATACCCATTTATATGCATATTAGAAACTCACCTGGAACGGTAACTGGGAGAAAACGGGAAGAGAACTCAGAAGGGAGATAAAGGTAAATAATCTGAACACAGCACAAAGAGCCAAACAAAGTATGATAAGCAACACTTGTTTCGCAAAACTATTTACGAGAGTAAATTACTATAATATGAAGTTGGGGAAAGCTTTCGCTGACGCCACTGTCTCCACAAAGTCAGCAGTAGGAATGAAAGGGATGGGTCCGTGGGTGGATGTTTGGTCGGGCGGGGGTTGGGAGCATACGGAAGGTATTGTCTTGAAACAATTATCTTGACCAACTCGAAACCTACCTCCCTTCCTTCCTTCATAGCACCCGCAATTGTTTGGTTACACACATTCATAAAATAATTCCATACCATCCATTAAGAAAATCTTCGTTTATTGGGTTTGAGCGTAGAGCTGATAAGTACGTACCTTCCTACCCTTCACAATTAATTTATTTAGCTACTTACGGGGAAGCTGTAGGTTCTGACATTATATAATACATGTAAGTAGGTACTACTATTACAAATCTTTAATACCAACTACCATTTTCCATGACCTTTTCTACCTGGAGGGTAGACCAATTTTTGTTTTATTATTTTCAATAATGAACCTTTGGAACAGAGGATGAAAAAAAAAAAAAAGAAGGAAATTCACCCCCCCCCCAAAATTCGATGGTTTACGTTTCAAGGTAATATTATGTAGAATCCGAAAATGGAATGCAAAAATTTCTGTCCGTACACCGTGCTTCGCATTTTGCTTAGTTACCACGAACCAAAATTAATGAAATTTGGTTTGTTTCTTGAGGTCTAGTTGGTCCGCAAAGCTCGGCGTTACTGTCAGTCATCTCTAAGAGGTGAAAAATAAGGGTTGAAATTTCCCGGACGCCGTAGCTCGGAATCATTCAGTAGAAGGGCAAGGTTTTTTTTAACGTTTTTAAATGGTCTCCCAGGTGAAATGGCCATTTAATTGCCTTGATTCAAAATTTTACACTTTTTCTAGTGTTATTATACAAATTGATGGTGATTTCAGACGATTTCCCAGGTTTTTGACTCATAAAAAATCAATTTCGGGAGCTGAACATCTGGTAGAACCTCAATTTTCTACTCTATGGTCTAAATCGACTTCATATTCGGTCTTCTCGTCCCCAAAAACATGAAAAACGATACCTTAAAAGCTCATGATACCAACATGTTGCTAACACGCAAAAAGTACCTATTTTTACACACATTTTCACTCATAACTCCCCTGGGTATATTCCGATCGGGCTGAAAAGTTTCGGGACACAACTAGGGCCCAAATGGAGCATGTGTGCGAAAGAACGATTTTTTAGACCGAAAATGAAGCCTGTACACGTGATACGGCGGACGGCGTATGGCGTACGGCGGACGGCGGACGGACATTGCATTTTTGAAATCTACGCACCTTGAAACGGAAAAGAAAAAATTTTGAGGGGGTGTCATAAAAATTTTTTGCTGAGCGAATTATTCATAGGTGTATTATTCACAGAATAATAAACCAAAATGCAGCAAATTATTACCCATACGTTTATTATTTACCTGTATAGATGCCCCTTCTGGTCAATACCCTCGAGCTCCCCCCAGTAAAGCCCTAAATCGAGTACTAGAGCCGGCTCCGGAATTGAAGGTTGTCTATTTCCACTAATGCACGAAAAAAAACGCGAAAAATACTGTTATACCGGTTCCGATGCAACAAGCAATAACTTATCAAACAATAGCTTGATCAATTTCTGTAAGTCGGCATGGCGTGTTAGGAAATTCCTACTTGATCAGTTCAATTTTTGAGTTCAGCCTAGAAGAATGTAGGTAATAATTTGTATTTTTTTTTTAATCCTCAGGTGCTTTCTGGTCCACCAATTTAATTTAATTGTTCAATTTTGGTTTTAGTTTTTCTTCAGTTTCAATCAACGCAAGAAGATTTAACTTATGAGCAAGAAAGAGTATAGGAAGAACATAGCCCCGAACCTCCGGCAGACGTTTGGAAAAACCATGTCATAATGTTTATATAAATTTTTATGTATTGTACAGATTTATTATTTTGCAGTCACTAAATAAACGTATTTCTTCTTCTTCTTCTTCTTCTATTTCCATTAATGCACGACAAAACCGCGAAAAATACATTGTTTTACAGGTTCCGTTGTAACAAACAGTAACTTATTGTTTTTTTTTTTGTTTTTTTTTTTAGATGGTTTGATGACCGAAACTCAATGACTTCAAGGTATGTAGAATCCGAAAATAGAATAAAAACATTTCTGTCTGTAAGCCGTACTTTGCACTTTTCTTAGTTACCATGAACCAAAATTATTGAAATTCGGTTTGTATGTACCATTTGGGGTCTATAGTTGGTCCGAGGAGCTCGGCGTCAACGTCCAAGGTGTGAAAAATAGGAGTTGAGATATTCAGAACGCCGTAGCTCGAAAACTTTCAATAGTATGGTATGGTTTTTTACGTTTTAAATTGATCTCAAACTAAAGAATTTTTTCAGACCAACCGGAGTATTGTACGACCAGCCGTTCGTTTGCACCGAAAAGCTTCGTCAACATGATCGTGAATGAAACGGTATAAATCCGGCCCAGATATCATTGCTAGGGAGCACCTGATTATAATCACGGATGGCTGTATGAAGGCGAGGCGGTTATTTTGCGATATTATTTCATTTGAAGAATGATTTTGGATTTTGTTGATAGACATTTTTGCAACTTGAACAAACTTTCTGATTTAGGAATAAAAACAAATAATTAATTATTGAATTATTGAATCCTGCGCATTTCTATGAAACTGAAATTCACGGGCCGGCTCCATTACTCGATTTAGGGCTTTCCTCAGAGGAGCCCGAGGGTAGATATTGATCACAGGAAATAGTGATCTACGCAAAATCTATACAGGTAAATAATAAACCGTTGTGTAATAATTTGGAACGTTTTTTCATAGGTACAGTAAGTTGGACTTCATTCAAACCTCACACGAGGTCGGCGGATCGACAAGTTAGTGTGGTAAGGTGCAAATATCTACCTTCACCACCAAAAGTAGGTGCCAAATGGGTAATTCTGAGTGGTGGAGAGGGTTAGGGGATTTTCATCCCCAGCCAGAATATAACTTCCATTCTCCACTGAAGCTTCCGAGCTTCTAAACCATATACCTTTAGATCTTACCAAAAAGATCGTTATTCCAGATAAAAAACCACCCTCGCCGTCCTTTTTTCCTGTTCAACGCTGCCTTAGAGATAAATGCTAAAATAAAAACTTCTGTTTGCTTTCCTTCCCCTCACGACCTTCTCACATAATAACCTTTGTTGTAGAGCACCGCAGATTTTTCTTAATTTGGGGGGGGGGGGGGGGGGGGGGAAATAAGATAACGATCGAGTGCTACACGCAGTGCAGGATGCCCCTTCTGCGTAGGTCGCTGTTTTCTGTGGTCAATACCCTCGAGCTTCAACCAGGATATACCTAAATCGAGTACCTACTGGAGCCGGCCGGGCAATTAGGTACAGTTTCATAAATATGCGGTGGATGCAAGAATTCTATTATTATTTGTTGTTATTCATGAAGCACCTATACACAACTACACACATATGAAGTACCTATACACAAAATCCAAAATAGCCATCATTCTTCAAATGAAATAACAGCTCGGAACAACTAACTCGATTTCATACAGTCATGCTTGATTATAAACAGCTGTTCCCTAGCAATGACATCTGGGTTGGATGTATACCAAGAGGAAAGCCAAGGTAAATGGTACCAAGTTTGTATGGATAAGAAACTTCGTTATACACACAAGGAAGAACGAGAACGAACCTGCAAAAGTAATCCGATCCTTTGATGACCTAGAAAAGTTTTAGATATTGACGTTCCTATGTAAATTTTTTGGAGTCGAAGGCTGAATTATTGAATCACTATGGTCACATTGAACATTGTTGATGATATTATTGATAACGTGCACAGTAACTGTGAAATATATTCCTCGCTTAACGAATTCTTAAATAATGAATTCAATGAAACTAATAATACCTAAATTAATCATTCTTCACATGAACATACGTAGTTACAGTTGTAATTTTGATGAATTTCGAACGTGGCTTGGTTGTGCCAACCGCAAACCTGAATTTATGTTCTTCACTGAAGTATTTAGTGAAAAGTGTGTAGTATTAGAAAGTTTACAAGGATACAAATCCTTCAAGACAACGAACTGTAGAAATAAGAATGATGGAGTAATTTTCTATGGAAGTGACAAGTTCAACTATAATTTTGAAGAATTTACATGGTGTGATGCAACTGTTTTAAAAGTTCAGTATATCCCTACTTCCCTACTATATTATAAAAACGAATCTCTGTCTGTGTGTCTGTCTGTCTGTCCTTCTATGCACGGCCAAACGGCTTGACGGATATCGACCAAATTTGGCACGAATATCCAGTAGGCTCCCAAGTTGTGCAACGTCGCATTTTTAATTCCCTGACCATAGCGGAACTATGGTCGACCATGGTCAACTCCTGAATGGCTTGACGGATATCGACCAAATTTGGCACGAATATCCAGTAGGCTCCCAAGTTGTGCAACGTCGCATTTTTAATTCCCTGACCATAGCGGAACTATGGTCGACCATGGTCAACTCCTGAATGGCTTGACGGATATCGACCAAATTTGGCACGAATATCCAGTAGGCTCCCAAGTTGTGCAACGTCGCATTTTTAATTCCCTGACCATAGCGGAACTATGGTCGACCATGGTCAACTCCTGAATGGCTTGATGGATATCGACCAAATTTGGCACGAATATCCAGTAGGCTCCCAAGTTGTGCAACGTCGCATTTTTAATTCCCTGACCATAGCGGAACTATGGTCGACCATGGTCAACTTCGTTAATTGAAATGGTAACCCCTATTTTTTATCGCGTATTCGTAATCTACGTGAAATTCTATCTACGATCGACCCTTCGGACTACCCCCGCGGTCGACCATAGCGGAACTATGGTCGACCATGGTCAACTCCTGAATGGCTTGACGGATATCGACCAAATTTGGCACGAATATCCAGTAGGCTCCCAAGTTGTGCAACGTCGCATTTTTAATTCCCTGACCATAGCGGAACTATGGTCGACCATGGTCAACTCCTGAATGGCTTGATGGATATCGACCAAATTTGGCACGAATATCCAGTAGGCTCCCAAGTTGTGCAACGTCGCATTTTTAATTCCCTGACCATAGCGGAACTATGGTCGACCATGGTCAACTTCGTTAATTGAAATGGCAACCCCTATTTTTTATCGCGTATTCGTAATCTACGTGAAATTCTATCTACGATCGACCCTTCGGACTACCCCCGCGGTCGACCTTAGCGCATCCATGGGCCCCTCCATGGTCGAATCCCGAATTGCTCAACGGATATCGACCAAATTGGGCACCAATATCCGGTAGCCTCCCAAGTTGAACGTAGGCGCATTTTTAATTCCCTGACCATAGCGGAAATATGGTCGACCATGGTCAACTCCTGAATGGCTTGACGGATTTTGATAAAATTGGGCACAAATACCCGGTAGGGTTTTCCGTCGTTTGTTGGTTCCACGATACTGCGTACAGCGAATCTCGGATAGCGAGCGAAGCGAGCGGTCAGGCTAGTTTATAATAAGAAACGGCAAGTTATGTATGGAATAACAGATCACCATAAAAAAATATGATTCCATTTATAAATGATCCTAGAACTGAGCTGGAGCGTTCTTATATTGTGGGAGAACTTAATATAGATTTCTGTTAAATCAGGTCGATAATAATGTGATAGAATACTGTAATAGTATCCCTAGGGCTCGCCAATTATTACAGATGTAACGCGTGTTCAAGACACTCATGCGTCACATATATGCGCCGAATTGATCACATATTTGCTAGATGTAGAGATAAAATATTGTATCCTGGTATAATCCAAACTTCTATAACGGATCACTATACCACAGTTCTATAGCTATAGTGGACCCCAAGAATTGAAATTCTTGTGTGTAATAAACATGAGGAAATTACCGTGAGGATAGTTGACTACGAATCCCATGGGAAGATGGTAGGAAGTGCCGACTGGTCGAAGGTCTTTGTTGAGGACGTAAATGAGTCGGCTAATGCTTTTATTGGTATCTTAAAACATCGTATTGATCAGAATACTACTACAAAGAAATATAAACAAAAGTATAATAAGTTAACTCCATGGATCTCGGTAGGACTTGTAGTTTTAATTCAGAAATGGGTTAAATTGGCTACTAAACTAAAAAACGCTGCAAAGTCCTTGTCACATGGGTTTATTATTCTACTGGACATACCTACAGAAATTTTGGCTGTTCATTTATTGTTTCTTTCATATAAAATAATCGAAATAGCTATCTCTGGTGGTTTCCACCAATTGTGGCCCCCAAAACACGAATAAGGAACTCCTCTTTTTTTTTTTTTTTAAATAAATTATCTCTGATCATTGATAGTACCATTTAATCGTCTTGATCCACCTGTTGACACTTTTTCCAGTGTTATTCTACAAATTGATGGTGATTTCAGACGATTTCCCAGGTTTTTGATTCATAAAAAATCAATTTCGGGAGCTGAACATCTGGTAGAACCTCAATTTTCTATTCTTTAGTTAAAATCGACTTCATATTCGGTCTTCTCGTCCCCAAAAACATGAAAAACGATACCTCAAAAGCTCATGTTACCAACATGTTGCTAAAACGCAAAATGTACCTATTTTTACAAACATTTTCACTCATAACACCCCTGGGTATATTCCGATCGGGCTGAAAAGTTTCGGGACACAACTAGGGCCCAAATGGAGCATGTGTGCGAAAGAACGATTTTTTTAGACCGAAAATGAAGCCCGTACACGTGATACGGCGGACGGCGGACGGACATTGCATTTTTGGAATCTACGCACCTTGAAACGGAAAAGAAAAAATTTTGAGGGGGTGTTATAAAAATTTTTTGCTGAGCGAATACATAGGTGTATTATTCACAGAATAATAAACCAAAACGCTGCAAAGTCCTTGTCACATGGGTTTATTATTCCATTGGACATACCTACCTACAGAGATGTTGGCTGTTTATTTATTGTTTCTTTCATATAAAATACATAATTGAAATAGCTATTTCTGGTGGTTTCCACCAATTTTGGCCCCCAAAACTCGAATAAAGTACGCTCCTTTTTTAAAAAAAATAAATTATCTCTTATCATTGATAGTACCATTTGATCGTCTTGATCCACCTGTTGACACTTTTTCCAGTGTTATTATACAAATTGATGGTGATTTCAAACGATTTCCCAGGTTTTTGACTCATAAAAAATCAATTTCGGGAGCTGAACATCTGGTAGAACCTCAATTTTCTATTCTTTGGTCAAAATCGACTTCATATTCGGTCTTCTCGTCCCCAAAAACATGAAAAACGATACCTTAAAAGCTCATGTTACCAACATGTTGCTAAAACGCAAAAAGTACCTATTTTTATACACATTTTCACTCATAACACCCCTGGGTATATTTCGATCGGGCTGAAAAGTTTCGGGACACAACTAGGGCCCAAATGGAGCATGTGTGCGATAGAACGATTTTTTTAGACCGAAAATGAAGCCTGTACACGTGATACGGCGGACGGCGTACGGCGGACGGACATTGCATTTTTGGAATCTACGTACCTTGAAACGGAAAAGAAAAAATTTTGAGGGGGTGTTATAAAAATTTTTTGCTGAGCGATTACATAGGTGTATTATTCACAGAATAATAAACCAAAACAACCTTGCAATTCCCGCCTCAATGTTTACTACAGGAAATACCAAAATATATTGAGAAATCTAATTCGAAGAGCAAAAGAAAATTAGTTCTCCAAGCAGTTAAATTTGGCTGAAAACGACATGAGGAAAACATGGGCTGTACTCAATGAAGTTCTGAATCCAAAAAAGGATTCTCCTAAAAATAACGAATTCTTATCAGCTTTTGCAGAAAAAGAAAATCTACCGAAAGAAAATGTAGGGTAAATAAAGCTTGCGATATACTAAAAACTACTTTGTTAATATTGGAAAAAATCTTGCTGATAAAATAGTCAACAGATCAACCTCTCTCCAAAACCCAAAAATATTCGAAAGTAGTACTGAATTTATCATACCTGAACTAGATGAAAATGGCCTAATTAAGATAGTCTGCCAAATGAAGGGTAGATCAGCTCCTGGTGTAGATGGGATTCAGTTGAACAAGATTAAACAGTATATTGATGTACTAAAAAAGCCGTTGATTTATTTATTCAATCTAAGTATAAGATCGTGCGCATTCCCTGAATGTTTCAAACTGGCTAAGGTTTGCCCGTTGTACAAGGATGGCAATAGATCAGATCCCAGTAATATTCGCCCTATCTCAATGCTGAGTTGTATTGGACAAATTCTAGAGAAATGGATAAAATTACATCTCTCTTTATACCTTGAATCAAATAATTTAATTAGCAAAGAGCAATTTGGTTTCAGATGAGGAAGAAGAGTTGATCAGGCTGTTTTTGAATTGACGAGTGACCTGTTTAGGCTCAGAAATAGAAAGAAAAAAAAACCAGTCATGCAGCATGACTTAATGAGCGAATTTTCAAAGAAATATTCGAATTAATGGCTATGGTTTTGAATAAAGGAAAACTTCGGTCTAAAATTTGGTTTTCTATGTGACAACCTTTTTCAATCTGACCACTACGGGTTGTCACATCTGACCACTCTAAGGGGGGGGGGGGGGGGGGTAAGAGTTTAAAGATTATCCTAGTTTTGGGTAATTTTTGCGCACTTTAAATGCTCTAATTTAAGAACGGATTTAGATATCTAAAATCCGATTTCACCATCGTGTTCAGCGTGCAAAAACCTTTAAAATGAGGGGTCACTTGTTAGAAAATAACATTTTGGGGATTTTTGGGTAATTTTTGCGCACTTTAAATGCTCTAATTTGAGAACGGATCAAGATATCTAAAATCCGATTCCACCATCGTGTTCAGCGTGCAAAAACCTTTAAAATGAGGGGTCACTTGTTGGAAAATAACATTTTGGGGATTTTTGGGTAATTTTTGCGCACTTTAAATGCGCCAAAATCCTCCTTAGAGTAGGCCAATTTCGCCCATCTTCGAACTTAGCCTTTCGATTGCCAAGATAGATTTTTTGTGTAAATTTGAGCTGTTTATCTCAATTCTATCGAGAGTTATCGTCTGGAGTGACACATATATATATATAAATATATATATACATATAAAAAAGTGTTAAATTTCAGGAATCGTTTTAGAATGGTCTGAAACGGATTTCTATGAAGAAAATTCCCAACAATTTATATTATTTAAATTTCGAAGCCATTGCAATAGCTTCATTTTCTTTGAAAATTCGCTAAAAGGAATCTTGTTATTTTGCGACCTATCGAAGTGCTTCGACACTATTGACATAATAAAACTGTTAGAGCGTATGGAGAGAATCGGAATCAGGGGTGGTGCTCTCAATTGGTTTTCGAGTTAACTCTCAAATAGAACTCAAATTGTTTCAATTGGTGATTATAGTAGTGAACCTAGGCAAATTGATTATGGGGTAGTCCAAGGCGGGACGCTGAGTGCGGCTTTGTCCTTGGTGTACATCAATGCCCTACCTACCCTTGAATTTGCCGAATCGTAAAATATATCTATTTGCTGATGATACTTCACTCCTGATTTCCGGTGACACTTGGGATGAGGTTTTTTCTGAGGCGCAACAAACAATGGATGCCCTTGGATGTTGGTTTTCACATAGCCTTCTAACATTAAATGTGAAAAAAAAAACAAGTATATGCTAATAGGAAATAAAGACGAATGTGTGAATTCGGATTCTTGCAAAATTTTCGCTCATACGTGTGGCAGTGTGGTAAAATGTTGTTATGGCCCTCTGGAGAGGGTGGAGAGTTACCGCTACCTTGGCGTTACGTTGGAAGAGGGACTAACCATATTGATGTTGTTTGTAGGAAGCTACGTCAATTCCTTTATGTTTTTTATCATCCTGCAAGGGTTTTCAGTCGAGAAAAGCTGCGATTATTATACATGGCTTTAGTACAGTCCGTCATACAGTACGGCATAGCGGCACTTTCCGACTCACTTGAAGAGAATTAATGTTTTGCAGAGGAGTATCATAAAACGCTGCAAAGTCCTTGTCACATGGGTTTATTATTCTACTGGACATACCTACAGAAATGCTGGCTGTTCATTTATTGTTACTTTCATGTAAAATAGTTGAAATAGCTATTTCTGGTAGTTTCCACCAATTTTGGCCCCAAAAACTTGAAATAGGTACGCTCCTTTTTTTCTTCAAATTATCGTTGATCATTGGTAGTGCCATTTAATCGTCTTGATCCACGTGTTGGAACTTTTCCTAGTGCTATTCTACAAATTGATGGTGATTTCAGACGATTTCGCAGGTTTTTGACTCATAAAAAATCAAATTTGGGAGCTGAACATCTGGTACAACCTCAATTTTCCACTCCTTGGTCAAAATCGACTTCATATTCGGTCTTCTCGTCCACAAAAACATGGAAAACGATCCCTCAAAAGCTCATGTTACTAACTTGTTGCTAAAACGCAAAACGCTGCCAAGTCCTTGTCACATGGGTTTATTATTCTACTGGACATACCTACAGAAATGCTGGCGGTTCATTTATTGTTGCTTTCATGTAAAATACCTAATTGAAATAGCTATTTCTGGTGGTTTCCACCAATTTTGGCCCCCAAAACACAAATTAGGTACGCTCCTTTTGGTTTATTATTCTGTGAATAATACACCTATGTATTCGCTCAGCAACAAAATTCTATAACACCCCCTCAAAATTTTTTCTTTTCCGTTTCAAGGTGCGTAGATTCCAAATCCTTGTCACATGGGTTTATTATTCTATTGGAGTTCTAGAGATTCTTGTTGGCTGTAAAATTTATTGTTTCATTCATGTGGAATGATTGAAATAGCTATTTATGATGATTTCCACCAATTTTGGCCCCCAAAACATGAAATAGGTACGCTTTTTTTTCCAGATCATCTTTGATCATTGGTAGTGCCATTTAATGGTCTTGATTCACATGTTTACACATTTTCTAATGTTATTATACACATTGATGGTGATTTCAGACAGTTTTCCAGGTTTTTGACTCATAAAAAAACATTTTGGGAGCTGAACCTTTGGTAAAACCTCAATTTCCGCGTCTTTGGTCAAAATCGACTTCATATTCGGTCTTCTCGTCCCCGAAAACATGGAAAAGGATACCTCAAAACCTCATGTTACCAACATGTTGCTAAAACGCAAAAAGTACCTATTTTTATACACATTTACACTCATAACAGCCCTGGGTATATTCCGATCGGGCTGAAAAGTTTCGGGACACAACTAGGGCCCAAATGGAGCATGTGTGCGAAAGAACGATTTTTTTAGACCGAAAATGAAGCCTGTACACGTGATACGGCGGACGGCGTACGGCGGACGGCGTACGGCGGACGGATATTGCATTTTTTGGAATCTACGCACCTTGAAACGGAAAAGAAAAAAGTTTGAGGGGGTGTTATACAAATTTTTTTCTGAGCGAATACATAGGTGTATTATTCACAGAATAAAAACGCTGCAAAGTCCTTGTCACTTGGGGTTTATTATTCTACAGAAATGTTGGCTGTACATTTATTGTTTGTTTCATGTGAAATAATTGAAATAACTATTTCTGATGGTTTCCACCAATTTTGGCCCCCAAAACACAAATTAGGTAGGTACGATCTTTTTTTTTTCAAATTAACTTTGATCATTGGTAGTGCCATTTAATCGTCTTGATCCACGTGTTGACACTTTTTCTAGTGTTATTCTACAAACTGATGGTGATTTCAGACGATTTCGCAGGTTTTTGACTCATACAAAATCAATTTTGGGAGCTGAACACCTGGTACAACCTCAATTTTCCACTCCTTGGCCAAAATCGACCTCATATTCGATCTTCTCGTCCCCAAAAACATGGAAAACGATACCTCAAAAGCTCATGTTACTAACATGTTGCTAAAACGCAAAAAGTACCTATTTTTACACACATTTTCACTCACAACACCCCTGGGTATATTCCGATCGGGCTGAAAAGTTTTGGGACACAACTAGGGCCCAAATGGAGCATGTGTGCGAAAGAACGACTTTTTTAGACCGAAAATGAAGCCTGTACACGTGATACGGCGGACGGCGTACGGCGTACGGCGGACGGCGGACGGACATTGCATTTTTTGAATCTACGCACCTTGAAATGGAAAAGAAAAGAGTTTGAGGGGGGGTTATATCGCTGAGCGATTACATAGGTGTATTATTCAGAGAATAATAAACCAAAACGCTGCAAAGTCCTTGTCACATGGGGTTTATTATTCTACAGAAATGTTGGCTGTACATTTATTGTTTGTTTCATGTGAAATAATTGAAATAGCTGTTTCTGATGGTTTCCACCAATTTTGGCCCCCAAAACACAAATTAGGTAGGTAGGTACGATCTTTTTGGTTTATTATTTTCAATAATGAACCATTGGAATCGAGCATGAAAAAAAAAATTCTTACCCCCCCCTCAAAATTTGATGGTTTACGTTTCAAGGTATGTAGAATCCAAAACTGCAATAAAAATATTTCTGTCTGTCCGCCGTACGCCGTACGCCGTACGGGCCACTTTTCTTAGTTACCATGAAAAAAAATTGATGAAATTCGGGTTATAGGTTCCGTTCGGCGTCTAGTTGGTCCTCGAAGCTCGACGTTACTGTCAGTCATCTCTAAGGGGTTCAAAATAGGGGTTGAAATTTTCAAAACGCCTATACAATTTTTTTACGTAAATATTTTTACGGTTTTAAATAGTTCTTGAACTTGCGAGTTTTTTAAGACCATCCGGAGCATCGTACGTCCAGCCGTTCGTTCACAGTAAGGCCCCGAAGTTTGCACCGACAGGCATTTTCGACTCCAGTGTGAATGAAATTGTATACAATTCAAACCAAATCTCGTAACAAGAGACGCGCCCACAATAGGAAATTTGGCGGAGATAAAATCATTGGTAGGGATCACCGATTATATTGGCGGAGTATGAAGTCGAGTTGGTTGTTCTGTGATATTATTTAATTTGAAAAATGATGGCTCTTTTGGAGTTTGTTGGTAGGTAGTGAAACTTGAACAAACGTTGAAGTATTATTGATGGGTAAATTATTACTACGGTAAATCATTACTCAACGGTAAATTATTACACAACGGTTCATTATACCATCTACGTAGAAGGGGCTGGAGTTTGTTGGTAGGTACTTTTGCAACTTTTTTCACTCCTCATCAACAATTTCTTTTCAGAACTTCATTATGTGTGTTTCTTTTTGTTAGGTACTGTTTGTCATCGGCAGAACTATTTTAGCAAAATTTAACTCGTGATTTAGATAGGTACCTAGTAACGAGTACGGGGTTAGGTACTAACCTACGGAGGGTCTGCGATCTACATAATATGTGTAGAATAGTACATATCATATTATATAGACGGGTTATCTATACATAGAGCTGTGATCTGTAACAGAAGGGTATTCTATACAAAATAATAAACCGTTGTGCAGGGATTTGCAGCGTTTTTTTTTTTTTTTTTTTCAAATTAACTTTGATCATTGGTAGTGCCATTTAATCGTCTTGATCCACGTGTTGACACTTTTTCTAGTGTTATTCTACAAACTGATGGTGATTTCAGACGATTTCGCAGGTTTTTGACTCATACAAAATCAATTTTGGGAGCTGAACATCTGGTACAACCTCAATTTTCCACTCCTTGGCCAAAATCGACCTCATATTCGATCTTCTCGTCCCCAAAAACATGGAAAACGATACCTCAAAAGCTCATGTTACCAACATGTTGCTAAAACGCAAAAAGTACCTATTTTTACACACATTTTCACTCACAACACCCCTGGGAATATTCCGATCGGGCTGAAAAGTTTCGGGACACAACTAGGGCCCAAATGGAGCATGTGTGCGAAAGAACGACTTTTTTAGACCGAAAATGAAGCCTGTACACGTGATACGGCGGACGGCGTACGGCGTACGGCGGACGGCGGACGGACATTGCATTTTTTGAATCTACGCACCTTGAAACGGAAAAGAAAAAAGTTTGAGGGGGGTTATAAAAATTTTTTGCTGAGCGATTACATAGGTGTATTATTCAGAGAATAATAAACCAAAAACCAAAATCATTATGAGGATGGGGCGCCTATACTCCAGCGAGAAGCTCCTAGGTGAATTTAAAATTTTTACCCCCAGACAATTATTTTTAAAATCCCTCTTGCTGATGTATCATAAAACCCCGTCCATAGTCCAAATCCAGCAGCATGAATATAAACCTGATTCAGAATTTTAGGAAACGTAGTTGCGCCTAAGCCTGCACTAACTCATACTACACGAAGCCCCCACTACATAATTTATATGATCCATCGTAATTTAGATTCATCTCTCAAATAATCTCCTCAGTTATATAACTGCGTAACATATTGTTTTTAAATTGTTGAGTGGCTTGATAAGATGGGAATGGATGTAACGGAAAACATAATTATTAGTGCATAAATATATCGCAAGTTGTAAAAATAATATTATTTAATGAAGAATGTGTTTTTAAGCAGTTAATATTGTTATCATTATTTATTTTAATTTTTGTTCTCGAAGTTAGAAATGAAATTTTAGTTTGGCACTACTCTTGCAGGGCGCTACAGACTTATAGCCTACTGCTCTGCAAAAGAGTCGTTTTATACAAAATAAAAATAGTTTAAATTTATGTTACTGTACAACTAATAAAAAAAAAAAAAAAATAAATACCTGTATACGGTTTTTGGTGCAAACTTCAGGGCCTTACCGCGAACGGCTGGACGTACAATGCTTCGGGTGGTCTCAAAAAATTCCCAAGTTCCAGATCAATTTAAAAAATCTGCAAAGTCCTTGTCACAAGGGTTTATTATTCTATTGGACACAGCTACAGAAATGTTGGCTGTTCATTTATTGCTTCTTTCATGCGTAATAATCGAAATAGCTATTTCTGATGGTTTCCATTAATTTTGGGCCCTAAAACACAAATTAGGTACTTTTTTTTTTTTAACTATCTTTGATCATTGGTAGTGCCATTTAATCGTCTTGATCCACGTGTTGACACTTTTTCCAGGGTTATTATACAAACAGATGGTGATTTCAGACGATTTCCCAGGTTTTTCACCCATAAAAAATCAATTTTGGGAGCTGAACATTTGGTAGAACTCAATTTTCCCCTCTTTGGTCAAAATCGACTTCATATTCGGTCTTCTCGTCCAAAAAAACATGGAAACCGATACCTCAAAAGCTCATGTTACCAACATGTTGCTAAAACGCAAAAAGTACCTATTTTTACACACATTTTCACTCATAACACCCCTGGGTATATTCTGATCGGGCTGAAAAGTTTCGGGACACAACTAGGGCCCAAATGGAGCATGTGTGCGAAAGAACGACTTTTTTAGACCGAAAATGAAGCCTGTACACGTGATACGGCGGACGGCGGACGGACATTGCATTTTTTGAATCTAGGCACCTTGAAACGGAAAACAAAAAATTTTGAGGGGGTGTTATGAAAATTTTTTGCTGACCGAATACATAGGTGTATTATTCACAGAATAATAAACCAAAACGTTAAAAAAATCGTGATAACGGCGCACTGGGATTTTCAACCCATTCTTTAGTAAACATCGCAGCAACACCCATTCTTCAGTATTCATGCATACTTCAACCCATTCTTTAGTATTCATCCTAGAAGTGACTGACAGTAACGCCGAGCTTCGCGAATCTACTAGACCCCAAAGGGGATCTGCACACAAATTTCATTAATTTTTGTCCATGGTAACTAAGGGAAGTGCATACTACGGAGTACGGCGGACGGACAGAAATTTCATTTTCGGATTCTACGTACCTTAAAACGAAAACCATCAAACTTTGAGAGGGAGGTTTACATTTGTTTTTCATCTTGTAATAAATTGTTAGGTATGGTAGAAAGAGAGTATTAATTAAATAATGTTTATATTTTTGATTCATGTGTTGTCATGGAGATTATTGACTATGGAAAAATTCAGCTTCTTTTTAATTAAATTAGTTGTTTACTAATTAGGTAATTAATTAATTAATGTTTTATGATTGATCCGCGTATTGCCAACAAAGAAAGATGAATGAGCAAAATTTCAGCTCAAATGGACGTCAGGAAGTGGGCGAGAAATCGATTACAAGATTTGACCGCCCCAGAACGAGTCAGTTTAATTAAAAGCCTGTAATAATAAAAATGGCATCCGGGGTCAGGAGCGGAGCCGCTTGCCGAGTTTTTTTTTCCTTTTCAGCCATTAAAATGATAGTATTTTTTGGCAACAAAAAATACTCAAAATGGCAAAGTAAAATACGAACCGCCACGAACCAAAGCTGACATTCTCAAGGCAGCCTGCATGCATCCATCCGATGGGTGTAGGCACATATATAATTGCACACACATGAAGTACGTTAAAATCCAGGTATGTATTCAGAACGCTTTGAAACGGAAAAGAATCGAAAAAAATTTCAACCCTTCATACAGGGTGTCCCAGTTCCTTCTTAAGAAACTCAGGGAATCTATTCTACTCTTCATTTGGAACAAAAAATGCTCAGTAGAAATGTTTCGAAAAGTTCTTCGTTTTAAAGATATCCGACAATTTGTGTTTTTCCAACTTGCCACATAAAAACGCTAATAAATTCGAAAATATTGGGACTAAATCAAATCCAATAACGCTTGAAATAACGTTAAATTTCCTGTAAGATTCTTCTGTTTTCAATGGTCAGAGTTACTTAAAATGTTAGCCAATATCAGTTGGAACATTCGAAAATGTCAAAATTCAAAATTTTGAAAAAGAGTGTACGTTCTACTGAGGTTAGAAAAAAAATAACTACCTAGAACTTGTCAAATTTCACAAAAACTTCTTCATCTAATAGGCTTTACATTGATATACTTAGATTCAAAAATAACGTTGTAGTAGAGTTAAAAATGATAACTGAACGTTTGAAATCATGAGCAGAGTTTAAGGGGGGGGGGGGGGGGGGGGGGAGTTGATTTGACCTCGCAAAATAAAACCAACGCTTCCTTTTGACTGGTTGAATAAAAATAATGCTGGAATATGAAGGGGACATATCGAAGTTCAAACAACAACGAATAATTAGTTCCAACATTCAACGAGAATGGACAGGGAGGTGTCACTAGAACGTGATTTTGCTTGCACAAGTATTTCTTAATAAATTATGAACAATCTTATTAAACTGCAACAGAACGCTTCTCTACCACCAGTTCAATTTAATGCGTCTAGTGGAAAGGTAGTTGGTATGCCGCTTTATTTTTCAAATCAGGAGTACCGAGATATGCTGCTCGGGTATGGATGCTGTAACTGCAGCAGTACAATACTTGTAAAGCCTATTAGATGAAGAAGTTTTTATGAAATTTGACAATTTGTAGGTATTTTTTTTAACCCCAGCAGAACGTACAACCATTTTCACAATTTTGAATTTTGAAATTTTCAAATGTTCCAACTGATATTGGCCAACATTTTAAGTAACTCTGACCATTGAAAATAGAAGAATCTTACTGGAAATTTAACATTATTTCAAACGGTGTAATTGGATTTGTTGTGTTCTCAATATTTTCGAATTTGTTAGCGTTTTTATGTGGTAAGGCAATGAAAAGTTGGAAAAACACAAATTGTCGGATATCTTTAAAACGAAGAACCGAAAAATTTCTACTGAGCATTTTTTGTTCCAGATGAAGAGCAAAATCGATTCCCTGAGTTTCTCCGGAAGGAACTGGGACACCCTGTATATAGTGAATATTGTGGGTCTGTTGCAATAGTGTATTTTCTTCAAAAACTACCCAGAATTGAAAGAGAGAAGAGAAAGACAAGTAGGTGGGTATAAACTATTGACGTCGATTAAATCTTTCTTCTGGGAACTTTCTTTTTTTCCACTTTTTATTTTTCACTTCTTCCATTTGACCTCTGGCAGGAAGGCTGGCAATATTTTGTCCCCATCCAATCTCCTGGTCCAGATCTCGCAGAGTTCTGATACAGACGAGGGCAGCTGTAGCTCTCTTTCCCGCTCCGTCTGAACGCTATCGACCTTTTCCTCTTCTTTACGAAAGAGGATTATTTACTGTGATACTGTTCCGAGGTTGGCTTCAACTACGTAGTTCTTGTCGTTTCAGTTGAAATCGGTTCCCAACGTTAGGTATTTCCTATTGAAACGTGTAGTGTGGGTAATCCAGCATGGCCACGCTGTACCCACCCTTGATCATGTTGGCAAACATGGTTAGCCGGCCAGTGAGTGAGAGATTTGAAGCGTTCATTCATACAATTACACATTTCGAACATCAACTTATTTTTCTTCTTATACACTACATAAATGACCTAATAATGGAAGTACGATTTGATGCTTTTGCATTGTTATTGTTAATAAGGCATGAATTCAAAATTCTAACCACACGATTTGAAAAGTTTCCCAAAAATATAATATTGAGTTGATGTTCGGAATTCACTGTGCGTCCTCTTAATAGTTTATTAATACATATGAGAGGCGATAACCTCTTATAGTACCTTTGGCACCCTCAGTCCTTTCGTATGCAATGAGCGCGAATAAGATTCAGGTCTTAGGGAAGGAGAATTTCGACACCCGGAAACTCCCATTTCATAAACATAAGTGATATGGTGATAGAGAATTCCGAACATAACGTATATTTTTAAGAAACTTTTCGAACCATGTGGTTAAAATTTTGTCATCAAGCGTTACCAACAATACATTGCAGAAGCATAAAATCGTACTTCCATTATACTTCCCCTCGATTCGATCATCTGTATCCATGCAGTTGAGATGACTAGGGATAGGATTTTTATGTATTTAAAAATGCAAATTATGTAACTAATATATTTATGTATTATTTATTTGTTTGAAATATTCATAAAATATGTGAAATGTATAAAATATTTTCGGAAATACGTAAAAATGTGTAAAAATTATGTAATAATAATATTTATTTAATTATAGAAAATGAAGTTTTAAACAACTTTAAAAAGCATCACCCGGAAACTCACGTAAACACTTAGCAATATTCGAGTCAATTCGTCTATTCGAGTGTAAATTTCGCGTCATTTCTCACCAGAAATCAGTGTCCAAGCCAAAATGAGTCAACAATGAACTAAATGTAGAATACTATTGACACAGCTCAGCAAATGGTGGCGTTCTTCAAAACATAGAAAAACAGTTGAAACGTAAAAATAGTTGTTTCAATTTAATGAAATATTTGAAAATATGCGTTTAAATAATTAAAATATTTGAAAATATGTATTAGCAAAATATGTGAAATTAACGTGTGTTAGAAAGGTTCAAAAAGTGTCATAATGAACACATCTAGTTTAAAATCATGGATATAGATAAGCCTAAACAAACAAAAAATATGTGAATACAGTAATCCTATCACTAATGATCACCAACTCCAACCTCACTGGCAAACAGTTTATGTTTGTTGGTAGCTAGGTACTATTTTTTATTTTTTTATTTTTTTTTTATTAATCGTTTATTTACACATTTTGCGTAATACAGATGAAATAAAGGTAAAATTATGAACGGAACGTTCCTTGTTTATTACATGAGCCTAAGGTCAGTGACCTGTCCAGGCTCGTTTCTCTACCAGCTCAGCTTGTGTATGCGTTCGTTCGCTAATACATTTTGGTTTATAATTCTTAATACATTATATTTATCTAGGTACTTCTTAAATATCTTAATTTAGTATACTTAAACCTAAATCTAGTATACCTAATGTCTAATGAAGGTCGTTGTGGTAGTACATTTCTGTTATCCAGAATTTTAAATCTAGGGATGGTGGATTTTTGGAGGGTCATTATGAAAGTAAATTTCTGTTATTCAAAATTTAAATTTAAGGATGATGGATTTGGCATTTATTTGATTCATCAAGAGTTGAAATGTTAGTTTTTTGAATGTGGGTACAGAATTAGTTGTTTTAATTGCTGATGGCAGATTTTCGAAAAACGAGGGTGCTAGCCAAGGCCTATTGTAGAAGTCATTGTTTAGGCGTGCTATTAATGAAGTACTTCGTGCGTTCAACCTGGTAGGTCTCACATCACATCTTTTCTTGATCAAGCCGTGGGATTTATGCACATATAAAGCCGATCTGTAAAAATACGTCATTCTTGGAGAAAGCACTTAAAAATCCTCGTAAAGGTTCACTATCCGGGTGCGCCTGTGTGATTTCGTGGCTATACGTAAGACTAGCTAGCGGTTTTGTCAACAAATCGCACGTCTGCTGTCGGCAGGTACTTGAAACCGACTACTTTTCCTTCGACAGTACTGGTCGATGTGTTTTGTGCGCGAGCGGTAGACAGGATTCTTTGCACGAGTAGTTGGGAGTTTTGATCGTCGCTGAAGATGAAAGTTGGGTTGTCAGTTAGAACCTCCCATCCAGCTCAAAAACTGCCGCAGGAAAATTGCCTCCTTTCGTCCTTTGCAGGTTCTCCGAGTGCCAAGTGCCAGTTTAAGTGCCAAAGCGACCTGCGCGTAGCTTCAGAGCTTCCCACGTGATTGCTGCTCATCCTGGTACGAAGATGTGCCCACAGTAGGAACATACGGTGGTTAGTTGGGTAGCTCGCAGATGGCCCTCTTCTAAATTCAGAACGATCGAGACATCGGTATGACCACTACGCATGCGCAAACGCGAAATCCGAGGTAGGCTGTAACCGTTTGCCCACGAACCAATGGCGCGGTTTCGTCGAGTAGTTGGGGTGCAGCTTTCAGATGGTTTCCTATGAATTTCACCGCGATGGGATGATTGGTACAGCGCATGTGCAAATCCAATTACCTATAACATTTTTCTTTCTTTTCGCTCTCACCTAATCGTGATGGAAGGGCCTGTGTGTGTTAGTGATCTATATGAACATCATTTTTGTGTTTTCGTAACGTGTTAGTAACATGAGCATTTGAGGGATCGTTTTTCCATGTTTTTGGGACGAGGAGACCGAATATGAAGTCGATTTTGACCAGAGTGGAAAATTGAGGTTCTACCGAAGTTTCAGCCTTAAAACGTTGCACTTTGGTCTAAAACAGTCGTTTTTCCACACACTGTTTGGGTCCCTATTTGGGAACACAATTGGGTCCTAGCTGTGCTCCGAAACTCGGCAGCCCGATCGGCATACACCCAGGGGTGTTATGGGAAAAAAATGGTGTAAAAATAGGGGTTTTCGAGGGATGTTTGAGGTTTTAGTTAACATGAGCTTGTGAGGTATCGTTTTCCATGTTTTTTAGGCCGAGAATACCGACTATTAAGTTGATTTTGACCGAAGAGTGAAGAATAATTGAGGTTGCAACGAAGGTTGCCCCCGAAATTCATTTTTTATGAGTCAAAAACATGGGAAATGGTCTGAAATCACCATAAATTTGTATAATAACACTAGAAGTAGTATCAACAGGTGAATCAAGACAATTAAATGGTACTTTCAATGATCAAAGAAAATCTGTTTAAAAAAAAAAAAAAACCGAGCCTAATTCGGGTCTGGGGGAGGGGGGGCAAAATTGGTGGAAACCATCAAAAATAGCCATTTCAATAATTGCACATGAAGGTAACAATAAATGAATAGCCGAAGTTTCTCTACTGTGTCCCGTAGAACAATAAACCCATGTGACAAGGACTTTACAGCGGTTTTTTCTGTAATCGGGTACGCCCGTATCTGTAATAAATTACTCCTGGCTTTCCAGGCCAAGCCAAGTCATCCATGAATTATCTACACTAGAATGAATGTATTACAGGGTGATCCCAATACTTACATATTATCATAAGATTTGGGAAAGGAATGCAAAAATCTGTTTGCAATGTCTGGCTAATGACTAACTGGTTCTTACAGGTACTAACTTCGTACGATTTTGATGGTAGTGGTCGCCTTAAGAAGTTGCCGAAATAAAGTTTTCTGGACAGGATATTATAGTGACACATGGAAGTTATCCCTCAAGTTACCTCTTCAGTTCACATGGGCCTATCCGTGTTATGGAGTGGTGGAGGGTGAGTTAGCGGGATATTGAGGGTTGATCGATCCTGAATTCCACACACGTATCCTCCCACTGACCAGGAGCTAGGATTCATTTTATGGCGGACACCGTGTGGGGATATATTTTTCACCCCTTCGACAGTTCACTCGCCTTGAAAGTATGCACGTACCTACCATTGGATAAACAGGTAAATAGAACCTAATTCATTATCAAACCCTCCTCCTTTGACGACGGGCTCGAGACAGTCTCCGACGATATGAAAAACTTGACGGAATTTAAGGGAATAAGTGACTAGATAATTACAAATAGAATATTTTTTTAATTAATCAAGCATAAGAAACGGTAGAACTGGGAAATTGTGTTTGTATTCCATGAATAATATTAAAACGCTGCAAATTATTATACATTTATTATATTCGCGCGTGGGCACACACACACACCACACACACACACACATCCCACACACACACACACACACCCCACACACACGGAAAAACACACACCTATGGCTTTTTGAATGAACCATTGGAATCGAGCATGAAAAACAAAAAATTCTAACCCCCCTCAAAATTTGATGGTTTACGTTTCAAGGTATGTAGAATCCAAAACTGCAATAAAAATATTTCTGTCTGTCCGCCGTACGCCGTACGGGCTACTTTTCTTAGTTACCATGAATAAAAATTGATGAAATTCGGGTCGGGGTCTAGTTGGTCCTCGAAGCTCGGCGTTACTGACAGCCATCTCTAAGGGGTTCGAAATAGGGGTTGAAATTTTCAGAATGCCGTAGCTCGAAAACTTTCGAAAGGAGGGTATGGTTTTTTTACGACATTAAATTTGTCTTGAGCTAAACAATTTTTTGAGACCACCCGGAGCACTGTTCGTCCAGCCGTTCGTGTGCACCAAAAAGCTTCGTCAACATGATCGTGAATCAAACGGTATAAATCCGGCCCGGATATCATAACTACGGAGTACTTGATTATAATCAAGGATGGTTGTATGAAGTCGAGTTGGTTATTACACAACGGTAAATTATTAGACAACGGTTCATCTACCAAGAAGGGGCTGGATTTTGTTGATCGGTACTTTGCAACTTGACCAACCGTTGAAGTATTATTGATGGGCAAGTTATTACACAGTGGTTCATTATACTTGACCGCGAAGGTAGGTATTGACCACAGAAAACAGTGATCTACGCAGAAGGGGCATCTATTTCACTCCATATTAACAATTTTCCTTCAGAATTCATTACTTTTTCGTTTCTTTTCGCCATTTTAGTTACTGTTTGCCATCGACAGAATTATTTGAGCAACATTTAACTCGTGATTTAGGTAGGTACCTAGTAACGAGTACGGGGTTAGGTACTAACCTACGGAGGGTCTGCGATCTACATAATATGTATAGACTAGTACATATTATATAGACGGGTTATCTATACAGAGAGCTGTGATCTGTAAAAGAAGGGTATTATGTACAAAATAATAAACCGTTGTGCAGGGATTTGCAGCGTTTTTTTTTCCACGGATTTTGATTTAGAACTGACTTGTGGTTCTTTTCATTCTTGGCTGTGTTGTCTACTTCTGACCAGATGAAATGCGTAAGGACGTCTCTTACTACTGAGGACGTCCTAAAAACCATCACTTAGAATTGATGGTTGCACTAAACGCCACAAATATTAGGCGTTGCTAACATTATAATATGCAGTAACTCCATCTGCTAAGGTAAACTTCAGTAACTCCAATAAATTGAACTGGAGTTACAGCCAAAGCGTAGCAAACGTAGTTACTGCAAAAAATGTTAGCAACGCACAATATCTGTGGCGCTTACTACAAGATTCGTAACCGATTCAGGCGGGAGTTACCATCGCAAAGCTTCTGCATGGTTATTACCTCTTACAGTCCTTATTTCTGTTCGTGTTTCCTTTACAGGGTGGCCCACTTAACACGCCCATCCCCATTACATTATATCCTCCACTATTGGAGAAGGGAGGAAGAGTTATGTGACCCCCCCCCACACTAATTTTTTGCGTAGATTTCAAGAATATTATTTTCGTGCAAACGCACGCGCTAAACGTGCGCTAACTTTGTTTTTCAAAAGGCGCTAATTATGCGCTATACGTGGAAAACCTTTTTGTAGATTCTTCTATTACCACACGGTGCTGAGGTTTGTAATGTTTGTAAATGTATTACTTATTATATTTGTACTCGTACTGCTGTGCAGTGCCCGTGTTACTCGAAATAAATAAATAAATAAATGCATGATTTTTTGAGTCTGTGTGTGTGTGTGAAAATTGTTAAAATTAGAAAGCTGTGCAATAGCATGTTGCGCAACACGCATTACAATAGCGTGTTTTCATAGAAATTTCGCTAAAACTAAACACTTGTGCTGTTCAAACGCATGAAAAAGTTTAATTTGATAGATAAGTACCCACCTTGTATAATTATTTCCTGCGGTTTGTATGCAACATCTGAAAAAAAAAAAAAATCATTATCAACCATAGAATTATGAGTTCCAAATTATGAAGAATTGCTCCAAAAAAAAAAACTGATGTAAAAATTCACCCGCCAACAAAACCCCCTCAGCTGCCAAAACGATTGACATCCACTTTGACGGCCAAAATAGCGTGCTCGGTGCTTCGCTCCTCGCTGTTGGATATGAGTATAGAAACCTGTTCCTTCCCCCCCCCCCCCCCCCTTGGTTAGAAGAGTATCGAAACCTGTTCCGAACCTTAAATTTTGTTTCAAGACTTTTTTGCGAGGGTTTTTGCCTTGTGGGGGGGGGGGGGGGGGGAGGAGCTGCCCGCTAAAGAGCGTTGAAATAAATGTCAAGGTATTGGAGGAAGGAACAAGTTTCTATAGACATATCCGACAGAGAGGGAAGGTACAGGTCTATACAATATGCACATCCGGGGCAGGGGTGTCCAAGCGGGCAAGAGCGTCCGGACTTTTGGTTTATTATTCTGTGAATAATACACCTATGTATTCGCTCAGCAAAAAATGTTTTATCACACCCCCTCAAGATTTTTGGTTTATTATTTTCAATAATGAACCATTGGAATCGAGCATGAAAAAAAAATTCATACCCCCCCTCAAAATTTGATGGTTTACCTACGTTTCAAGGTATGTAGAATCCAAAACTTTTCTTAGTTACCATGAAACAAAATTGATGAAATTCGGGTTATAGGTTCCGTTCGGGGTCTAGTTGGTCCTCGAAGCTCGACGTTACTGTCAGTCATCTCTAAGGGGTTCGAAATAGGGGTTGAAATTTTCAAAACGCCTATACATTTTTTTTAGGTGAATCATTTTACGGTTTTAAATAGTTCTTGAACTTACGAGTTTTTTAAGACCACCCGGAGCATCGTACGTCCACCCGTTCGTTCACAGTAAGGCCCCGAAGTTTGCACCGATAGGCATTTTCGACTCCAGTGTGAATGAAATTGTATACATTCAAACCAAATCTCGTTACCAGGGACGCCCCGACAATAGGAAATTAGCCGGAGATAAAATCATTGCTAGGGGCCACCTGATTATATTGGCGGAGTATGAAGTCGAGTTGGTTGTTCTGTGATATTATTTCATTTGAAAAATGATGGCTGTTTGGGAATTTGTTGATAGGTAGTGAAACTTGAACAAACGTTGGGTAAATTATTACTAGGTACACGATGGTAAATCATTACTCAACGGTAAATGATTACACAACGGTTCATTATACCATCTACGTAGAAGGGGCTGGAGTTTGTTGGTAGGTACTTTTGCAACTTTTTTCACTCCTCATCAACAATTTCTTTTCAGAACTTCATTATGTGTGTTTCTTTTTGTTAGGTACTGTTTGTCATCGGCAGAATTATTTTAGCAACATTCAATTCGTGATTTAGGTAGGTACCTAGTCCTACGGAGGGTCTGCGATCTACATAAAATGTATAGAATAGTACATATTATATTATATAGACAGGTTATCTATACAGAGAGCTGTGATCTGTAACAGAAGGGTATTCTGTACAAAATAATATAAACCGTTGTGCAGGGATTTGTAGCGTTTTTCTTTTCCGTTTCAGGGTGAGTAGATTCCAAAATTCAGTGTCCGTCCATCCTTTATTATCTACTTTATTTTCGGTCTCGAAAATTCGTTCTTTCGCACACAGGCTCCATTTGGGCCCTAGTTGTGTCCCGAAAATTTGCAGCCCGATCGGAATATATCCACGGGTTTTATGGGGGAAACATGGGTGTAAAAAACGCTGCAGGGTGATACTGCCATTTTGGTTTATTATTCTGTGAATAATACACCTATGTATTCGCTCAGCAAAAAATTTTTATAACACCCCCTCAAAATTTTTTCTGGTACTTCTTCATTATCAGGTATACACCAAAAAAATTCTCAAATTTTGATTAAATTATTTAATAACGTTTCTCAACAACAATTACCATTATCTCAAATACATCGATTGTTCAGTCAGACAAGACGGTGGGTGTACAAGAAGTTCAGTTCCCATTCCGCCGCTCGCATTGTCAAGCGATCTGGATGCTCGCTAGCGCTCGCATCTCAAAAAAGATAAACAATCCCAGAAACTATCCCCTGAATGAGCAGGTTGTTTGGGACTTCTGAATAGATGGTACAAGTATGCAATAGTTGTTTTGTTGTTGAGAAACGTTATTAAATAATTTAATCAAAATTTGAGAATTTTTTTTGGTGTATACCAGATAATGAAGAAGTTCCTTTTTCCTTTTCCATTTCAAGGTGCGTAGATTCCAAAAATGCAATGTCCGTCCGCCGTCCGCCGTCCGCCGTATCACGTGTACAGGCTTCATTTTCGGTCTAAAAAAATCGTTCTTTCGCACACATGCTCCATTTGGGCCCTAGTTGTGTCCCGAAACTTTTCAGCCCGATCGGAATATACCCAGGGGTGTTATGAGTGAAAATATGTGTAAAAATAGGTACTTTTTGCGTTTTAGCAACATGTTAGTAACATGAGCTTTTAAGGTATCGTTTTTCATGTTTTTGGGGACGAGAAGACCGAATATGAAGTCGATTTTGACCAAAGAATAGAAAATTGAGGTTGTACCAGATGTTCAGCTCCCGAAATTGATTTTTGGTTTATTATTTTCAATAATGAACCATTGGAATCGAGCATGAAAAAAAAAATTCTTACCCCCCCTCAAAATTTGATGGTTTACGTTTCAAGGTATGTAGAATCCAAAACTGCAATAAAAATATTTCTGTCTGTCCACCGTACGCCGTACGCCGTACGGGCCACTTTTCTTAGTTACCATGAAAAAAAATTGATGAAATTCGGGTTATAGGTTCCGTTCGGCGTCTAGTTGGTCCTCGAAGCTCGACGTTACTGTGAGTCATCTCTAAGGGGTTCAAAATAGGGGTTGAAATTTTCAAAACGCCTATACCATTTTTTTACGTAAATATTTTTACGGTTTTAAATAGTTCTTGAACTTGCGAGTTTTTTAAGACCATCCGGAGCATCGTACGTCCAGCCGTTCGTTCACAGTAAGGCCCCGAAGTTTGCACCGACAGGCATTTTCGACTCCAGTGTGAATGAAATTGTATACAATTCAAACCTAATCTCGTAACCAGAGACGCGCCCACAATAGGAATTTGTGAATACGGCCAATCATTGGTAGGGATCACCTGATTATATTGGCGGAGTATGAAGTCGAGTTGGTTGTTCTGTGATATTATTTAATTTGAAAAATGATGGCTCTATTGGAGTTAGTTGGTAGGTAGTGAAACTTGAACAAACGTTGAAGTATTATTGATGGGTAAATTATTACTACGGTAAATCATTACTCAACGGTAAATTATTACACAACGGTAAATTATACCATCTACGTAGAAGGGGCTGGAGTTTGTTGGTAGGTACTTTTGCAACTTTTTTCACTCCTCATCAACAATTTCTTTTCAGAACTTCATTATGTGTGTTTCTTTTTGTTAGGTACTGTTTGTCATCGGCAGAATTATTTTAGCAACATTTAACTCGTGATTTAGGTAGGCACCTAGTAACGAGTACAGGGTTAGGTACTAACCTACGGAGTGTCTGCGATCTACATAATATGCATATAATAGAATAGTACATATCATATTATATAGACGGGTTATCTATACATAGAGCTGTGATCTGTAACAGAAGGGTATTCTATACAAAATAATAAACCGTTGTGCAGGGATTTGCAGCGTTTTTATGAGTCAAAAACCTGGGAAATCGTCTGAAATCACCATCAATTTGTGGAATAACACTGGAAAAAGTGACAACAGGTGGATCAAGACGATTAAATGGTACTATCAATGATCAGCGATAATTTATAATAAAAAAAAGGAGCCTACTTTATTCGTGTTTTGGGGGCCACAATTGGTGGAAACCACCAGAGATAGCTATTTCAATTATTTTATGTGAAAGAAACAATAAATAAACAGCCAACATCTCTGTAGGTATGTCCAATAGAATAATAAACCCATGTGACAAGGACTTTGCAGCGTTTTTTAACTGTCTTGATACACCTGTTGGTAATACTTTTAGTGTTACTGTACTTAGTACTGTATTTAGTGGTACAAATTTATGGTGATTTCAGACGATTTCCTAGGTTTTTGACCCGAACAAAATGGATAATGGGAGCTGAACCTTCGTTACAACCTCAATTCTTCTCTCTTTGGTCAAAATCAACTTCATCTTCGGTCTTCTCGCCCTAAAAAAACATAGAAAACCATACCTCACAACCTGATATTCACTAGAACCTCAAAAAACTTCGGAAACCCCGATTTTTACACCCATTTTCTCCCCATTACACCCTTGGGTGTATCTCGGGCGGCCGGGCTTCGCAGCACAAGTAGGACCCAAATGTGTTCCTAAATTTGGACCCAAACTGTGCGAGGAAAAACGACGATTTTAGACCAAAATTTAACACAAATTTAAAGCTGAAACCCAGTTAGAACCTCCATGTTTCATTCTTTGGTCAAAATGGACTTCATATTCGGCCTTCTCGTCCTAAAAAACATGGAAAACAATACCTCACAAGCTCATGTTGCTAAAACAACAAAAATCCTATTTTTACGCTCATTTTTCACCCATAACACCCTTGTATATTCCGATCAGGCTGCAGAGTTTCGGGAATTTTAACTTCAACTGTGAGTGTATCCCTGCTCTTGTAACATTGTTTATCTGTTGCTACGAACTGTTAAAACAGAGGGTACTGGAGTCACATTTTGGTTTATTATTCTGTGAATAATACACCTATGTATTCGCTCAGCAAAAAATTTTTATAACACCCCCTCAAACTTTTTTCTTTTACGTTTCAAGGTGCATACATTCCAAAAATGCAATGTCCGTCCGCCGTACGGCGTCCGCCGTCCGCCGTATCACGTCTACAGGCTTCATTTTCGGTCTAAAAAAATCGTTCTTTCGCACACATGTTCCATTTGGGCCCTAGTTGTGTCCCGAAACTTTTCAGCCCGATCGGAATATACCCAGGGGTGTTATGAGTGAAAATGTGTGTAAAAATAGGTACTTTTTACGTTTTAGCAACATATTGGTAACATGAGCTTCTGAGATATCGTTTTCTATGTTTTTGGGGACGAGAAGACCGAATATGAAGTCGATTTTGACCAAAGAGTGGAAAATTGAGTTCTACCAAATGTTCAGCTCCCAGAATTGATTTTTTATGAGTGAAAAACCTGGGATATCGTCTGAAATCACCATCAGTTTGTATAATAACACTGGAAAAAGTGTCAAGACGTGGTTCAGGACGATTAAATGGCACTACCAATGATCAAAGATAGTTTAAAAAAAAAGAAAAAAAGAGCGTACCTAATTTGTGTTTTGGGGGCCAAAATTAATGGAAACCATCAGAAGTAGCTATTTCGATTATTACGCATGAAAGAAACAATTAATGAACAGCCAGCATTTCTGTAGACCAATAAAATAATAGAATAATAAACCCATGTGACAAGGACTTTGCAGCGTTTTTATGGAGTCACTACTTTTATGTTTCTGCTGGACGCATAATTGATCATATCATCGACGTATCCACCCTCTTACATCATCCCCCTAAGTATGCCCCATCCAACTTGAGTTCCCTGAGATACTTACTATTCACGAAGAACCCGAAAGGCAGGAGAGACAAACGTTGTTCGATATACAGACCTGAATAATATAGTTTAAAAGAAGGGCACAGGGCTGCAAGTTTGGAAAAGGCGGGTGGCTACTCCCAACCTGTAGGTATCTCCTTCATGACTTTTCCTAAACCCTTTTAATAGATCCAAGTTTATCTGAACTTTGCTCTTTCCACCTTCAGGTTTAAGATAACTTTTGCCGCGTTACGGATTGCGCTATAACCAACTTTATCATTATGTCCGCTTTTCAACCCCTTCCCAGTTTTCTTCGTTGGTTAGTTCATCGGTTTGTGGCTGAGTGAAAAGGGTAAATCGATAATGCCAAAATGAATATCGTTTTCTCGTTCGATCACCTCCACCACCAGAACATTTTTTACCGTCGTCCGATTTTTACCGTCGAACATTTTTAGCGAATTTTCGAAGAAAAGGAAGCTATTGTTCTTGGTCCAAAATTTTTAAAACTCGAATTTCCGAAAGATTTTTATACCAAAATCCGTTTCAGACCATCCTGAATTCCCTGCCGAAAGACACCAAAAATTATATGTATATATATATATATATATTTATATATGTATGTGTCATTCCAGACGATAACTCTCGAAAGAATTGAGATAAAAAGTTCAAATTTGCACGAAAAATCTGTCTTGGCAATCGAAAGGCTAAGTTCGAAGATGGGCAGAATCGGGTCACTCTAAGGGGGAGTTTTAGGGGGGGGGGAATTACCCATAAATTCCCAAAATGAAACAGTCTGACAAGTGACACCTCATTTTAAAGGTTTTTGTACGCTGAACACGATGGTGAAATCAGAATTGCGATATCTCATTCCGTTCTCAAACTGGATCACTTTGAAGATGAAGGAACGTGGTTATTTCTTGAGATGTTCTTCCTGGTTCGTCTGCTCTAATCTGATAACGGAATGGGATATCGCAATTCTGACTTCACCATCGTGTTCAGCGTTGGAAAATCTACAAACCGAGGTGTTACTCGGCAAAAAATGGAACAAAAAATTTGTTACGTACCCAATACCTACTCTTCTGGTATTCAAAACATTTTTGATTTTCCCCTCCCCCTCCTTCCACCCCAAATTTTACTTTACGTAAAACTACTCCTGTTTTAATTTTGTATGGTATCAAGTTGGGAAAACATTGGCCGAAAATTAATTTTCAGAAAATTTTAGGCGGAGGAGGAAGATGCCGAAAACTTCGAAAATTCGCTCTATAGCCATGCTGCATGACTGTGGTTTTTTTTTTTTTTGTCTTTTCAATTATTACTGCGAGGCACATGGACATTTCAGACCCCCCCCCATTCATCATAACATTGGTTCAAACAACCTTTCATAATACCGAACAAGTAAAACTTTGCATTTTGGCCATTTTGTAATGTCTGATTCTGTAACTTTAATGGAGCTCCTTCATAGGCTTTATATTATTTCAATCCACAGCTTTGGAGAAGTAACATTTATATTCATAGATCTGTTACTTTTAGTTTATTATTTTCAATAATGAACCTTTGGAATCGAGCATGAAAACCAGATTTAACCCCCCCCCCCCCCCCCCTCATAATCAAAGTGTGATGGTTTCCGTTTCAAGGTACGTAGAATCCGAAAATGGAATGAAATAAAGTTCTGAAAGCCGCGCGCCGTCCGCCGTACGCCGCCCACCGTATCACGCATACCGGCTTCATTTTCGGTCTAAAAAATTCGTTCTTTCGCACACGGAGGGGAGGAGTTACATTTTTTCTCCCATGCTCGATTTATTATTGAAAATAATAAACCAGAAAAATTCCACAAATTCATGTTCTGAAAATTTTGTATCCATTGCAATAGCTTCATTTCTTTGAAAATTCACAGAAGGAAAAGACATCTGAACAACTTCAAGGTGACTAACCTCCACCGTAATGTTACTACCTCAATAATATTTTACTGGTGGAGAACAAAGATCCTGCATACGAGTATTGGCATTCTCTTTCGTGTGTAGTGGACCCAATGTCCTATAGCTCGGTAGGGGTTAGAGGGAAATATAATATAATAAATGTCTGTTATAAAAAAATCCAATATCAACGACCGGAAGGGAAGGATGCGAAACAATTAGTTGAATTATTTAAATAAAGGGTTGTCGGTACCTCCGGAAATGGCGATGATGGTCGTCCTAGGGAAAAACTAAATCCCTTATCTTTCCACCGACCCTATTGCGCCGGAATAATTTGCAGTGTTTTTTATTGGTTACTCCAGGTACGAATTGGTAACCCAAGGCCTTCATAGTTTCAAGTAAACAAATGAGTAGATAGGTGGTATAATCTTTTCATTGCCCTCATTTACCAAGATTCCAAATTAAGTTATAAGTATTTCGTCGTGGTATTTTACTTTACGATGGGGTGGATGGGAACTAATATTATTATTGCAACATTCATATTTTCGATTCAGATCCGCACGCCACACGGGTTCTCGTGTTTTTCATGCAATTCCGTTCAGAAAAACAGTTGCAAGGACGTTTCGTGGATGTCCGTCACAGAACGAACAAGACACACGATGGAGTGCACGGTTATCATGCCAGAATTTGAAAACGGTTGTCTTTTGATTTCCACCGTCAGACGCTCGTGGCCACCAGGTTTTGAGGTGAAGATGCTATTGCTGTCTGTACAGAATAATATAGCAAAAATAAACTAGTTGGTAATAGGGCCCGCTAATACGTAACGCGGCATCAGTGGCACCGGTGAGCGCCATAAACAACTATTAATAATTATGTTATGAAATTCAACCAATTAATTAATAAGGACTCAAGAAATAAGACCGAAGTCAAGAAATAAGACAACTCCAAATATTCTTCCCACTGGCACCATTATTAGCGCCAGATGGAGCAAGGGGTGAAGCCGAACATTGTCAGAAATACAATAATTTATTGTTGAGGCAAGTTACGGGGGATTCGTGCTCAAAAGACCCAAAATTAGCAGGGGTTTGGCATTTTGCGATGACATCGCTGTCGTCGCACAGTGCTGCGGAAATGGAAAAATCTCGCTGCATTTGCGCCGATTCTGAATATACCGTATGTTACTCAGCTATAGTAGCAAGAAAGAAAAAAAAATTCACAATGTTTCCCATTCGCACCACCGGTTTTCTCTTGGAAGAAACCCAAATGCTGCGGCGATTGAGACCAACCAGAGCTCTCAAGTCATGTGGAAATTTTTCTGAATTTTCATAAGGCTGCAACGTAGCGACAGTTACAGCCCAGACCAAGAACACAAAAGAAAAACTTAGAAAATCCTCTGTTGTGGTATCCTCCCAGAACCACAACCCTTGTATGTAGAAATAAGATCTCGCCAAATAAACCAAGAAGTGGGGACAGAAGGCGCAAGAGAACCGAGGGCCAGCCTGGAGGTCCCCACCATCCTCTACTAGCTAGAGGATGGAGGGAGACAGCTCCCAAGCATATAAAAACTCGCCTCCTGCACCTTTTTACTCATTCTACGCTCTCCTCTAGTCGCTGACTACTCTCTCTCCTCCTTACCTCGTCTCTCTCTCATACACCCAAAAGAATCCGTGAATGGTGGTGGTACGCCCATAACCAACGGACAAGCTTCCTAAAAGATCTCGGGCATGGTGGTGGTCCGCCCATAACCAAACCGAGCACACTCCAAAAAGATCCTGGGCATGGTGATGATTCGCTCATAACCAAATCAGGCAACGACCCTAAAAGATTCAGTGAATGGTGGTGGTCCGCCCATAACCAACTGACACATCCGAAAAGATCCCGGATCATGGTGGTGATTCGCTCATAACCAAATTCCGGGCACATCCTCCCTCACACCGCTCATGGTGGATGTACGCTCAAACACATTCATCACATCCTCAAAAATCATGGCTAAGCTTGAGAGCTGGAGTTTGTCTCAATCGATATAGAATTGGTTTGCTTAATATTAACCTGACCCTTCAGGTTTTTGCGATGGGACCCCCCGCCGAAAAGCGACAGGAAAAAGTGAGACCAAAAATAGTGAGACCAAATAGTGAGACAAAAGTAGCGCGTATTTTAACAATGATTTTCACTTACAACCGAGTAGTTGCTAGGGAAATGAAACTTCTTTCATTTTCATCGGACAAAAATCGTTTTCCATTCGTTGGAAAGCTCTTCATTTATCACGAATGTATTTCGTATTTGTTCTTGGTATTTATATCCTAGTTTCATAATATAACTATATAAATGAATGTTGTAAATGGATAGTAAACAATGACGCTTGTTTGGTTGTCACTTGGTTGTAGTAAACTACGCGGCTAAAGCATGTTCCATGTTTCTTGAATTTTAGCCGTAGGCTAACCTGAAGGGTCAGGTACACCACATTTTAGCCGTCAGGCTTTAAGCGGAAGTCATCCGGGGGTGCAGGGGGCGAAGCCCCCGCCGAGGCGCGCAGCGCCGAGTTTTTCTTCCAGATTACTTAGGATTTTGACAGGAAAATGCGTATTGAGAATTAGCGTATTTCCTATAATCATGGAGCGTAGCATAGTTTTCTCCCCACAGAAAATGGCATTCTAACCGTGGTAGAAAATGGTGAGGGTGTGATGGAGTGTGAGGTATTGAATGACGTGCTCGGAAGGTTACCACCACACCGGTTATACCCTGAAGGCTTCACCAGTCAGGTTACACCACTCTACAAGATCTTTTGTAAAGGAGGTGCTTGGAAGGTTCCACCACATCTGTTACGAAGTCTTTTCGAGTGAAAGGAAGGTAGTGAGTGAGAGGGAGAGAAGTCATCGACTTGAGGTGAATGCATAGAATGAAGAATCCTGGCCGGAGCACGGGTTTTATAGGGCTTGTTCCACCCTCCTCCCGTCCTCCGACCGGCTGTGAACGTTCTCCGTGTCAGGTAGACCCCTTCCTTCTACTTGGTTTATTGAGTGTAATCTGATCGTAAAGGTTTGAGTGGTATAGGTGGGTACCACAACACTAACTATACAGCGAATTGTGGCGGTCCGGTGAGTAGGTATACGTCATTTAAACTGTCAAGTTTTAGGACAGACATTATTTTATAAAATAACGAGTTTAAATATAAGTAACATGAATAAAAGTTCGACACTTGAAATACTCAACGGATATCTTCTTTCTAGTTCAGGGAAGTGGTGAGGAGCTGCAGCGTCATATTCCCTAATGTGAGCCAAAACCACGCATGTGAGGGATACCAACAAATCATAGCACTGTCGGCTTCAACTAGAGTCATGTCCTGTGAGGTTTGCAACAAAAGCCTCTGCAACGATTACGTACCCCAAAACAGATACGCCTCGTCGACCATCGGTAATAGTGCGTGGCCCCTGGTGGTAATCATTATCTTAATGTCGATTATAAAATTCTACATTTACTGAGAAACTGAGAATTCGCTCATAAGGTCACAAGCTATGCTAAGCGATCCGCACACTTAACAAACGAACAAATAAGCATGCTGAAGCCGGATATCTGGTTAAATTCAGCTGCAAGAGATGAGGAGGATGGCACATGGACCTGAGTTTCGACCCTGCCAAATTTCCCCATTCGCCCCATCTAGTCATGTTCAGTAGCTTCTTCATAATAACAATAATATAATCAAATTATGTAAAATGCCTGCCGAGTGAGTGGGTTTATAGTTCACCCTCATTGCTACTTTGATTCATACTGCAAAGCGAGCGGGTCCAATCAGAACTCCTTAATTCACAAAACATCCCAGGAATCACCTTTTCAATTAACTTCTCAAATTCCTCAGCGTAATCTGCCCAACAACAAAAATTTTTAATTGGCACTTCATTGATTTATTATTTTCAATAATGAGCCTTTGAATCAAGCATGAAAAAAAAAAAAAAAAAAAAAAAAAAAAAAAAAAAAAAGTAACCCCCTCAAAATTAGATGGTTTTACGTTCCAAGGTAAGTAGAATCCCAAAATGCAATAAAAATTTTCTGTCTGTCCGCCGTAAGCCTAACAAGATAACAACAGATTTAACAGTAACAAGATTTTGTCGCCCATGCCAAAACACGCTGCAAATTCCTTGACACATGGGTCTATTATTCTACTGGACATACCTACAGAAATTTAAGCTGTTCATTTATTGCTTCTTTCGTGTGCAATAACTGAAATAACTATTTTTGATGGCTTCCACCATTTTGGCACCCAAAACACGAATTAGGTTCCTATTTTTTTTACAAATTATCTCTGATCATTGATAGTGCCATTTAATTGTGCTGATTCATCTGCTGATACAACTTCAAGTGCAATGATGATGGTGCGACGGTTATTTCAGACATTTTCCCAGGTTTTTGCCTTATAAAAAGTGAATTTTGGGATATGGACCTTCCTTACAACCTCAATTTTTATTCTTTTGGTCAAAATCAACTTTATATTCAGTTTTCTCGCCCTAAAAGACATGGAAAACGAAACGTCGCAAGCTCATGTTGTTACTAAAACACCAAAAAACCCTATTTTTACACCCATTTTTCACCTATAACATCCTTGGGCATATTCCAATCGGGCTGCGAAGCTTCGGTACACAACTAGGGCCCAAGTGGAGCCAGCGTGCGAACGAGCGATTTTTAGACCGAAACTGAAGCAGATATGGACGGTACGGCCGACGACGTACGGCATTATGGACATTGCATTTTGGTTTATTATTCTGTGAATAATATGTGTAAAATAGCATTCACAGTTAATTGAGACTAAAATATATTTTTATAATATAAACAACATCATAATCCGATCGTTGGTAACTCGCCAACCAAACTGTAGTAGTGTAGTGACTCTACATCTTTTCCCCCTCCTCTTCCGGCTCTTCAGTCCGCTGCTCTAATCTGATCTGCATGTTTTCTCTCCTCCTTCCCATCCACGAGAACATGATAAGACAAGTCCCCTGTTCTACGCGTTATCCTACCCCGTGTGTATCCAGATGATGTCTTGTTTACAACCCACACTTCCTGCCCCTCGTCGAATTCTCTCCACTTAGTTCCTTTGTCCCGATTTAATTTTTGATTCATCAGAGCCCCTTCCACATTTTGCCCAATTGAAGGCTTCAAGAGATCAAACGGTGTCCGCATACGGCGATGGAACAGTATTTCGGACGGAGAACGTTTTGTTGTGCTGTGTGGAGTGGTTCTATAGGCTATCAGAAAATTTCTCACCCTCTCTACTATTGACCCTCCCTGTCTGGATGCTTTCACTCTGCTCTTGAAAGTGCGCACCGCCCGTTCTGCCAACCCATTTGACCTGGGATGATACGGAGTTACCCTTATATGCTTTATCAACGATTCTTTGCAGAACTCCTGAAACTCTCCCGATGTAAACTGCGGTCCGTTGTCCGACACAATAGCCACGGGGAGTCCAAACCTCGCAAACATTTCTTTCAACGCTTCAATTGTCGTTCGGGCTGTCGCTTTCTTCAGTTGTATCACTTCCAACCACTTTGAAGTTGCGTCAACCACTACCAACCAGTAAGATCCTTCAAATGGACCTGCAAAGTCCAGATGGAGCCTCGTCCAAGGTCGTTCTGGAACATTCCACGAGAAAATTGGAGCTTCTTCTGGTTTTTGTCGCCCCTCTTGGCATGCTCTACATTCCTTTGCGAACCTCTCAATTTCTGCATCCACTCGTGGCCACCAAACATGCATTCTAGCCATGTCCCTCATTGCTCGTATGCCCGGATGTCCAGCATGCAGCATCTGTAAAAAATTGCCTTGCACCTTTCTTGGTGCCACTATACGACCGTTCCATAGAAATATGCCTTCCTCTATGGATAGCTCCTCCCGTTTTTCAAAGTATGGGAGTAACCTGGTATCCATATCCTTCTTTTCAGGCCATCCTCCTTCCATGAATTGCCGTATTTTTTGTAGGTCGATGTCTTGCCTTATTGCTTCTTTTAATTCCTTCTTGTTAACAGGGCTTCCTTGCAATCTGATGTGGAGTAACTGTATTCCCTTGGGTTTACCACTTTTTTCGATCCCTGATGCTTCCACCCCTTCCATCGGCAGCCGCGACAATGTATCTGCTATACAATTATCTTTGCCCTTTATATGCTCCACCTTAAAGTTGTAGCTCCTCAAAATCAACGCCCACCTGATTAGCCTGTTTGCCGCTATCTTCGGAATTTCTCTCTCCTCTGACAGAATCCTCATCAACGGCTTGTGGTCTGTCCTCAGTATGAATTCTCGTCCACGAAGATATTGGTCAAACTTTTTAACGGCAAACACCAATGCCAATGCTTCTCTGTCGATTGCCGAATATCTGGTCTCTGCTTGATTCAAAACCCTGGATGCATATGCTATAGGCTTCTCTTCCCCTCCTGGGAACCGATGCCACAGAACTGCCCCTACGCCTTTTCCACTGGCATCTGCTGAAACTCCTAGTGGTACCTGTAATGAATAATGAACCAGAGCCCCTGCCCCACTGATCTTCTGCTTGAGCTTTTGAAATGCCTCCTCGGCTTCTATGGTCCATTTCCATTTCATACCCTTCCTTGTCAAACTATGTAGTGGTGCACATTCACTTTGTAAATTATCTATGAACCGTGAATAGTAGTTGACAGTTCCCAAGAATGACTTAAGCTCCTGCACATTTGCTGGTGGAGGCATCTTGGCTATGGCTTCAATCTGTTCTTTAACTGGCTGAATTCCATTCTCGTCCAACACATGGCCCAGGTACTTTACACTCCTTTGTAGCCACTTGCATTTAGCTTCTTGTGTTCTAATCCCCGCCTTATCCAACCTTGCTAGCACCTCTCCTATAGCATTGAAGTGCTCTTCTTCTGTGCGCCCTCCTAAAATGATGTCATCCAAATACCATGCCACATTTGGTACCCCAGTGAGAATCGCATCCATTGTCTTTTGAAATTTTTTCGGAGCAAAGCTCACACCAAATGGCAATCTTTTATACCTGTAGTACCCCTTGTGTGTAGCCAGCCCCAAACAATTTCGTGACGCTTCCTCAACTTCCAGCTGTAAGTAAGCGTCTTTTAGATCTATCACGGAGAAAATTGTGCTCCCAGTGAGTTTGGTCACAATCTCGTCGAATGTAGGCATTGGGTGTTCTTCCCCCACAACATGAGGGTTGATCGTCACTCTAAAATCCCCACAGATCCTGATTGAACCATTCGACTTAACTGCTATTACAACGGGTGCTGCCCATTCTAAAGCATTGGTTGCTGTATCCACTAGCTCTATTATACCCTGCTCTTCCAGTCTCTTCAACTCGTCCTCCACTGCTTGTCGCATAGCAAATGGAACTGGTCGTGCTCGAAACACTTTAGGCTCAGCTCCCTCTCTTATCCTAACCCTTACTGAATGGCCCACAATCTTTCCTGATCCTTCCCGAAACACTGCCTTGTATCTAGCTTTGATTTGTTCCAACCGTTCAACTTGTTCTTTCCTCGCCCCTTCCCCGTTCTTTACTCCACAAATCCTAGCACCCTCTGGCATAGGGATATTAAACTTGATTGCCCAATCTAAACCAAATAATGGAGTATCATCGGAATCCACAACTACCAAGTTCAGTGTCTTTACCTTATCCCACGCTTTAACATTCACCTTGGCTTGTCCCAACGTGGTTATAGGAATACCAGTGTAAGCCACCAGGCTATCAGTTGGCTGCAATTTCGGAGCTCCTATACGTCTCCACCACCGTTTCCCAATCACTGTTTGTGCTGCTCCCGAATCATAGAGCATTTCACAGTCTCGACCATTTATTGCAACTCGCAACATGACTTTGCTTCCCAACGCCATAACTTGATTTGTATCGCTTCCGCTTTCATCATTTGTATCTATTTCAGATCCCTTTCGAACATTTCTTGTTATACGATTTCTAATTACCACCGCACGCTTTCTTGAAACACATACTCTTGCAAAATGACCAGTCCTACTACAAGCCCCACACTCTTGACCTTCCGCCGGACAACTGACTCCCTCTTTGTGTTTCAAAAGTCCACAACTCAAACAATCATTTTCTGGATATAACTTCCTAGGTTCGAATCTATTTTTTCTTTGCTCCGGCCTATTCTTCAACCGCTCCTTTTCCTTATATTTCCCTTTTACTTCCCTGATGAAGGAATTGTCTTTGTTTGAGCCCTCTAATGCCTGAAGTTTTGTCCGTTGTGCTTGTGCGCGTTCAAGCCCTATAGCTGTTGTCTCTACTTGCTGAAATGTCGCATTGTTGTTCGGATGCAGTCTAATGAGCCCCTCCTGCCATTTAACGTCGTTTATTCCAATCACCAGCTGATCTCGTAATCGTTCCTCGAGGTTTTCACCAAACTCGCATGTTCCAGCCAATGTTCTCAACTTATTTACAAATTTAGCCACTGTCTCACTGTTGTCTCGAGTTTGTAGAGCAAAAGCTCGTCGTTCGGCAAAAATGCACGTTGCCTTCACATAATACCTTTCGAGTACTGTTTTTAATTGTGTGTAAGAAATTGTACTCACCTCTTTTGGCCGGAAACGGTCCACCAGCATCTTGAATGGCCCAGCTCCTATCGACGACAGTAGTAGTATACTCCAGAAGTTTTCTGGAATAGTCCTACCCATTATGTACCGTTTGACCACCACCTCAAACCGACTGATGTAGTAGATCCATGTTTCCTCCTCTTCATCGAACTCACCAAACTTGAATGTCTGCATTAGACGGTCAAGAAATTGCTTTTGTGATGCTGGCGTCTCAGCATCACCACTCCCTAATCCTCTCGACTCTTCCTCTTCATTGCCTACCGGCGATGCTGGCGTCTCAGCATCACCACTCCCTAATCCTCTCGACTCTTCCTCCTCATTGCCTACCGGCAGTAGACTCTGTCTCCTCGTGTGTCGTGGCATTCTGTGGTTTTTGTTTAATGTCCGCAGCGCCAATGTAAAATAGCATTCACAGTTAATTGAGACTAAAATATATTTTTATAATGTAAACAACATCATAATCCGATCGTTGGTAACTCGCCAACCAAACTGTAGTAGTGTAGTGACTCTACAATATGCCTATGTATTCGCTCAGCAAAAAAGTTTTATAACAACCACTCAACATTTTTTCTTTTACGTTTCAAGGTGCGGAGATTCAAGAAATGTCTGTCCTCCTACCCGCATCGTCCATATCTTCTTTATTTTCTGTCTAAAAAATTCGTTCTTTCGCACACATGCTCCATTTGGGCCGTAGTTGTGTCCCGAAACTTTGCAGCCCGATCGGAATATACCCAGGGGTGTTATGGGTGAAAATTTTGTGTATAAATAGGAAAAAAGGAAAATTTAGTGAAATGAGATTTTGATGTACCTTTTTCCATGTTTTTTAGGGCGAGAAGACCGAATATGAAGTCGATTTTGACCAAAGAGTGATGAACTGAGGTTGTAACTAAGGTTCAGCTCCCAAGATTCCTTTTTTGTGAGTCAAAAACAGGAAAATTTAGTGAAATGAGCTTTTGAGATACATCTTTTTCCATGTTCTTTAGGGCGACGAGACAGAATATGAAATCGATTTTGACCAAAGAGTGACCAACTGAGGTTGTAACGAAGGTTCAGCTCCCAAGATTCATTTTTTGTGAGTCAAAAACCTGGGAAATCGTCTGAAATCACCATCAATCAAAAAGTGTCAAAGGTTGAATAAAGACAATGCATTATCATTGATAATTTGGAAAAAAAGGAGCTAATTCGTGTTTTGGAGGGCCAAAATTGGTGGAAACCATCAGAAATAGCTATTTCAATTATTGCACATGAAAGAAACAATAAATGAACAGCCACCATTTCTGTAGGTATGTCCAACAGAATAATAAACCCATGTGACAAGGACTTTGCAGCGTTTTTGGAATCCATGACCCTTGAGACGCAAAAGAAAAAACACTGCAAAGTCCTTGTCACATGGGTTTATTATTCTATTGGACTTACCTACAGAGAGGTTGGCTGTTCATTAATTGTTTCTTTCATGCGTAATAATCGAAATAGCTACTTCTGATGGTTTCCATTAATTTTGGCCCCCAAAACACAAATTAGGTACGCTCTTTTTTTTCTTTTTTTTTTAACTATCTTTGATCATTGGTAGTGCCATTTAATCGTCCTGAACCACGTCTTGACACTTTTTCCAGTGTTATTATACAAAATGATGGTGATTTCAGACGATTTCCCAGGTTTTTCACTCATAAAAAATCAATTCTGGGAGCTGAACACTTGGTAGAACTCAATTTTCCACTCTTTGGTCAAAATCGACTTCATATTCGGTCTTCTCGTCCCCAAAAACATAGAAAACGATATCTCAGAAGCTCATGTTACCAATATGTTGCTAAAACGTAAATAGTACCTATTTTTACACACATTTTCACTCATAACACCCCTGGGTATATTCCGATCGGGCTGAAAAGTTTCGGGACACAACTAGGGCCCAAATGGAGCATGTGTGCGAAAGAACGATTTTTTTAGACCGAAAATGAAGCCTGTACACGTGATACGGCGGACGGCGGACGGACATTGCATTTTTGGAATCTATGCACCTTGAAACGTAAAAGAAAAAAGTTTGAGGGGGTGTTATAAAAATTTTTTGCTGAGCGAATACATAGGTGTATTATTCACAGAATAATAAACCAAAATTCCGAGGGGGTGTAATAAAAATACTTTCCTGGTCGAATACATAGGTGTATTATTCACAGAATAATAAACCAAAATTCCGAGGGGGTGTAATAAAAATACTTTCCTGGTCGAATACATAGGTGTATTATTCACAGAATAATAAACCAAAACCCCAACCAACAAAATAATAATTCCTTGATGTGCAGTACCGGAGGTATGCAAATACACATTTGCAAGAGCTGCGGCAAACCATCACTTGAATGGCTCGTGGAAACTTCTTCAAAATCGTACGAACATAAATGGGGATGTAGACATTACTAGGATTACATGTTAGCGCTCACCACACACACCCACAATAATATTCTGACTTCGACTTTTGCAGAAACAAATTTTATTGGGATAAATGTCTAAAACATTACAGCTGGTGGTAGGTTTTGTGAAACTTCAATGTTAACACAATACATTAAGATAGACAATCAGGCTAAGGCAAAGCGAATGTTACTGGATAGAAGTAAGATAATTATTCTAATAAGTTACTAATGAGGAATTTCAACGGCGTGTAAATGGGCGGTGTGACAAAGGGAGGCAACGACTATGACAACCGATCCCGCTGTCATCGATTAATTTCAGCGTTCCAGCTTATCTCCCTCGATTTTCAATCCCCCTGTGACCGGTAAATCACCGAATACCGATCCCCCTCACCAATGCGACTGGCTTCCTTTCTGAACGAAAAATTCCGTTGTTATAGCATTTCGAACAAACGAAACAATTCAAACCCATACACCAAAAGCTGCAGATTATTACACAGAGGTTTATTATTTACCTTCATAGAAGCACCTTCTGTGTAGATCACTGTTTTCTGTGGTCAATACTCACCAGCTCCACCCAGGAAAGCCCTAAATTGAGTGTTGCAGCCGGCCCCGGAATTACTGATTCATAAAAATTCGCGGAATTCAATAATTCAGTATTAATTATTTGTTTTTATATGAAGCATAATGTTTGTTCAAGTGACAAAAGTACCTCTCAACAAAATCCAAAACAGCCATCATTCTTCAAATGAAACAATACCACATAGAACAACCAACTCGACTTCATACAGCCAACCGTGATTATAATCAGATGTTCCCTAGCTAATGATATATCTGGGCCTAATTTATACCGTCTCATTCACGATCATGTTGTCAAAGTTTTAGGTGCAAAAGAATAATGCTCCGGGTGGTCTCAAAAAACTCTTTAGATTGAGATCAATTTAAAAACGTTTAAAAAAAAAACCAGTCATGCAGCATGACTTAATGAGCGAATTTTCAAAGAAATATTCGAATTAATGGCTATGGTTTTGAATAAAGGAAAACTTCTTCCTCCTACTGTTAGTACCTAAATTGAATAATTTGAAATAGATTTTTTCTTTCGTCTTCCTTCTAGTAATACGTGGGCCGGTACTTGTCTATCTATGAAGGTATCATAACAATTATATGTCAAATGGTAAATTCAAGGAGTTGTACTAATCGTTTGCCTCCCCCTTTTTTGCTTCGAACTCTCGTCTTCAATTAATACTTCTCACATTTTTCAATCTGACCACTCTAAGGGGGTGGGGGGGGGGGGTAAGAGATTAAAGATTATCCTAGTTTTGGGTAATTTTTGCGCACTTTAAATGCTCTAATTTAAGAACGGATTTAGATATCTAAAATCCGATTTCACCATCGTGTTCAGCGTGCAAAAACCTTTAAAATGAGGGGTCACTTGTTGGAAAATAACATTTTGGGGATTTTTGGGTAATTTTTGCGCACTTTAAATGCGCCAAAACCCTCCTTAGAGTAGGCCAATTTCGCCCATCTTCGAACTTAGCCTTTCGATTGCCAAGATAGATTTTTTGTGCAAATTTGAGCTGTTTATCTCAATTCTATCGAGAGTTATCGTCTGGAGTGACACATATATATATATATATACATATAAAAAAGTGTTAAATTTCAGGAATCGTTTTAGAATGGTCTGAAACGGATTTCTATGAAGAAAATTTCCAAAAATTTATATTATTTAAATTTCGAAGCCATTGCAATAGCTTCAATTTCTTTGAAAATTCGCTAAAACCATACCCTTCTACTAGGTTTTCGAGCTACGGGTTTCTGAAAATTTCAACCCCTATTTTTAACCCCTTCTGACAGTAACGCCGAGCTTCGCGGACCAACTAGATCCCAGATGGGACATACAAACCAAAATAAATTCATTAATTTTGGCTCATGGTAACTAAGAAAAATGCGAAGTACGAACAGACATTTTTTATTCCATTTCCGGATTCTACATACCTTCAATAGCCAACATTTCATATTCGCGCATGCGCAGACGAAATTTACCTACTGTACGATTCCAATGAAATTCATACGGAACTATCATAGTCTTATTCCTGACCGACCCTCCAAGTTTGAACTCTTCTCAACACTATTCAAGGTAGTTATGGTAGTTTCAAGTATTTCAAGTTTGCGCATGCGCAGACGAATGTTACAGAATGTTTTCAATGATTATGGTACGGGACCATCTGTGACCCAACCCGCACCTGTTCTCCACATTTCAGCTCATTTCGGCCATTGTTTCGTGTAGTTATGGGCGTTACAAGGAATTGTTCACAGACAGACAGACGCACAGAGAGACAGACACACAGACGGACAGACACGGAACCAGAAACATTCCTTGACGTCTGAAACGTAAAATGCGATTGGAAATTTTCATTCTGAAAGACCTAAACTTTGTTTGACTCTTGCACAAATACAATAATATAAACCGCTCTTGTGACCCATACACCCTGCACAACGGTTTATTATTTTGTATAGAATACCCTTCTGTTACAGACCACAGCTCTCCGTATAGATAACCCTTTATATAATATATAATGTACTATCTATACATATCATGTAGATCGGAGACCCTCCGTAGGTTAGTACCTAACCCCGTACTCGTCAATAGGTACCTACCAAATCACGAATTAAATGTTGCTAAAATAATACAGCCGATGACAGCAACTAAAATGGCAAAAATAAACGGAGATAATGAAGTGATGAAGGGAAATTGTTGATGTGGAGTGAAATGGATCCCCTTCTGCGTAGATCACTGTTTTCTGTGGTCAATACCTACCTTCGTGGTCATGTATAATGAACCGTTGTGTAATAACTTGCCCATCAATAATACTTCAACGGTTATTCAACGGTGGTCCGATCAACAAAATCCAGCCCCTTCTTGGTTGATGAACCGTTGTGTAATAATTTACCGTTGTGAAATAATTTACCGTTATGTAATAATTTACCGATGTGTAATAATTTGCCGTTGTGTAATAAGTTGCCGTTGTGTAATAATTTACCACTGTGTAATAATTTACCCATCAAGAATACTTCAACGTTTGTTCAAGTTACAAAAGTACCGATCAACAGAATCCAGCCCCTCTTGGTAGATGAACCGGTGTGTAATAATTTACCGTTGTGTAAAAATTTGCCATTGTGGAATAATTTACCATTGTGTAATAATTTACCCATCAATAATACTTCAACGTTTGTTCAAGTTTCAGAAGTACCTACCAACTAAATCCAATAGTCCGTCACTTATCAAATGAAATAATATCGCAGAACAACCAACTCGACTTCATACAGCCATCCTTGATTATAATCAGGTGCTCCCTAGTTATGATATCCGGGCCGGATTTATACCGTTTGATTCAAGATCGTGTTGACGAAGCTTTTTGGTGCACACGAACGGCTGGACGTACAATGCTCCGGGTGGTCTCAAAATAGAGAGTTTTTGCAACACACTCGTGACGAAACGAAACGGAAAACGACACCGAAACGGAAATGGCGGATAGGGCGACCGAAGTCAGATGCTAACCTTTTTCGGTTCAGTTTTCGTTCAGCTTTGGCGTCTACCGGCTTGTGGAGTCACGCTAACGTTATGTCAACCTCTCTTTCATCCATTTTACTCTGTGGTGAATACAAATATCTATGTCCACACATGTCGTCAAGTCTGCCAAGACGCCAAGAAGCAGCTGTGAATACGACGCTCAACATTTTTATTTTCCAAGGAAAACAGAAGAAGGTAGGTAGCGTTATACAGATGTAAGGTTAAATTACGTTTCGTCATATCAACACGACGAAAGCTGACACCGCGAGATCCCGGTATTTTTCGTCGTCACGGTTCGTCAAACTTTTCGGTGTCTTAAGTGCGCATGCGCAGCACTGCTTTCGTTTCGTTCGTTTCGTCGTGAGTGTGTTGCAAAAACTCTCTATTATGTTTAGCTCAAGACAAATTTAATAACGTAAAAAAAATCATACCCTTCTATCGAAAGTTTTCGAGCTACGGCGTTCTGAAAATTTCAACCCCTATTTTGAGCCCCTTACAGTTGACTGACAGTAAGTAACGTCGAGCTTCTTGAGGACCAACTAGACCCCGAACGGAACCTATAACCCGAATTTCATCAATTTTGTTTCATGGCCTAACTAAGAAAAGTGGCCCGTACGGCGTACGGCGGACGGACAGAATTTTTTTTATTGCAGTTTTGGATTCTACATACCTTGAAACGTAAACCATCAAATTTTGAGGAGGGGGGGGGGTAGCTTTTTTTTCATGCTCGATTCCAATGGTTCATTATTGAAAATAATAAACCAAAAATCCAGAAGGACAAATAATAGCAGTGGTGGGTTAGGATCACTAATCAGCAGCAGGGGTGGGATCACTAATGAACTATTCGAATCGGGTGACCGATCCTCTCAAATGAAAAATAAATAAAACACGTTCGATCATTACTTCCCAATGAATAAGGTAAGTACAAACATGCATAGTGATGAAGGTGGCAATGGCCTATAATCATCTAGCAGTCGGCATACGTAGAGGCAGCAAATAGATACCTGCTTACACTACGTAGGAAATATGATTATGCACAGAAATTTACCTTTGTAGTTCTGGAGGATTCATAAAAAAGAAGTATTGATTCCTTTGTTGAACGAATCACGAATGGCAACCGATGATCAACACGGGTCAATCAATTCACTCGCGTCATGTTCAACTGCCCATAATACGTCACTAAAACACATCTCTGAAATAGATGTCTGATTTGACCGTTCCTACCACACCAGAAGCAGGAGGAGAACTGCACCCCAAACCGAATGACTGAAAATTTAAAAAAAAAAAAAAAAGGCTTATGGCAGGGTGACCAGAAGGGGGACTTTGGGATCAGCCAATCAGACACCAGTATTTAGTGTGGCGTGATCCCTGTCCAAACAATGCAGGACCTTTCTATTCCCAGTTCACAGGTTCTCGAACCTGAGTGTTCCATGAACTACGAACCCCTCAGCATTAGTCGAACTAACCAGGTAGGCAGACCCAGCTTATTTCCGTTCCCCTTTCACATCTTTTGACTGTTGATATTAATTATAACTTATTCCTCCTCTTTTTTCGTCAAAGAGAAAAAACTTTCTCGTGCCACAAATTGCACGTATTTCCACCACAAAAATTATATTTATGTATTTAAAATAAGTAATTTCAGGTCTACTGAAGACCTTTTATTTTGTGTATACTCAACAGACGTCAAAACTTGCTATCTAGGTACATGTGCGTTCTGGTATCACGAAGTCGCCATGGAGTGGCGCTGACAATTCTAAATAGGTAACATCTAATTATGAGTCTTACTGCTCTCTAGTCTCTAGCTATACCTGTACTTATTAGATTACGTAAAATCTCTGTACAACTTATGGGAACACGATGATTGATCGTAACACGAGGTCTCCGCGAGGCCTGACCAGGGGCGGATCCAGAATTTTTTTCCGGAGGGGGTCACAGGGTAGGACAATATAAAATACACTGCCAAGGTGATGGCACAGGAGCTTCCTCGTCACAATCAGAGTGACCCATTATAAAATAGAACAGACTCGGAAGCAAAATAACATAACATTACATTACATTACATAACATTACATAACGTTAAATATACATATTACATAACATTACATTACATAACGTAACATTACATAACATTACATGAAATATACATATTATACATAACATGACTTCCATAATACATTACGTCCATTATACATAACTAGCCTGACCGCTCGCTTCGCTCGCTATATCCGAGATTCGCTGTACGCAGTATCGTGGAACCAACAAACGACGGAAAAATCCCATACCCTACCGGGTATTTGTGCCCAATTTTATCAAAATCCGTCAAGCCATTCAGGAGTTGACCATGGTCGACCATATTTCCGCTATGGTCAGGGAATTAAAAATGCGCCTACGTTCAACTTGGGAGGCTACCGGATATTGGTGCCAAATTTGGTCGATATCCGTTGAGCAATTCGGGATTCGACCATGGAGGGGCCCATGGATGCGCTATGGTCGACCGCGGGGGTAGTCCGAAGGGTCGATCGTAGATAGAATTTCACGTAGATTACGAATACGCGATAAAAAATAGGGGTTACCATTTCAATTAACGAAGTTGACCATGGTCGACCATAGTTCCGCTATGGTCAGGGAATTAAAAATGCGACGTTGCACAACTTGGGAGCCTACTGGATACTCGTGCCAAATTTGGTCGATATCCATCAAGCCATTCAGGAGTTGACCATGGTCGACCATAGTTCCGCTATGGTCAGGGAATTAAAAATGCGACGTTGCACAACTTGGGAGCCTACTGGATATTCGTGCCAAATTTGGTCGATATCCGTTGAGCAATTCAGGAGTTGACCATGGTCGACCATAGTTCCGCTATGGTCAGGGAATTGAAAATGCGACGTTGCACAACTTGGGAGCCTACTGGATATTCGTGCCAAATTTGGTCGATATCCGTCGAGCCGTTTGGCCGTGCATAGAAGGACAGACAGACAGACAGAGCGCATGCGTAGGCCGAACCGCTGGCTCTATCATGTTGAATTTTATATGGGACCTCAATGGGCCCTACCCGCTTAATCCCTGAGAATTACATTGAAATTGGGTGAAATCTTTGGTTACTACGGCTGTAACAAGGAAATTGAATCTATTTCACGCCAGCGCATGCGCAGAGCGCACCGAGGGTCCGATCATGCTGAAATTCATACTGGAACTCACTAGGCCTTGTCCAAACAACCCTTGAAAATTTGAGCGAAATTGAATCAAAATTGTGAAAGTTATGCGTGTTTGTTGAATTTAACGTTAGCGCATGCGCAGGGCGTACCGCTGGATCAATCATGTTGAAATTTGTATGGGACCTCAAGGGGCCATATCCGCACCATCCCTCAAAATTTGAGCTGAATCAATTCAAAATCGTGGAAGTTATGGCTGTAACAAGGAAATGCGGACAGACTCACAGACTCACAGACCGACAGACACGGAACCAAATTTGTTCAGTAGGCTTTGAAACGCAAAATGCAAGTGGAAATTTTGATTTCTGAAGACAAAAATTTTTTGGCTCACGAAAGTGAACACAAGGCTTCCGCTGCTTCGCAGACTCGGAAGCAAAATAACAAAATAACCAAACGAACAATACAAACCGAATTTTCAACCTTATGCCTAAACTCGTCCAATTGTCTACTTACAAAATTAATTGTATTTATTTATAAAATTCATTGTTTATGTAAAAAATATTTTTCAATATCTATTAATTATTTAACTGATAAATGTATTTATTTTCAATTTTCTTCTAAAAAAGTGTCCTAATGTGTTTTCAAACAAATTGGCGCATTTTATGGCAGCGTAGCTAACTTCAGAGTTTGCAAATCAAAACATTGAAACCACAACAATCTATTGTTGATCTCAGTGAGTTCAGTACCTATCGTTTTTACTGAATTTGGCAGGAAAGAAAACGAAAACGAAACAAAAACAAGATAATAATTAACAAAAATAAGAAGAAATAAACAAGGTGTAATTTGACGGATACACCAAGGTAAATTTATTGACATAATTGTATATAAAGTAACATTGGTAGGACCAAGTGTACGATTATATTCGACTAATTTTGACATTTTTGATCGAATCTTTTTAGATTTTGGTTTATTATTTTCAATAATGAACCATTGGAATCGAGCATGAAAAAAAAAACGCTGCAAATCCCTGCACAACGGTTTATTATTTTGTATAGAATACCCTCCTGTTACAGATCACAGCTCTATGTATAGATAACCCTTCTATATAATATGATATGTACTATTCTATTATATACATATTATGTAGATCGCAGACCCTCCGTAGGTTAGTACCTAACCCCGTACTCGTTACTAGGTACCTACCTAAATCACGAGTTAAATGTTGCTAAAATAATTCTGCCGATGACAAACAGTACCTAACAAAAAGAAACACACATAATGAAGTTCTGAAAAGAAATTGTTGATGAGGAGTGAAAAAAGTTGCAAAAGTACCTACCAACAAACTCCAGCCCCTTATACGTAGATGGTATAATGAACCGTTGTGTAATAATTTACCGTTGAGTAATGATTTACCGTAGTAATAATTTACCCATCAATAATACTTCAACGTTTGTTCAAGTTTCACTACCTACCAACAAACTCCAAAAGAGCCATAATTTTTCAAGCGAAATAATATCACAGAACAACCAACTCGACTTCATACTCCGCCAATATAATCAGGTGATCCCTACCAATGATTGGCCGTATTCACAAATGCCTATTGTGGGCGCGTCTCTGGTTACGAGATTTGGTTTGAATTGTATACAATTTCATTCACACTGGAGTCGAAAATGCCTGTCGGTGCAAACTTCGGGGCCTTACTGTGAACGAACGGCTGGACGTACGATGCTCCGGATGGTCTTAAAAAACTCGCAAGTTCAAGAACTATTTAAAACCGTAAAAATATTTACGTAAAATAATGGTATAGGCGTTTTGAAAATTTCAACCCCTATTTTGAACTCCTTACAGATGACTCACAGTAACGTCGAGCTTCGAGGACCAACTAGACGCCGAACGGAACCTATAACCCGAATTTCATCAATTTTTTTTCATGGTAACTAAGAAAAGTGGCCCGTACGGCGTACGGCGTACGGCGTACGGCGGACAGACAGAAATATTTTTATTGCAGTTTTGGATTCTACATACCTTGAAACGTAAACCATCAAATTTTGAGGGGGGGGTAAGAATTTTTTTTTTCATGCTCGATTCCAATGGTTCATTATTGAAAATAATAAACCAAAATTCTTACCCCCCCCCCCCACCCAAAATTTGATGGTTTACGTTTCAAGGTATGTAGAATCCAAAACTGCAATAAAAATATTTCTGTCTGTCCGCCGTACGCCGTACGCCGTACGGGCCACTTTGCTTAGTTACCATGAATAAAAATTGATGAAATTCGGGTTATAGGTTCCGTTCGGGGTCTAGTTGGTCCTCGAAGCTCGACGTTACTGTCAGTCATCTCTAAGGGGTTCAAAATAGGGGCTGAAATTTTCAGAAAGCCTATACCTTTGTTTTACGTGAATTTTTTTACGGTTTTAAATAGTTCTTGAACTTGCGAGTTTTTTAAGACCATCCGGAGCATCGTACGTCCAGCCGTTCGTTCACAGTAAGGCCCCGAAGTTTGCACCGACAGGCATTTTCGACACCAGGGTGAATGAAATTGTATACACTCTCGTCACCAGGGACGCGCTCGATTCAATCAATCAATCAATTTATTCAATCAATCGAGCAATCAATCGATCAATTTTTTCAATTGCAATTGGAATTCACTTAGATTTTGAATTGCAATTGGCCACTGCTCACCAATCTACCTAACATCCCCATCTAAATTCCCGACACATTAATCATATAAACTGTAAGCCCCCTCTGTTGATACGAAACGTTACTGGCTTTTTGGTAGGGCTGATGGCCTGAAATTACGGAGGCACCAGTACGATCGTTTCGGGGGTTTATCAAAATACACAGAGACCACCTTATGTTGAAGGGAATCGGGATAACAGAGAACACGTAGGTACAGTTGAGTTACGAAATTAAGTATAATTAAAAGGAAGCAGAATGGAAACGTTACTATCAATACAACTTGAAGTGGGGTTCACTGAAGGTGCTCGTTTTCGAATGCTGAAGGCCAAGCGACGTTACTAGTTACTATTCGAGGATAAACAAAGGCTGATGGCAAAGACGTTACGTTACGTTACGTTATTCGTTACTTCAAAAGATAAGGGTGCTGAAGGCCTGGGAGGGACGTTACTTCATACACATATATACAATGAGAAATAGATAATAATACTAATGAAATAGGTAATGCAAGGTAAGAGATATTGACGTAATTCACTTAGTGTTACGGTATAGTTATGGACTCGTTACGAGGTGATATGTACAAGTATGATACAAAAAGAATAATAAAAGGAAAGAATTTGCTGAGTACGGATCGAAAACATACATAAGTGAAAATGCGTTACTAAACAAAGGATTGTGACCTGTTGGCGTCGATGGCGTCTTGAATGGCGTTACTGCGCGTCACTACGTAGTTCACCAGGGGGGTTTTCGCAGAGGTCGCCCGAAGGTAAGACTTGCTAAGATTTAATAATGAGTCTCTGTCTCGGGGGGAATGGGAAACTGATATAACTGCAGTTTCGGGATAAACACACACTCCGTTACTCCAACAATTCGGAAACGCGTTACTACTATCGTTCGCACAGGGCATAGAAGCCTACAACTCTCACTCGTGACAAAAATACTTCGGTCTGAGAACAACTGAACACTTCGCTGGCAGAAAGACGACTGGCCAGGAGTAGGGGGACGGACGCCCTGAGCTGGGGTGTCTCCCCTCCACTCCGGGCCAGCGCGGAGGACTACACACCCTCGTTTGCGAGTGGGGACGACCGGGTGATAGGAAATAGTCCCTCAAAAGCCCGAGGCCGGACGGTGGCGCTGCCGCGGGAAGGCGGCGGCCTACACCCTTCCCCCTCCTGAAAGCCGTCGTCCTCGGCGGCGGGACTCCACCCGAAGAGACTGGGGATGGGGAGTGGCTTCGTCGGGTATGCCACTGTTAGATGCAACTCGTACTGTCTTCTTCGGCAATGAATGCAGGCGGGGTCGTCGTCCAGGTGAGGTCCGTTGCAGGAGGTTCTCAACTTTCCATTCTTGTACTTCTTGATCAGCCGAGCCCAAAACTCCTTGCACGAGGAACAGCGAAAGTGCTGGAGTCGCTGGGCGGGGCGTTGGCAGACCGGACAGACTTGCTGCGGCTTCGGCGGTGTGGGTTGGTCGTCTTGAGTTGTAGGAGTTCCCACGGTTTGTAACTCCAAGGTGGATTGTGTATGCATCACCTGGCGTGTCCGGGTGGTCGAGTGGTTTGCTACTATTTTCAACGGGGCCACATGGGGAGGAGGACGTGGTCGAGGAGGAGTAGGCGCGTCTTCCTCCATCTCCAGCTCTGAATCGGAGTCACTTGAGGCGTTGACGGAGATAGGCTGCGTCGGAGAGCGAGCCGGAGTCGGGACTTTGCGGCGAATCTTCTCCGGACTGACAGATTCGCTAAGGCGCACTCGCACTCGGGACTTCAACTGCTCGTCCATGCGGGCTTTCTGTAGTTCACTGGCGAGGTACTTAAATCGCTCGCACTCCGCTTCGGTTTGGGCAATGATTTGTTGTGCCTGGTCACGCTCCTGGGCAAGTTTTTCGCATTCCAGACGGAGGCGTAACATTTCCGGCAGGAGGTCCGCCAGCTGCTCTGCCAATGTTACAGCGCCGTTACATATCAATCTTCGGCAAGGCAGGGTGGATGCTCTTTCGGCGTTGTGGAGCATCTCTGCCACACCCTCCAATAAAAAAAGTGCCTTGCGTTCGGGGTGCTTGGGGCCAACGTTCCCGGGAATAGCTGCCTGATCCAGGAGTACGCCGGTTGCCTCTGCGTATCGCTTGCGAATTCTCGTCACGTACGGGCATTCGACCTCCTCTTCCATAACGGGGTTCTCGTTGACAGGTGACCGACGCATCGCCATGGCCTGTTGGTTGAAGTATAATGCTGTTAGCCAACATGTCGAATTTGGTCACAACAGGTAAAAGTGTACATTGGGTTCTACCTACCTATCGTCCGTACTCAGTCTTAGTATTTCTGGTCTACATTTGAACAAATGAACAATTTAACTAAAGTACTTTATTTACATACATGAAAACATTAACATTATATATAGATTTTTTTTTTTTTTTTTTTTTTTTTTTTTTTTTTTTTTTTTTTTTTTTTTTTTTTTTTTTTTACAGTTTCCTTTTGGACCCAACCCTGGTGCACGCACCGATCCTAGCTACAAAACCCTTGCGATGCAACTTGCGGTAATCGCGCGGAGGACGTGGGCGTAGGCTGTACGGAGCCGTCGGAGGCGCTATTGTTTCTGTTTCACCCGGGGTTTCGGGTTCGGGTGGTGCAGGTGTTGACATGGGTTGCGTTACGGGTGGCGCCTCATCCTCGTCCGTACTCCAGCCGTCGTCGTCGTTTGGCACTGAGGGAGCGGGCGGCACGAGTCGTGTTGGTGGTGGATCCTGTTTTTGAGGTTCTGCGAAGGCGTCGTCCGGTATTCCGTTAACGGAAGCGGGTTTCAACCTATTGATATGAACCACCTGGGGTCGTCGCTGTAGGGCATCGTGAATGCGATACGTTACATCGGTCAATCGTTGGACTATCGTCCATGGCCCAGTCCAGGGGCTCCAAAACTTTTTGCAGACTCCCTCAGGGAGTTGCATGGCCCTGAGGTAGACACGTTCCCCCACCTCAAAGCTTCGGGGTGTCCGTCGCTTGTTGATGCGGTCGTGCTGTTGCTTCCATCGTTTCTCCAGCTGACGGGCGGCGAGTCGCCGGGCCCTCTCCAGCAGAGCTAAATGATGGTCCATGTCGGGTCGTTCATTTGGGGTCCATTCAATGTGGTTGGGCAGTCGAAGCTCTCTACCGAATGTCAAAAAATTAGGGGAATAACCAGTGCTTTTGTGAGGAGTTGCTCGATAAGCGGCCAGCACTATTGGGACCGCCTTCTCCCATTCTTTAGTCTTCGTAATTATTTTTGACATTATGTTTGCGAAGGTACGGTGGAATCTCTCGCAAACACCATTACTTTGTGGATGGTAGGCCGTCGTCTGCACCTTCTTAATTCCCCAATTGTCACATAGGGCACGTACCAGGGCTGACGTAAAGGCTGTTCCCCTATCGGTAACGATACGCTGGGGGACTCCGTGTGTCGGGATGTAATGTCGAACCAATTGGCGCACCACTGTGTCGGCGGTAGTATCTGGTACTACATAGGCCTCAGCGAACTTTGTGAAGTGGTCGACGATGGTGAGGAGGTGCTTCGTGCCGGTCCGGGTGGTTAATGGGCCCACGAAATCCATTCCTACTATTTCCCCTGGGCCTGTTGGGAGCAGAGGTTTCTGAAGGGGGGCAGTCTGTCGGATCGGATCTCATTGCGCCGTTGACAAGGTTCGCATTGGGCAATGAACTCGCGTACATCGCGTTCGATCCGGGGCCAGAATCCCAGTCGCCGCACCATATTTTCTGTCGTTTCGGCGCCAGGGTGGCCGGCCCATACACTGCCATGGCAATTGGCGAGTACCCAACTGCGCATGGTGGATGGTATCAGGGGGACGAAGGTGATCCTTCCGTCCCGAACGACTCTGGTTGTCCATAAGCCCTCCTCCATTTTACAATCCTCGGCCCTTCGTTGGGTAAAAGTTCTAACCCATTCGTCTAGTTCCTGGGCTACGACTAGGAGTTTCCGGGGTATCTCCAAGGTGACTGAAGCGATATTCATGCGACTAAGTCCGTCAGCGTGCCCCATTTTGGTGCCGGGACGATACTGAGGGACGAAGTCGTACTCTCCCAACTTTAATACCCATCTCCCTATCCGGGAGGTTGGATCGCGGAGCCTAAGGGCAGCTGTAAGTGCCATGTGGTCGGTTTCCAATACAAACTGTCTACCCAGCAGGTATTCTTGGAAATGTTTGGTCGCCCATACCACGGCGAGGAGCTCCTTTTCTGTGGTCGAGTATCTTGTTTCGGCAGGGTTCAACTTCCTGCTGGCGTAGGCGATGGGTCGCTGTTCTCCATCCACCTCCTGTGAGAGTACTGCGCCTAGTGCCAGTTGTGAGGCGTCAGTGGCGAGCACAAAGGTTTTTGACATGTTCGGGTACGCGAGTACTGGTTCAGTCAGGAGGGCCTGTTTGAGCGTGTTAAAGGCCTCCTCCTGTGCGTCGGTCCAGGTGAATTCCACCCCTTTCCGCAATAAAGAGGTTAGGGGGGCGGCGATCTCGGAGAATTTGGGCACGAACCGTCTATAAAACCCTGCTAACCCAATAAACGACTGCACTTGTTTTACGGTCGTTGGTTGCGGGAAATCTCGTACCGCCTGGGTTTTTTCCGGTTCTGTGCTAATCCCTTGTGGCGAGATGCGATGTCCCAAATATCGAGTTTCGGTGTGAACGAAATCACACTTGTCTAAATTGGCTCGCAGCCTCACATCCCTCAATCGGTCAAGGACCCTTTTTAGGCTGTCGAGGTGCTGCTCCATTGTCGGGGAAAAAATTATTATATCGTCTAGATAGACGAGACAGTGTCGGTTGATTAAGCCATCCAGGGCATTATTCATTGTTCGCTGAAAAGTAGCCGGGGCGTTTTTGAGCCCGAATGCCATTCGCGCATACTGGAAATGCCTTCCCAGCACGGAAAATGCTGTTTTTTCGGCTGACTGCGGATGTATGGGTATTTGATGGTATCCGGCTACCAGGTCGATCTTTGTAAAATAACGACACTGACCCAGCATGGCTAGGGTATCGGTCAGATTGGGTAAAGGATATGCATCCGACTTGCTGATTTTATTGAGTCCACGAAAGTCCGTGCAAAACCTCCATTTCTGGGGTTCGCCTTCGGGGGTCTTCTTTTTTACCAGCACAACCGGAGCACTCCACGGGCTCTCCGAGGGTTCAATAATTCCGTCCTCCAACATGTTGAGTAGCTGTTTCTCTACTTCTTCTCTCAGTGCATGTGGAATCGGATAGGGTCTTTGGTTTATAGGGTCTGCATCACCGGTCTCGATCTCGTGTGTCACTTCCAGGTCGCATCCTCGTTTATCCGGTGGGTTAAACACATCCGGATACGTTGCCAGGAGCTCCATAAGGCGGCGGCGCTCCGGGTGAGGGAGGTGGACCGTCTTTTCCTCCAGGGCGTCGCAGATATCGGGAGGTACCCGCGGCCATCCCTCAGAAGGAGTGAGCTCTCTGTCGTCCAGGCCGTCATCCGTCCACACGGGCAACGCGCCCGGTAGTGGAACGGTTTCATCTGATGGGGACTCTTCTTCGGTGGTGCTCCTGGGCACGGCGAGGTCGATGGTTGCGGCGACGCGATCATGCGTGTTCGTTAAGTCAGGGTTAGTCACTGTACTGTCATTTGGGAAAATTTCGAATTCATTACGGTGGAGCGTTACTGAACCGTTACTGGGGGGTATGACTCTATTATTACTGGGAGAAAATTCAACTTCGTTACGGGGGAGCGTTACTGAACCGTTACTGGGGGGTATGACTCTATTATTACTGGGAGAAAATTCAACTTCGTTACGGGGGAGCGTTACTGAACCGTTACTGGGGGGTATGGCTCTATTATTACTGGGGGAAAATTCAACTTCGTTACGGGGGAGCGTTACTGAACCGTTACTGTCTGTTACGTCTGTGTTACCGCGATCACTTTTCAAGAAAGAGGGATAAAACACTTCACTTCCTTTTTCCGTTTGCGTTACTGCAGAGGTCGGAGGTTGTTGCTCGTGAGCTTCGTTGGCGTTCTCGTGTGGTTCCGTAGTGATTCGGTTGACTACGATGCATTGCTTTGTCCCTTCGAGTTGCAGTACGGCTTCGCGTTTATCCGTGCGTATGATAAGGGGTATTTTTTTCATAAGGTCGAGACCAAACAAATCGAGTCCAGTCCCTTCCCGTTCAAATACCAAGAAGGTGTGTCGTACCGCAGCTCCTGGTATCTCCAACAACACCTCTTGTTCACCACGAAATCGCAACGGATAGCCGTCCGCGCCCCATGCTTCAGCATTGGTTGTACGTAGGGGCGTGCCAGGGATAGGCGTTGTCAATACCGACACAGCTGCTCCTGTGTCTAGTATTAGATCACGCGTTACGCCGTTTAGTTTCGCTGGGATTCGCATCGGTCTCTGTAGGCGGTAATCCACTATCGGCAAGTGCCCCATTGGAGATCGCAACTCGATCTCAGTGGACTGCGTTATCATCTTGTTTTGGTTTGGGTGGGAAACCGGAGTCAACAGCTTTTTCTTGTGGCAGTCCGTTTCGAGGTGCTCTCTTACTCCGCAGTAGTCGCAGAATATTGTTTTCTGAGGGTTCTGGGGACAGTCGACTGGGAAATGTGTCGCTGCCGCGCAGAACATGCAAGGGTAACGGGGGCTTGGGCGTGAAAACACCTTAGTCGTTACGGGGGTGTTACGACCGTTCCTCCGTGGACATCTGGCTGCATAGTGTCCGGTCACCCCGCACTCGTAACATCGTCCCTCTGTTGCTGTTACGGCGGCAAGGTCCCATTTCGCTTCAGGTTCTTCGGACGTTTCGAGCGTTTCCTCGAGTTCTTCAGCTCGCTTTAGAGCGTCCTCAATCGTGTCGGGTGCGTTATTGATCAGGTGTGATCGTAGTTCTTTAGGTATGCCACCTACGAAGGCTTTCAGTACTCTTCGTTTCACCCAATTACGCTTCTGTTCTTGTGTTAGTTCTGTACCCTCCTCGTGTGCGGCAGATTGCGCTAAACGGTGAATCCGTTCCGCAAACTGGCGAAGCGTTTCGTTCGCGTTTTTCCTGACCGACCACAGGAGTGCAGCGGCCTTCGACGGGTTTTCACGTTCAAACCATGTCAACATGGCTTTTTTGACGTCATCGTAAGGCGTTTCGCTTTCGTTTAGTTGCGCGTTATCTATGAGGAATTGTTTTGCTGTTCCTCTCACTTTGGCGCGCAAAAGCCTCATTCGTTTCTGTTGAGATAACGTTCGAGCGACGTCCTCGAAAAAATGGAAGAATGCCGACACCGTTATGGCACCTGGTTCATCGGGATCCCACGACTCTACTTCCAAAAACATAGAACGCGGAACGTCCGGTTCCGTGCCCCTGTTTCGGTCCCGTTCCATGCTGAGATCGTTGAATGATCTCAACAACACCTCCAATTGCTCCATCATCCCACAAACGCCCTCCGTTTTTTCCGCCATTATGACCGTTACGGGTTACGAAAATGCGTTTCAAAATCTGGGTTGAAGACCCTTACTATGTACGTGCACCTGAGGTTTTTGTGTTGTGGGCTTATCGTAACGTTACTCTTTCGTTACCGACCCTCTTCAACTGTGGTTCCGTGCGTTATTATTTACGTGTGGATACGTGTGGGGCGAACCGCACAATAATCCCACTTGCTGCCACCAATTTTGTAAGCCCCCTCTGTTGATACGAAACGTTACTGGCTTTTTGGTAGGGCTGATGGCCTGAAATTACGGAGGCACCAGTACGATCGTTTCGGGGGTTTATCAAAATACACAGAGACCACCTTATGTTGAAGGGAATCGGGATAACAGAGAACACGTAGGTACAGTTGAGTTACGAAATTAAGTATAATTAAAAGGAAGCAGAATGGAAACGTTACTATCAATACAACTTGAAGTGGGGTTCACTGAAGGTGCTCGTTTTCGAATGCTGAAGGCCAAGCGACGTTACTAGTTACTATTCGAGGATAAACAAAGGCTGATGGCAAAGACGTTACGTTACGTTACGTTATTCGTTACTTCAAAAGATAAGGGTGCTGAAGGCCTGGGAGGGACGTTACTTCATACACATATATACAATGAGAAATAGATAATAATACTAATGAAATAGGTAATGCAAGGTAAGAGATATTGACGTAATTCACTTAGTGTTACGGTATAGTTATGGACTCGTTACGAGGTGATATGTACAAGTATGATACAAAAAGAATAATAAAAGGAAAGAATTTGCTGAGTACGGATCGAAAACATACATAAGTGAAAATGCGTTACTAAACAAAGGATTGTGACCTGTTGGCGTCGATGGCGTCTTGAATGGCGTTACTGCGCGTCACTACGTAGTTCACCAGGGGGGTTTTCGCAGAGGTCGCCCGAAGGTAAGACTTGCTAAGATTTAATAATGAGTCTCTGTCTCGGGGGGAATGGGAAACTGATATAACTGCAGTTTCGGGATAAACACACACTCCGTTACTCCAACAATTCGGAAACGCGTTACTACTATCGTTCGCACAGGGCATAGAAGCCTACAACTCTCACTCGTGACAAAAATACTTCGGTCTGAGAACAACTGAACACTTCGCTGGCAGAAAGACGACTGGCCAGGAGTAGGGGGACGGACGCCCTGAGCTGGGGTGTCTCCCCTCCACTCCGGGCCAGCGCGGAGGACTACACACCCTCGTTTGCGAGTGGGGACGACCGGGTGATAGGAAATAGTCCCTCAAAAGCCCGAGGCCGGACGGTGGCGCTGCCGCGGGAAGGCGGCGGCCTACAAAACATTTAACTCCACATTCGCCAAAATTGGCAAAGTTTTTTCAATTGCAATAGGAATTCACTTAGAATTGTCAGTATTGGTATAATGAATTGGACTTTAATTTGAATTGGAATTTTTTTCGAATTGCCTAATTATTGGCATTGTGCGCTCGTCACCAGGGAAGCGCTCGATTCCATCAATCAATCAATTTATTCAATCGATTTCGAATTGGAATTCATTAATTGAATTGGAATTCATTAATTGGATTGGAATTCATTAATTTGAATTCAAATTAATTTGAATTGGAATTCATTTCGAATTGTCTAATTGGTATGGTGCGCATTGGCATGGTCCGAAATGGTTCTGCAATTCTATTGGCCAACGCTGATACAGAGAGCTGTGATCTGTAACAGAAGGGTATTCTATACAAAATAATAAACCGTTGTGCAGGGATTTGCAGCGTTTTTTATAGTTCTTTTTTGATTTCACAAAAACTGGGTTCGTTTTCGTTTGGTTTTTTTGTTTTCGGGTTTGTGAACAATTCGTTCAGCTCTGCTTTTAGCGAATTTTCAAAGAAAATGAAGCTATTGCAATGGCTTCGAAATTTAAATAATATAAATTTTTGGAAATTTTCTTCATAGAAATCCGTTTCAGACCATTCTAAAACGATTCCTGAAATTTAACACTTTTTTATATGTATATATATATTTATATATATGTGTGTCACTCCAGACGATAACTCTCGATAGAATTGAGATAAACAGCTCAAATTTGCACAAAAAATCTATCTTGGCAATCGAAAGGCTAAGTTCGAAGATGGGCGAAATTGGCCTACTCTAAGGAGGGTTTTGGCGCATTTAAAGTGCGCAAAAATTACCCAAAAATCCCCAAAATGTTATTTTCCAACAAGTGACCCCTCATTTTAAAGGTTTGTACACGCTGAACACGATGGTGGAATCGGATTTTAGATATCTTGATCCGTTCTCAAATTAGAGCATTTAAAGTGCGCAAAAATTACCCAAAAATCCCCAAAATGTTATTTTCTAACAAGTGACCCCTCATTTTAAAGGTTTTTGTACGCTGAACACGATGGTGAAATCAGAATTGCGATATCTCATTCCGTTCTCAAACTGGAGCACTTTGAAGATTAAGGAACGTGGTTATTTCTTCGAAAATTCGCTCTTATAGCCATGCTGCATGACTGTGGTTTTTTTTTTGAAATGCAGGCTGATTCTGGGGGGGGTCATGACCCCTGTGACCCCCCCCCCCCCCCTTGGATCCGCGCCTGGGCCTGACAAAAGTCCAAATCTCGGAATTTATTCAAATTCGCTAAAGAAAACAATAAAACACGGCGTTTTGAAAATTGTATTCCTTATTTTTCTTCAAAGATGGCTGTCAGCAACGCCGAGGTTCAAGGGCCAAGTAGACCTCGAATGGGATCTTCATGGTGAATTTGACTAATTTTGGTTCATGTTATATACCTAAGTGAAGTGCCAACTGCAAATTATTACACAAAGGTTTATTATTTAACAGTATAGATGCTCCCTCGGCACAATGTTTCTGTGGACAATACCTACCCTCGTTCTCTCACCCCCCCCCCCCCCCCCCCCCTCCACGCGCAGGAAAGCCCTAAATCGAGTACTGGAGCCGGCCCGGAAATTAGTTTCATAAAAATGCGCAGGATTCAATTATTTGATCAATAATAAATTATTATTTGTAGTTATTCATGAAGCATAACATTTGTTCAAGTTACAAACGTACCTGTCAAAAAGATCCAAAAGAGTTATCATTTTGCTTCCGAGTCTGCGAAGCAGCGGAAGCCTTGTGTTCACTTTCGTGAGCCAAAAAATTTTGGTCTTCAGAAATCAAAATTTCCACTTGCATTTTGCGTTTCAAAGCCTACTGAACAAATTTGGTTCCGTGTCTGTCGGTCTGTGAGTCTGTCTGTCCGCATTTCCTTGTTACAGCCATAACTTCCACGATTTTGAATTGATTCAGCTCACATTTTGAGGGCTGGTGCGGATAAGGCCCCTTGAGGTCCCATACAAATTTCAACATGATTGATCCAGCGGTACGCCCTGCGCATGCGCTAACGTTAAATTCAACAAACACGCATAACTTTCACAATTTTGATTCAATTTCGCTCAAATTTTCAAGGGTTGTTTGGACAAGGCCTAGTGAGTTCCAGTATGAATTTCAGCATGATCGGACCCTCGGTGCGCTCTGCGCATGCGCTGGCGTGAAATAGATTCAATTTCCTTGTTACAGCCGTAGTAACCAAAGATTTCACCCAATTTCAATGTAATTCTCAGGGATTAAGCGGGTAGGGCCCATTGAGGTCCCATATAGATTTCAACATGATAGAGCCAGCGGTTCGCCCTGCGCATGCGCTAACGTGAAATTCAACAAACACGCATAACTTTCACAATTTTGATTCAATTTCGCTCAAATTTTCAAGGGTTGTTTGGACAAGGCCTAGTGAGTTCCAGTATGAATTTCAGCATGATCGGACCCTCGGTGCGCTCTGCGCATGCGCTGGCGTGAAATAGATTCAATTTCCTTGTTACAGCCGTAGTAACCAAAGATTTCACCCAATTTCAATGTAATTCTCAGGGATTAAGCGGGTAGGGCCCATTGAGGTCCCATATAGATTTCAACATGATAGAGCCAGCGGTTCGCCCTGCGCATGCGCTAACGTGAAATTCTTCAAACACGCATAACTTTCGCAATTATGTATAATGGACGTAATGTATTATGGACGTAATGTTATGTAATATGTATATTTCATGTAATGTTATGTAATGTATAATGGGTCACTCTGATTGTGACGAGGAAGCTCCTGTGCCATCACCTTGGCAGTGTATTTCAAATGTAATAATATCACAGAACAACCAACTCAACTTCATACAGCCATCCGTGATTATATCAGGTGATCTCTAGCATTGATATCTGGGCCGGGCTTATACCGTTTGATTCACGATCATGTTGACTTTTCGGTACAAACGAACGGCTGGTCGTACAATGCTCCAGGTGGTCTCAAAAAATTCTTTAGATCGAGATCAATTTTTAAAACTTTAAAAAAATGAATACCCTTAAGTTTAAAGGTTAAGTTAACCCTTAAAACGTAAGTAAACTTAACCCTTAAGGTTAAGTAAGTTTACTTAAGGTTTTCGAGCTACGGCGTTCTGAAATTTTCAACCCCTATTTTACAACCCTTAGAGATGACTGACCGTAACGCTAAGCTTCGCGGACCACCAACTAGACCCAAAACGGGACCTAAAAACCAAGTTTCATTAATTTTGGTTCATGGTAACCAAGAAAAGTGCGAAGTACAGCTACGGTGTACGGCCTACGGTGTACGGCCAGACATTTTTTTACTGCGTTTTCGGGTTCGACATACATTGAAAAGGAAACCATTGAATTTTGAGAGGGGTTTAATTTTTTTCGTGCTCGATTCCAAAGGTTCATTATTGTACATAATAAACCAATAATGTATCGGGCAAGACCACCGCCATATTTCCTTTATTTGATGGGAGGCGGAGAGCTAACTGCTTTTGTTCTCTGTTCATATAGACTCGATGTTGTTTTGGTTTATTATTCTGTGAATAACACCTATGTATTGGCTCACCAGAAAATATTCTTGAACACCCCATCAAAAATGTTTCTTTCACGTTTCAAGGTGCGTAGATTCCAAAAACGCTGCAAATCCCTGCACAACGGTTTATTATTTTGTATAGAATACCCTTCTGTTACAGATCACAGGTCTCCGTATAGATAACCCTTCTATATAAAATAATTTATGTACTATTCTACACCCTCCGTAGGTTAGTACCTAACCCCGTACTCGTTACTGGGTACCTACCTAAACCGTTGTGTAATAATTTACCTGTATAGGTTCCCATTCTACGGAGATAGAATAATGAACCGTTGTGTAATAATTTGCCCATCAATAATACTTCAACGGTTGTTCAAGTTGCAAAAGTACCTACCAGCAAAATCCAGCCCCTTCTTGGTAGATGAGCCGTTGTGTAATAATTTACCGTGGTGTAATAATTTACCGTTGTGTAATGATTTACCGTTGTAAAATAATTTGCCGTTGTGTAATAATTTGCCATTGTGTAATAATTTACCCAACAGCAATACTTCAACGGGTGTTCAAGTTGAAAAAGTACCTATCAACAAAATCCAGCCCCTTCTGGGTAGATGAGCCGTTGTGTAATAATTTACCGTTGTGTAATAATTTACCGTGGTGTCATAATTTAACGTTCTGTAATAATTCACCGTTGTGTAATAATTTGCCATTGTTTAATAATTTACCCATCAATAATAATTCAACGTTTGTTCAAGATTCAGAAGTACCTACCAACAAAATCCAATAGTCCATCACTTGTCAAATGAAATAATATCACAGAACAACCAACTCGACAGCCATCCTTGATTATAATCAGATGCTCCGTAGTTATGATAAATATCTCGGCCGGATTTATACTGTTTGATTCAAGATCGTGTTGACGAAGCTTTTTGGTGCTCACGAACGGCTGGACGTACGATGCTCCGGGTGGCCTCAAAAAATTGTTTAGCTCAAGACAAATTTAATAACGTAAAAAAAAACAATACCCATCAATCGAAAGTTTTCGAGATACGGCGTTCTGAAAATTTCAACCCCTATTTTGAACCCCTTACAGTTGACTGACAGTAAGTAACGTCGAGCTTCTTGAGGACCAACTAGACCCCGAACGGAACCTATAACCCGAATTTCATCAATTTTTTTTCATGGTAACTAAGAAAAGTGGCCCGTACGGCGTACGGCGGACAGACAGAAATATTTTTATTGCAGTTTTGGATTCTACATACCTTGAAACGTAAAACATCAAATTTTGCGGGTGGGTAAGAATTTTTTTTTCTTGCTCGATTCCAATGGTTCATTATTGAAAATAATAAACCAATATTGGAAATCCGATCTAATGACGATAGCACTGAGGTGGGTACTCACAGTTGTGGAGGTCGAGTTTCTCCATATCCGCTGAACCGGGTCAGGAACACACTGAATCTAAACAGTTTTACACAATCAAAAACCAAATAATTTCAACAGGCACACTCATACTCGGACGTCCCGAAACAAACTGACCTGCGTGAAACGAGTCGAGATGGCCTGCATCGTCAGGGGACGACGGAATTTTGGAACAAGCCAATCAGAGAGCCGCATTCGGATGGCGTGACAGTTGTTCACCAGACTTTTCCAAAAACACCTTTGGACCCAATTCTTAAAAAGTCACTCTCCACACTACACCGTCCTTTGTTGGCACCTGGTTAATTTTCCTAGAGCTCAGAACCCCAACTTCCGCTGGAAGGCAGGTCGTACAGTTCTCCTGGTTTATTCCCCTTTCCTGGCTTCCATCTTTTTCCATCAAAATCATGAGATCTGATAAAAGGCGTATTTGGGGAATTGACGGCAGGAAAATAAAAACGCTGCAAAGTCCTTGTCACATGGTTTTATTATTCTACTGGACATGCTCTACAGAAATGTTGACTGTTCATTTATTGTTCATTTCATGTGCAATAATTGAAATAGCTATTTCTGGTGGTTTCCACAAATTTTGGCCCCAAAAACACGAATTAGGCTCCTTTATTTTCAAATTATCTTTGATCATTGATATTGCCATTTAATTGACTTGATTCACCTGTTGTCACTTTTGTCACCTGTTATTATAAAAAAATTTATGGTGATTTCAGACAATTTCCCAGGTTTTTGACTCATAGCTCATAGGTAATAAATGAATTTCGGGACCTTAACCTTCGTTACAACCTCAATTCTTCACTCTTTGGCCAAAATCAACTTCATATTCGGTCTTCTCGCCCTAAAAAACATGGGAAACGATACATCACAAGCTCATCTTCACTAAAACCTCAAGAAAACCTCGAAAACCCCTATTTTTACACCCATTTTTCTCCCCCTAACACCCCTGGGTGTATGCCGATCGGGCTGCAAAGTTTCAGGACACAACTAGGACTCAAATGTGTGCCAAAATGGGGACCCATACTGTGTGTGGATGAACGACGATTTTTAGACCAAAATTTAACGTTAATTTAGGGCTGAAACATCGTTAGAACCTCAATAATTCTCCAGACTGGTTAAAATCGACTTCAGATTCGGTCTTCTCGTCCCAAAAAACGTGGAAACTTGGGTGTATTCCGATCAGGCTGCAAAGTTTCGGGACACAACTAGGGCCCAAATGGAGCATGTGTGCGAAAGAACGAATTTTTTTAGACCGAAAATGAAGCAGATATCCATGCCTGCTTCATCCCGATCGGAATACACCCAGGGGTGATATGAGTGAAAATGGGTATAAAAATAGATATTTTTTGTGTTTTTGTAACATGAGCTTTTGAGGTATCGTTTTCCATGTTTTTTAGGGCGAGAAGACCGAATTTGAAGTTGATTTTGACCAAAGAGTGAAGAATTGAGGTTATAACGAAGGTTAAGCTCGCGAAATTCATTTTTTATGAGTAACAAACCTGGGAAATCGTCTGAAATCACCATAAATTTGTATAATAACACTGGAAGTAGTATTAGCAGGTGAATCAATACAATTAAATTGCACAATCAATGTTCAAACACAATCTTTAAATAAATGTATTTTTCTTTTTTTAAGAGCCGAGGTAGCGTTTTTGGGGGTCAAAATTCCAAAATTGGTGAAAACCATGTAAAATATCTATTTAAATTATTGCGCATGAAAGAAACAATAAATGAACAGCCAGCATTTCTGTAGGTACGTGCGATAGAATAATAAACCCATGTGACAAGGACTTCGTAGCGTTTTTTGGTTTATTATTCTGTGAATAATACACATATCGTGGGGTTAGTGCGAAAACTACCCAAGTCCACTTTTTCATTTTTGTGGAAAACGCAAATTTAAATTTTGTGGTTGTCGGAAAAATCGAATATATGGAATTATTTAATGTACCATGGTTCGTAACATTCCTTACTATATACAATACTATATTCTGCAATACATTTGTTTAAACTTTGCTGTTACATGACATTATTACATGGAAAACGGTAGGTCCGGCTGGACTTGGGTACCTCACTTTCTCAAAATCTTGGACTTGGGTATTTTTTACCGTTCGTTGCAAAATATAGAAAAAAGCCAATGATTAAATTTTAAAACAAATAATAATAGTTTTTTATTAAAAAAATACACAGAAAATATAAATATAATATTTTATTATCACAGATACATTTTTTCATATCACATATACATATTATTTTATATCACAGATAAACTACTCAAATAACTTTTTCTTCATTATCGACTCAATCATTATCACAGAAAAATACTAAACCTAAAAAAATCACAATTCTAATCATTTTATTCTATAATTACGTACATAAAATATTTTTCAAGAAAAATTCATTTTAATGGTTCAAGGTAATAATAAAATCAATGAAATCAATAAAATCAGTTTTCAGTCAATACAATTTTCACTCAAAATCCACATCTTCTTCGAAAAAATATTCTTCTTCTGTGGGTTCAGGGAGCCTTTCTCCTTTCTTCGAAATATATGGAATTCCATTGTACCACGAATGGTACTGCATTATGAGGATGAAAGCCCGAATCACCTGCAGCAAAAGCCGTTCCTGGCTCAGACGCGTGAACCTCGTATAAGGAAGATCCGCTTCGTGCTTTGGCCAGTTGTATGATCAGTTTTCCTCTACTTGTTATATTATTGTACTCTTCCATGATAAAATATTGAAACTAAACCACAAATAATAAAACTTGGAAGGCACTTCCTGAAAATCACTTCGGCACCACGAAAAAAATGATAAGAATAACCTAAATCACTCAGCTGTACAAATGTTTTACAAGTAAAAATACTCAAGTCCCACTTGGGGATCAGCTGATCAAAACCATTAAGAAGTAATACTACCCAAATCCCACTTGGTTACCATCCTGTTAAAATTACAAGAAGAAAAACTACCCAAGTCCACCTGATGGACATAGGTATTTCTGGCTCTTGCAACACTGTAACTATTGGACTTGGGTAAACCATTTTGGTTTATTATTTTCAATAATGAACCATTGGAATCGAGCATGAAAAAAAAAATTCTTACCCCCCCTCAAAATTTGATGGTTTACGTTTCAAGGTATGTAGAATCCAAAACTGCAATAAAAATATTTCTGTCTGTCCGCCGTACGCCGTACGCCGTACGCCGTACACCGTACGCCGTACGCCGTACGCCGTACGCCGTACGCCGTACGGGCCACTTTTCTTAGTTACCATGAAAAAAAATTGATGAAATTCGGGTTATAGGTTCCGTTCGGCGTCTAGTTGGTCCTCGAAGCTCGACGTTACTGTGAGTCATCTCTAAGGGGTTCAAAATAGGGGTTGAAATTTTCAAAACGCCTATACCATTTTTTTACGTAAATATTTTTACGGTTTTAAATAATTCTTGAACTTGCGAGTTTTTTAAGACCATCCGGAGCATCGTACGTCCAGCCGTTCGTTCACAGTAAGGCCCCGAAGTTTGCACCGACAGGCATTTTCGACTCCAGTGTGAATGAAATTGTATACAATTCAAACCAATTCTCGTAACCAGAGACGCGCCCACAATAGGAATTTGTGAATACGGCCAATCATTGGTAGGGATCACCTGATTATATTGGCGGAGTATGAAGTCGAGTTGGTTGTTCTGTGATATTATTTAATTTGAAAAATGATGGCTCTTTTGGAGTTTGTTGGTAGGTAGTGAAACTTGAACAAACGTTGAAGTATTATTGATGGGTAAATTATTACTACGGTAAATCATTACTCAACGGTAAATTATTACACAACGGTTCATTATACCATCTACGTAGAAGGGGCTGGAGTTTGTTGGTAGGTACTTTTGCAACTTTTTTCACTCCTCATCAACAATTTCTTTTCAGAACTTCATTATGTGTGTTTCTTTTTGTTAGGTACTGTTTGTCATCGGCAGAATTATTTTAACAACATTTAACTCGTGATTTAGGTAGGTACCTAGTAACGAGTACGGGGTTAGGTACTAACCTACGGAGGGTCTGCGATCTACATAATTATGCATAGAATAGTACATATTATATTATATAGACGGGTTATCTATACATAGAGCTGTGATCTGTAACAGAAGGGTATTCTATACAAAATAATAAACCGTTGTGCAGGGATTTGCAGCGTTTTTTTCAAATAGCGCTTAAATCGGTTGAAGAGGGACTTGGAGATTTTTTCGAGTGAAAGGTAGGTTGAAAACTGTTCCCTGGGTACTAATATCTAATTTTACAAAAAAATTGGACTTGGGTAGTTTTCGCACTAACCCCACGATATGTATTCGCTCAGCAAAAAAATTTTATAACACCCTCTCAAAATTTTTTCTTTTCCGTTTCAAGGTGCGTAGATTCCAAAACGCTGCAAAGTCCTTGTCACATGGGTTTATTATTCTATTATTTTATTGGTCTACAGAAATGCCGGCTGTTTATTTATTGTTTCTTTCATGTAAATTAATTGAAATAGCAATTTCTGGTGGTTTCCACAAATTTTGGCCCCCAGAACTTGAATTAGGTACTACTGTTCGCGCCATATAGTCCCGATATCGCGTGTGGGTGATGGGTGGTGCTACCTGTTGTGTGCGACTCAGACTCGTGCACAGGGAAGCGCCGTCCGTCAGCTGCTGCGACCTGGCGATCTCATCAATCACCTTGATAATCAGTTAGTCCCCACCTTGGTAATCCTAGATCAGTTAGTTCCTTCTCGTGTCTCACGAAAACCGTTTATGCGTCTCGCAAAATTCCCCTTCATCTATCCTTGTAAAATTGGTCAGTTACCTGCCAGTAACAATTTTACCTATTCTCGCAAGTCGTTCCAAGTTGGTCTCCTTTGTAACACTATACTACTTTATATAAACCCTTCACACGGATTTGAATATAATTCGCGCCTCGCGATCGCTGCCGCCTTCCTTGCTGCCTCCAGTCCCGGATCTCCCGCCCCAGGCCTGGGGAAACGCATCGCTAGCAGCGCACCGGTGAGTCGTATATTGGTTACCCAATTATTCACGATCCGTGTCGCCTCTTTTTCATCCAAATTTCCTTTCTTATACAGTCCACTATTTAACTATTTTATATTACCAGCACCGCTTAGATTGAAGCCTTTTCCAATCTATGAGCGTGTTCTCTTTAGTTAGAACATGAAAATGGTCCGATTCGATCAGGATCGTAAATATAATTAATCGTTGCCGATTAATTATCGCTTGGAACGACTTCGGAAGTAGCGGTATTTCCCACCTATTTCCCGGAAGGAAGCACCACGTTCTTGCTAAAAATAGAACGGGATCCTTCTCAAGTTCACCCTTCTATCTCACCAGATCATTGTGAATTCAAGTGATCTCAGTTCCATTGTTATACCTACCTAATTTAGATCATTAACTACGAGTCACCCGTGTGCCATTTCTAGGTAGATTAAACAATAAATCAGATTAGGCTTCGTACCTATTTCATATCACCTTGTCTTTATATCGATTTCAAAAATCTTCTTTACGATCTCTATACGACCTCGTGTCTATCAGTATCATTCATAAATAATATTTTCATATTCAGTCATACATATATTTTCTGTATCTCAATTAAATTTATTGCATTTTCTACATTTTATAATAGGTACCTACTTTGACTTTTGGGTTTTTTAACTGCCTAATAAAATGCCTAATAATCCTGGGTCTGCAACACCTGATGGTGTTTTACGTACATTACGTTTATTGAAACGTAAACGCGATGCATGTTTGGCTGAGATTCAGGAAACATTCAGCCTCATTGGCGGAGTGGAAGCAGGTACCTCTGAACAATTTCTAGCGCGCTGTTCTACGATGCAAGGGCTTCGCCAGGAATTTCGCTCGATTCAAAATCAAATAATTGAAGCTAATATGGATGCTGCTGACAATGATCAATTACCTGTTGAAATGTTATCTAAAGAATTCGATGAAAAATATTTCAGGATTAAGGGTCTGCAAAGTACTTTGTCCCGTATTATAAATCACGCTATTAACTCCGATTCTAGTACTCTGGCCCAAAGTCATAATGGATCAATTTCGACCATGTGCACCATGAACCAGCATATTGCCAGGTTGCCAAAAATCACCATTCCTTCTTGGAACGGAAACATGGATTCCTTCCAAAATTTCTTTTCGCTTTATAAAACCCTTATACACGACGGCGATTTTTCTCCTACCGTAAAATTGACTTATTTGCGGTCATTTCTCACTGGGCCACCCCTCTCTTTGATTGAGAATTTACCCTTGGCAGATGCCAATTATGAAATAGCGTACAATTTAATAAAAAATAAGTACGGTTCACCACGTACCAGAGCCATGTATCACTTGAAGAAATTATTTGAATTTTCACCTCTTTCAAGTGATTCAGTAAAAGATTTACAATCTTTTTTGGACGTTTTCCGTACAAATTTAGAGGCTTTTCATAATTTGAGCCTTGAAGATCCATATGATTTCACTATGTTTACATGGAGCTTGCGATGCTTATCGCCCAGTATGAGAACTCTTTTCGAACGTTCGCGTTCATGTAGTTTCGACGATGATGGTAATGAGATACTGCCTAGATATGATGAATTGATCAAATTTGTTTCGGATCAGTGTACCATTAAGGAACAAAATGCTCAGTTTGGGTCCACAAATAAAACACCTAGACCTTCAGCGAATTCGACTCCAAATTCCAATAAATTGAAATTGGCCCATTCGTTCATCGTCACCCCTACTTCGTCGACGCATACCACTTCGAAATTGGAAGTTCTAGCGTGCCCAATATGCACACAAAACCATCTGTTCCGAAACTGTCCAGTGTACGCTGAAGTCCCAATTTCCGAAAAATTGAATTTGATCAAAAAATTCCAAAAATGTTATCGCTGCTTAGGCAATCACTCCGCTGACGCATGCCGATCCAAAGGCCGATGCAAAATTTGTAGGAGTTCAGGTCACCATGAATCTATTCACTCAGCTGTAAAAGTTTCGTCTCAATTTTCGTCATCATCAGGGCCCGTAAGCACCAAACCGCATGTTCCTGAACAAGCAGTCCCGGGTTCAAGTTCTCCGATAGTTGGAATCGTCGCTAATGGAAAACCTTCGAAGAAAACTAAAACTTTAATGAAAATTCCTTCAAGTCCTTTCAACAGCATAGTAATGCTTGGTACAGTACAGGCCTTCCTCAAAGATAGAGTAGGTAAATGGAAACCAGTTCGTCTAGTTTTGGATTCTGGTTCACAGGTCAACCTCATCACCTCGGATTGTGTTCAACGGCTGGGCCTCAGCATCATGCAACATACCACACCCCTTGTTGGAGCGCTCCAAAGTTCAATTGGCGTTGCAAATGGTTTGGTGTCCTGTGTTGTTTCTTCTGGTAGACCTAACTGTGAACCGCTGATGGCTCACGCCGTTGTGGTGAATAATGTATGTGCCAATCTTCCTACCTGTTCTCTTGGGAACGAATTATACATGCGCTTTTCGCATTTAGACCTGGCTGACCGTGCATTCCATGTTGAAGGGAAGATTGATCTTTTATTAGGAGCTGAAGTATATGCTTCCATCTTCGAAGCAGGGGTTGAAATCATCCATGGTTCTCCTTCTGCCATCAAGACCAGGTTTGGTTGGATAATCATCGGTGCAGTACATCTGTGGAGACTGAGATATCACCCTCTGAGTATGTGACGGGATTGGTCTGTGGCTTAACTTTGGATGAATCTGTCCAGAGGTTCTGGGAAATGGAAGAGGTTTCTCCTGCAGTAATCAGCAATCCCACTGATGTTCAAGTGGAGAAGCATTTCGTCCATACTCATTCAAGGGATACTTCTGGAAAGTATGTTGTTCGTCTCCCGTTCGACGAATCCAAGAGCAATTTGCCCTGGGGTTCAAGCCGGGAAATCGCCATCAAACGTTGGTTCAATTTGGAAAAAAGGTTGCGTACTGATGAATACTTGCGTACTTCATACCACAAGTTCCTTCTGGAGTACCTTCAATTAGGACATATGATACTAGCTCCAGCCCCTGGGAAGTTTTACATCCCACATTTTGCAGTGGTACGGGACTCGGTCTCCAGTCCTGTCCGTGTCGTCTTTGATGCGTCTTGTCGTGACTCCAGTGGTACTTCATTGAATGATCGACTACATTCTGGACCGCCTCTTCAGAAGGATATTTGTGAAGTAATCCAGCACTTCAGACTTCATTCCATTGCAATTACTGCAGACTTACGGATGATGTACCGTCAAATCATTCTGGCACCTGAAGACTGTTGCTACCAACATATCTTCTGGAGGGCGTCTGAAGCTGAGCCCCTCAGGGAGTACCAGTTGAAAACTGTTACATATGGAAGGAAACCAAGTCCCTTCCTAGCCCAACGAGTATTAGTTCAGTTGTCGCTCGACGAAGGCCAGAAGTATCCTTTAGCCTCTCAGGTCCTCAAAGATGCCTGCTACATGGATGACATTTGTTGTTCTGTTGATAACGTGCAGCAAGCTCTCCAACTTCGACGTGAACTGGAAGCGCTATTAAGTCTTGGCAGCTTCGAGCTGAGGAAGTGGGCCTCCAACAATGCTTCAGCTTTAGAAGGCCTTCCGCAAGAACACTGTTCTTCATTAGTACAGTTCCGTACAGAAGCAACTGCAGCACTTCACATCTTGGGTCTCCAGTGGAATCCAGATACAGATATATTTACCTACATGCTGGAAGTACCTTCAGATGCCAACACCAAACGTAGCATTCTCTCTAAAATTGCATCCATCTTTGACCCACTTGGCTGGGTTGCGCCCATTGTTTTCTGGGCCAAAGTTTTCCTCAGGGAACTCTGGACCCTCAAGCTGGACTGGGATACTCCTTTACCAGAGAGTCTTGCAACACGGTGGGCGGCCTTTTCCCAGCAATTGCCTTGTCTTCAAGAAGTAAGAATACCTCGCGTGTGTGTCACCCCATCTGCGACTTCTTACATCATCATCGGATTTTGTGATGCTTCCGAACTTGGATATGCCGCATCTCTCTACCTCCGTACATCTTCCTCTGAAAAAGTGATGGTGCAACTGCTGAAATCTAAAACCCGTGTTTCTCCCCTTCACGTCCAAACTATTCAGCGTCTGGAACTAAATGGCGCTGTCTTGTTGGCCGAACTGGTCAGTTCCATGACCTTTCTCTATAAAAAGCTTTCCATTGAAAGCACCATTTTATTTACTGACTCAGCTACAGTATTGTGTTGGCTACATACCCCTCCTCATCAACTTAAGACTTATGTAGCAAACCGAATCGTCAAAATTTTGGATTTGACCAAAGCTGAGCAGTGGCACCATGTGCCATCACATTTAAATGCAGCAGACTGTGCATCTCGCGGGTTATCCCCTTCCCAGTTGATCAGACATCCACATTGGTGGTCCGGTCCACAATTCCTTGAACAACCTTTAGACAGCTGGCCGTCCTTTCATGCGACGTTGCCTTCGATGCAAGCTATGGACGAAATGAAACCTACTCCTTCGGTTTCCTTATCTACCACTGTCAAAACACCTCCTTTGAAGAAAGTTGACAAATTATTTGTGAACTTAATTACAACATTTTCATCTTTAACTCGTCTTCGACGGGTGATGGCATGGATTCTACGATTCGTCAATAATTCCCAACGAGAAAAAGTCAACCGACTCGTTAGTACACTGAGTGTGTTTGAACTCACCAGTGCACTCAGAATCCTTTGCCGTGTAACTCAAGCTCAGTTCTTTGCTGCTGACCTAAGGGCTGTCTCCAAAGGGCAACCTTGCTCCAAACCTCTGCAACATTTATTGCCCTTCATAGGTGAGGATGGGTTGCTAAGGGTGGGCGGTCGCCTTCAACACTCATTGCTACCTCCCTCCACAAAGCACCCAATAATCCTACCCAAGGAAGCTCACCTCAGCACATTACTGTGTGACTTCTATCACCAGCAGCAACTCCATTTTGGACCTCAAGCAGTCCAAGCTGCAATACAAAAGGAGTTCTGGATCCTCTCTCTCCGTTCCTTATTGCGACAGAGAGTGTGGAAATGTTTGCCATGTGCCAAGGCTCGTGCCAAACTACAGCATCCAGTGATGGCCAATTTGCCACCAGAAAGAGTAACGCCAAGTCGACCCTTTTTTGCCTGTGCAGTAGATATGGCTGGACCAATCTTGCTGAAGGAATCAACCCGTCGCAACTCGAGAGCTGTTAAAGCATACATTGCAGTCTTTGTTTGTTTGAGCTCCAAAGCTGCACACTTAGAGCTGGTTGGAGACCTTTCCACAGATTCCTTCAAAGCAGCATTGGATAGGTTTGTGTCAAGACGAGGCCTCTGCTCTTCAATCCACTGTGATAATGGGACCAACTTTCGCGGTGCCCATAATGATATGTTGGAGATCCGGCGCTTTTTAGAATCGTCAGAGCCCTGCCTTCAAGACTACTTGTCGTCCCGCAATGTGACATATAAATTTAACCCGCCAGAATCACCATGGATGGGTGGCTTGTGGGAAGCAGCGGTCAAGTCGACCAAGCGACATTTATCCCGCATAGCAACAAACCGACAGCTAACCTATGAAGAGATGGTTACCCTCCTTTGTAGGATTGAAGCTGTCCTAAACAGCCGCCCTCTGTGCCGTATAACTTCGGATGTGGCAGACAACCCTGACTTCCTGACTCCGGGTCATTTCTTGATCGGAGCGCCGCTGCTCAGTCCGCCAGAACTGGACCTCACTTCAGAACCACTCAACCACTTATCCCGTTGGCAGGCAGTTCAACGTGCCACCCAAGAGTTTTGGCATCGTTGGTCCAAAGAATATTTGAATTCCCTCACTGTTCGACCCAAGTGGACTGTCCCACGACCTGCCCTAGCCGTTGGCGATCCTGTCTTCCTAATGGGCCAAAACACACCTCCTCTCCAATGGCCTCTAGGAATCATTGAAGAGCTTCAACCAGGCCCTGATGGCATTGCCCGGAAAGCCAAGGTGCGAACAGCTAAGGGAACGTACCTTCGACCTGTTGCCAGACTGGTGGCTCTGCCTCCTGCAGATCCTCCAGAATCTTCTTCCTAAAATTTCTTATCTTTGGGGATTGGGGTAGGGGGGGGGGGGTCATTTATCTTTTCCATAGTTTTTTCCTCTTTTATTTTTTATGTTTTTCAAATATGGATTGGTCTTCCGAAATGGCATTTCGGGTGGGCGGAATGTTCGCGCCATATAGTCCCGATATCGCGTGTGGGTGATGGGTGGTGCTACCTGTTGTGTGCGACTCAGACTCGTGCACAGGGAAGCGCCGTCCGTCAGCTGCTGCGACCTGGCGATCTCATCAATCACCTTGATAATCAGTTAGTCCCCACCTTGGTAATCCTAGATCAGTTAGTTCCTTCTCGTGTCTCACGAAAACCGTTTATGCGTCTCGCAAAATTCCCCTTCATCTATCCTTGTAAAATTGGTCAGTTACCTGCCAGTAACAATTTTACCTATTCTCGCAAGTCGTTCCAAGTTGGTCTCCTTTGTAACACTATACTACTTTATATAAACCCTTCACACGGATTTGAATATAATTCGCGCCTCGCGATCGCTGCCGCCTTCCTTGCTGCCTCCAGTCCCGGATCTCCCACCCCAGGCCTGGGGAAACGCATCGCTAGCAGCGCACCGGTGAGTCGTATATTGGTTACCCAATTATTCACAATCCGTGTCGCCTCTTTTTCATCCAAATTTCCTTTCTTATACAGTCCACTATTTAACTATTTTATATTACCAGCACCGCTTAGATTGAAGCCTTTTCCAATCTATGAGCGTGTTCTCTTTAGTTAGAACAACTACGCTCCTTTTTTTTTTTCTTCAAATTACCCTTGATCATTGATTGTACCATTTAATCGTCTTGATCCACGTGTTGACACTTTTTCTAGTGTTATTATACAAATTGATGGTGATTTCAGACGATTTCGCAGGTTTTTGACTCATAAAAAATCAATTTTGGGAGCTGAACATCTGGTGCAACCTCAATTTTCCACTCCTTGGTCAAAATGGACTTCATATTCGGTCTTCTCGTCCCCAAAAACATGGAATACTATACCTCAAAAGCTCATTTTACTAACATGTTACTAAAACGCAAAAAGTACCTATTTTTATACACATTTTCACTCACAACTCCCCTGGATATATTCCGATCGGGCTGAAAAGTTTCGGGACACAACTAGGGCCCAAATGGAGCATGTGTGCGAAAGAACGATTTTTTTAGACCGAAAATGAAGCCTGTATACGTGATACGGCGTACGGCGGACGGCGTACGGCGTACGGCGGACGGCGGACGGACATTGCATTTTTGGAATCTACACACCTTGAAACGGAAAAGAAAAAATTTTAAGGGGGTGTTATAAAAATTTTTTGCTGAGCGAATACATAGGTTTATTATTCACAGAATAATAAACCAAAATACGACGTCCGTTTGCCGTACGCCACACCAGCCTTATCTCCTTTATTTTCGGTCTAAAAAATTCGTTCTTTCGCACACATGCTCCATTTGGGCCCTAGTTGTGTCCCGAAACTTTTCAGCCCTATCAGTATATACTCAAGGGTGTTATGGATGAAAAATGGGTGTAAAAATAGGGTTTTTTTGGTGTTTCAGTTACGTGAAATAGTGAGGTATCGTTTTCCATGTTTTTTAGGGCGAGGAGACCGAATATGAAGTCGGTTTTGACCAACGGGTGAAGGATTAGTGAGAGAAGTGAGGTTCTAACAAAGTTTCAGCCGCGAAATACAAAATACAAAACTTTACTCATTTTGGTATTTGCGATTGAACATTTTGAGGGAATACTAGATCATCTTGTTTGCTCTATTTATCGGATGTTCGACATTACGGCGCCGGCACTGGCCTCTTTAGAAGCCAAACCCGGTAATTTTGAGTCTAACGATCTGACATTTTACCATCCTCGTACCCACGAGTAGGCTGCACACAAACCTCACGTGAGCCCCAATTTATCCGAGAATTTCAAAGGGTGTTTCCTGGCTGGAGGGGTTGTGAGGGGTACCTATATAGCTGTTGGAAGGGGTTGTATGTTGCAACAGAAGTTCAGCATTGAATTGTAGTAGTGAGAAGGAGTCTAATGATGATGAAAGGTTTTCCTCCAAAAAATTGGTTAAAAAAAAAACCGATTTCTTCCCCTAGATTCTAATTAATTATTCCTAATCCATCGCCCGTACGATGGATGGGACGAAACATCCATTAGAGGGTATGAAAGGAACTCCAGAGATGAGATGGTATAAATGAAGATGCAGTAGGTAGATGCGTAGAAGTAAGCGTGGGGGAAGTGGATGAGAAGACCAAAAGAAACTCCCTACTTCTAATCTGTTCGTTTTTTCTGAATGAAATTCCTTTCCACAGACTGAGACTCTGAAAACACCGGATTCGCACTGCCGAGAAAGATTTTTAGCGACAAGACGAATGTTACAGAACTGTCTTTTGGTTTATTATTTTCAATAATGAACCATTGGAATCGAGCATGAAAAAAAAAAATTCTTACCCCCCCTCAAAATTTGATGGTTTACGTTTCAAGGTATGTAGAATCCAAAACTGCAATAAAAATATTTCTGTCTGTCCGCCGTACGCCGTACGCCGTACGGGCCACTTTTCTTAGTTACCATGAAAGAAAATTGATGAAATTCGGGTTATAGGTTCCTTTCGGCGTCTAGTTGGTCCTCGAAGCTCGACGTTACTGTGAGTCATCTCTAAGGGGTTCAAAATAGGGATTGAAATTTTCAAAACGCCTATACCATTTTTTTACGTAAATATTTTTACGGTTTTAAATAGTTCTTGAACTTGCGAGTTTTTTAAGACCATCCGGAGCATCGTACGTCCAGCCGTTCGTTCACAGTAAGGCCCCGAAGTTTGCACCGACAGGCATTTTCGACTCCAGTGTGAATGAAATTGTATACAATTCAAACCAAATCTCGTAACCAGAGACGCGCCCACAAAAGGAAATTTGGCGGAGATGAAATCATTGCTAGGGATCACCTGATTATATTGGCGGAGTATGAAGTCGAGTTGGTTGTTCTGTGATATTATTTCATTTGAAAAATGATGGCACTTTTGGAGTTTGTTGGTAGGTAGTGAAACTTGAACAAACGTTGAAGTATTATTGATGGGTAAATTATTACTACGGTAAATCATTACTCAACGGTAAATTATTACACAACGGTTCATTATACCATCTACGTAGAAGGGGCTGGAGTTTGTTGGTAGGTACTTTCGCAACTTTTTTCACTCCTCATCAACAATTTCTTTTCAGAACTTCATTATGTGTGTTTCTTTTTGTTAGGTACTGTTTGTCATCGGCAGAATTATTTTAGCAACATTTAACTCGTGATTTAGGTAGGTACCTAGTAACGAGTACGGGGTTAGGTACTAACCTAGGGAGGGTCTGCGATCTACATAATTATGCATAGAATAGTACATATTATATTATATAGACAGGTTATCTATACATAGAGCTGTGATCTGTAACAGAAGGGTATTCTATACAAAATAATAAACCGTTGTGCAGGGATTTGCAGCGTTTTTCAATATGCAATACTAGCTGGTTTTTAGCGGCCAGCTGAAAAAACAGCTGCAAACTATTACACAACGGTTTATTATTTAGGTACCTGTATAGATGCCCCTTCTGCGTGGATCACTGTTTTCTGCGGTCAATTCCTACCCTCCAGCTCCCCCCAGGAAAGCCCTAAATCGTGTACTGGAGCCGACCCGGGAATTTAGAGTTGTTTTTTTTAAGGGAATTTTTGATCGATTTTGCAAACATAATTATGATATCTTACACCTGAATAGTTGCTACTACCACTGTAGAGGCTGAAAATGTCAAAAAAAGAAAAGTGAACTTACCTCTCATTGATAATCAACCAAAATTAGAAGGGAAACAAGCTTCAACAACGTCTGGCGGCCATACTGAATCTGGTTGACCGGGAAACGTGTCATCTCAATAAATTAGTTTGCAAGCACCTCAACAGATCGCAGTAGTAGTTGTAACCCTCTTTCAGGCCTCCTTTTTCTAAAAACCTTGGTGATCCCCATTCCCCACTGATTCCCAATGCCCCACTCTCCCCTATGTAAAACGGAAAAATTCATGTAATTCTGAAGGAGTAGGCTGACGTGGAGTGAAAAATATATTTTTGGTCCCGGCTGAGATTCGAACCTACGATCTTCAGGGTGGAATTCCGACCCCTAGCCAATTGAGCTACGGTGCGCATGGTTAAGCGGCAAGTGATGCGCGCTCTCACTCGAGATTAAGCCTGCTACACGCTGCTCTTTAGTGCAAATTCAATTTTATGGCCACATCGTAGAATGCTCCCGATGGTCTCAAAAATTCCGAAAAAACTCGAACTATTTAAAAATGCGGGAAAACCCACACCTGAAAGTCAATACCTTTATTTGCTAGGGAACACCTGATTTTTTTCATGGATGGCAGTATGAAGTCGAGTTGGTAGTTGTATGATATTATTCCATTTGAAGAATTGAAGAATTAAGTTGATGAATTTTGTAACTTGAACAAACGCGTTATGCTTCATCAATAACAACAAATAATTGAACCCCGCGCATTTTATGAAACTGTAATTCTCGGGCCGGCTCCAGTACTCGATTTAGGGCTTTCCTGGGAAGAACTCGAGAGCAGGTAGTGGCCACAGAAAACAGCGGTATACGCAGAAGGGGCATGTATCAAACCGTAACCGTATACTTGCAGCGTTTTTTGTCGGTAGTTTTCATTGAATTTCCTTGAAGATCTTATATTTTTCTTTCAAAATGTTAGCAACAGATTTCCTCACCATGCATTTTTCCGCGAGTAGCCGAACTGAACTTCCACTTATCCTCTTTTCATTAATAATTTCAAATTTCTGTTTGAGAGAGAGGCTAGTGCGTGATGTTAGAGGAGGCGTTATTCACTGACACTTCTCACATGCAACTGATATAAAAAATAAAAGAATTGTAACGATTGTAAATTTACTCGTAAGCAAACAGAAAACGAACTCTGTAAGATCAAGCATAGCTGTTAGATAAAAAAAAAACGCTGCAAATCCCTGCACAACGGTTTATTATTTTGTATAGAATACCCTTCTGTTACAGATCACAGCTCTATGTATAGATAACCCGTCTATATAATATGATATGTACTATTCTATACATATTATGTAGATCGCAGACCCTCCGTAGGTTAGTACCTAACCCCGTACTCGTTACTAGGTACCTACCTAAATCACGAGTTAAATGTTGCTAAAATAATTCTGCCGATGACTAACAGTACCTAACAAAAAGAAACACACATAATGAAGTTCTGAAAAGAAATTGTTGATGAGGAGTGAAAAAAGTTGCGAAAGTACCTACCAACAAACTCCAGCCCCTTCTACGTAGATGGTATAATGAACCGTTGTGTAATAATTTACCGTTGAGTAATGATTTACCGTAGTAATAATTTACCCATCAAACGTTTACCTCAACGTTTGTTCAAGTTTCACTACCTACCAACAAACTCCAAAAGAGCCATCATTTTTCAAATGAAATAATATCACAGAACAACCAACTCGACTTCATACTCCGCCAATATAATCAGGTGATCCCTAGCAATGATTTCATCTCCGCCAAATTTCCTATTGTGGGCGCGTCTCTGGTTACGAGATTTGGTTTGAATTGTATACAATTTCATTCACACTGGAGTCGAAAATGCCTGTCGGTGCAAACTTCGGGGCCTTACTGTGAACGAACGGCTGGACGTACGACGCTCCGGATGGTCTTAAAAAACTCGCAAGTTCAAGAACTATTTAAAACCGTAAAACTATTCACGTAAAAAAATGGTATAGGCGTTTTGAAAATTTCAACCCCTATTTTGAACCCCTTACAGATGACTCACAGTAACGTCGAGCTTCGAGGACCAACTAGACCCCGAACGGAACCTATAACCCGAATTTCATCAATTTTCTTCCATGGTAACTAAAAAAAGTGGCCCGTACGGCGTACGGCGGACCGACAGAAATATTTTTATTGCAGTTTTGGATTCTACATACCTTGAAACGTAAACCATCAAATTTTGAGGGGGGGGTAAGAATTTTTTTTTCATACTCGATTCCAATGGTTCATTATTGAAAATAATAAACCAAAATGTGAACATTTCTAAATGTCTAAATGGGTGAACAGTCCATTGCGAGGGGTTCAGGATGACAAAATGCGTGTCCATGTCCATTATAGACGGTGTCCACTATAGGGTTCAAATACATTGAATCTCCTATCTCTACGCCCAGTGCACCATCTGGGGGCCACCAGCAGATTTCAGCAAAATCGCGTTCGACTTCCGGAAGTTACGCGTGCGGCAAGGATTTTCAGACACAGGACACACAGACGGATAGACACAAACCGAACCAAATTTATTCTAATTGCAGAAGTATCATTTAACAAAATCCAAAATAACCATTCCTCAAATGAAATAATAGAGAGTTGTCGCAACCAAAAATTGACGATCACGGAACAACCAACTCGATTTCATAAATGTGTGATTAAAATAATTATTATTATGTTCCCCTAGCAGTGATATATCTGGGCTGGATGTTAAACACCGTCCGATTCGCCTTCATGTTAAAGAAGTCAAATTACTGGGCCCCAGTCTGAACGAACGACTGGACGTGTAATGCTCGGGTGGTCTCAAAAATTTCTGAAGAGCGAAATGAATATTCGAAATAATAATAATAATATTTATTATGCAATTTAGACGTCAAAAACATACCGTTCTACTAAAATTCCTCGAGATACGGCGTTCTGAAAATGCCAGACCACATTTTTCATCAATCAGAGACGATTGACAGTAATCCGAGCTTCGTGGACCAACTAGACCCCGAATGGGGACTATAAACCAAATTTCATTAATTTTGGTTCAGTAACCAACAAAAACATAAGTAGGGGGACGTCGGACGGACAGACATTTTTTAAATTGCATTTCGGATTATACTAAGTTCATTGAAACGGAAACCATTAAATTTATGGGTGGGGGGGGGGGGGGCTAAAAAATGCATTTCCTTCTCGATTCCAAAAGATTATTGAAAATAATAAAACGCAAATTTCTCTCCGTTCGCCGTACATCGCAGAAGGGACATCTATATAGGAAAATAATAAACCGTTGTGAAATAATTTGCATGGTTTTAGCGAATTTTCAAAGAAAATGAAGCTATTGCAATGGCTTCGAAATTTAAATAATATAAATTTTTGGAAATTTTCTTCATAGAAATCCGTTTCAGACCATTCTAAAACGATTCCTGAAATTTAACACTTTTTTATATGTATATATATATTTATATATATATGTGTCACTCCAGACGATAACTCTCGATAGAATTGAGATAAACAGCTCAAATTTGCACAAAAAATCTATCTTGGCAATCGAAAGGCTAAGTTCGAAGATGGGCGAAATTGGCCTACTCTAAGGAGGGTTTTGGCGCATTTAAAGTGCGCAAAAATTACCCAAAAATCCCAAAATGTTATTTTCCAACAAGTGACCCCTCATTTTAAAGGTTTTTGCACGCTGAACACGATGGTGGAATCGGATTTTAGATATCTTGATCCGTTCTCAAATTAGAGCATTTAAAGTGCGCAAAAATTACCCAAAAATCCCCAAAATGTTATTTTCTAACAAGTGACCCCTCATTTTAAAGGTTTTTGTACGCTGAACACGATGGTGAAATCAGAATTGCGATATCTCATTCCGTTCTCAAACTGGAGCACTTTGAAGATTAAGGAACGTGGTTATTTCTTCGAAAATTCGCTCTTATAGCCATGCTGCATGACTGTTTATAAAACACTAGCCCATTACCAGGCGCGTTGCAGCCGAAAAAAAAACAAATTGCACAACAATGCGCTAAAACATTCAACTACTTTTTACTCTAGTACCTCGGTACTATAATTCGCCTTCACTTTGGTTGAGATTGGTACGGATTCACTTCATCTCCAAGTAGTTGCCATATTATATTGTTGCTCCAAGTAGTTGCCATACAAATGCGTAACACTTTTAAAGTTTTTCGAGTGACTATAATAGTATAATTCGACCATTTTCTTATAGCGGACGAACGGTTTATCGCACAGAAATCATTCGGGTGTCGTTGGGAACAGGAAGAAAATAACTGTTCAGCCAGTCCGGTTTCGACCGCCATCGTTTCCGAAAGTTGTTCCGATGACGTCACTTCCTTATTTACGGCGTATTTACCCGTTGCGAGGGGCGGCCAGTTCGACGATAAGTAGTAGGTTTGGGGAAGATTCCGATAGCCTATGACCGTCCCGAGAGTGCAAGGAATGAGTTGGAAAAAGTTTCATTCCAATCGGACGCGCATAAAGGACAAGAAACATACATTCATTTTAGCGAATTTTCAAAGAAAATGAAGCTATTGCAATGGCTTCGAAATTTAAATAATATAAATTTTTGGAAATTTTCTTCATAGAAATCCGTTTCAGACCATTCTAAAACGATTCCTGAAATTTAACACTTTTTTATATGTATATATATATTTATAATGATGATGAGGTTCTCGACCGCAGGTTTTCACACAAATATGTTAGAAGGTTCTTGAGAGTCAGTCAGAAAAAACTTAGATTCTTATTTTGCCGACGTTTCGCCAAATTTATTTGACATCTTCAGGGCTCATAAGCAGGTTGTTGATGAGAGCAGTGATTTTTTTTATGGAGATGATGAATTATGAGTTGATGGATGATTTATAACCACATGATGCAGTACTTGTCAACAGAAATGTTTGACATACAAGGAAAACAATGGCGGATGATAAGACTGTCTTATCATCCGCCATTGTTTTCCTTGTATGTCAAACATTTCTGTTGACAAGTACTGCATCATGTGGTTATAAATCATCCATCAACTCATAATTCATCATCTCTATATATTTATATATATATGTGTCACTCCAGACGATAACTCTCGATAGAATTGAGATAAACAGCTCAAATTTGCACAAAAAATCTATCTTGGCAATCGAAAGGCTAAGTTCGAAGATGGGCGAAATTGGCCTACTCTAAGGAGGGTTTTGGCGCATTTAAAGTGCGCAAAAATTACCCAAAAATCCCCAAAATGTTATTTTCCAACAAGTGACCCCTCATTTTAAAGGTTTTTGCACGCTGAACACGATGGTGGAATCGGATTTTAGATATCTTGATCCGTTCTCAAATTAGAGCATTTAAAGTGCGCAAAAATTACCCAAAAATCCCCAAAATGTTATTTTCTAACAAGTGACCCCTCATTTTAAAGGTTTTTGCACGCTGAACACGATGGTGAAATCGGATTTTAGATATCTAAATCCGTTCTTAAATTAGAGCATTTAAAGTGCGCAAAAATTACCCAAAACTAGGATAATCTTTAATCTCTTACCCCCCCCCCCCCCCCACCCCCTTAGAGTGGTCAGATTGAAAAATGTGAGAAGTATTAATTGAAGACGAGAGTTCGAAGCAAAAAAGGGGGAGGCAAACGATTAGTACAACTCCTTGAATTTACCATTTGACATATAATTGTTATGATACCTTCATAGATAGACAAGTACCGGCCCACGTATTACTAGAAGGAAGACGAAAGAAAAAATCTATTTCAAATTATTCAATTTAGGTACTAACAGTAGGAGGAAGAAGTTTTCCTTTATTCAAAACCATAGCCATTAATTCGAATATTTCTTTGAAAATTCGCTCATTAAGTCATGCTGCATGACTGGTTTTTTATATACAGGGTATAACATGAGTGGTGCAAAACCTCTCTCTCACGTGTTCTACATCTAATTTCCGACCAAAAGTGACCTATATCATTTTTTTCACTTTTAAGATTTTTTTCGAGTTTCCGACCTCGTCTCACTAAAGCAGCTATAAATTCCTTAATTTAAAGAGTAAATTCAAATTTTAAGACACCGTTGGAAAGAGCGTTAAATTTCCTGTCTCTCTAATGCCTAACAAATTTTTTTTAGGACGAGTGAAAATGGAGTTTGAAAAGTGAATTTTGTCAAAATCTTAAAATCGTCTGTTTTTTCAAACGCTTGGTGATCCTATTAATATTCTTGTAGCAGAATGGTGAAGGTAAGCTAAAAAAAAAATGCGCCAGTACGTCAGCTTTCCAACGGACTAATCAAAACGTTTTTTGGAATTGATTTCAAGAGAGAAAATGAGGTTTGAATCCGAAAAAATGTGTTGTTTCCGGCTAAATCGTGGGTTTTTCATGAAATCATGATCATGAAATTAATTACCGTTTTGCCTCATACCGTCTGACGTGTTAAAAGGGTGTGAGCTGTACGCAGTAGGAGTGTTAGCACGAACATCACCGAAATCCCACACACAAAAGCGAACACCTTCATAATTGCACAGGCACGTACCCTTGAAAAAGTGGCTCCGTGAGGAGCCCGTCGGTTTGGGTACTGCAGAGCGTACTCCCTAGCTGCTTCACTACCGTTTCCATTTGCAAAGCCGTACATGGAAATCATGTCTACGTACTCGCTTGTGGTATAACGGACCATGATAAACGAATAAATGATGACACGAAAAAAGAAAATACTGCGAGAAGAAAGAGGTGAAATGGATCGATAGGAAAGAGTATGTCGAAGGAATCAGCAATGTTGAATAAAGGGTCCATAGGTGGCAGCGAAAAAGATAAGAACTCATCCCAATCATTCGTAGAGGTATACAAACAACAGTCGCCTCACGGATCATTCAATCATCATCGCTTAACTTCCATAGTTCCATTCTTTGTAATGCCAACGCCCTTGGACTAAAATGATAATGACGACCAAATACATACTGGGAGATGATGTGAGGGTGTCGACATTCTTTTTGAAAATTACCTCATAGTTGACTCAAAACTCACTACTTCACAAAACGTACTTTTTTCATGAAAAACCCACGATTTAGCCGGAACCAACCCGTTTTCGTTTATTATTTTCAATAATGAACCATTGGAATCGAGCATGAAAAAAAAAATTCTTACCCCCCCACAAAATTTGATGGTTTACGTTTCAAGGTATGTAGAATCCAAAACTGCAATAAAAATATTTCTGTCTGTCCGCCGTACGCCGTACTGGCCACTTTTCTTAGTTACCATGAAAAAAAATTGATGAAATTCGGGTTATAGGTTCCGTTCGCTGTCTAGTTGGTCCTCGAAGCTCGACGTTACTGTGAGTCATCTGTAAGGGGTTCAAAATAGGGGTTGGAATTTTCAAAACGCCTGTAACATTTTTTTACGTGAATATTTTTACGGTTTTAAATAGTTCTTGAACTTGCGAGTTTTTTAAGACCATCCGGAGCATCGTACGTCCAGCCGTTCGTTCACAGTAAGGCCCCGAAGTTTGCACCGACAGGCATTTTCGACTCCGGTGTGAATGAAATTGTATACAATTCAAACCAAATCTCGTAACCAGAGACGCGCCCACACACAAACCCACAATAGGAAATTTGGCGGAGATAAAATCATTGCTAGGGATCACCTGATTATATTGGCGGAGTATGAAGTCGAGTTGGTTGTTCTGTGATATTATTTCATTTGAAAAATGATGGCTCTTTTGGAGTTTGTTGGTAGGTAGTGAAACTTGAACAAACGTTGAAGTATTTTTGATGGGTAAATTATTACTACGGTAAATCATTACTCAACGGTAAATTATTACACAACGGTTCATTATACCATCTACGTAGAAGGGGCTGGAGTTTTTTGGTAGGTACTTTTGCAACTTTTTTCACTCCTCATCAACAATTTCTTTTCAGAACTTCATTACGTGTGTTTCTTTTTGTTAGGTACTGTTTGTCATCGGCAGAATTATTTTAGCAACAATTAACTCGAGATTTAGGTAGGTACCTAGTAACGAGTACGGGGTTAGGTACTAACCTAAGGAGGGTCTGCAATCTACATAATATGTATAGAATAGTACATATCATATTATATAGACGGGTTATCTATACATAGAGCTGTGATCTGTAACAGAAGGGTATTCAATACAAAATAATAAACCGTTGTGCAGGGATTTGCAGCGTTTTTCGTATTCATACCTCATTTTCTCTCTTGAAATCAATTCCAAAAAACGTTTTGATTAGTCCGTTGGAAAGCTGGTGTTTTGGCGCATTTGTTAGCTTACCTTCACCATTGTGCTACAAGAATTAATAGGATCACCAAGCGTTTGAAAAAACAGACGATTTTAAGATTTTGACAAAATTCACTTTTAAAACTCCATTTTCACTCCTCAAATCCTCCTAAAAAAAATTTATTAGGCATTATAGAGACAGGAAATTTAATGCTCTTTCCAACGGTATCTTCAAATTTGAATTTACTCTAAATTAAGGAAATCATAGCTGCTTTAGTGAGACGAGGTCGGAAACTCGAAAAAAATCTTAAAAGTGAAAAAAGTGGGGTTTTAAGCGGAGTAAAAAACACTGGAGTCGAAAATGCCTGTCGGTGCAAACTTCGGGGCCTTACTGTGAGCGAACGGCTGGACGTACGACGCTCCGGATGGTCTTGAAAAACTCGCAAGTTCAAGAACTATTTAAAACCGTAAAAATATTCACGTAAAAAAATGGTATAGGCGTTTTGAAATTTTCAACCCCTATTTTGAACCCCTTACAGATGACTCACAGTAACGTGGAGCTTCGAGGACCAACTAGACCCCGAACGGAACCTATAACCCGAATTTCATCAATTTTCTTTCATGGTAACTAAGAAAAGTGGCCCGTACGGTGTACGGCGGACAGACAGAAATATTTTTATTGCAGTTTTGGATTCTACATACCTTGAAACGTAAACCATCAAATTTTGAGGGGGGGTAAGCATTTTTTTTCATGCTCGATTCCAATGGTTCATTATTGAAAATAATAAACCAAAAAATGTTATAGGTCACTTTTGGTCGGAAATTAGATGTAGAACACGTGGGAGAGAGGTTTTGCATCACTCATGTTACATCCTGTATATAGAAGAAACATGCATTCATTTTGGTTTATTATTTTCAATAATGAACCATTGGAATCGAGCATGGAAATTAAAAAATTCTAACCCCCCTCAAAATTTGATGGTTTACGTTTCAAGGTATGTAGAATCCAAAACTGCAATAAAACCGCTGCAAATCCCTGCACAACGGTTTATTATTTTGTATAGAATATCCTTCTGTTACAGATCACAGCTCTATGTATAGATAACCCGTCTATATAATATGATATGTACTATTCTATACATATTATGTAGATCGCAGACCCTCCGTAGGTTAGTACCTAACCCCGTACTCGTTACTAGGTACCTACCTAAATCACGAGTTAAATGTTGCTAAAATAATTCTGCCGATGACTAACAGTACCTATATTAAAAAGTAGTCTTCTCGGCAAGACCTCCAATGTACAGTAGCGCTCCTATAGCATACCCGACACACAACTAATTGTGTTGTTCCTCAATGAAATAGACTCTTTGGGCAATCCTCCATGAACTAGACTCTTTGTTGAATAACAACACATATAATCAAAATAATCCGATGTATAATTCTAACTAGATAATCATATAATTACTCAGTATAATTATACTCCTTCATGTAATATGTATAATTCCGAATGTTCGAAAACAAGTAGTTCCGCATGTGATCAAGTTGGCACATCGTCCAATTCTTTTGTTCTTGAAAGGCAGTCGCCTCACTCTGTTCTGCTCCGCCTTCTGCTACACAGCCTTTTCAGCGTAATACTGTTTTCTGTGCAATCATACAAATTCATATTCCGTTTTGTCTCTCCAAAATACAAGGATTCCGTATATCAAGAACACTCGTTTGTTATTGACTTCACCAAATATGTAAGTCTATCTGATTCAGTAATATTCGTTATAAAACCTATCGAACAAAACCTCGCTCACCTCGCTTTTGAAACCAATGTTCTGGCAACCTAACAAAAAGAAACACACATAATGAAGTTCTGAAAAGAAATTGTTGATGAGGAGTGAAAAAAGTTGCAAAAGTACCTACCAACAAACTCCAGCCCCTTCTACGTAGATGGTATAATGAACCGTTGTGTAATAATTTAGCGTTGAGTAATGATTTACCGTAGTAATAATTTACCCATCAATAATACTTCAACGTTTGTTCAAGTTTCACTACCTACCAACAAACTCCAAAAGAGCCATCATTTTTCAAATGAAATAATATCACAGAACAACCAACTCGACTTCATACTCCGCCAATATAATCAGGTGATCCCTAGCAATGATTTCATCTCCGCCAAATTTCCTTTTGTGGGCGCGTCTCTGATTACGAGATTTGGTTTGAATTGTATACAATTTCATTCACACTGGAGTCGAAAATGCCTGTCGGTGCAAACTTCGGGGCCTTACTGTGAACGAACGGCTGGACGTACGACGCTCCGGATGGTCTTAAAATAAACAGTCATGCAGCATGGCTATAAGAGCGAATTTTCGAAGAAATAACCACGTTCCTTAATCTTTAAAGTGCTCCAGTTTGAGAACGGAATGAGATATCGCAATTCTGATTTCACCATCGTGTTCAGCGTACAAAAACCTTTAAAATGAGGGGTCACTTGTTAGAAAATAACATTTTGGGGATTTTTGGGTAATTTTTGCGCACTTTAAATGCTCTAATTTTAGAACGGATCAAGATATCTAAAATCCGATTCCACCATCGTGTTCAGCGTGCAAAAACCTTTAAAATGAGGGGTCACTTGTTGGAAAATAACATTTTGGGGATTTTTGGGTAATTTTTGCGCACTTTAAATGCGCCAAAACCCTCCTTAGAGTAGGCCAATTTCGCCCATCTTCGAACTTAGCCTTTCGATTGCCAAGATAGATTTTTTGTGCAAATTTGAGCTGTTTATCTCAATTCTATCGAGAGTTATCGTCTGGAGTGACACATATATATATATATATATATATATATATATATATATACATATAAAAAAGTGTTAAATTTCAGGAATCGTTTTAGAATGGTCTGAAACGGATTTCTATGAAGAAAATTTCCAAAAATTTATATTATTTAAATTTCGAAGCCATTGCAATAGCTTCATTTTCTTTGAAAATTCGCTAAAACAAGAACTATTTAAAACCGTAAAAATATTCACGTAAAAAAATGGTATAGGCGTTTTGAAAATTTCAACCCCTATTTTGAACCCCTTAGAGATGACTCACAGTAACGTCGAGCTTCGAGGACCAACTAGACAGCGAACGGAACCTATAACCCGAATTTCATCAATTTTCTTTCATGGTAACTAAGAAAAGTGGCCCGTACGGCGTACGGCGTACGGCGGACAGACAGAAATATTTTTATTGCAGTTTCGGATTCTACATACCTTGAAACGTAAACCATCAAATTTTGAGGGGGGGTAAGAATTTTTTTTTTTCATGCTCGATTCCAATGGTTCATTATTGAAAACAAACCAAAATATTTCTGTCTGTCCGCCGTACGCCGTACTGGCCATTTTTCTTAGTTACCATGAAACAAAATTTATAAAATTCGGGTTGTAGGTTCCGTTCGGAGTCTACGAGTAGTTGGTCCTCGAAGCTCGACGTTACTGTCAATCATCTCTAAGGGGTTCGAAATAGGAGTTGAAATTTTAAGAACGCCGTAGATCGAAAACTTTCGACAAAAGGGTATGGTTTTCTTTACGTTATTAAATTTGTCTTGAGCTAAACAATTTTTTCAGACCACCCGGAGCATCGTACGTCCAGCCGTTCGTGTGCACCAAAAAGCTTCGTCAACACGATCTTGAATCAAACGGTATAAACCCGGCCCAGATAATCATCACTAGGGAGCACCTGATTATAATCAAGGATGGCTCTATGAAGTCGAGTTGGTTGTTCTGCGATATTATTTCATTTGATAAGTGATGGACTATTGGATTTTGTTGTTAGGTACTTCTGAAACTTGAACAAACGTTGAAGTATTATTGATGGGTAAATTATTACACAATGGTAAATTATTACACAACGGTAAATTAGATTTTAGATTTTAGATTTAGATTTTATTTATTTGCTCTTGACAGTATTATATCATAGCAAAGGGTAAACTTACCAAAAATGGGTGCACACAATTTTTCCATAACAAAAACAAAACACTATTATGATACACACTAATATCCACAATTTCAAGACTGACGTTAATTCCTACGCATAATATCTACTCTATAACCAACAACACTGAATATAACGCCATATAATATAACAATAATACAACTATTTCATAACTATAAAACTTCTATCCATAACTATAAAGCACTAGCCGAGAGCATTAAACAAAAATACGCAATAAACAAACAAACAAAAATTCAGTAATACAAATCCATTATGATTATTCATGTAACACAAATGCCCTCATTTTATGCGCCTCAGACAAATAATTGTAAACATCTTTTATACCATTTGGCATTGGACACTTGAAGAGGCGTATTAAATTCTCCTTATACTCGAGGCAGACATCGAAATGGGTGCAGAGATTCCCCCTTGCAAATTCATAAATGGGACACTCGAATAGTATGTGTATCAACGTTTCGGGTACATGCATACCACATATAGTACAATTCGCTGTTGGGTCTATACAATACGTAATGCTACCGAGCCTCAGTTTCAACACAAATCGCGACGCTGTTCTAATTTCAGCAGCCAGCCTAATTCCCACAAATGGAGCATCACCATCCAGATACCCTACGCTATTGCCAATCTGCAGCTGTCTGAAAATATCGCTGTAATTGCTAGCATCGTACGCCATCCTATCTGCTACTTTAATTCTATTTTCATAGGCCTGTACTATGCTGTCAATATTGGAGGCAATTATATTGTGATCCTGGGCGGCCCATACGTTTTCAAACCCCAGGTCACAGATTATAAGTTTAATCTGCGTAACCCAATTGTATCTACGCTGATTACCACTCCTACAGTCCAACGCAAAAAGATTCTTATAGCACCGAGTTGGGTATCTTTCTCCCGCACCCTTGAGAAGCTTGGCTAGCCAGCCGAGTGCCAATCGCAAAGCTCTGCCCCCAACGCTCCTAAGCTGAAACTCCATTCTCACTACGAAATTGGGAGTGTTTCTCGCGAGGGCGTATACATTTTTAACAAATTGCGTCTGAACTGGTTCCAATTCGCTCAGGTAGCTTAGAGACCAAACCTCTGCACCATAGAGGAGCACATTGGCAACGAGTGAGTCAAAAAGACAAGATATGGTGTTCCAGCTTTTTATCTTAGCCTTGCAGGGTGTTCCGATTAGCGTGGAAGAAGCTACCCCCGCCTTGCAAACAGCTGAACGCAATGCTGCACGAAAAATTCCCGTTTTATAAAATTTGATTCCTAAGTAGACGTAGTCCTCTGCCATCTCTATTACACTCTCTCCAAGATAATACTTTGGATGATTGCGAACTGTGCCTGACTTACTAAATTTCACTACCCTAGTCTTAAGCGGGTTGACCTCTAGCTTGTTGACCGTGCAATATCCTTCCAGGGCCTTGAGACTTTTCAACACTTCTACGTGTGAGGGGCAGACTATAGCTAAATCATCAGCATATGATACAATCACAATATCTGGGTCCCCCTCAATGGATACTCCCCTGCAGCCCCGACTCCGGAGAAAACTATCCATATCACTCGTGAACAAATTGAACAAGAATGGCGAAAGCGTTTCACCTTGTAACAAACCACAATTGACAGCCACACAATCCGTGAACAAGCCATCCGATCTTATTCTGATGCTTGCTTCCGCATACAAATTATGGAGTATACGTATATACTTGCTGTCCAGGCCCAACTCATGTAGCTTATTCCACAGGGTTGCATGATCGATAGAATCAAAACACCTACGAAAATCAACAAACACAGCGTACAACCGCTTCCACCCCTTATTGAAATGTATGTTGATGAGCGAGTTCAGGACATATACATTATCCGTGCATCCCCTTTTCGGCCTAAACCCTGCCTGGCATTCCGGTATAAGGCCCAAACTATCAGCCCACTTCGTAAGCCTTTCCAACAGTACTGAAGTAAAAAGTTTTAATATACAATTAGCCAGGGCGATCCCCCTGATTACAACGGTAAATTATTACATGACGGTAAATTATTTCATAACGGTTAATTATTACACAACGATAAATTATTACACAACGGTTCATTTACCAAGAAGGGGCTGGATTTTGTTGATCGGTACCTACTTTTGCAACTTGAAAAAATGTTGAAGTATTGTTGATGGGTAAATTATTACACATCGGCAAATTATTACACAACGGTAAATTATTACATAACGGTAAATTATTTCACAACGGTAAATTATTACACAACGGTAAATTATTACCTACACAACGGTTCATCAACCAAGAAGGGGCTGGATTTTGTTGATCGGTACTTTTGCAACTTGAACAACCGTTGAAGTATTATTGATGGACAAGTTATTACACAACGGTTCATTAATACTCGACCACGAAGGTAGGTACTGACCACAGAAAACAGGGATCTACGCAGAAGGGGCACCTATTTCACTCCACATCGACCATTTTCCTTCAGAACTTCATTATTTGCGTTTCTTTTTGCCGTTTTGAGTTACTGCTTGTCATTGAAAGAATTATTTTAGCAACATTTAACTCGTGATTTAGGTAGGTACCTAGTAACGAGTACGGGGTTAGGTAACCTACGGAGGTTCCGTGATCTACATAATATGTATATAGAATAGTACATATTATATTACCTATATAGACGGGTTATCTATACAGAGAGCTGTGATCTGTAACAGAAGGGTATTCTGTACGAAATAATAAACCGCTGTGCAGGGATTTGCAGCGTTTTTATACGTATAAATGTTTTTAGTTTTAGTGGTAGGTATGGCACTGAGCCTCCTCAAATAGGAATCTAACCCCTGTGAGAAAACTGCGACGTGACGACTTCCTAGAATAACGCTCTGGCATCCTAACCAATCACATTTCCTACTGCCCGTCCAACGTGTCGTCGCAAGTGTCACTCTTACTATAATATTACCTCTGACATGCGAGAGTGCTTCCGATTCAGACTTTCTAAGCTCCACCGTAGAAACTTCGTGTTGAATAAAGGGAGTTGCATTATTCATCAGATTACATTAGCTTCACCTCGCGTTGTTGCTTAGGTATATTGAACCTTCATATTCCGGTGGGAGAAGGAAAATGTGACAACGATTAGATTTCCGCTTTAACTTAACCCTGCGGAGATGATTAATGTACCTACCTATGGCTTTCATTATGTTGTCAAAAGAGATTTGATCTTTGATAATAACATGCAGTCGAAGGATTTTGAACATTACGCAGTCAAACAAATGTTGTAGTAAGTACCTAAGTACCACAAATTAGGTTTTCGATAGTTTTCGGAGAAAATAAGAAGGCTGTCGAGCAGGGACGATGCGACTGCTGGTAACAGGAATCACGGAAAAAAGGTTCGGACGATGGGGCAGAGTTGGATGATGAGTCCGACTTAAAAACGCTGCAAAGTCCTTGTCACATGGGTTTATTATTCTACTGGACATACCTACAGAAATGTTGGCAGTTCATTTACTGTTTCTTTCATGTGCAATTATTGAAATGGCTATTTTTGACGGTTTCCACCAATGTTGGCCCCCAAAAACACGAAATAGGTTCGGCTTTTTTTTCTAGATTATTGTTGATCATTCAATTGTCTTGATTCACCTGTTGATACTACCTAGTGTTATTATACAAATGTATGGTGATTTCAGACAATTTCCCATGTTTTTGACTAATACATTCTCGGGCTTGTCTCCGTTCGATTAACATCTCGGTGTGGCGCTCTCTTATCTGATCTTCTGTCTCATTTCGATCTATTTACCGTCTCTCTTCTGTACACTGTGAGCGTCTCCGTTATCTCGCCTACCTTCGGCCGCCTATTGTGAGTTCGTCACTTTCGTTATCGCACTTACTTGTTTGTGATTGAGCGTGTGTTATTGAGCCTATTCTGATTACTCGTATTATTCACGATTTCCAATTCACTCTTATTTTCTTCTTATTTTCATCATGATTTGCTTCAAATGTTCTGCTGAGCTGTTAAATGAGGACTTGTTGGCTTGCTCATTGTGTAAAAGTGCATTCCATTTTGGCTGTGTCGGGAAATCCGAGTCCAATTTCAGGAAGATGAATAAATCGGCGCGGGCTGAGTGGAAATGTCTCTCATGTAGGAACCGAGGTCAACCCACAGGTGCTACACCTGCGGAGTCGGTGGCCGCGGGCTCCGTCACTGTCGCCAACACAGACTCTTTGCCGAATGCTGCAGTTCTTGCGGCTATTTTCTCAAAGATGAACGAGCAAATTACGGATGCGATTAGGAAGGAGTTGAACCCTTTCAAGGAAGAAATTAATAATAAGCTCTCCCAGATGCAGTCTACCGTCGACTCTTGCGTCAAGCAGTACGTGTCGCTGTCGGCAGAGGTATCCAGCATTCGTGAGGAGGTTCGATCGGCTGGGGGCGATGTGTTGCGTGCCCGTATCGATTCTATCGAAAATAAAATTTCCACTGTAACTCCTGCGAATATGGGCGATGCTGAGTCTATTCTTGCTGAGGTGGAGGACCGCCGACGTCGCGCTGCAAACGTCTTATTCTTTAATGTCCCAGAGCCTGATGCCAGTACTCTCTCTGATGCGATCCGCGAGGATTCGGCGACAATAGATGAGCTCCTAGCCTCCGTACAGCCTGATATCCCTGCGCCGTTCCATCGCTGCCTCCGTCTGGGGAAACGTATTACAGGTAACATTCGTCCCTTGAAGGTTGTCTTTGACAGCCCTTCCACAGCCACTCGGGTGATGACTTTGGTTCGGGCTGCTAATCCTCCCCGTTTTTCAGTTTCATCTGATCGAACTCAGCGTCAGCGGGATTTCCTCCAACAGCTCAGGGCCGAGCTCCAAACTCGGAAAGATAATGGCGAGTCAAACATCACAATCAAGTACATTGCAGGAGTACCTAAAATCGTTCACATGAAGCAGTCACATCATAGTCATTCCCCCCAACCATCTCCAAAAAACTAACGGCGCCCTCAGCTCTCTCGGGATACTATCAGAATATACGTGGCATCAATACTAAGCTTTCAATTATTCGCCACCAGGCGGCCCACCTTACTTACGATTTTCTAGTTTTCACTGAAACATGGCTGTCCCCCCACGTAGCAACCGAGGAGCTGAAATTGAGTGGCTATAATGTTTATCGTGCTGACCGATCTGATCGAAACAACCTTGTCAAGTCATTGGGAGGAGGAGTGCTGGTGGCGGTTTCGTGCAGGCATCGATCAAGTCTTTGGGTATCTTCGGATCGGGTGGAGCAGGTTTTCATTGTCCTCCCTGACCACATGCTCATCATTGGTTGTATATACCTACCCAGTTATCAACCTGCCGACCTGCTCGACGCTCATCTCTGCGATCTTGATGCGGTGGCCTTGGCCCATCCCTGTCATAGGATTGTGCTTGTGGGAGATTACAACCTTCCAGGCATCCCTTGGGAGAACATATCGGGGGTTGTTCTTGATGATGGCCCTGGAGTAAAGAATAGGTTGATCTCTGAGGCCATGCTGCACCACAGCCTTCACCAGTATAATACTTTGCAGAACCCCTCAGGAAATATACTCGACCTATGTCTCTCAGATGTTGATGGTGTGGACGTCAAACTCGCTGATCCCATTTTTCCTGCCGATGTGGCTCATCCTCCATTTGACTTCCGCCTACCTGCCGTGTTCTCTGGCAAATGCTTTTTCCCGAATCCTAAGTTTGATTACAACTTTTTGCGGGGGGATTATACTGCTATGAACTCATTCCTGAAATCAGTGAGCTGGGATGTTCTTGATGTTGGATCAGTGGAGGAGGCTGTCTGCGCATTTTACAAAATTATTGCCGAGGCTACCAAGCGCTTTGTGCCAATGACTAGAACCTTTGGCTCGTCTTATCCTAAGTGGTTTGACCGTAACATGATCTCACTTACCCGTCAAAAGAGCTCTGCTCACTCACGCTGGAAGTTAACTGGCTCTAATGAGGATTATATTATTTTTTCCTCAATTCGGTCTCAATGTCGACCCGAGTCCCGCCGTCTTTACAACGGTTACCTGATCGAGGTCCAGGAGTCCATACATGGGAACATCAAGATGTTCTGGAATTATCTCAACTATAAGGATGGAGGAAATTCATTACCAAGTGATATGTCGTTGGGAGATGAGCGTGCAGCGGACCCCCAGTCAATAGCTGACCTCTTCAGCCGTCATTTCTCGTCAGTGTTCGACCCACCTCCTCTCAACGTTCCTTTGTACCCGGATCAGGACGTCGTTTCAATTGGTGCCATGTTTGTATCTGAGAGTGACGTGTTGGGCGGCCTTGGGAAGTTGGATGTGCATAAGGGCATGGGCCCAGATGGTGTTCCCACTATTTTGCTCAAGAACTGCTCAGATAGTCTTGCCGGTCCTCTGACATGCCTTTTCAATCGGTCTCTTACCTCTGGTTATTTTCCTGTTAGTTGGAAGCGCTCATACGTGACTCCAATACATAAGAAGGGTGAGAGGAGTGATGTGGCTCATTACCGGCCAGTGTGCTCCATTTCTGCCATTCCCAAGTTGTTGGAGAAATTGATAGTGGAGCGTCTATCTGCCCTGTTTGCATCGTTCCTGGCAACTGAGCAGCATGGATTTATCAGGGGGAGGTCAACTGTGACGAATCTGCTTCAGTTTCAGGAGACTGTCTTGGATGGTTTTCGCTTGGGCTATCAGACCGACGTTATATTTACTGACTTTGCGAAGGCCTTTGACAAGCTTTCCCACCAGCATCTGATTTCGCTTCTTCGGTCCTTGGGCATCTTTGGTGCGTTCCTGAAGTGGATATCCAGTTACCTTGTAGGCCGTGAGCTTGTGGTCCGGGTTGCAGGTGCCCTATCTGCCCCTTTTGCGGCCACCTCGGGCATTCCTCAAGGGAGCCACCTTGGCCCTCTGTTATTCCTTTTAATGATAAATGGGGTGGTTGCTGGGTTCACTGCGGACATCTCCCCTCTACTCTTTGCGGACGACCTGAAGCTGATTTGTCGTGTGGGCTCGTTGGAGGATTGTCATTCTCAGCAGAGTGCCCTAGGAGCGCTTGAGTCCTGGTGTGTGGAGAATCATCTCTTCTTGAACCCATCCAAGTGCTTGGTGATGTCGTTTCATCGCTCTTCCTGCCCTGTCCTGTTTGATTACGTTCTCTGCGGTGACCAGCTTTCAAGAGTTGATGGGGTTGTTGACCTGGGGGTGCTGCTTGATCAGCGGCTCTCCTTCTCGCGCCACATTGGTGGTGCGGCTGGTAGGGCGATGAGGGCTCTGGGTTTTCTCAAACGGAATACCCGTGAATTTGAGGACGTTCATGCCATCACGGTTCTCTACAAGAGTCTGGTGCTGCCGCTGTTGGATTATGCCTCCCCTGTGTGGTCGCCAACCTATGCGGTCCATAGGCACACCCTGGAGCGTGTACAGCATAAGTTCCTCCGTTACATTGCCTTCAAGCTTGGAGTCCCTCAGGATGGGGTCGATTATGGAGTCCTGATGGGGGAGTGTCGTCTTCTACCTTTGGGGAGACGCCGTTGTATGGCGGACCTGGTCTTCCTGCATGGACTGCTAAATGGAGCGATTTCCTCACCGGCCCTACTCGCTGAAATTGGCCTCTCCGTGCCTCGCCTTTCCTCGCGCAGCTCCTCTCCATTCTTCGTGAGCTTCGCTCCCACAAACTACATGCAAGTTCGCCCCTTGTGTCGCATTCCTCGGCTAGCCAACTGCCTTGTGGATCTACACCCAGATGTGGATTTCTTTACAATCTCCCTCCGTTCTTTAAAGACTCTGATCGTGGCCTCCCCACAACTTTGAGATTTAATTTCGTAGATATTTAATTTATTTTATTTTTTATATTTTTTTTCTTTCGATCGCTTCCAGTGTAATTTGATCTTTTTGTAATAATGGTGACTACCTGAATTTTTGTAAACATGTTTTTTCCATGTATTGGGTTCGCCCGTTTATAAATAAATAAATAAATAAATAAATAATAAAAAATGAATTTCGGGAGCTTAGCCTTAGTTACAACATCAATTCTTACTCTTCGGTCAAAACCAACTTAATATTCGGTCTTCTCGCCCTAAAAAAACTGAAAACGATACCTCAAACACAATGTTCAAACACACAAGCTCATGTTCACTACAAACTCAAAAAAAAACATCGAAACCCCCTATTTTTACACCCATTTTCTCCCCCTTAACACCCCTGAGTGTATTTCGATTGGGCTGCCGAGCTTTGAAGGACAACTAGGACCCAAATGAGTTCCCAAATGAGGACCCAAACTGTGTGCGGACGAACCACGATGACCAAAATGTTACGTATATTTTTTTAAGGCTGAAACTTCGTTAGAACTTCAATTTTTCCACTCATTGGTCAAAATCGACTTCATATTCGGCCTTCTCGTCCCAAAAAACATGGATAACAATACCTCAAAAGCTCATGTTATACTAACATGTTACTAAAACACAAAAAATACCTATTTTTATACCCATTTTCACTCATAACACCCCTGGGTATATTCCGATCGGGCTACCAAAGTTTCGGGACACAACTAGGGCTCAAATGGAGCATGTGTGCGAAGGAACGAATTTTTTAGACCGAAAATGAAGCCGGTATACGTGATACGGCGGACGGACATTGCATTTTCTGGACTTGCGCACATTGAAAGGTAAAAGAAAACATTTTGAGGGGGTGTTATAAAAATGTTTTACTGAGCGAATACATAGGTGTATTATTCACAGAATAATAAGCCAAAAAAACTTCTTTTCAGTTTCAGGAAAGTGGGGAATAAAGCTAATCAAAAGTACTCCCGAATAATACCGACGAGAGTGCTATTGATTTTATCAAATCTATCAGGCTAGTGGTTGATTGTGATATAAGCGATCTGATTATTGACAACCGCTTCAGGAGACGCGCTCTGCCGAGTCCAATATTCCGGGCGTTATCACGACGCTCTCTCACCCACCCTCACGATAAAAGATGTCATCTGAGCTACCCCTGTGAAGAAATATCTTTCGACCCTTGATATTGGGATCGTTAAACAGGGAGCAGACAGTCGAGTTTATGTTCACGAAAGCTTGACCTACGACAAAGCCGGGTTTACACTGGTCGAGTTGAAGGTAGAGTAGAGTAGAATTATTCTTATTCACGAAAGAAATTCGTGTAAACATTTTCAGTAGAGTAGCGTTGACTCTACTAGACTCTACAAGAGTTGGAGCGACTAGCACGGTGGTTGAGTGACTCCACTACAAAATTTGAACTCTACTGCTCACTCGAACACCCACTCTTAGGCCGCACCTACATTGGATCCGTATTTCTCCCGATCCGATCAGATCCGACGACTCCCGACCATCGGACGTCGTCGGAAGAAAAACAAACACCTAGAGTGTAATGCAGGTGCCTACATTGGAAGCGGAACTCCCGATCCGACGTCTCCCGACGACTCCCGACGACTCCCGATCCGTCGCCCGATCAAACATGTTTGTTTCCAGTCCGTCATCGGAGCCCGACGCGCCGTAAAATGAGTACAAAAATTGACAAAGAATTGTTAATTCTGCTTGTTCATAATGAGCCTCGCCTATGGGATCAACGGGAAGCAGCTTACCACAATCGGGACATTAAGTGTGAGCTGTGGGAACCAGGGATTGGCCAGTTATGTCTTGCCTATTTCCTTCGAGAATGTAGTCGAAGGTTTGCAGGGTCATTCGGTGATAATCCTTGAACTTGTCAGGGTGATTCCGCATAGGTATACACGTAGTATAAAATTCTCCTCCCGATCGGTCCACATTGAATTGATGCACCCATGACCTTGTTGCACGTCTCTTTAGGAGAAGGTTGTTTTCCAGCAAAAACCAACACAAAACGTCATCGTCAGAATCACTCATGTCGAACTCACCACCACAGAACAGAGAACTATAATAGATTTATGTAGGTACCTACAACGTGCGCTCTCCCTGTGCTCACTACAACGAGCCTTGATTCCCCAAAAGTTTGGATCGGATCGGAACCAGTGTAGGCACTCAGTCGGACGTGATCGGGCTCCGATGGTCGGGAGTCGTCGGATCTGATCGGATCGGGAGAAATACGGATCCAATGTAGGTGCGGCCTTACCCGAGTAAACGGTAGAGTTGGAAGGAGAGGAAGAGACTCATGTCTTGATGAGTGGCCTCCAGCATTACTCTAGGAGTTATGGCATTCACCATTATAGTTTCATTGTGTTTGAGGAGTGGAGATACCGTGCCAGGTCACTGTTCAAATGCCTTCTCACAAGTTTAAACTCATCCGGATCTTCCAACCCCTGACCCATTACCTTCTTTAATAATAATAATAATGCGGGTGCGGGTGGGAATAGGCCCTTGGGCCCCCCACTCGCGTCACCCCGTGGCACTTTTTACCCCCCACGGGTGATGACCACCAAATAATAATAATAATAATAATAATAATAATAATAATAATAATAATAAAAAACCTTTCGGTCTTATGTTAAATGCATAACGTATGCAAGCATTGTATGCAACATGTAATCTATTAGATAGAGCTGCAGATAAGGAACAGGAGAAGGATGAACTAAAATAAAAGAAGTGGGGTAATACCAGGGCAGTGACCAGTCGATGTTTGAGATATGGGGGAGTAAATTTTGACAATCTATTCAAGGAATGCAACGATCCGTAAACCCTTTGGCAGATGTGTGAGACTTGGGACTCCCAACTTTATCTAGACAAAGGCCTAAATTCATCACTGTATTCGAAAACGGGACAAAAGCCCCGTCAATTAGAACTGGAGGAAGTGGATTAGTCGGAATGTTCTGCTTATAGAAGGTAATCACTTCGGACTTATTAGGGTTTATAAAAATTCCTTTTAGGTTTCCCACTTAGATACTCTGCAAGAAGATGTAGATTTAGTTGGTGAATGGCAGTAACAATTTCATCCCCGAGGCAGCTACGGACATAGACTTGGAAGTCATCCGCGAAAAGATGGTATTTCTTATACTTAAGGTGATGCGGTAGATCACTGATGAAATTTGAAAATAAAAGAGGTCCCATCACAGCTCCCTGTTGGAAACCCATCGTAAGATGGAGTGAGCTAGATCGTTTTTTATCGCCAGAAATCACAGTTCTTTCACTTGTTACTTCCTCATTTACTCTACTCTTCCATTTGCTTCAGCAAAACACTGGACAAACGAAGTAAAGGCTTTCTCAATTCTTTCTTTCTAATAGACATAGCACAGAAGAACTAAACCTATTAGATCAGAATAGAAAGCAAAACAGAAACTCAACAGAGAGATTTCTGTATTACACCTTTCTGGAAACAGCACTCGACTGACGAGTGAATGATTCAAGTAGAGTCGAATTGGTAGAGTGGTTGGAAATTTGGGATCTAGTTGATCCTCGACGCTCGGCGTTACTGTCACTCATCTCTAAGGGGTGAAAAATATGAGTTGACATTTTCTGAACGCCGTAGCTCAAAAGCTATCAATAGAAGGGTATGGTTTTTTTAATGTATTTAGATTGATCTTGAACTAAAGAATTGTTTGAGACCACCCGGAGCATTGTACGACCAGCCGTTCGTTCACACCGAAAAGCTTCGTCAAAATGATCGTGAATCAAACGGTATAAACCCGGCCCAGATATCATCACTAAGGAGCACCTGATTATAATCAAGGATGGCTGTATGAAGTCGAGTTGGTTGTTCTGTAATATTATTCCATTTGAAAAACGCTGCAAATCCCTGCACAACGGTTTATTATTTTGTACAGTAAGTACCCTTCTGTTACAGATCACAGCTCTCTGTATAGATAACCCGACTTTATAATATAATATGTACGACTCTATACATATATGTGGATCGCAGATCCTCGGTAGGTTAGTACCTAACCCCGTACTCGTTACTAGGTACCTACCTAAATCACGAGTTAAATGTTGCTAAAATAATTCTGTCGAAGACAAACAGTAACCAAAATGGCAAAAAGAAATGCAAATAATGAAGTTCGGAAGGAAAATGTGGAGTGAAATAGATGCCCCTTCTGCGTAGATCACTGTTTTCTGTGGTCAGTACCTACCTTCGTGGTCAAGTATTAATGAACTGTTGTGTAATAACTTGCCCATCAATAATACTTCAACGGTTGTTCAAGTTGCGAAAGTACCGATCAACAAAATCCAGCCCCTTCTTAGTAAATGAGATGAACCGTTGTGTAATAAGTGACCGTTATGTAATACCCTATTTACCGTTATGTAATAATTTACCGTTGTGTAATAATTTGCCGTTGCGTAATAATTTGTCGTTGTGTAATAATTTACCATCAATAATACTAACACGTTTGCTCAAGTTTCAGAAGTACCTAACAACAAAATCCAATAGTCCATCACTTATCAAATGAAATAATATCGCAGAACAACCAACTCGACTTCATAGAGCTATCCTTGATTATAATCAGGTGCTCCCTAGTGATGATTATCTGGGCCGGGTTTATACCGTTTGATTCACGATCGTGTTGTCGAAGCTTTTTGGTGCACACGAATGACTGGTCGTACAATGCTGCGGGTGGTCTCAAAAAATTGTTTAGCTCAAGACAAATTTAATCACGTAAATTAACCATACCCTTCTATCGAAAGTTTTCGAGCTACGGCGTTCTGAAAATGTCAACCCCTATTTTGAACCCCTTAGAGATGACTGACATTAACGCCGAGCTTCGAGGACCAACTAGACCCCGACCCGAATTTCATCAATTTTTATTCATGGTAACTAAGAAAAGTAGCCCGTACGGCGTACGGCGGACAGACAGAAATATTTTTATTGCATTTTCGGATTCTACATACCTTGAAACGTAAACCATCAAATTTTGATGGGGGGTTAGATTTTTTTTTCATGCTCGATTCCAATGGTTCATTATTGAAAACAATAAACCAAAATGATTGCTCTTTTGGATTTTGTTGATAGCCATGTTGTCATGAATAACGTCAAATAATTAATGATTATAATATTGAATCCCGCGCATTTTTAAGAAATGTAATTCCTGAACTGGCTGCACTTCTTCTTTTGGGCTTTCCTGGGGGAGCGCGAGGGTAGTTATTGAAGGTATTGAAGAAAACTGTTCTACGCAGATGGGGCATCTATAAGGGTAACTTATTACACAACGGTTTATTGCACAATGGTTTCTCACACAACTGTTTATAACACAGCGGTTTATTATTTACTTTATGCTTCATGAATAACAACAAATAATGATTGAATTAGTGAATGCCGCGCATTTTTACCAAATTGTAATTCCCGTGCCGGCTCCAATACTCGATTTAGGGCTTTGCTTGAGGGAGCTGTAGGGTAGGTATTGACCACAGAAAACTGATCTACGCAGAAGGGGCATCTATACACTTAAATTATTATACAACGGTTTATAATTTTACCTTATGCTTCATGAATAACACAAATAATTCAATAATTATTGAATTATGCTTCATGAATAACACAAATAATTCAATATTTACTGAATTATTGAATCCCTCGCATTTTTATGGAACTGTGATTCTCGGACCGGTGCCGGTACGAGTTTTAGGGCTTTCCTGTGGGGGAGCGGGGATTGCAGAGGGGACGTATCTATACAGGTAAATAATAAACCGTTGTGTACGGTTTTGGTACATTTTTGGTGGACGATTTCGGGCTTGTCGATATTTTTTCAACAAATAATAACTTCCTAAATAGTTTAAAACGCAAATTCAGCTCATTTTATGGCAGCTAGTACAGTACATATTTAGCTGGGCAACTTATGCCCGCAAAAGCCTGTAGGTTGCCCACATGAACGTCGACTTCGTCGTAGCCCATGCTGATGAGCTAGGAGAGCCCATAAAATATGTTGACGTTGTTGCGCTGTTCGAAACTTTTTTGAAGCCTGAGATTAGCAACACATCGGTAAATATCGATAACTATGTAATGGGTTCGTAATGATCTGGTCGTGAAGGGAAGGGGAGGAGAGAGATTGCATTTTTGGTGAATAAGGAATATATTATATTCAAGGAGTTGGCGCGCTCGCCAGCTATTTATTCAAGGAGCCCCGGAGTTTATTTTCCTTGAAGTTGACGGATTCGGAAATAAGCTCGTTATTGGAGTTGTTTGTCTTCCTCCAAAAGTGAGGGGAATTCGGAAGGTCTACGAGCTAGCACGTAATATGCTTGCTCACTGTAATAATTTGATAATGCTCGGAGATTTTAACTCCAGTATGACTAACGATTCGGTTTACAAGCGGCAACTCCATTGATAACTGCAATTTGCAGTTGTTACAAATAATGAACGCTACCTTCCATACCCCTGCTTCCAGCTCTTTTATTGCTCTCGTTTTGGTGAACGATATGGACTGCATTTCGAACTTTGGACAGTTTGATATCCTGGGTATATCGAGGCACAACCTAGTTTATTGCGTTGCCTCCTTTTGAATACCCAAGTGCGATTAGCCAATGAGAGCAATACGAGACAATCGAAACTTTTCGGAAGAAACGCTGCAAAGTCCTTGTTGCTTGTCGCCTGCAGAAATGTAGGCTGTAGTGTTCATTTATTGTTTCTTCCATGTGCAATAATTTAAATAGCTATTTGTGATGGCTTCCACCAATTTTGGCCCCCAAAAACACAAATTACGCTCTTTTTCTAATTATCGTTGATCATTGATAGTGCCACTTAATTGTCTTGATTCACCTGTTGACACTTTTTCTAGTGTTATTATACAAATTGATGGTCATTTCAGACAGTTTTCCGAGGTTTTTGACTAATAAAAAAATGAATTTTGGAAGCTGAACTTTGGTTAGAACCTCAATTTTCCACTCTTTGGTCAAAATTGACTTCATATTCGGTCTTCCCGTCCCAGAAACCATGGAAAACGATACCTCAAAAGCTCATGCTACTAAAGCACAAAAAATACCTATTTTATGCCCATTTTTCACTCATAACACCTCTCGGTATATTCCAATCGGGCTGCAAAGTTTCGGGACACAACTAGGACCCAAATGGAGCATGTGTACGAATGAATGAATTTTTTAGACCGAAAATGAAGCCTGTACACGTGATACGGCGGACGGCGTACGGACATTGCACTTTTGGAATCCACACACCTTGAACCGTAAAAGAAAAAATTTTGAGGGGGTGTTATAAAAATTTTTTGCTGATCGATTACATAGGTGTATTATTCACGGAATAATAAACCAAAACGCTGCAAAGTCCTTGTCACATGGGTTTATTATTCTACTGGACATACCTACAGAAATGTTGGCTGTTCATTTATTGTTTCTCAAAAACACAAATTAGGCTCCTATTTTTTGGTTTATTATTTTCAATAATGAACCATTGGAATCGAGCATGAAAAAAAAAATTCTTACCCCCCTCAAAATTTGATGGTTTACGCTTCAAGGTATGTAGAATCCAAAACTGCAATAAAAATATTTCTGTCTGTCCGCCGTACGCCGTACGCCGTACGAGCCACTTTTCTTAGTTACCATGAAAAAAAATTGATGAAATTCGGGTTATAGGTTCCGTTCGGGGTCTAGTTGGTCCTCGAAGCTCGAGTTAGTGTCAGTCATCTCTAAGGGGTTCAAAATAGGTGTTGAAATTTTCAAAACGCCTATACCATTTTTTTACGTGAATATTTTTACGGTTTTAAATAGTTCTTGAACTTGCGAGTTTTTTAAGACCATCCGGAGCATCGTACGTCCAGCCGTTCGTTCACAGTAAGGCCCCGAAGTTTGCACCGACAGGCATTTTCGACTCCAGTGTGGATGAAATTGTATACAATCCAAACCAAATCTCGTAACCAGAGACACGCCCACAATAGGAAATTTGGTGGTGATAAAATCATTGGTAGGGATCACCTGATTATATTGGCGGAGTATGAAGTCGAGTTGGTTGTTCTGTGATATTATTTCATTTGAAAAACGCTGCAAAGTCCTTGTCACATGGGTTTATTATTCTATTGGATTCTAAAGAAACGTTGGCTGTTTATTTGTTGTTTCTTTCATATAAAATAATTGAAATAGCTATTTCTGGTGGTTTCCACCAATTTTGGCCCCTAAAACACAAATTAGGTACACTCCTTTTTTTTCAAATTATCTCTGATCATTGATAGTACCATTTAATCGTCTCGATCCACCTGTTGATACTTTTTCTAGTGTTATTCTACAAATTGATGGTGATTTCAGACGGTTTCCCAGGTTTTTGACTTATAAAAAATCAATTTTGGGATCTGAACATCTGATACAACCTGAATTTTCCACTGTTCGGTCAAAATCGACTTCATATTCGGTCTTCTCGTCCCCAAAAACGTTAAAAACGATACCTCAAAAGCTCATTTTACTAACATGTTACTAAAACACAAAAAGTACCTATTTTTATACACATTTTCACTCATAACTCCCCTGGGTATATTCCGATCGGGCTGAAAAGTTTCGGGACACAACTAGGGCCCAAATGGAGCATGTGTGCGAAAGAACCCGCGAGAGAATTTTTTAGACCGAAAATGAAGCCTGTACACGTGATACGGCGGACGGCGTACGGCGGACGGACATTGCTTTTTTGGAATCTACGCACCTTGAAACGGAAAAGAAAAAATGTTGAGGGGGTGTTATAAAAATTTTTTGCTGAGCGAATACATAGGTGTATTATTCACAGAATAATAAACCAAAATGACGGCTCTTTTTGAGTTTGTTGGTAGGTAGTGAAACTTGAACAAACGTTGAAGTATTATTGATGGGTAAATTATTACTACGGTAAATCATTACTCAACGGTAAATTATTACACAACGATTCATTATACCATCTACGTAGAAGGGGCTGGAGTTTGTTGGTAGGTACGTTTGCAACTTTTGGTTTATTATTCTGTGAATAATACACCTATGTATTCGCTCAGCAAAAAATTTTTATAACACCCCCTCAAACTTTTTTCTTTTCCGTTTCAAGGTGCGTAGATTCCAAAAATGCAATGTCCGTCCGCCGTACGCCGTACGCCGTACGCCGTATCACGTGTACAGGCTTCATTTTCGGTCTAAAAAATTCGTTCTTTCGCACACATGCTCCATTTGGGCCCTAGTTGTGTCCCGAAACTTTTCAGCCCGATCGGAATATACCCAGGGGTGTTATGAGTGAAAATGTGTGTAAAAATAGGTACTTTTTGCGTTTTAGCAACATGTTGGTAACATGAGCTTCTGAGATATCGTTTTCCATGTTTTTGGGGACGAGAAAACCGAATATTAAGTCTATTTTGGCCAAAGACTGGAAAATTGAGTTCTACCTAATGTTCAGCTCCCAAAATTGATTTTTTATTAGTGAAAAACCAGGGAAATCGTCTGAAATCACCATCAGTTTGTACAATAACACTGGAAAAAGTGTCAACACGTAGATCAAGACGATTAAATGGCACTACCAATGATCAAAGATAGTTAAGAAAAAAAGAAGAAAAAAAAGAGCGTACCTAATTTGTGTTTCAAGAGCCAAAATTAATGGAAACCATCAGAAATAGCTATTTCGATTACTACGCACGAAAGAAACAATAAATGAACAGCCAGCATTTCTATAGGTAGGTATGTCCAATAGAATAATAAACCCATGTGACAAGGACTTTGCAGCGTTTTTTCACTCCTCATTAACAATTTCTTTTCAGAACTTCATTATGTGTGTTTCTTTTGTTAGGTACTGTTTGTCATCGGCAGAATTATTTTAGCAACATTTAACTCGTGATTTAGGTAGGTACCTAGTAACGAGTACGGGGTTAGGTACTAACCTACGGAGGGTCTGCGATCTACATAATAGGTATGTATAGAATAGTACATAATTATCATATTTTTTTAGTACAAATTATTTCTCATCACTGATAGTGCAATTTAATAGTGTTGATTCACCTGTTAGTACTAGGTACTTTTAGCGTTATTATACTCATTTATGGTGATTTCAGACAAATTACCCAGGTTTCTGACCCATAAAAAATGAATATTGGGAGCTGAACCTTCGTTACAACCTCAATTCTTCACTCTTTAGTCAAAATCAACATCATATTCGGTCTTCTCGCCCTAAAAAACATTGATAACGATATATCACAAGGTGAAAAACACAACCAAAAAAACTATTTTTACATCCAATTTTCCCCCATATCACCCCTGGGTGTATTCCTTTCGGTCGGCCGTGCTTCCGAGCATAGCTAGGATCCAAATGTGTTCCAAAATGGGGACCCAAACTGTGTGCGGAAAAACGACGATTTTACACCAAAATTTAACGTAAATTCAAGGCTGAGACTTCGTCAGAACCTCAAACATGTAAAATTTCTGGCCACAGCTAGGGCCCAAGCGGAGCCTGTGTGCGAAAGAACTACTTTCTTTAGACCGAAAATGAGGTAGATATGGATGGTACGGCCGATTTTTGGAATATAGGCACCTTGAAGCGTAAAAGAAAAATGTTGAGGGAGTGTTATAAAAATATTTTGCTGAGCGAGTACATAGGTGTATTATCCACAGAATAATAAACCAAAAGTACCTAGCACCTAGTATGAGTTTCACTCATAACACCCCTGGGTATATTCCGATCGGGCTGAAAAGTTTCGGGACACAACTAGGAGCATGTGTGCGAACGAACGAATTTTTTATACCAAAAATGAAGCCGGTATACGCGATACGGCGGACGGCGGACGGACATTGCATTTTTGGAATCTACGCTCCTTGAAACGTAAAAGAAAAAATTTTGAGGGGGTGTTATAAAAATTTTTTGCTGAGCGATTACATAGGTGTATTATTCACAGAATAAAACCAAAATGTTGCTTCGCACCTCGCATGCTACTTTGGCGGGCAAAATGGATGTCAATGCTTTTTGCGGCTGAGGAGGTTCCTTGCCGGGTAAATGTTTACAAAATGTTTGTTGTTAGTTCGGGTGGGGGGGGGGGGGGGGGGGGGTGTCACTTCGTCTCATTCTCTCGCCCTCTCGTACCATTCTTCTTGAAACGTCACACATCTAATAACGTGCAGTCCTTCAACTGCAGCCAGCGTGTCACGACTACTGGATAACACGAATAATATTATGTACTTCTCATCCATGATAAATCAGGCAGCGGCTCTGAGGTATTCCACTTGAAAAAAAAAACTAATTGTTCAAAAGTTTCGGTTTCAAAATTATGGTGGCGTTCCAAATCCTGCTCCAGCTCCGAAAAGGGGGACCCAAGAATTTTTGCCGATGATGTCCCAGGTACCAATTGGCTTGCTCTTGGAGCTTTCCGACTGGAAATGGAGCTGTTGACATCAAATACTTGAAACTGTTAGTACTAATCTTGACCTCAACAATCAAGCATCGAAGCCAACACCACCCATACCATTATTGGCAAATATTTAGTTATCAAAACACAGCAATTTCCGCCATTGATACCTAATATAACTGAGGAGCTCAAGTCACAAAGGTGACAAGTGCCATTTTCTCCAAAAAAAGTTATGAGCAAAAACAACTTTCAAAGTGATGTACAAACCAAGTTTTATTCTAGCAATGTCAGGCGATTTTTTCTTGTACGTTTATCATCAGTACCATTATTAAAATATATATGCTAGAATGAAATAGGTTGTGGCTAAAGTAATAAATTAGCCTTAGTAGAATTTTGAGTTAGGGAAAGTGCTATCAGCTATCTCCACCCGCATTTTCCCCCAGAATGGTGTTAAGTGCCAAAAAAATAAAACTCTAATCACTTTCGAAAATATTTTATTTTTGGCATGAGGGTCAACAATAAAACTTGAACTTACTAAATCACAGCTTCTTATGGTTAGGAAAAAAAGAACTGTATTGGCAGTCGACTAAGAAAAATTAGGTACAGAAAAAGTAAAAACGCTGCAAATCCCTGCACAACGGTTTATTATTTTGTACAGAATACCCTTCTGTTACAGATCACAGCTCTCTGTATAGATAATCCGTCTATATAATATAATATGTAATATTCTACACATATTATGTAGATCGCGGACTCTCCATAGGATTGTACCTAACCCCGTACTCGTTACTAGGTACCTACCTAAACCGTTGTGTAATAATTTACCTGTATAGGTTCCCCTTCTACGTAGATAGAATAATGAACCGTTGTGTAATAATTTTCCCATCAATAATACTTCAACGGTTGTTCAAGTTGCAAAAGTACCTATCAACAAAATCCAGCCACTTCTTGGCAGATTAGCCGTTGTGTAATAATTTACCGTTGTGTAATAATTTACCTTGGGGTAATAAATTACCGTTGTGTAACAATTTACCTTTGTGTAATAATTTGCCGTTGTGTAATAATTTGCCATTGTGTAATAATTTGCCCATCAATAATACTTCAACGGTTCAAGTTTCAAAAGTACCTATCCAGAAAATCCAGCCCCTTCTGGGTAGATGAGCCGTTGTGTAATAATTTACCGTTGTGTAATAATTTGCCATTGTGTAATAATTTACCCATCAATAATACTTCAACGGTTGTTCAAGTTGCAAAAGTACCTATCAAAAAAATCCAGCCCCTTCTGGGTAGTTGAGCCGTTGTGTAATTATTTACCGTTGTGTAATAATTTGCCGTGGTGTCATAATTTACCGTTGTTTAATAATTCACCGTTGTGTAATAATTTGCCGGTGTGTAATAATTTGCCATTGTTTAATAATTTACCGATCAATAATTATCGTAGAACAAACAACTCGACTTCATACAGCCATCCTTGATTACAATCAGGTGCTCCTTAGTGATGAAATCCCGGCCGGATTTATACCGTTTGATTCACGATCGTGTTGACGAAGCTTTTTGGTGCACACGAACGCTGGACGGGTGGTCTTAAAAAATTGTTTAGCTCAAGACAAATTTAATATCGTAAAAAAAACCATACCCTTCAATCTAAAGTTTTCGAGCTACGGCGTTCTGAAATTTTCAACCCCTATTTTGAACCCCTTAGAGATGACTCACAGTAACGTCGAGCTTCGAGGACCAACTACTAGACCCCGAACGGAACCTATAACCCGAATTTCATCAATTTTCTTTCATGGTAACTAAGAAAAGTGGCCCGTACGGCGTACGGCGGACAGACAGAAATATTTTTATTGCAGTTTCGGATTCTACATACCTTGAAACGTAAACCATCAAATTTTGAGGGGGCTAAGAATTTTTTTTCTTGCTCGATTCCAATGGTTCATTATTGAAAATAATAAACCAAAATTCAAGTCTTTGAACACTACCTACGTTTTTAAAAAAAGTCTTTCTAATTATCTTGGTTACTCTAGGTAGGCATATCACCATATTTAAGTATATGAAACCATGGAATAGATGGGTACCATTTTTCCATTTTTTTTACATAATTATTTATTCGATTTTTTATAATAACGAAAACTTGAAGAACTTTAAAACTCGAACAACGAGGGAACATAAAGCAGAATCGCAAACAAAATCAATGTCAAGAAACGAAAATCACTGTAACCTTTTCTGAGGCTTACCACGTGGAAGTAATAACACCCATTGGCGCTTGGCACCCAAGCGGAAACCATGACGGCGTTTGGCAAAAGAGCGTTGTCGGAGATTTTTCGAACTTCCACACAGTAGGTAGACACTAGTCACCTTTCTGAGGATATTGGCGTTGGAGTTTACCACAAAATGCGACAAAAGGCTCAATTTTTCATTTTTTGGCGCTTATCACCTTGTGACTTAAGCTCCTCAATCGTAATCTGATTTACGTGTGCAATTCGTAACATTTTGAAACAATGGTATTCAATTTCATATTCTTTCGTCTTTAATATGGAAACGTACAGTTGTAGTACAGGAGAAGAGCAGAAGCCGCCGTGAAAATGACAGAAGCACCGGCAATGACGAAAATCGGCACCAGCCCACGCACTCGTGGCGCTCTAGTTCGCCCGTCGTCGGTAATCTGATGGAGAGCAGCACCACCGCTCACCTCGTAGTTCCTGTTCAGCGCCAGGCTGGAGTACCCTGTGTCGTCTATCATTCCCATAAAGCCAATTGGAACAAGTGAACAGGTGTGGCCATTTCATCTTTTCAATCTAATTAAGATAGTAAAATACCTATGTGGGTGTTGGGGGTTGGGCCGACCCAAATCTGGCAGAAAAAAGTAAATGTAATGTTACGCTGATCGCAAATATTATGTACTAACCTTACAACAAAAACTACTATTTATTTGACATTTATTTTTGAAACCTAATAGGGTGAGTGTACCAATTATCACCACCTTTAAGACCGCTTCTGCAGGTTTCCACCCATAAATTACTTATCAATAAATTATTTCGATCTTCGAGCATCATTACATCCATAAACATCTGTTCAACAAAATGCACTCCTTTTTTTCTCAAATACTTAATATGAAATTAAGTCGGTAAAATGGGAAAAAGCTGGAGGTGGACTCAGTTCCAATTTTGGCCAGGAGTTTGCGAGTTATCAGCAGGGAAGTGGTCCAGTTATCAGCACCTTTTTTCCAACTAATAAAAAACACACATTTGGCCAATTTAAAAACTTCATTTATTTAATAAACATAGTACTGAGACTAGGTACCTAGGAAGGTTTTTGATAGAACTCGAGGGAAGGCTAAAATAAGAGTTTTCAGACTTAAAAGTAGTCTTGGTAACATAATAAACGCACTTTTTTTAAGTACGAACACTATCACAATAAAATAGTAGAATTAACGTTTTTTTCTACAGTTCAGGTCAAGAGGAAGTGGTGGTACCTACTGCGCTATTCAGCCTACTTTAACTGAGCCTGGAAAGCAGACTTTGGTCGTACAATTTCCAACTGGCATGGAAGTGTCCACTTTGGCCACAATATTTGTGTTTTCTACCAAAAACCTGTCACCAGAAAACTTGAATACTGTTTTAAGTCTATTTTATGAGAACAAGGGATTCACAATTGCCAATCCTTGAGCATCGGTCTCCTCAATTTTACAAACTTTCTTTGTCCACATATTGTTCACACTGAGAGAGATAATTGCAAAATAATAATGAAGTTGAGAGTGGTGATAGCTGGTGCACTGGTGACGACTGTGGTACACCTACCCTATTGAACGCTGAAATAGAGCCAGTTTGAATATACATAGAGAGACCATTCAAACCGTTGGATTATTCAAATTCGGTGACCAACTGATAATCCTGATGTTCAAATTTTCAAAATTAAAACTTGGAAGATTCGTCAAACACCAAAGCTGTTCTTTAAGAACTAAATTTGAAGTCATATAACGCAAAATTTAATCCCATACAATGTGTTCAACGTTTCTCAGAGGGTTGCTCAAGAGAAGAACACCACATGTCCCTTGTCACATAGAGATTTGAGTTTTAAGGGAATTGCAGACTACATAGTTGGCCTCCAGACCACCTCTTCAACCAACACTAAAACCTCACAGATTCCTTTAGAAGGCACTTCTTCTTTCTTATTATGTTGTTTTTTTTTTTTAACCTAAAAAGACTGACTTTTTGAAAAGATAACAAAGACAAAAAAATACAACATTTCAATTCGATTTCAGCATAATACAAGTCAGGAGTTCCATGAATTTCAAGATGGGACGATCACTAAATGAAGATGCAGCAGTCCCAAGATGAGAAGAAGGTGTCCCTGAAGAATAAGAGAAGTTCCAGGTGCAAACTTGCAGTCCAAAGTGACGAGTAAGTTCTCGAAGAGTGATGCCCAGGAGAAATTTCAGCTCTTGGATAAACAATAGCCACCGATGATATTTGGTACTAGCCTTTGGAAAAAATGCTTTAGCCCCTGAAATTCCAACCACCCTTCTATAGCCTTTCTAACTCACTGCCCTAGAAATTTAACAGGTATTAACAGGTAGGGTGATAGTGGCTCCAGGTTAGGCTCTTTTACTCAAAACTTAATAGTTGCACCAGGTTCGGCTCTTCTGCTATGCACCAGGTTTGGATTTCTTTTTTTTTTAGAGCACAGGTTTGGCTTTTTCACAAAGAAATACTCCAGGTTTAGGCTTTTTGTGGCTCCAGGTGAGCAGGTGAGGCTCTTTTGTGGCTACAGGTGAATGCTCTTTTGAGGCTCCAGGTTGGGATCTTTTTTGGAAAATCCTAATGCTCCAGGTTAGGCTCTTTTTTCCTAAATCCCTATGCTCCAGGTTAGCCTCTTTTTTGAATCAAGGTTGGGCACTTTAGGACAGGCCTAGCTACCTATTGTCCATTTATGACCAGCTCGAATTGAGTTGATTTACAGCCCCATCAAACTACCCATTTGTAGTCCCTGAGAGCTATGAAGTGTCCACCCTTAGTTCTTTCATCCCCTGGTTCTGGAGCCAAATTTATTTCCTATTTATTTTCATCACTTGGTTCATGCGAGGAAATGTTGAGCCTAAACTGATCTGAACTGTTTACGTTTCCCTGGAAACCCTGTCATTTATCTGATCAGCCATGATGTTCTTGGAAGTTATAAAACCTCCCAGCAGGTGGCATCCCCACTAGCGTATGCCCCCCTCCCCCCCTTGTCAAAATCCGGGTTCCCTTCAGACACTTGTGAAAATCTCAGATTTTTCCGTCTTCTTTTGTGACAGCAATTTTATCATAATTATTCCTGGTATGATCTGGATAGTTATTGATTGCCCAGTTGGGTTTTCAGAGCTTCATTCTGATGACGTCACGCCTGGAGGTTACACTGCTTCCTGCGGTTATCTCAGTTCACGTATAGCCCTGCAATCGATCATGTCGCGTAAGTTTCGTGCATTTTGAATGGAATACCGTGTTTTATATTCCGTTTTGAGTTCAGCCACCTATGTGGAGAAAATAAGGTTTAAAGACTCCCCCACCCCCTCCCGACACCCTCGATGTAGCCCCCACCTCACTACACCTGATGGTGAACTTCCAAACCTTACGCTTGCTATCACCTCACAAAATTAGTTCAGATGTTTATTTTAATAGACCATGCCTTAAAATTCCACAACAAAAATAAAGTTTCCCCAAAAAATGCAAGATTTTTCTTTATCAAGTTTCCAAGAGTTTTAGTTTGGGCACCATTGAACGTTTCTCTGAGGGTTGCTTAGGAAAAGGACAAGCATAGAAACCGTATATGTCTCTTGTAACATAAAGATTTAAGGAAACGGAATTGCAGACCAGATAGTTGGCCTCCACACCTCCCCTACAACCAAATCTAAAACTTCACAGATTACTTTAGAAAGCACTTTCCCTTTCCTTTACTTTCATAGGTTTTATTTTGGTTTTTTATTTTTTTTTGTAACCTATAAACGAGTACTCTTTTTGAAAAGGTAACAAAGATAATTACGAAATATCTATAAACTTTCCGCATAGTACAAGTTAGGAGTCCCATAAAGTTCAAGATGAGACGATGCACTAGACGAAGATGCAGCAGTCCCAAGATGAGAATAGAATCCCCAGATGCATGCTGGTTTGGTGGCTCCAGGACTGGCTCTTCTGTTATGCACCAGGTTCGTCTCTTTTTTTGTTTGTAATTCACAGGTTTGGCTTACTTGTAGTGAAATACTCCAGGTTTATGCTTGTTTGCGGCTCCGCGTGAGCTGGCGAGGCTCTTTTGTGGCTCCAGGTTAGGATCTTTTTTTGGAAAACCCCTGTGCTCCAGGTTAGGCTCTTTTGTTCCGAAAATCCCTATGCTCCAGGTCAGCTTCTTTTTTGAATCCTGGTTGGGCTGTTTAGGAGAGGCCGAGCTACCGATGGTCCTTTTATGACAAGCCCAAATTTAATTGATCAACAGTCCCATCCTATTACCCACACCATCCATTATCCTCACTTTCGTCCGGTCACTTGATTGAGAAGAGGAACTCAGTAATTATGACCCTGGGGACCATCTTTGATAAGAGCTTTTATGTGCTTCGAATAGATTTCATCCATTTGCAGTCCCTGGGAGAATTGAACTTTCCACCCTTATTTGTTTCATCCCCTTGTTCTGGAACCAAATTTATTTCCCATTAATTTCATCGCTCTATTTGTGTTTTATATTCCGTTTTGAGTTCAGAAATGTGATCATTTCGTTTTTTCTCAGCAGTCTTTCCTCAACAGAACTTCCTTGCAAAGAAAAAGTTCCTGGGTGAAATGAACTTTCCACCCTTAGTTGTTTCATCCCCTTGTTCTGGAACCTAATTTATTTCCCATTTATTTTCATCGCTCTATTTGTGTTTTATATTCCGTATTGAGTTCAGAAATGTGTTCAGATCGTTTGTTCTCAGCAGTCTTTCCTCAACAGAACTTTCTTGCAAAGAAAACCACTTGCTATCTCGGAGTTCCTCTTTGAGCTCAAGCAGGTCGAGCTCCTTCATTTCATCCTCCAGCAGCTCCAGCTCCGAATCAGGTGTTGAAAATCCCACTTTGTTATCTGAGTGTGCAGGCAATGGCAATGGCAATGGTAAAGGTAGGGAACTTGGGATCGTGCGAGGTGTTATAAGTATGTACGAAGAGTGCTAAAATTAGGCGCCACTTTTCCAATTTAAACTGCCTTATTATTACAGTTTTTGCCCAGAAAGAAAGAAGAAATTAACACTATAACATGAAGTGGTATATTTGTGATCAGCGTAGAATTTGACTACATTTGGACAGTAAATTATTTGCCCTTCGGAACACTCTGCATAGGTACTAAATATAATGTACATACGAATCATCTGGCGTCTTTATCGCGCTTTCTCCCATATTAATTTCCCCTGTTTTTGAAACAATGCGGCAGTTATTATCATTATAAACGTTTTCTTAGCTGTCTGAGTTTGAAAACTTGTATGTTATTGAATGCAATATATTAAGAAGCATTCAAAGTAGTTTCGAACATTAAATTAAGTTAAATATTTTTAAACAATTGATTTCAATAAAAGAAATGGATTGTCAACAGTAAAGCTGAGAAGTTTGTTCATCACTCTAGAAGGCCGTTTTAACGCTTTACATCTCAATGTTTGAAAGTAGAAGTGAAATGAGCAAAAATGTTTACTTGTTCCATTTCTAATTTTACGTGGGGACCGCCCCGCGTCTGTGTACACCAAATGGCTCATGAGTCAGTTGTCCTCCCATCGCCCTTCAATACTGTCGTTACCTGCAACAAGCAATACAAAAAAACCGCTTAGTACATAAATATATATAGCAGTAGTAGGTATATTACAATATATTAAGTGAAACATTAACTATATCCCCCCCCCCCCCCCCCCAACGAGGTACCTACCTTCTTTTAGCGAATTTTCAAAGAAAATGAAGCTATTGCAATGGCTTCGAAATTTAAATAATATAAATTTTTGGAAATTTTCTTCATAGAAATCCGTTTCAGACCATTCTAAAACGATTCCTGAAATTTAACACTTTTTTATATGTATATATATATATATATATGTGTCACTCCAGACGATAACTCTCGATAGAATTGAGATAAACAGCTCAAATTTGCACAAAAAATCTATCTTGGCAATCGAAAGGCTAAGTTCGAAGTTGGGCGAAATTGGCCTACTCTAAGGAGGGTTTTGGCGCATTTAAAGTGCGCAAAAATTACCCAAAAATCCCCAAAATGTTATTTTCCAACAAGTGACCCCTCATTTTAAAGGTTTTTGCACGCTGAACACGATGGTGGAATCGGATTTTAGATATCTTGATCCGTTCTCAAATTAGAGCATTTAAAGTGCGCAAAAATTACCCAAAAATCCCCAAAATGTTATTTTCTAACAAGTGACCCCTCATTTTAAAGGTTTTTGCACGCTGAACACGATGGTGAAATCGGATTTTAGATATCTAAATCCGTTCTTAAATTAGAGCATTTAAAGTGCGCAAAAATTACCCAAAACTAGGATAATCTTTAAACTCTTACCCCCCCCCCCCACCCCCTTAGAGTGGTCAGATTGAAAAATGTGAGAAGTATTAATTGAAGACGAGAGTTCGAAGCAAAACAAAACCATAGCCATTAATTCGAATATTTCTTTGAAAATTCGCTCATTAAGTCATGCTGCATGACTGGTTTTTTATCTATGGTTAACATGGATTTGTTATGGTTTTACACATTATTATGTTTTCTCCTGGGGGTCAGATCGAATTTCACGAACTGTTTCACGTGCAACGATTTTCACGTACAACCACTCCCATTTAGGGAATTGTAACTCCGTTAAAATACCACGAAAATCGTTAGAAAGCTCTCAATTTATCGTAAGATCCCAGGCTTCCAAAATCTAGCCTTAAAACATACATATCCATGGCGGGATCCACAAGGTGGTTTTCTGTTGAAGCAGAAAATCGTTTCTTCCATAATCTCCCTTCTTTCATGAAATGGTCTCTCCATTCTAGTAGTTATTTTAGATTTCTACAGCAGCACCTCACAAAACGATCGCCGATTCCACCGTAAACGTCCAACATAAATCGCCAATTGTCCTGCCTACCTACAGCGACCATGAATATTACAAGAGATCCTGTAGCAGGATTTCTCTTGATTGATTAAGTGACTAAAGTCGCTCGTTTGCTCCAAAAGTTCGGCTTGGGTGAGAGGAACGCCATATTGATACCGATGTAGCTGGATTCGACGCCTTTGCTGGTGCACGAGAAGACCCCCAAGTACCTGGCGTATCAGGAGGCGTTGAGTTGTTGCTGTCCCTATCGCAAGTGCCCAGGCTTGAAATTCGTTTTGCTGTGAATAAGCTGTCGAGATTCAACTTGTTACCAGTTTCAGCATTTTTTTTTTTGCAGGCGCCGAAGTGGGGGTTTCGCTGGGTACCTTCCTGAAGGGTACAGCCGATCACAACCTGGAGTACAAGAAGGCTGATTCAAATTCAGAGCTACAGTTTTTGTTTTGTTTAGTGATCAGTCGCAGGTGCAATCGGACTAAGTACCTATCTAATTAGATAATATCGCCTATATTCATTATTTAGACAGTGAAGTTTCAAGCTCATAGAACCATGAATATGTCAACATTATACGAAGTAACTGTGGCTGTATAACAAGTTGAGCATCCATTTATGGAGTGGTGCGCATGAGTGCGTTCTCCAATCACGTATACCACGTCCACGTTATCACTCCTGCTTACCTTTAATGTAAAAATTGTATATTAAATAAATAATACGTTGAAAAACTCGGCGCTCCGCGCCTCGCCAGGGGGCAAGCTCCCTGGACCCCCGGTTACCTCTATTTACATACTTCGGACGAAATTATAGAAACACAGAATGTGTTTTAGCTCACGCGTTTCACATAAACCTTTTTCGACTGATATATTGACTGCTCATAGGTTACACCAGGTTGCACGATCCTTAGTTCCGTATCATCGGTACTTATATAAAGCTTGCAATCGTGTTCACAATATAAATTATTGAGAATGATCACCTGTGTGTAAACAATTATTATTTAAACAATGACGCTCATACCGCAGCTTGTCGGCCACGCACTCCGCATTGGTTAACGTAATATGGTTAGGTAAATCGAGAGCTATCCAACGAGTGGTGAACGATTTTTGTACGATGATAACTGGCGAAGTTAAAGTTCCGTAGCAACGAATCGGTTGTACGTGAAAATCATTAGAAATTTTTCATAACAGCGTCCCAGATTTCGTTACGAAATTTCGGTACCTTTTTTTGGCTATTCAAAGAAAATGAAGCTATTGCAATGGCTTCGAAATTTAAATAATATAAATTTTTGGAAATTTTCTTCATAGAAATCCGTTTCAGACCATTCTAAAACGATTCCTGAAATTTAACACTTTTTTATATGTATATATATATATATGTGTGTCACTCCAGACGATAACTCTCGATAGAATTGAGATAAACAGCTCAAATTTGCACAAAAAATCTATCTTGGCAATCGAAAGGCTAAGTTCGAAGATGGGCGAAATTGGCCTACTCTAAGGAGGGTTTTGGCGCATTTAAAGTGCGCAAAAATTACCCAAAAATCCCCAAAATGTTATTTTCCAACAAGTGACCCCTCATTTTAAAGGTTTTTGCACGCTGAACACGATGGTGGAATCGGATTTTAGATATCTTGATCCGTTCTCAAATTAGAGCATTTAAAGTGCGCAAAAATTACCCAAAAATCCCCAAAATGTTATTTTCTAACAAGTGACCCCTCATTTTAAAGGTTTTTGCACGCTGAACACGATGGTGAAATCGGATTTTAGATATCTAAATCCGTTCTTAAATTAGAGCATTTAAAGTGCGCAAAAATTACCCAAAACTAGGATAATCTTTAAACTCTTTTTTGGCTAGTTAGTCCATGGCTAAAACACATTCTGTGTTAAAATAATGCGCCTTACATGGGCTTGCTGACAGACAGACCGACAGGGACCCAAATTTGTTCAGAAATGTTTAAAATGCGAAACGCGAATTTTCTGTTACACCAAAATCACTATAGCAAATTCCAAGCGGTTCACGACTACACCCTTAAAATTTCAAGTCGAAAGAGTAGGTACCAAATGTTAGTCGGGCCGATTTTCGCAGAATAAACTGACAGGCGTGTCGACAAATGCCACACCCAAGTATAAGTTAGAGCCTCTCTAACGCCCGGCAATTATGGAAATAATCTTATCTTCGTATCGTCATTTTCCAAGGGAAGGGTGATTCTGGTCCAATTAGACCACTCAGACACCGCCCCAGCAAAGTGGGTAGGTAATGGAGCAGTGTGGCTGTTGCAGAGCGGGGTGGGTCATTTGGTCTTTGTCGCAGGAGCGTTTCACATTGGTCTAACCACTCAACTCCTACGCCATCATCCCGTCCTGTCCCTTTTGTGACGCCATCCATACGACCCATGTCAGCGGAGGTTGGAGAAGTCCGCCTTATCGGCTGCATGCATTTCCCGTCAAATGAAACCAATTTTCTATCGAAATGAACCGTTTTCCAACCAAATGAAACATCCTCTCAAGCAACTGAAACGTTTTCCTTGTACTTAAAGCCCTTGTACTTCCTTGTAAATAAAGTGACGTAAAAGGGCATTTTATATAACTTCGCTTGCGAACATCAAATTCAACGTTTCTAAACCATCTTCAATTCTTCTTATTCCAATCCAACATTTTGTATTCCAGATGAAGTTGTTCCCAAACCTAAGTCAACCATTTTGCAGTTATTTTGGTTTATTATTCTGTGTAAATTTTTATAACATTTTATTCTGTGTAATTTTTATAACACCCCTCAAAATTTTGTGTAACTTTTTATTCTTTGTAATTTGTATAACACCCCCTCAAATTTTTTCTTTTACGTTTCAAGGTACGTAGACTCCAAAAATGCAATGTCCGTCCGCCATATGCCGTCCGCCGTATCATGCATAAATAGGTACTTCATTTTAGGTGGAAAAACTCTTCTTTCGCACACAGGCTCAATTTGGGCCCTAGTTGTATCCCGAAACTTCGCTGCCCGATCGGAGTATACCCAAGGGTGTTATGGGTGAAACACGCTCAGATCACATTTTCGCCTTCAGCTCTCTCGTTATTAGCGAATTTTCAAAGAAAATGAAGCTATGGCTTCGAAATTTAAATAATATAAATTTTTGGAAATTTTCTTCATAGAAATCCGTTTCAGACCATTCTAAAACGATTCCTGAAATTTAACACTTTTTTATATGTATATATATATTTATATATATATGTGTCACTCCAGACGATAACTCTCGATAGAATTGAGATAAACAGCTCAAATTTGCACAAAAAATCTATCTTGGCAATCGAAAGGCTAAGTTCGAAGATGGGCGAAATTGGCCTACTCTAAGGAGGGTTTTGGCGCATTTAAAGTGCGCAAAAATTACCCAAAAATCCCCAAAATGTTATTTTCCAACAAGTGACCCCTCATTTTAAAGGTTTTTGCACGCTGAACACGATGGTGGAATCGGATTTTAGATATCTTGATCCGTTCTCAAATTAGAGCATTTAAAGTGCGCAAAAATTACCCAAAAATCCCCAAAATGTTATTTTCTAACAAGTGACCCCTCATTTTAAAGGTTTTTGCACGCTGAACACGATGGTGAAATCGGATTTTAGATATCTAAATCCGTTCTTAAATTAGAGCATTTAAAGTGCGCAAAAATTACCCAAAACTAGGATAATCTTTAAACTCTTACCCCCCCCCCCCCCCCACCCCCTTAGAGTGGTCAGCGTAGCACCCACATGTTCTTCCAAGTGATCCTTCCAGAAACCACATCCTTCCTTCATAGTTTATTTCAAGATTGAGCCTGCATGAAAAACAACCTGCACTTGAAGCACTCATGATTTTCTATAACAACTCCTTTACCTACTGCACTCTCTTGAGTAGGTAAGTCAAAAGTCCTAACTACCCTATCCTACCTAATATGAACCCACAGCGATCAAATAAATAAGCACTTAGTACAATTACGTAATAAACAAACGGTAGAATCAGGATGGACAAAACGTACAAATTAAAATAAATACGAAGAGAATATACATAGAAAACCAAATTTTAGACCGAAGTTTTCCTTTATTCAAAACCATAGCCATTAATTCGAATATTTCTTTGAAAATTCGCTCATTAAGTCATGCTGCATGACTGGTTTTTTTTTCTCTTGCCTTAAGCAGAACACATGGCCTTCATCTTTATCAAAATTCCTCACCAACACGTGCAGATTGAGATCACAATAAATTTCAAACACGGAGTCCAAATAACAATATACATAATAACGGATATCACATGGATAACGGTAACATAGTAATATATTTATAATCATACCTACTGTTGTCACCGCACTACAATAATGACTCAGGTTGACTCCAGGTGTCATTATTGGAGTGAGGTCGTTGAGGAAGCCCTGCAGATTTAAAGCTTGAGTTGGTTGATGTAATGAGTAATAGTGTTCTATGATTGACAGGTTTTGTAATGGAACGGGCTTTGCTTATTGGATTATCAATGAATTTTATCCTAGCCATCACTGAATATAGGTACCCTATTAGATAAATGATGTCGTTGTTAGCTTGGATGACTCTATACCTGGTTGTCCGAAGCAAACTGTGTTGAATGTGCCACGAACGCAGAATCCATCACGTTAGGTTTGCTTCTGTGCATAAATGATATCACCCAGTATGCCCTGCTTGCTCCCTTGTTCACCCGTGGAGCCTCGTGGTCTCAATTATAGTCACGACCTCTAATCCAGTAGTTAACAGGAGGATTTACCCATAGAGGAATAACCCCTAAGCCACTATAATACATATTCTCCTCAGGAATCTATTGAAGACCTAACACCCATCTAATTTGCAATGTCAATAGCCCATGCATTATACAGATTGACCGGTAGAGAATTAGTAATAGCGACATACGTAATACACCTTCGTGCGGCAATCGGAAATTGGTTACGGTCCCAGCACATGGCTCAACATGAATGAATCAAACCGCCAAATGCTCCTTAATAGTGAAGAAATAAATCTCAACTCAGTGTCAAAACTACTTTGATAATATCAACCACAACAAAATACCCATTAAGTACTTTTTGTTGACAAATAGTCTTAAATGAGACAATGGAAGCAAATGCACTGATCAAAGGTTTTCCCCAATGAGTGGAACTCTTACCTACTCCAAGTAACTGCTAAACCCATGAAGGTGAAAAATAGGGGTTGAAATTTTCAAAACGCCGTAGCTCGAAAACTTTCAATAGAAGGGTTTTTCTGAAGTGTTTTAGCGAATTTTCAAAGAAAATGAAGCTATTGCAATGGCTTCGAAATTTAAATAATATAAATTTTTGGAAATTTTCTTCATAGAAATCCGTTTCAGACCATTCTAAAACGATTCCTGAAATTTAACACTTTTTTATATGTATATATATATTTATATATATATGTGTCACTCCAGACGATAACTCTCGATAGAATTGAGATAAACAGCTCAAATTTGCACAAAAAATCTATCTTGGCAATCGAAAGGCTAAGTTCGAAGATGGGCGAAATTGGCCTACTCTAAGGAGGGTTTTGGCGCATTTAAAGTGCGCAAAAATTACCCAAAAATCCCCAAAATGTTATTTTCCAACAAGTGACCCCTCATTTTAAAGGTTTTTGCACGCTGAACACGATGGTGGAATCGGATTTTAGATATCTTGATCCGTTCTCAAATTAGAGCATTTAAAGTGCGCAAAAATTACCCAAAAATCCCCAAAATGTTATTTTCTAACAAGTGACCCCTCATTTTAAAGGTTTTTGCACGCTGAACACGATGGTGAAATCGGATTTTAGATATCTAAATCCGTTCTTAAATTAGAGCATTTAAAGTGCGCAAAAATTACCCAAAACTAGGATAATCTTTAAACTCTTACCCCCCCCCCCCCCCCCCACCCCCTTAGAGTGGTCAGATTGAAAAATGTGAGAAGTATTAATTGAAGACGAGAGTTCGAAGCAAAAAAGGGGGAGGCAAACGATTAGTACAACTCCTTGAATTTCCCATTTGACATATAATTGTTATGATACCTTCATAGATAGACAAGTACCGGCCCACGTATTACTAGAAGGAAGACGAAAGAAAAAATCTATTTCAAATTATTCAATTTAGGTACTAACAGTAGGAGGAAGAAGGTTAGGTAGGTATCTTATCAATTTATTATCAGTATCATACGAATATTTGATATTCAAAGGTAGGTAGGTACTTAACATGATAAAAATAATATCAATGAAGAAGGAAGGATCTACCTACCTAGTAGAGCAAATCTTGAACTGGTTTTAGATACCAGGCCTGAAATCGTAGTCAAGAGGAAAGGCCATTCAGAAGGAACAAGGAATCTACTCATAACAAACGGTAGAATCAGGATGGACAAAACGTACAAATTAAAATAAATACGAAGAGAATATACATAGAAAACCAAATTTTAGACCGAAGTTTTCCTTTATTCAAAACCATAGCTATTAATTCGAATATTTCTTTGAAAATTCGCTCATTAAGTCATGCTGCATGACTGGTTTTTTACATTGACCCCCCCCCCGCTATCACGACCCCCTGAGGGTCACCGGTGTTCATTTTCGTACATCCAATTCTCGCGAATTAATGGCCCGACTTCACACAAATCGGTGGGCGGTTGAGGTGTAGCTTCTAGACGGTCCTGTATGAATTACAGAACAATTGGGTCACGATTACAGCCACTGCGCATGCACAAACGCGAATCAGAGGGTCAATTTCTCACGACCAAATGGCCCGATTACACTTGAAATCGGTGGGTAGTTAGGGTGTAGCTTCTAGATGCCCCCTCCCCTCCTCCATGAATTTCAAAATGCTCGATCATTGGTATGAGCAATGCGCAAACGCAAACGCGATATCTGAGGTACTTAAGTATATTTCTCACGAACTTATGGCTCGATCTTGCTCAACTTTGGTGGGTAGTTGGGGTGAACCTTCTACACGGTCTCCTATGAATCACAGAATGATTTGATCAAGAGTAAGGCTACTACGCATGGGCAAAAGAGAATTATTGGTAATCAGTTTCTCACGAATAAACGGCTATTAAGCTCGGTTATGCTCAAACAGAAAACAGTGAGCTACGCAGAAGGGGTATCTGTATCTATAGGAAAATAATAATTAGTTGCTTTTGGATGATATTGGCACAAATTTCTGTGAAACATGACGTCGGTTGGTGGTGCGGGGGCTGGAAGGTGGAAGGAATGGCCAGGAACGGAGTGGATGACGTAAGAGGCGGTTGGAGGTTGTGAAGCAGCAGTTGGCTGAGAGCTGAATGGGGGGGGGGGGGGCTGATTTTCAGTGACGTCACATGACGATGCGGATATAAGGTGGGGGATGGAGGTTGCTCAATAGTGCAGAGGGGATCCAATAAAAAAAACCAGTCATGCAGCATGACTTAATGAGCGAATTTTCAAAGAAATATTCGAATTAATGGCTATGGTTTTGTTTTGCTTCGAACTCTCGTCTTCAATTAATACTTCTCACATTTTTCAATCTGACCACTCTAAGGGGGTGGGGGGGGGGGGGGGGGGTAAGAGTTTAAAGATTATCCTAGTTTTGGGTAATTTTTGCGCACTTTAAATGCTCTAATTTAAGAACGGATTTAGATATCTAAAATCCGATTTCACCATCGTGTTCAGCGTGCAAAAACCTTTAAAATGAGGGGTCACTTGTTAGAAAATAACATTTTGGGGATTTTTGGGTAATTTTTGCGAACTTTAAATGCTCTAATTTGAGAACGGATCAAGATATCTAAAATCCGATTCCACCATCGTGTTCAGCGTGCAAAAACCTTTAAAATGAGGGGTCACTTGTTGGAAAATAACATTTTGGGGATTTTTGGGTAATTTTTGCGCACTTTAAATGCGCCAAAAACCCTCCTTAGAGTAGGCCAATTTCGCCCATCTTCGAACTTAGCCTTTCGATTGCCAAGATAGATTTTTTGTGCAAATTTGAGCTGTTTATCTCAATTCTATCGAGAGTTATCGTCTGGAGTGACATATATATATATATACATATAAAAAAGTGTTAAATTTCAGGAATCGTTTTAGAATGGTCTGAAACGGATTTCTATGAAGAAAATTTCCAAAAATTTATATTATTTAAATTTCGAAGCCATTGCAATAGCTTCATTTTCTTTGAAAATTCGCTAATATTTGATAACGAGTGGGAGGGGGGGGGGGGGGGGGATAATTAAACACAACCAGACCATCGAGTGGAAGGAGGTAAAGTACGAGTCCATGCGGTGAGTGAGGCAGTGCCAGTTTCATCCAAAAACAAATAGTTACCATAATAGACCGTTGTGCTGTGAAATTCAGCGCGTTTTGTAACACGTTTTTATAGGAAAACTTTATTCAAAAACTCTGCAAATTATTACACAAAGCTTTTATTATTTTCCTGTATAGATGCCCCTTCTGCGTAGGTCACTGTTTCCGGTGGCCAATGCCCTCGAGCTCCCCCCAGGAAAGCCCTAAATCGAGTACTGGAGCCGGCTCCGGAATTAAAGTTTCATACAAATGCGCGGGATTCAACAATTTAATAATTAATTATTATTTGTAGTTATTCGTGAAGGCAAATAATAAACCGTTGTGTAATAATTTAGGTACCTGTATAGGTGCCCCTTCTACGTAGATAGTATAATGAACCGTTGTGTAATAATTTGCCCATCAATAATACTCAACGGTTGTTCAAGTTGCAAAATTACCTATCAACGAAATCCAGCCCCTTCTACGTAGATGGTGTAACGAACCGTTGCGTAATAATTTGCCCATCAATTATACTTCAACGTTTGTTCATGTTTCAAAAGTACCTACCAACAAAATCCAATAGATCCATAATTTTCAAATGAAATAACATTACAGAACAACCAACTCGACTTCATAAACAGGTGCTCCCTAGCAATGATATCTGGGCCGGATTTATAGCGTTTGATTCACGATCATGTTGACGAAGCTTTTCTGTGCAAACGAACGGCTGGTCGGTGGCTCCGGGTGGTCTCAAAAATTCTTTAGTTCATGATCAATTTAAAAACGTTTAAAAAAAACCATAACCTTCGATTGGAAGTTTTCGAGCTACGGCGTTCTGAAAATTGCAACCCCTATTCTTCACCCCTCAGAGATGACTGACGTAACGCCGAGCTTCAACGACCAACTGGACCCCGAACGGGACCTATAAACCAAATTTCGTAAATTTTGGTAAATGATAACTAAGAAAAGTGCTAAGTACGGCGTACGGACACCTTGAAACGTAAACCATCAAATTTTGAGGGTTTTTTTTTCATGCTCGATTCCAAAGATTCATTATTGAAAATAATAAACCAAAAAGGCAAGAACCGAAGGGGAAGTCACTTAATTATTCTATACTGATTCCCTGAAGGAATGGTGACGTCGGTGACAGATGAAACTAACCTTAATGGATACTGGGTAAGTTATACATTGGCGGTAAAACAACCATAAGCTCAACATAGAAGAATGAAACACGTCTGTCAATTTAAGTAACGTCTAACAACAATGTAAACGTATGGTCGGTTGCCCAGCATTCTAATACTAATAATTCGTTGGATGTTCTCGTAGGTATATCATTATGACGAAAAGTTTTTACTCGAACGATGACACTCGTTATTTCAATCTTTAGTCCTTGTAGGCTTCACGATTATTATCAGAGGTGAAGAGCTAATCTCTAAGAAATTTGTAGCTAAACATATTTACGGAAAATTCCAAATGTCAACAATCACCTGTATCGATCCTCTGCCGATTTTATTTTATTTTATTCACTCCAGGGTTAATAATAACTGTTAGGGTTAATAATAGTTGTTTTGTAATTGTTGTTAATAATAGTTGTTAATTCATGGGCTGAGCTAGCTATACTTATAATATCTATCGAATTTCCTGTCACTCCTCTTGTAGGCAATATCAGTTAAACCTAAGATTACTAATCGATGAAAAATTACAGTTTGACCAAAACATTGTCAGATAAGCACATGATTAAAGCTTTCAAAGCTTGTATTATATTAGTGGCCTCCCTTATATACTAAGTGGCCCTCCTTAGCTTGTATTTCAAATGTTGTATTAGTGGCCTCCCTAGATGAGAAACAGGGAAGCCGCGAACTTATATCCCAAACGGGGACATAAAGATAGGACGCTCTCGCCCACTCGGTAGTGGACTTTGGAATTCTGCTTCGAATGAAATAAGTCCAAAACAGGCTGATCATTGAAATCGTCAACAATAGTTTATAATATTAAACAAAATTAAAAAAAAAAACAATCGACGAAGTTCTTACCCTGAAAAATTCGTTATAATAATTCACCTATTTTACACAAAAACATTTTTTAATCTACGACAAAAAAGGTGAAATATATTGCACTAAAAGTTGAGGAAGTAATTTCAAAAGCTCTCGGTGAAAAAAGATGATCGATGAGTGGCCCGTTCAACCCCCTCCACCATCCTCTCCATCCCACAGAACCTTGCTAATTAGATCTTGCACAGCAGGAAAGATGGAGGAACTTGGAAAAAAGGGATCGTTTTTCGTGTGAAACTTTTTTCTGCAACATTACTGCTCTCATAGTTAACGAAGGCAAGAATTATAGGAAGTGAATGGTAAGTGGGGGAGAGCGGTAAATTGATACAGGGATAATGAATCAAATTTCTTCTTACGGGTAATGGCAGTGAGGAACTAGAAGAGCTGATTCCCCCGAAACATCGATAATGGGGAATTTTTATCAACATTTTTTTATTGAAAAAAAAAATATTCGGAACTCTTGGAAAAATAGCGTTTTGAAGCCCGTTTTCAAAAATAAGCATTCTTTTTTAAATAAGGGTGATTAAAAGTAAAAATGCGGCAAAAAATGACGTATGAGGTCTAATGACATCTGACTGGCTGTTGGCACCAGGAGGCCGAGGGAAGCCACGGAGGAGAAGGTTCTCAGTGCTGCCAATAACCCAACATTAGAAATGGCAAGCCTTCTTGGCAACCATCTAGAACGTTTGCCCTCACCTTTCCCTTGGTTTGATTTTGAGAGATACGTCATTTCTAGCTGGAAATCAGAAATTCAAGTTTCAAAGTTGTTTTCTGCCAAGACTCTCCGACATAAGCACCTCATTATGTGGTCAGTAAGGGCTAGTTTCCTTTCCTGAACTGAAATGGCAAAAAAAAGAGAGAGTTTGTAACCCAACATGCCCATAATGATTTAATCTACATGGCCGAATTACTGATAGATTCAGTAAGTAGTACTTGAAATATTGGGTGGGGGTTCCTCCATTCAAATCACAATAACAATATTATAATTTTTAGTATCAATAACTCAATTTTTTCTGTCTGTACATTTAGTAGAATCACAAAAAATCATGTTGCTTTTCCGATTCACAAAAAGAAAATTGGCATCTTTATCATCTCAATTTCGATTTATTGTTTTCGGGGGAGAGGGGGGTCGTGCATTGTGTACTAAAGAGTGATATTTACAGCAGTTATATACATATAGGTATTTAAAAAATAAACGCTGAGGAAGAAGCAGCGAACTAAATCATTCGCGAAGAAATCGTGGAAACCCATTTCAAAGAAAAACGGAGTTATTGAAAAAATAGTCTATTTCCACTAATACACGAAAAACGTTATTGTGTGTTACTGACGATGGTTGATCACCGAAACCGGTATAACAGTGTTTTTGCGTTTTTCGTGTATTAGTGGAAATAGACTATTTTTTAAATAACTCCGTTTTTCTTTGAAGAAGCAGCGTTTCACTAAGTAATGGGGAAATAATAATTATGTCCAGTTGCGAACTGACGGATTATATAACTCATAAACATGCCTATGTCCCAGGATGAGCGAAGTACCTGGTCCATTGATTACAGTGGGCGAATGTTTATTCCACAGGCGGAAGGGGACGGAGGAGCAGATCTCCATTAAATGCACCTGTCACTACTTCACTAACGATTTCGCATCAGCCGCAGTACCCTGGAGCTTCCCCGACCCTAGTTACGCCTTTTCTTCGCTACTGGTTCCGGTTTTCAACGACCATCACTGTTGGGAACTGAGGAAGCGGTGTACACCTATGCAGAATTTCATCATCAGAATTCGACGTTGAAAAAACAGCTTAGTTGTAGACGAGCTTTTCACTGCATCAGCATCGTCTCTGGTACGATTCCGCTGAGGCAAGCAGTGTCCTGCTCCCCCAATCAAAACTGCGTTGGCCATTAAAATTATACCCAAAAAATGAAAACCAGTCATGCAGCATGACTTAATGAGCGAATTTTCAAAGAAATATTCAAATTAATGGCTATGGTTTTGAATAAAGGAAAACTTCGGTCTAAAATTTGGTTTTCTATGTATATTCTCTTCGTATTTATTTTAATTTGTACGTTTTGTCCATCCTGATTCTACCGTTTGTTATGAGTAGATTCCTTGTTCCTTCTGAATGGCCTTTCCTCTTGACTACGATTTCAGGCCTGGTATCTAAAACCAGTTCAAGATTTGCTCTACTAGGTAGGTAGATCCTTCCTTCTTCATTGATATTATTTTTATCATGTTAAGTACCTACCTACCTTTGAATATCAAATATTCGTATGATACTGATAATAAATTGATAAGATACCTACCTAACCTTCTTCCTCCTACTGTTAGTACCTAAATTGAATAATTTGAAATAGATTTTTTCTTTCGTCTTCCTTCTAGTAATACGTGGGCCGGTACTTGTCTATCTATGAAGGTATCATAACAATTATATGTCAAATGGGAATTCAAGGAGTTGTACTAATCGTTTGCCTCCCCCTTTTTTGCTTCGAACTCTCGTCTTCAATTAATACTTCTCACATTTTTCAATCTGACCACTCTAAGGGGGTGGGGGGGGGGGGGGGGGTAAGAGTTTAAAGATTATCCTAGTTTTGGGTAATTTTTGCGCACTTTAAATGCTCTAATTTAAGAACGGATTTAGATATCTAAAATCCGATTTCACCATCGTGTTCAGCGTGCAAAAACCTTTAAAATGAGGGGTCACTTGTTAGAAAATAACATTTTGGGGATTTTTGGGTAATTTTTGCGCACTTTAAATGCTCTAATTTGAGAACGGATCAAGATATCTAAAATCCGATTCCATCATCGTGTTCAGCGTGCAAAAACCTTTAAAATGAGGGGTCACTTGTTGGAAAATAACATTTTGGGGATTTTTGGGTAATTTTTGCGCACTTTAAATGCGCCAAAACCCTCCTTAGAGTAGGCCAATTTCGCCCATCTTCGAACTTAGCCTTTCGATTGCCAAGATAGATTTTTTGTGCAAATTTGAGCTGTTTATCTCAATTCTATCGAGAGTTATCGTCTGGAGTGACACATATATATATAAATATATATATACATATAAAAAAGTGTTAAATTTCAGGAATCGTTTTAGAATGGTCTGAAACGGATTTCTATGAAGAAAATTTCCAAAAATTTATATTATTTAAATTTCGAAGCCATTGCAATAGCTTCATTTTCTTTGAAAATTCGCTAAAAGTCAGTGTCTTCTATAAATTCCCACAATGCAGGAAATGTTTTAATCGCAAATAAGAGTAACCAAAGTATGCGGTGGTTTCTTGTTACATACGGAAAGACGGAGCAAATTATTACACAACGGTTTACTTTTTTGCTGTCTACATGCTCCTTTTGCGTAGTTCACCGTTTTCTGTGGTCAATAGGTACCTGCCCTCGCTCTTCCCCCGGGTAAAAGCCGTAAACCGACCACCTCGACACTAAGGATTGGGAAAAGTACTTACGCATGCCAATGTGAAACGGGCCATAGAAATTCTAGCCATAGATGCTTGGCGCTGTCTAGGCTCAACCGGCAACACCGACGCAAGGCCACCCGCTTCAAGGCATTTCTGGAAACATGCAATGCTCGCCCCAACGGTCGGACTCATACTGTTATGACGCACGTAATTCACTACTTATCACAATATGAATGTTCCAGCGCGTAGCAGTTCATGAACCAATTCGGCGCAGAAACCATGCGCAGGATGAGTTCATGAACTGACCCGTTCCTGCGGCGTCGAGTTCGAGAACAGAATAACCTAGACCGCGTTCCAGCGCTTCTAGTTCATGAACTTTTCGCAAACGGTTCATGAACTATCTGCACTCAATCGAGAGCAGGGTTGAGAACTGAGAACTGAAAGATAACCCAACTCGAGGGTGATAACCTTCCAAAAAAAATTCGCCTCGGCTTCCAAGGTTCTTCGTTCTTCTCGCAGGGTATTGGCATTACAAAGAATAGAACCATGGAAGTTAAGCGGGACTCTGTTCAATCCTTTATCTGCTCAAAATGCCCTCCGTTTTAAACTGTAAACTCACTACTTCTTAAAGGTATATATTTATCATGAAGAACCCACGATTTAGACGGAAAAAACCCTTTTTTTCGTATTGAAACCTATTTTTCTCTGTTGAAATCAATTCCAAAAACCGTTTTGATTAGTCCCTTGGAAAGCTGACGTTTTGGCGCATTTTTTAGCTTACCTTCACCATTCTGCTACAAGAATTAATAGGATGACCAAGCGTTTGAAAAAACAGGCGATTTTAAGATTTTGACAAAATTAACTTTTCAAACTCCATTTTCACTCCTCAAATCCTAAACAATTTTTGTAAGGCGTTAGAGACAGGAAATTTAATGCTCTTTCCAACGGTATATTCAAATTTGAATTTCCTCTTTACATTAAGGAAATTATAGCTGCTTTAGTCAGTCTTCATATTTGAATACATACTGCGCACGAACGAAAACAGAGCGAGAGATTGAATTTACAAAGCGCACAGAGACCAAACAAATTAATAAATACAAGTATCATGCTCACGTCAGAATAATTCCAACAGCACAATGAAAAAAGGTCCATGGTAACGATAGCCATTAATGAGATTTAGTTTCTCAAACATTATGCAATTATTGCACAGATTAACAAGCGGAATCATAAATCATAATAACCAGGGAAAAAGAAGAAGAAGGAGGAGGAGGAGGTTACACGCCTCTTCCGTTAGAGCGCTCTGCAGGAATGACTTTGGGCGTTCCAGCGGTTCGGTTCGTGAACTGAGAAATTTCAAGAACTCATCCCCACCTTTTGGGTTCCCACACTGAATTAGTTCATGAACTGAGTTCATGAACTCGACGCGCTGGAACATACCTAATGACTCTCCGTGTATTACTCGAAAGCAAGGCCAACCATACTAAGGCCTTCATGTTTCATTCCTTATGACTGTTATGTAGGTGTACCCACGGTAACTAGAAGAGAACGGTAGGGGTCATGAGCTCCCCGGCTTGGCTCGATGACGTCACTGGTACCGAAGGCCTCGCCAACTGCCTCTCCCGCACGCTACACTCGAGTTACATGGTAAAATAAAACTCGATTTAGGAAATACTCATTGAAGTTGTATTCCGTTTACTTACTTCCAAGGTATTACAGCGTCAGTTTCATAAAATTTTAAAGCAAAGGGTATCACATAAAACGTAAATACATTACAACTAAAAATACTGCGAGCGCGATTATTCCGTTTACTTAGTTCCAAGGTAGTACAATATCAGTTTTATAAGGGTTTACTATCGGGGATTACTATCGGGCAAAACACCTTTCTGCTTCAAAAACTTGACGCACATTTCATCGTTCAATATTACATGTCTATACAGCTCACTCAATTTCATTTTAAAATAACGAAAATATCACAGATAACTATCACAGAAACACAGAAACACGGAAAACACGAGGATTATCACAGCTCATAACAAGGACGGCGCACGACTGAATTAATCACAACGTGGTTTGATTGAGCCTTGCATTGTTTACCAGGGGCAAAGGTGTGAACACAACTTGAAGCGAATGAGACAAGTCGGTAGATAGCATATTGAACCGAGAGAAGTGCACCGTAGATAAACGCCTGGCAAGGTAGGGGACGGGCGCGCAGGTAGATAGCATATTGGACCACTACCGTTTTATAAAATTTTAACGCAAAGGAGATCACTTAAAATCTAAATACATCACATTTTAATTATGCTACGGAGCATAAATTAATTATTAACTGAGATATTCCCAGGGGTTCTCCAATCATTTAACTAATTTATTCATTTTTTTTCTTCGCTTTCCTCTGTTCACTTGCTGAACGTTTCTTGACCATGCGTTTTTCTTCTGACTTCCGTGTGTTCAGAAATTTTATTCTTATGAAAGTTCTAGTTCGAACGAAGCAGGTCACAGCAAAGTCATCAATTTCTCCATATTTGCTTTTTATGTCGTCAATCAGTTTAGTCAAAACAAGTGGAGTCCGGTTAATATATACTCCGTGAAATCTTTGGAATTCTTTCTCCATTTTCTTTACATCCTCGAAAAACTCGTCAGAAGGTTTCATCAAATGTCCTCTTGACATCGTTGACACCCAATTCTTCCCCAACACAGGCAAGTCCTTTGTGAAATGTCCGAAAATTTCAGCTTTTTCTGGAAACTTTTTTCTGATTCTATACGCAATGTATCCCGCTATAGGTAAACTCAAGCAGATCACCCTTCTCTTCGACGATGTTGACTGATTCTTCGTTATCCTGACAGCTATCAACATTCGCCAGAATGCCATCAACAGCAGCCGTGAAATCCTCATCAAGATCTTCAAACTGATGGCATCCTTCAACATTATCATATTGGGCCGCTTCCTTTGGAGAACTTCCATTTTCATTTTCATCTTGTAACCCAATGTCCGATACAAATTCTTGACGGTCTGTCTTGTAATGATATGTATTTGCTGCGGCACAGCTTTTGGGTAAGAGTAGATGTGGTACTGCGTCTGGTTTCAATTTGTGTTTGATAGGAAGATTCAACAGCTCACCTTTTAAATCACGCAGGTAATCACTTTCATCAAAATGTGAGGAACAAACTCGAGCTTTTTCAACTGAAAAAGAATCGGTCCGTTTGCACGCAGAAACCCACTTCAATTTGGTAACATTGTCTTTAGGAAACCGGTGGTAATGAAAAGCCGAACTTTTGTGAGTCGTATTATGATTCGAACATCCAGCCACAGCACAACAAACCATCGTGAGATCACTACACCTTCAGAAATAGTTGGGAAGTGACGCTCTAACACAATGAAATAGGTGAGTGAACGGTACCAGTGACGTCACACCCCTTTGGGTTTTCCCGGCCTGCCTCCTTCCATGACCCATACCGTTCTCTTCTAGTTACCGTGGGTGTACCTACATTTCGGAATTGAGGCATAATGAAATAATGGTATTGGTGAATACAGGCGGTAAAAAGACCACAACGCTACCTAGGGCTGAATGGATCCCTCAGCTTATTGACCCACAGCGAACATGAGGCTTTGAGAGAGATTTTGTGCACTAATGGATCAGATGCCTAGCCCTGAATCCTCAATTACGGTGAAACAGGCCATAAAGCAGTTGAACGACAACCCTACAACAGGAAGCTGCAAGGGAACATAATTATAAAATGTTCCAATGGACCACTGGTACCACCCTAGCCGTCATTGCAGTGCTACTACAAGCATTGGTAGTACGGAAACTCATCCCATGCTCCAATCGGCCCCATTAGTGGTCCCCAATAGACCAGTACCAGTACCACCATGTTCCCAGTAGTAGTTATTAATTATTATAATTGTTTATTTACAAGGAGTTACCACTGTTAATTGCGTTTCAACAACAACTAATCATTTTGAACGTGAATTTTGTTGACTGAGTACTAGCAAATTTTCTATTTGGTTTTTTGTATTTTCCCTCAACCGTATAACTTACTACCTATTTTTGACATTTTCATGTCTTTGCCCTGGCACATAGCACAAAAAACTGTCACGAAATTGCGTAACGAAATTGTGTTACAGTGCCTTTATAATGATTTCCGCTTACAACGACCCCGTTGTTAGGTTTGTTCATTTTCTACACTTTTTAACCCACAAAAATCGTTCACCACTCGTTGGAAAGCTCTCGATTTAACGAACATTTTCATGTTCTCCATAACATATTGACTATACGAATAGCGGAGCTATGGGCATAACTGTTCTCATATTTTGTTTACAAACTAATGATCGTGAGTGTAGAAGATAATTAATCCGGAATCGTCTATTTTATTGAAATTAGGTACCTACCTCTTAATATTAATAATGTCAAAAGCAATAGGTAAAGACATGAAAATGTCCCAATGCGTTGCAGACTCGTATGCAAGCGTTTTTGTAGAAGGAGTTACCGGCTTTCGTTTTCCATAAAAATATTATTTCTTTCCTCATAACATAGTAACCATTTGTCCTAGAGACTTGAAATTGGTTTTCGTCAGGAATTTGAACATCTCTCCAGAATTACAAGTACCTTCTTACCCAGAAGAATTTCACCCAGCAGTAATAAAAGGGTGAACCCTGCAAGGGGCAAACAGCTAAATACAGTAGCGTGCCACAGGACAGGTACGATTTCGTTAATCCATCCAACTAACTACTGCCTTTGTGTGGTAAGGAGGATCATAAATTAAGCCCAGCGGTAAACAAAACAAAAAAACTTTCCAAGTGATTTTCCATATCTTGCTCCAGCATGGCGCCCAACCAGGACGACTCATCCAAGAAGGGCGGTCTGGACAGCCAGGGACTGGCTTTTTCTGGCGGACGGACTGATGTGGCGGATGCAGTATTTCGTATTTGGCGCCTCACCATATCTGGGGAGCTAATCAGCTGCGCTGATTGGCTAAGCACGTGGAGCCGTGACGTAAGAAGAAGAGGGGTCATCGAATTGGACATCCGCCAGTGACACGTCCTTCGCAGTCTTCCCCCCGAACTCTCCGGTAGTTAGGTAACATTGTTGATGGTTCACATAAACGAGTAGAAATTAGATAGTGAACTAAATTCTTATGTATCCTAGTGCAAATCCACCCTAATAAGGATCCATAACATCATCAATACCACTATTTCATTATGCCTCAATTCCGAAACATAGGTAAGTACACCTACTTACATAACAGTCACAAGCAATGAATCATGAAGGCCTTATCATGGTTCGCCTTGCTTTCGAGTCATACAGGGAGAGACAGTGTGATTAGTCGTTAATTACGTGCTTCATAATAATCAGTCCGACCGTTGGGGCGAGAATTGCATGTTTCTAGAAATGCCTTGAAGCGGGTGGCCTTGCGCCGGCGTTGCAGGTTAAGCTTTGACAGCGCCCGGAATCTATGGCTGGAATTTATGTGGCCCAGTCACATTGCAGTAGGTACATACGGCCATATTATATTTATGGACTTCACCCTTCCAAATTTGAATGAATGGACTTTACACCAATAACCATCGACGAAAGTTTATCCTTTAAGTGTATTCTCCTTGAACTGTAGGTACAACCTATACCTAATGTTGGTTTATTATTTTCAATAATGAACCATTGGAATCGAGCATGAAAAAAAAAATTCTTACCCCCCCTCAAAATTTGATGGTTTACGTTTCAAGGTATGTAGAATCCAAAACTGCAATAAAAATATTTCTGTCTGTCCGCCGTACGCCGTACGGGCCACTTTTCTTAGTTACCATGAAAGAAAATTGATGAAATTCTGGCTATAGGTTCCGTTCGGGGTCTAGTTGGTCCTCGAAGCTCGACGTTACTGTCAGTCATCTCTAAGGGGTTCAAAATAGGGGTTGAAATTTTCAAAACGCCTATACCATTTTTTTTTAAGTGACTATTTTTACGGTTTTAAATAGTTCTTGAACTTGCGAGTTTTTTAAGACCATCCGGAGCGTCGTACGTCCAGCCGTTCGTTCACAGTAAGGCCCCGAAGTTTGCACCGACAGGCATTTTCGACTCCAGTGTGAGTGAAATTGTATACAATTCAAACCAAATCTCGTAACCAGAGACGCGCCCACAATAGGAAATTTGGCGGAGATGAAATCATTGCTAGGGATCACCTGATTATATTTGCGGAGTATGAAGTCGAGTTGGTTGTTCTGTGATATTATTTCATTTGAAAAATGATGGCTCTTTTGGAGTTTGTTGGTAGGTAGTGAAACTTGAACAAACGTTGAAGTATTATTGATGGGTAAATTATTACTACGGTAAATCATTACTCAACGGTAAATTATTACACAACGGTTCTGGACAACGGGCTGGAGTTTGTTGGTAGGTACTTTCGCAACTTTTTTCACTCCTCATCAACAATTTCTTTTCAGAACTTCATTATGTGTGTTTCTTTTTGTTAGGTACTGTTTGTCATCGGCAGAATTATTTTAGCAACATTTAACTTGTGATTTAGGTAGGTACCTAGTAACGAGTACGGGGTTAGGTACTAACCTACGGAGGGTCTGCGATCTACATAATATGTATAGAATAGTACATATTATATTATATAGACGGGTTATCTATACATAGAGCTGTGATCTGTAACGGAAGGGTACATTCTATACAAAATAATAAACCGTTGTGCAGGGATTTGCAGCGTTTTTTTCCTGCTAACCAAGAGGCACTAAAGAAATTTAATTTTACAATACCATGATGTTATTGTACCATTTCGTTCAGCTATTAAAGCCACTGTTCCTCACATTTCCCTCTTTTGTCGGGAGCACGCCTTAATATGAAAAACTCAAGCAAACTCCTCTTTTAGCGCTCGTTTATTTTCCCCGTCCGAGGTGATATTAAAGAATAATAACAGAGGGGATATTCAGACGAAATGAGGTGTTTTGTATGGTTTTCGTATCACAGTAACTTTATCAGCCTCTGGCAGCTTGCTGGTTCCTCCAGCAATTATGGATGGCTTGTCGAGGCTCAACTCCAAAAAAATCGTTCTTACTGGTTCATAAGACGGCGTTCAGTCGAAAGTAAAAACTTGTTCATTGGAATATTGCTTACGTTTATTAATAATAATAATATTATTATTTGGGTGGTCATCACCCGTGGGGGTAAAAAGTGCCACGGGGTGACACGAGTGGGGGGCCCAAGGGCCTATTCCCACCCGCAAGTGCATGTGGAGGGCTCAGTGGTCGGGAATAATAGCCTCCCCCAAAAACTCACTCACCGGGCTACACGAAGCAATCAGCACGGCCTTCTGCATGTCCTCGTAAAGTCCACCGGGCAACCCAAGGATCCTCAAACTTTCATGGAGTTTCTTGGGTATCACCCCGGTGGCAGACAAGACCACGGGAACGATCAGTACCACCTCCTGCTCCCACATCGTCCTTATCTCTTTAGCAAGGGATAAATACTTATTTACCTTCTCCCTGTGCTTGGCTTTGAGGTTTGATGTGAGAGGTACAGATGTGTCAATTAGGTAGGTCGTTCCCTCCGCCTTGTGCACAAGGACAATATCAGGCCGGCGCGCGGTGATTGGCAGATCGGTCGGTAGCTCCTTGTCCCAATACATCTTGTAATTTTCATTCTCCAAGTACCTGACTGGCTCATACTGAAAGTAGCGCGTCCTGTCCTGAACAAGAGCGTGCTTTAAGGCCAGCTCTTGATGGACTATACGCGCCACCATGTTGTGCCTATACAGGTACTTGGTGGGATCAAGGGCCGGGCAACCCGCCCCATGGTCTATTGTCTCACCAGTGGCTCGCAAATGCGACACACGTCCTGCACTCCAGCTTGCCAGATGATATACTTCTGGGAGTTGCGGGTCGCCACGACCTGGTCCTGTATGGCGGACATGAACCCTTCGGTGTCGACATACAGGGAACCAGTCACTAACCATCTGCAAGAGGCAGAGCTGTCGACAGTGGGGGACAGGAGCTGTGCGCGGAATCGCCCATGCAGCTCCTTCGCTCCCCAGGCTTCACCTTTGGCCACATCCTCAACCACTTTCCCAAGAGGCTCAGCATTGGGCACGCGCAGACTGAGGGGGATAATGCCCTCGTCCACCTGACAAACTGCGTTTGCAATGGGGCTGATGGTAACGCGACCAAGAAAGTACTCCCGAAGTCCGCCCGCCTGCCGATATAAGAGGTTGGAGATGTCAGGGAATCCCCGACCCCCAACACTGCGTGGAAGCGTGACTCTCTCAACCGCCGACTTGGGGTATAACTAATTATCATATAGTTTTTTCAACTCAACCTGTGTGGAAGTCTATATCCTAAAACACAACACATAATGCTCAACAAAATTGCATGTCATCAATTAAACCACCTTTGAAAGTAAACTTACGCTTTGCAAACCACAAGTGCTCAAATCTGTACCACTTTTGGGCTGTTCAGCAAAAAGTAACAAAAATAGAGGACTCTTTGGGGTGAGGAAACCGATTCTGAAGTTCATTTTGCATGAAAATCTTAGGAATTGGAACAGAAGTGCAGGTCTGTAGATAGTTAGTCTAGGGACCCAAGTAAACCCAAAACCTCCATGCCTACCTAAATTATACTACCTACCTACCTGCTTACATGGCAACACGAGTAGGGTTTAAACCCTCCCCCCCGTTACGACCCCATGGGGGGGGGGGGGGATCCGGTGTTGATTTTCGTACCTAGGACCCCTGAGAACGTGTACCAAATTTCAGCCCTCGGCACCGTCAAGTGCCGGAGTTAGGGAAGTTTGAAAATCGCTATTTTTCAAGTTTTTCTACTTCTTGTCGTTCTCGTTGTTCTTTGACAGGGCTTCGGCCTCAGAGACGTAACAGATCGTCGAGCTGAAATGTTGCACACACATTCGTTACGCTCCGAGGAGGTGCCTTTTGTGCATCCCCCCCCCCCCCACGAAATTTTATGTTTCCCAGCGGTTTTCCCCACAGTTCTTGCAAGTTGCAACGTTGATATTTTTAGCATAGTTCCTGTTCCAAAAACGCTGCAAATCCCTGCACAACGGTTTATTATTTTGTACAGAATACCCTCCTGTACAGATCACAGGTCTCCGTATAGATAGCCCTTCTATATAACATGTACTATTCTACACATATTATGTAGATCGCGGACCCTTCGTAGGTTAGTACCTAACCCCGTACTCGTTACCAGGTACCTGCCTAAACCGTTGTGTAATAATTTACCTGTATAGGTTCCCCTTCTACGGAGATAGAATAATGAACCGTTGTGTAATAATTTGCCCATCAATAATACTTCAACGGTTGTTCAAGTTGCGAAAGTACCTATCAACAAAATCCAGCCCCTTCCTGGTAGATGAGCCGTTGTGTAATAATTTACCGTTGTGTAATAATTTACCGTGGTGTAATAATTTACCGTTGTGTAATGATTTACCGTTGTAGTAATTTGACGGTGTGTAATAATTTGCCATTGTGTAATAATTTACCCATCAATAATACTTCAACGGTTGTTCAAGTTGCAAAAGTACCTATCAACAAAATCCAGCCCCTTCTGGGTAGATGAGCCGTTGTGTAATAATTTACCGTTGTGTAATAATTTGCCATTGTGTAATAATTTACCCATCAATAATACTTCAACGGTTGTTCAAGTTGCGAAAGTACCTATCAACAAAATCCAGCCCCTTCTTGGTAGATGAGCCGTTGTGTAATAATTTACCGTTGTGTAATAATTTACCGTGGTGTAATAATTTACCGTTGTGTAATGATTTACCGGTGTGTAATAATTTGCCGTTGTGTAATAATTTGCCATTGTGTAATAATTTATCCATCAATAATACTTCAACGTTTGTTCAGGTTTCAGAATTACCTACCAACAAAATCCAATAGTCCATCACTTTCAAATGAAATAATATCGTAGAACAAACAACTCGACTTCATACATACATAACAGCCATACAAACAACTCGACTTCATAACAGCCATCCTTGATTATAATCAGGTGTTAGTGATGAAATCCTGGCTGGATTTATACCGTTTGATTCACGATCGTGTTGACGAAGCTTTTTGGTGAACACGAACGGCTGGACGTACAGTGCTCCGGGTGGTCTCAAAAAATTGTTTAGCTCAAGACAAATTTAAAATCGTAAAAAAACCAAACCCTTCAATCGAAAGTTTTTGAGATACGGCGTTCTGAAAATTCCAACCCCTATTTTGAACCCCTTAGAGATGGCTGACAGTAACGTCGAGCTTCGAGGACCAACTAGACCCCGATCGGAACCTATAACCCGAATTTCATCAATTTTGTTTCATGGTAACTAAGAAAAGTGGCCCGTACGGCGTACGGCGGACAGACAGAAATATTGGTTTATTATTTTCAGTAATGAACCATTGGAATCGAGCATGAAAAAAAAAAAAATTCTTACCCCCCCTCAAAATTTGATGGTTTACGTTTCAAGGTATGTAGAATCCAAAACTGCAATAAAAATATTTCTGTCTGTCCGCCGTACGCCGTAAGGGCCACTTTTCTTAGTTACCATGAAAGGAAATTGATGAAATTCGGGTTATAGGTTCCGTTCGGGGTCTAGTTGGTCCTCGAAGCTCGACGTTACTGTCAGTCATCTCTAAGGGGTTCAAAATAGGGGTTGAAATTTTCAAAACGCCTATACCTTTTTTTTAGGTGAATCTTTTTACGGTTTTATATAGTTCTTGAACTTACGAGTTTTTTAAGACCACCCGGAGCATCGTACGTCCAGCCGTTCGTTCACAGTAAGGCCCCGATGTTTGCACCGATAGGCATTTTCGACTCCAGTGTGAGTGAAATTGTATACATTCAAATCAAATCTCGTTACCAGGCAGTGCCTGAATTGTGACAGTTCAAATCATAGGTCTCGTGAGTGCAGAACCAATCATAACTCCCTGAAGTACGCCCCTGTGGCAAAACCGGTCACGTCACCAAGGTCTGCATAACCACTCTGTTGTAAAACGCTGCAAATCCCTGCACAACGGTTTATTACTTTGTATAGAATGTACCCTTCCGTTACAGATCACAGCTCTATGTATAGATAACCCGTCTATATAATATGATATGTACTATTCTACACATATTATGTAGATCGCAGACCCTCCTTAGGTTAGTACCTAACCCCGTACTCGTTACTAGGTACCTACCTAAATCACGAGTTAAATGTTGCTAAAATAATTCTGCCGATGGCAAACAGTACCTAACAAAAAGAAACACACATAATGAAGTTATGAAAAGAAATTGTTGATGAGGAGTGAAAAAAGTTGCGAAAGTACCTACCAACAAACTCCAGCCCGTTGTCCAGAACCGTTGTGTAATAATTTACCGTTGAGTAATGATTTACCGTAGTAATAATGTACCCATCAATAATACTTCAACGTTTGTTCAAGTTTCACTACCTACCAACAAACTCCAAAAGGGCCATCATTTTGCAAATGAAATAATATCACAGAACAACCAACTCGACTTCATACTCCGCCAATATAATCAGGTGATCCCTAGCAATGATTTCATCTCCGCCAAATTTCGTATTATGGGCGCGTCTCTGGTTACGAGATTTGGTTTGAATTGTATACAATTTCATTCACACTGGAGTCGAAAATGCCTATCGGTGCAAACTTCGGGGCCTTACTGTGAACGAACGGCTGGACGTACGACGCTCCGGATGGTCTTAAAAAACTCGCAAGTTCAAGAACTATTTAAAACCGTAAAAATAGTCACGTAAAAAAATGGTATAGGCGTTTTGAAAATTTCAACCCCTATTTTGAACCCCTTAGAGATGACTCACAGTAACGTCGAGCTTCGAGGACCAACTAGACAGCGAACGGAACCTATAACCCGAATTTCATCAATTTTCTTTCATGGTAACTGAGAAAAGTGGCCCGTACGGCGTACGGCGTACGGCGGACATACAGAAATATTTTTATTGCAGTTTTGGATTCTACATACCTTGAAACTTAAACCATCAAATTTTGAGGGGGGGTAAGAATTTTTTTTTTCATGCTCGATTCCAATGGTTCATTATTGAAAATAATAAACCAAAATTCAAAACCCATAACCTATCGTTCCAACACCATCAAGATGAGGATAGTCACTCAGACCAAGAGTATCGGTCGGATCGACCATGTCGAGGATTTGTTTGAAGTTGGACCAGTCACCGATAAGTAAATTGTTACGGTCACTCTCAACAACAAGCTACAATCGTTTGAGATGGATTCAGACATACGTGTTTCCCTGCTGTCATAAACAGACTTTAACAGGCTTAGCCTCAACGTTCCTCTTCAGCCAACGTCAGCCTCGTTCCGTTCATACTCAGACCACGTTATAAAGCCCAAGGGTAAAATTACTGTCTCCATCGCCTATGGGAAAAAGTCTATGGATGGTGATTTATTCACCAGAATCTTGCCTATGAGTCACAAGAAGTCATCAGTCCTATAGCTCGAGCGACTGGGGCTCGCCACTAGTTGTTACAGCTAAGCCTGGTGGCGTAAGTCTGTGTTGATTATAAATTCGAGGTAAATAAAAAACTAGTCGCAGCTAATCATCCCATCCTCGTCGCCAACTTGTTGTGACAAGGGGCCGAATAAATAGAATGCTTTGAATGGAATTGCTCGCGTTAAAATACTGTTTTTATTGTATGTGAAAGATAAACACTGACATGCTTTACAGGGTGACTGCTTGAACAGAATGAACTAGATCTTGACAGGTATAATACTGAACAATGGGGAGGGGGGATGAACTGTTACTATTGTCACTATAGCCGCAAAAAGGACTGATATCCATTTTGCCAGCCAGAATAGCATGCTCGGTGCTTCGCATCTCGCTCTTGGATGTGCATATGCATCTGTGCATACATATTTTCCTTCATGCACATCCAAGAGCGAGGTGCAAGCACCGAGCGTGCTGTTTTGGCGCGAAAAATGTAAAAGTATCGAGCCTTTCTGCGGCTGAGGAGGTTTTTTTGACGGGTAAATTTTTACAACAGGGTTTGTTTTTTGGGGGTATGTACATACCGATCAGAGATTACAATTGTTGGAGTAAGTATTTGACCAGGGGAGGAGGGGAGATGAGTTTTAATGACCCCCCCTCACAGAAAATTGATTCGCAACTGCCTGAGTATAGAACTTTCCCATCGGACTAGTTGGGTTAACAGCCTAACCAACAACCAAGAATCAGTAAAACGAGGATCCAAAGATCAATATAGTAAGGCCTTCACCTTCATGGGGACTACTCTGGGGATGGCTTCCGGGGGTTTTACCTCGGGCACTTCCGGGTTCGAAGCCGGAAACTGCTTCCAGGCACGTAAGTCTTCGGCTCCCTTGACATAACAGCCCACCCTCCGGGCTCGCACTTCCCTTCATAGATCCAGCGGCACAAAGAAAGCCATCGGGGTTCTATCAGCGCCTAAAGATGGATAATAATTAAACTAAGTGGCTCCGCTGGGTTTATTATTCTATCGGACACACCTACAGAAATGTTGCTGTTCATTTATTGTTTCTTTCATGCTCAGAAATTGAAATAGCTATTTCTGATGATTTCCACCAATTTTGGCCCCCAAAAACACGAACTACGCTTTTTTTCCAAATTGGATTTGATTATCGATAGTGCCATTTGGTTGTCTTGATTCACCTGCTAATACTACTTCTAGTGTAATAATACAAATTTATGGTGATTTCAGAAATTTTACCAGGTTTTTGACACATAAAAAATGAATTTCGGGAGCTTAACCTTTGTTACAACCTCAATTCTTCACCCTTAGGTCAAAATCAACTTCATATTCGGTGTTCTCGCCCTAAAAACCATGAAAAACTGTAAATCACAAGCTCATGTTCACCAATCCCTCAAAAAACCTCGAAAACCCCTATTTTTACACCAATTTTCCCCCCATAACGCCCCTGGGTGTATTCGGGCTGCCGAGCTTTGGAGCAAAACTAGGGCCGACATGTGTTCCCAATTCGGGACCAAAGCTGTGTGCGGAAGAACGATTTTAAACCAAAATTTAACGTAAATTTAAGGCTGAAACTTCGTTAGAACCTCAATTTTCCACTCTTAGGTCAAAATCGACTTCATATTCGGTCTTCTTGTTGATACCTCAAAACCTCATGTTAATAACATGTTGCTAAAACGCAAAAAGTACCTATTTTTATACACATTTTCACTCATAACACCCCTGGGTATATTCCGATCGGGCTGAAAAGTTTCGGGACACAACTAGGGCCCAAATGGAGCATGTGTGCGAAAGAACGATTTTTTTAGACCGAAAATGAAGCCTGTACACGTGATACGGCGGACGGCGTACGGCGGACGGACATTGCATTTTTGGAATCTACGTACCTTGAAACGGAAAAGAAAAAATTTTGAGGGGGTGTTATAAAAATGTTTTGCTGAGCGATTACATAGGTGTATTATTCACAGAATAATAAACCAAAATGGGTATAAATTTAGCATTTTTTGTGTTTTTTGAGTTTTGGAAACCTTTTGAGGTACCGTTTTCCACGTTTTTTGGGACGAGACGACCGAATATGAAGTCGATTTTTACCAAAGACTGGAAAATTGAGGTTGTAACGAAGGTTCAGCTTCCAAAATTCAGTTTTTTATTAGTCAAAAACCGCGGAAAACTGACTGAAATGACCATCAATTTGCATAATAACACTAGCAAAAGTCTCAACAGGTGAATCAAGACAATTATATGGCGCTATCAATGATCACAGATAATTTGAAGAAGAAAAAAAAACGCGGCAAAGTCCTTGTCACATGGGTTTATTATTCTATTGGACGTACCTAAGGAAATGTTGGCTATTCATTTATTGTTGCTTTCATGTAAAATAACTGAAATAGCTATTTCTGATAGTTTCCATCAATTCTGGCCCCCAAAAGAAAAATTAGGTAGGTACGCTCCTTTTGGTTTATTATTCGCTCAGCAAAAAATTTTTATAACACCCCCTCAAACTTTTTTCTTTTTCGTTTCAAGGTGCGTAGATTACAAAAACGCTGCAAAGTCCTTGTCACATGGGTTTATTATTCTACCGGACATACCTACAGAAATGCTGGCTGTTCATTTATTAGCGAATTTTCAAAGAAAATGAAGCTATTGCAATGGCTTCGAAATTTAAATAATATAAATTTTTGGAAATTTTCTTCATAGAAATCCGTTTCAGACCATTCTAAAACGATTCCTGAAATTTAACACTTTTTTATATGTATATATATATATATTTATTTATATATGTGTCACTCCAGACGATAACTCTCGATAGAATTGAGATAAACAGCTCAAATTTGCACAAAAAATCTATCTTGGCAATCGAAAGGCTAAGTTCGAAGATGGGCGAAATTGGCCTACTCTAAGGAGGGTTTTGGCGCATTTAAAGTGCGCAAAAATTACCCAAAAATCCCCAAAATGTTATTTTCCAACAAGTGACCCCTCATTTTAAAGGTTTTTGCACGCTGAACACGATGGTGGAATCGGATTTTAGATATCTTGATCCGTTCTCAAATTAGAGCATTTAAAGTGCGCAAAAATTACCTAAAAATCCCCAAAATGTTATTTTCTAACAAGTGACCCCTCATTTTAAAGGTTTTTGCACGCTGAACACGATGGTGGAATCGGATTTTAGATATCTTGATCCGTTCTCAAATTAGAGCATTTAAAGTGCGCAAAAATTACCCAAAAATCCCCAAAATGTTATTTTCCAACAAGTGACCCCTCATTTTAAAGGTTTTTGCACGCTGAACACGATGGTGGAATCGGATTTTAGATATCTTGATCCGTTCTCAAATTAGAGCATTTAAAGTGCGCAAAAATTACCCAAAAATCCCCAAAATGTTATTTTCTAACAAGTGACCCCTCATTTTAAAGGTTTTTGCACGCTGAACACGATAGTGAAATCGGATTTTAGATATCTAAATCCGTTCTTAAATTAGAGCATTTAAAGTGCGCAAAAATTACCCAAAACTAGGATAATCTTTAAACTCTTACCCCCACCCCCTTAGAGTGGTCAGATTGAAAAATGTGAGAAGTATTAATTGAAGACGAGAGTTCGAAGCAAAAAAGGGGGAGGCAAACGATTAGTACAACTCCTTGAATTTACCCACAGCGATCAAATAAATAAGCACTTAGTACAATTACGTAATAAACAAACGGTAGAATCAGGATGGACAAAACGTACAAATTAAAATAAATACGAAGAGAATATACATAGAAAACCAAATTTTAGACCGAAGTTTTCCTTTATTCAAAACCATAGCCATTAATTCGAATATTTCTTTGAAAATTCGCTCATTAAGTCATGCTGCATGACTGATTTTTTTTTGCTTTCATTTGAAATAACTGAAATAGCTATTTTTGGTGGTTTCCACCAATTTTGGCCCCCAAAACACGAATTAGGTACGCTCCTTTTTTTTTTTTTCAAATTATCCTTGATCATTGATAGTGCAATTTAATCGTCTTGATCCACCTCTTGATACTTGTTCTAGTGTTATTCTACAAATTGATGGTGATTTCAGACGATTTTCCAGGTTTTTGACTAATAAAAAATCAATTTTGGGAGCTGAACATCTGGTAGAACCTCAATTTTCTATTCTTTGGTCAAAATCGACTTCATATTCGGTCTTCTCGTCCCCAAAAACATGAAAAACGATACCTTAAAAGCTCATGTTACCAACATGTTGCTAAAACGCAAAAAGTACCTATTTTTATACACATTTTCACTCATAACACCCCTGGGTATATTCCGATCGGGCTGAAAAGTTTCGGGACACAACTAGGGCCCAAATGGAGCATGTGTGAGAAAGAACGATTTTTTTAGACCGAAAATGAAGCCTGTACACGTGATACGGCGGACGGCGTACGGCGGACGGACATTGCATTTTTGGAATCTACGTACCTTGAAACGGAAAAGAAAAAATTTTGAGGGGGTGTTATAAAAATTTTTTGCTGAGCGATTACATAGGTGTATTATTCACAGAATAATAAACCAAAATGCAATGTCCGTCCGCCGTACGCCGTCCGCCGTATCACGTGTACAGGCTTCATTTTTGGTCTAAAAAAGTCGTTCTTTCGCACACATGCTCCATTTGGGCCCTAGTTGTGTCCCGAAACTTTTCAGCCCGATCGGAATATACCCACGGGTGTTATGAGTGAAAATGTGTGTAAAAATAGGTACTTTTTGCGTTTTAGCAACATGTTGGTAAGATGAGCTTCTGAGATATCTTTTTCCATGTTTTTCGGGACGAGAAGACCGAATATGAAGTCGATTTTGACCAAAGAGTGGAAAATTCAGTTCTACCAAATGTTCAGCTCCCAAAATTGATTTTTTATGAGTCAAAAACCTGGAAAATCGTCTGAAATCACCATCAGTTTAGATAATAGCACTGGAAAAAGTGTCAACACGTGGATCAAGAGGATTAAATGGCAATACCAATGATCAAAGATAGTTAAAAAAAAAAATAAAATAAAATAACACGAGCGTAGGTACCTAATTTGTGTTTTAGGGGCCAAAATTAATGGAAACCATCAGAAATAGCTATTTCGATTATTACGCATGAAAGAAACAATTAATGAACAGCCAACATTTCTGTAGGTATGTCCAGTAGAATAATAAACCCATGTGACAAGGACTTTGCAGCGTTTTTATCTTTATTCCAAGATGGTTTATGATGATTTTTTTTAACGATCTTCGGTCTTCTCGTCCCCAAAAACATGGGAAACGATATCTCAGAAGCTCATGTTACCAACATGTTGCTAAAACGCAAAAAGTACCTATTTTTACACACATTTTCACTCATAACACCCCTGGGTATATTCCGATCGGGCTGAAAAGTTTCGGGACACAACTAGGGCCCAAATGGAGCATGTGTGCGAAAGACGAATTTTTTAGACCGAAAATGAAGCCTGTACACGTGATACGGCGGACGGCGTAAGGCGGACGGACATTGCATTTTTGGAATCTACGCACCTTGAAACGGAAATGAAAAAAGTTTGAGGGGGTGTTAGCGAATACATAGGTGTATTATTCACAGAATAATAAACCAAAAGCGTGATATGAATTTTTGGGGGCCAAAATTGGCGGGAACCATCACAAATAGCTATTTAAATTATTGCACATGAAAAAAAAACCAGTCATGCAGCATGACTTAATGAGCGAATTTTCAAAGAAATATTCGAATTAATGGCTATGGTTTTGAATAAAGGAAAACTTCGGTCTAAAATTTGGTTTTCTATGTATATTCTCTTCGTATTTATTTTAATTTGTACGTTTTGTCCATCCTGATTCTACCGTTTGTTTATTACGTAATTGTACTAAGTGCTTATTTATTTGATCGCTGTGGGTAAATTCAAGGAGTTGTACTAATCGTTTGCCTCCCCCTTTTTTGCTTCGAACTCTCGTCTTCAATTAATACTTCTCACATATTTCAATCTGACCACTCTAAGGGGGTGGGGGGGGGGGGTGGGGGGGTAAGAGTTTAAAGATTATCCTAGTTTTGGGTAATTTTTGCGCACTTTAAATGCTCTAATTTAAGAACGGATTTAGATATCTAAAATCCGATTTCACTATCGTGTTCAGCGTGCAAAAACCTTTAAAATGAGGGGTCACTTGTTGGAAAATAACATTTTGGGGATTTTTGGGTAATTTTTGCGCACTTTAAATGCTCTAATTTGAGAACGGATCAAGATATCTAAAATCCGATTCCACCATCGTGTTCAGCGTGCAAAAACCTTTAAAATGAGGGGTCACTTGTTAGAAAATAACATTTTGGGGATTTTTGGGTAATTATTGCGCACTTTAAATGCTCTAATTTGAGAACGGATCAAGATATCTAAAATCCGATTCCACCATCGTGTTCAGCGTGCAAAAACCTTTAAAATGAGGGGTCACTTGTTGGAAAATAACATTTTGGGGATTTTTGGGTAATTTTTGCGCACTTTAAATGCGCCAAAACCCTCCTTAGAGTAGGCCAATTTCGCCCATCTTCGAACTTAGCCTTTCGATTGCCAAGATAGATTTTTTGTGCAAATTTGAGCTGTTTATCTCAATTCTATCGAGAGTTATCGTCTGGAGTGACACATATATAAATAAATATATATATATATATATATACATATAAAAAAGTGTTAAATTTCAGGAATCGTTTTAGAATGGTCTGAAACGGATTTCTATGAAGAAAATTTCCAAAAATTTATATTATTTAAATTTCGAAGCCATTGCAATAGCTTCATTTTCTTTGAAAATTCGCTAAAAACAGTAAACTACAGCAACATGTTTATGATGTGATGGGGTGGTGGGGGGGGAATTTATACACCGTGTGATTGAAAAATACACCACCGAAAATGGCTTCCTCTGCATTGCATGCGTTAGGTACTTAACAATATGTTTAATGGGTAGGATTGTGCCTTACATTTAGTGCTTATGAATTGGTGATATGAACATCAACGAAGAAACACCGAATGAAGTGACGATGCGAGACGAGTGGAAGCTATACTGTCTACCCACTTGGCAGACGGTGATTGTAATACTTTCCACCGGGTAGGGTGACGAAAATAATAATCGAAAGTTGGAGCACGCTACGCCGCATCACCCCATGGTATTGTCATGCCTTGTCTTGTCTTGTCAATAATTTTGAAAAACAAGCGCCCAAACAAAAAAAGTTTCAAATAACAAAGAAGTGATTTATTGTATTGTTCATTTTTTAGCGAATTTTCGAAGAAAAGGAAGCTATTGTTCTCGGTCCAAAATTTTTAAAACTCGAATTTCCGAAAGATTTTTATACCAAAATCCGTTTCAGACCATCCTGAATTCCCTGCCGAAAGAGACCAAAAATTATATGTATATATATATATATATATTTATATATTTATATATATATTTATATATTTATATATTTATATATGTATGTGTCATTCCAGACGATAACTCTCGAAAGAATTGAGATAAAAAGTTCAAATTTGCACGAAAAATCTGTCTTGGCAATCGACAGGCTAAGTTCGAAGATGGGCAGAATCGGGTCACCCTAAGGGGGAGTTTTGGGGAGTTTTAGGGGGGGAAAATTACCCATAAATTCCCAAAATGAAAAAGTCTGACAAGTGACACCTCATTTTAAAGGTTTTTGTACGCTGAACACGATGGTGAAATCAGAATTGCGATATCTCATTCCATTCTCAAACTGGAGCACTTTGAAGATGAAGGAACGTGGTTATTTCTTGAGATGTTCTTCCTGGTTCGTCTGCTCTAATCTGATAACGGAATGGGATATAGCAATTCTGACTTCACGATCGTGTTCAGCGTTGGAAAATCTACAAACCGAGGTGTTACTCGGCAAAAAATGGAACAAAAAATTTGTTACGTACCCAATACCTACTCTTCTGGTATTCAAAACATTTTTGATTTCCCCCTCCCCCTCCTTCCACCCCAAATTTTACTTTGCGTAAAATTACTCCTGTTTTAATTTTGTATGGTATCAAGTTGGGAAAACATTGGCCGAAAATTAATTTTCAGAAAATTTTAGGCGGAGGAGGAAGATGCCGAAAACTTCGAAAATTCGCTCTTATAGCCATGCTGCATGACTGTGGTTTTTTATAGTATTATCCTGAAATCTTCGGTAGGCTGACGATGGTATTTTATATAACCAATGCAGATGAAGTAAAAACGTGGGATGTGATATAATATTCACTGTCACGCTGATGGAGAGAGAACAAAAACATTTCCACCCATTTTTGAAAAAGTATCAGAGTAGGTATCGATACTTCAAAATATCGATACATCATGAAAGTATCGTATCGATACTTTTTGATACTTTTAGATGTATCGATACTATATTTATGTGTCGATACTTTCGAAGTATCGGACATCCCTAGTGTGTGGGGAGGGGGACCCGCTACTAGGTAGCTTCCTACCTTCTCATCCCGCTTCTGTAATGAGCGCTTGGTTGTTGGCCCACGCAGCCCTTGGCTGTGGCAGCGCTGTTTCATCCGAGAGGTGCATGCGACCAATCGTCTAAGTAAATTTGTTTTTATACCTTTAGCTAATTTTTGCTAGAAACTTTAATTGTAGTTCTCTGCCTCTTCTCGAAAAACATACTTTCACCTGTGAGGTGCATGCGGCAAGTGGCGTATTTTGGTTTATTATTCTGTGAATAATACACCTATGTATTCGCTCAGCAAAAAATTGTTATAACACCCCCTCAAAATTTTTGGTTTATTATTTTCAATAATGAACCATTGGAATCGAGCATGAAAAAAAAAATTCTTACCCCCCCTCAAAATTTGATGGTTTACGTTTCAAGGTATGTAGAATCCAAAACTGCAATAAAAATATTTCTGTCTGTCCGCCGTACGGGCCACTTTTCTTAGTTACCATGAAAAAAAATTGATGAAATTCGGGTTATAGGTTCCGTTCGGCGTCTAGTTGGTCGTCGAAGCTCGACGTTACTGTGAGTCATCTCCAAGGGGTTCAAAATAGGGGTTGAAATTTTCAAAACGCCTATACCATTTTTTTACGTGACTATTTTTACGATTTTAAATAGTTCTTGAACTTGCGAGTTTTTTAAGACCATCCGGAGCATCGTACGTCCAGCCGTTCGTTCACAGTAAGGCCCCGAAGTTTGCACCGACAGGCATTTTCGACTCCAGTGTGAATGAAATTGTATACAATTCAAACCAAATCTCGTAACCAGAGACGCGCCCACAATAGGAATTTGTGAATACGGCCAATCATTGGTAGGGATCACCTGATTATATTGGCGGAGTATGAAGTCGAGTTGGTTGTTCTGTGATATTATTTAATTTGAAAAATGATGGCTCTTTTGGAGTTTGTTGGTAGGTAGTGAAACTTGAACAAACGTTGAAGTATTATTGATGGGTAAATTATTACTACGGTAAATCATTACTCAACGGTAAATTATTACACAACGGTTCATTATACCATCTACGTAGAAGGGGCTGGAGTTTGTTGGTAGGTACTTTAGCAACTTTTTGGTTTATTATTTTCAATAATGAACCATTGGAATCGAGCATGAAAAAAAAAATTCTTACCCCCCCCCCAAAATTTGATGGTTTACGTTTCAAGGTATGTAGAATCCAAAACTGCAATAAAAATATTTCTGTCTGTCCGCCGTACGCCGTAAGGGCCACTTTTCTTAGTTACCATGAAAAAAAATTGATGAAATTCGGGTTATAGGTTCCGTTCGGCGTCTAGTTGGTCCTCGAAGCTCGACGTTACTGTGAGTCATCTCTAGGGGGTTCAAAATAGGGGTTGACATTTTCGAAACGCCTATACCATTTTTTTACGTAAATATTTTTACGGTTTTAAATAGTTCTTGAACTTGCGAGTTTTTTAAGACCATCCGGAGCATCGTACGTCCAGCCGTTCGTTCACAGTAAGGCCCCGAAGTTTGCACCGACAGGCATTTTCGACTCCAGTGTGAATGAAATTGTATATAAATATACAATTCAAACCAAATCTCGTAACCAGAGACGCGCCCACAATAGAAATTTGTGAATACGGCCAATCATTGGTAGGGATCACCTGATTATATTGGCGGAGTATGAAGTCGAGTTGGTTGTTCTGTGATATTATTTAATTTGAAAAATGATGGCTCTTTTGTTGGTAGGTAGTGAAAGTTGAACAAACGTTGAATTATTATTGATGGGTAAATTATTACTACGGTAAATCATTACTCAACGGTAAATTATTACACAACGGTTCATTATACCATCTACGTAGAAGGGGCTGGAGTTTGTTGGTAGGTACTTTTGCAACTTTTTTCACTCCTCATCAACAATTTCTTTTCAGAACTTCATTATGTGTGTTTCTTTTTGTTAGGTACTGTTTGCCATCGGCAGAATTATTTTAGCAACATTTAACTCGTGATTTAGGTAGGTACCTAGTAACGAGTACGGGGTTAGGTACTAACCTACGGAGGGTCTGCGATCTACATAATATGCATAGAATAGTACATATTATATTATATAGACCGGTTATCTATACATAGAGCTGTGATCTGTAACAGAAGGGTATTCTATACAAAATAATAAACCGTTGTGCAGGGATTTGCAGCGTTTTCTTTTACGTTTCAAGGTGCGTAGATTCAGAAAAAGCAATGTCCGTCCACCGTATCACGCAAACCGGCTCCGGTCTGAAAAATTCGTTCTTTCGCACACATGCTCCATTTGGGCCCTAGTTGTGTCCCGAAACTTGCAGCCCGATCGGAATATACCCAGGGGTGTTATGAGTGAAAATGTGTATACATATGTATTTTTTTAAAGTTTTAGTAACATGAGCTTCTAAGGTATCTTTACCATGTTTTTTTGGGACGAGAAGACCGAATATGAAGTCGATTTTCTCCAAAGAGTGAAAAATTGAGGTTCTAACGAAGTTTCAGCCTTAAACATACGTTAAATTTTGGTATAAAATCGTCGTTCTTCCGTACACAGTTTGGGTCCCCATTTGGGAACACATTTGGATCCTAGTTGTGCTCCGAAGCTTGGCAGCCCGATCGGAATACCCCCAGGGGTGTTAAGGGGGAGAAAATGGTGTAAAAATAGGGGGTTTCGAGGGTTGTTTATGGTTTTAGTGAAATGAGCTTGTGAGGTATCGTTTTCCATATTTTTTACTGCGAGAAGACCGAACATTAGGTTGAGTTTGACCAAAGAGTGGAGAATTGAGGTTGTAACGAAGGTTCAGCTCCCAAAATTCATTTTTTATGGGTCAAAAACCTGGGAAATTGTCTGAAATCACCATACGTTTGTATAGTAACACTAGAAGTAGTATCAACAGGTGAATCAAGCTAATTAAATGGTACTATCAATGATCAAAGATAAACTGTAAAAAAAGAGCCTAATTCGCGTTTTGGGGGGCCAAAATTGGTGGAAACCATAAAAAATAGCTATTTCAATAATTGCACATGAAAGAAACAATAAATGAACAGCCAAAATCTCAGTACGTCAGTACAGTAGAATAATAACCTATGTGACAAGGACTTGCAGCGTTTTTGGAATCTACGCACCTTGAAACGGAAAAGGAAAAATTTTGAGGGGGTGTTATAAAAATTTGTTGCTGAGCGATTACATAGGTGTATTATTCACAGAATAATAAACCAAAACGATATCTACCTACTGTTAGGGAAATCGGAAATCTAGGAGAGGTATTAATTATTTACTGTACTAAATGGTTAGTTGGTTTTTGAATGGCAATGTGACAAAATGACCTCGCAAAGTATAACACTGCTGTCATAAGTAAGTAGAATGGAATGGAAGGTATCTATTCAGGGAACGGAATACAGTCCAGAAACGAACACCGAGGAGAATAGGCTGGACCAGTAAATTATCATACCCATTCTCCAACTTCCTGCAGAAGTGTTGCGGAGGTTGATACTAGAACTCTCTCTAAATTCGCCATACAAGTAGGTTTACCCCCCCCCCCCCCCGTAACACGGCCCCCCTGGCGGTCTCCGGCATTTATTTTTCGTAATTAGGACCCCTAGGGGCCCCTGAGCATGCGTACCAAATTTCAACTCTCGGGACAATCAGGTGCCGGAGTTGTGGACGTTGGAAAATCGCTATTTTTTCACGTTTTTCTTCTTCTTCTTTTAGCGAATTTTCAAAGAAAATGAAGCTATTGCAATGGCTTCGAAATTTAAATAATATAAATTTTTGGAAATTTTCTTCATAGAAATCCGTTTCAGACCATTCTAAAACGATTCCTGAAATTTAACACTTTTTTATATGTATATATATATATATATATGTGTCACTCCAGACGATAACTCTCGATAGAATTGAGATAAACAGCTCAAATTTGCACAAAAAATGTATCTTGGCAATCGAAAGGCTAAGATCGAAGATGGGCGAAATTGGCCTACTCTAAGGAGGGTTTTGGCGCATTTAAAGTGCGCAAAAATTACCCAAAAATCCCCAAAATGTTATTTTCCAACCAGTGACCCCTCATTTTAAAGGTTTTTGCACGCTGAACACGGTGGTGGAATCGGATTTTAGATATCTTGATCCGTTCTGAAATTAGAGCATTTAAAGTGCGCAAAAATTACCCAAAACTAGGATAATCTTTAAACTCTTACCCCCCCCCCACCCCCTTAGAGTTGTCAGATTGAAAAATGTGAGAAGTATTAATTGAAGACGAGAGTTCGAAGCAAAAAAGGGGGAGGCAAACGATTAGTACAACTCCTTGAATTTCCCATTTGACATATAATTGTTATGATACCTTCATAGATAGACAAGTACCGGCCCACGTATTACTAGAAGGAAGACGAAAGAAAAAATCTATTTCAGATTATTCAATTTAGGTACTAACAGTAGGAGGAAGAAGTTTTCCTTTATTCAAAACCATAGCCATTAATTCGAATATTTCTTTGAAAATTCGCTCATTAAGTCATGCTGCATGACTGGTTTTTTTTTTTGGTTTATTATTCTGTGAATAATACACCTATGTATTCGCTCAGCAAAAAATTTTTATAACACCCCCTCAAACTTTTTTCTTTTTCGTTTCAAGGTGCGTAGATTACAAAAATGCAATGTCCGTCCGCCGTACGCCGTCCGCCGTATCACGTGTACAGGCTTCATTTTTGGTCTAAAAAAGTCGTTCTTTCGCACACATGCTCCATTTGGGCCCTAGTTGTGTCCCGAAACTTTTCAGCCCGATCGGAATATACCCACGGGTGTTATGAGTGAAAATGTGTGTAAAAATAGGTACTTTTTGCGTTTTAGCAACATGTTGGTAAGATGAGCTTCTGAGATATCTTTTTCCATGTTTTTCGGGACGAGAAGACCGAATATGAAGTCGATTTTGACCAAAGAGTGGAAAATTCAGTTCTACCAAATGTTCAGCTCCCAAAATTGATTTTTTATGAGTCAAAAACCTGGAAAATCGTCTGAAATCACCATCAGTTTAGATAATAGCACTGGAAAAAGTGTCAACACGTGGATCAAGAGGATTAAATGGCAATACCAATGATCAAAGATAGTTAAAAAAAAAAAAATAAAATAAAATAACACGAGCGTAGGTACCTAATTTGTGTTTTAGGGGCCAAAATTAATGGAAACCATCAGAAATAGCTATTTCGATTATTACGCATGAAAGAAACAATTAATGAACAGCCAACATTTCTGTAGGTATGTCCAGTAGAATAATAAACCCATGTGACAAGGACTTTGCAGCGTTATCTTATCGTTCTTGTTGATTTTAAGGTGAGCAGAAAACCAACCGTGTTTTACTTAGGTATACTGATTACGGCTACTGAGTAGGTACTAGGTAGGTACGTAATACTGAGTAGTTATTACTGAATAGGTACTTAATTGTAACTTGTAACTTAACGTAACGTAATTATTGTTACTTGTAACTTAAGTATTGATTAGGTAGGGTAGGTGGGGGCAAAAGTTTCCACCTCCATTTGAAAACGAGTGGGAAGAGTTACCTTACGATGGAAATCAAGTAGGCAGTGCATTCGTCTACTTCCTATCAGTATCCTTATCAAACCTCATGACTGTCCGATGTCCTCAAGCCCAGAAAATGAGGTGAGTTGTTAGCGAATTTTCAAAGAAAATGAAGCTATTGCAATGGCTTCGAAATTTAAATAATATAAATTTTTGGAAATTTTCTTCATAGAAATCCGTTTCAGACCATTCTAAAACGATTCCTGAAATTTAACACTTTTTTATATGTATATATATATTTATATATATATGTGTCACTCCAGACGATAACTCTCGATAGAATTGAGATAAACAGCTCAAATTTGCACAAAAAATCTATCTTGGCAATCGAAAGGCTAAGTTCGAAGATGGGCGAAATTGGCCTACTCTAAGGAGGGTTTTGGCGCATTTAAAGTGCGCAAAAATTACCCAAAAATCCCCAAAATGTTATTTTCCAACAAGTGACCCCTCATTTTAAAGGTTTTTGCACGCTGAACACGATGGTGGAATCGGATTTTAGATATCTTGATCCGTTCTCAAATTAGAGCATTTAAAGTGCGCAAAAATTACCCAAAAATCCCCAAAATGTTATTTTCTAACAAGTGACCCCTCATTTTAAAGGTTTTTGCACGCTGAACACGATGGTGAAATCGGATTTTAGATATCTAAATCCGTTCTTAAATTAGAGCATTTAAAGTGCGCAAAAATTACCCAAAACTAGGATAATCTTTAAACTCTTACCCCCCCCCCCCCCACCCCCCCACCCCCTTAGAGTGGTCAGATTGAAAAATGTGAGCAGTATTTCTTTGAAAATTCGCTCATTAAGTCATGCTGCATGACTGTTTTTTTTCCCCTATTTTCGATGCAATTTGCCGCCATTTTTCAGAAAGCTGTAGGCGGTAGACCAAGCAAAGGCCTGAACAATTTTTGGCGTATTTTCTCTCGTTTTGGCGGTAAATAACCTTTCAGATTCTTCCACAAGATTTGGGATTACTTGAGTACAATGACGGCCATTTCACCTAAACTGATTTACCCCTCACTGTAGGTTTGTCCCGTTTTATACCCAGTTTTCATTTCGGATCATTATTTTTGCATTTCTGTTAGCACTTGAGTATAGTAATATATGTATAGTCTCTGTTACTACTTCTTGAACATGGTGATATATTGATAGTTGGGGTTACCTAACATTTCAGATATTACAAAAGGAAAACTGACAGGACACCGCTCAACCAACACTCACGATTTACTGATAGACTTACCAGAGCTGTGAAAAGACAGGTAGATTTTCAACGGATCCTACCTCCTACCTAATAAGGTAATAAGTAATTTGTGCGGGCTAATATGTGAATTTCTTCTAATACTGAAATCTAGCCAAATATTTCTGAAAAATATTGTTTGTTATTTTTTATCTTAATTGTAATTTCGCTATGAGTACCTACGTAATAAGTAATTTGTAAGGGTCATTGTGATTTTCTATTTCTAACATCTTGCCAAATATTCCTAAAAATGATTTTTCTCAACATTTTTTGAAATAAAAATACGTAGACACTTTAACTAGTGATTTTCTATGCCTTCCCAGCTTTAAACTGATGAATGAGGCAAAAGTTGCCTAGAAGGCTTTGTAGTAAATTAAAAATTCGGTTTCTAAATATTTTGGGAAACGATTTATTTTTTTACCGAAGGTAAACCTTGGGGCCCGGGAAAAATCTAAATGTCCGAACTGGCAACTTTTGCCCCCACCTACCCTAGGTACTGAAATTTTGACTCCAGGAAAACTCTTCAGCCGCAAAAAGGATATATCCATTTTACCCGCCAAAATAGCATGCTCGATGCCTCGCACCTCGCTCTTGTATGTACATAAAGATACCTGTTCCTTCCGTGAAATTTCTTTCAACGCAGTTTAGTGGGGGCTTTCTATCTGCCGGGGCGAGAAGCATAGCAATATGTAGGGCTGTATCCAAGACATCAGGCATTTATTCACCATAAACTATAGCTCTATACAAATGAGACAATTTAAAAAACGCTGCAAATCCGTGCACAACGGTTTATTATTTTGTACAGAATACCCTTCTGTTACAGATCACAGCTCTCTGTATAGATAACCCGTCTATATAATATTATAATAATATGTACTATTCTATACATCTTATGTAGAGCGCAGACCCTCCGTAGGTTAGTTAAATTCGAAGTGTATTTAATGTGTTAGTTGGAAACGCAACAACTACTAGAAAATTTGGAGGTAAGTAGACGAAATTTATATTATACACTCGGTTTTTAAACTTATAAAGTAAAATCAGATAATCAGGTTTGCAGTGTTAATTTAAATTAGTCTTGTGTAATTCGTAACCATGGATGCGAATGCTTATAATTTTTACTATTCTTTGATTTAACGTATGTACGTTAGGTAAAACAACGAGTTTTGGAGGGAACTGAGAAAACATTTTCTTGTTCGATTCCAGAGGTTCATTTTCGAAAAGAGCGACGAAAGTTTGGAGGGCAGTAAATTTATTGTTGGAATGTTTATAAATATGGTTAAAACCACTGGAAAATGTTCCAGAAATGGGGCATGGAAAATGTTCAATGGGGCACTGAACAAAACCTAGTAGGTATAACACTAGTTTAAGGTACCCACCCTTACTTGAAAAATTCATCATGCTGCCTTACTGGAACTTTTCCTGAATAACTGGCTACCCACTCCTCATAAAATTGCTTTTCCTCAACCCCTCCGCTCTTTCTTTTTTTCCTTCTGCTATATAACTTCAACTTTTTTTTTCCTTTTTGAGTAGGTAATACATTTCTAACTGTAGGTATATCATTCTTTTTTTCCCTCCATACCTATATAACTTGACCCCTAAACGAAGCTTTAATCCCGGCTGCTCATAATTTTCACCGGCCCCCTCCGACCTTTTGGGCTTTGACAACTTTTCTTTACTATAACCCCATTTTGACTTTCAACCTTCCCACACACGATTTATTTCTAAAACTTGTTGTTTGCGGTTTTTCCAGCGGAATTTCCTGGGCAGATTTTCCGGCCAATGAAACACGTCATATCAAGAAGTCGACAGTTCTAGTTTATTTGCAACAGCAAAAAATTCAGCCAGTTTTTCCACAGACCTGCTTTCATTTTCTGTACCTATTGACCACCCATCGATCTGTTTCTAGATCTCAGTTCTGCAAGCAATTGAACTATATATACTATTGAATACTTACGATTGAAATATATATCTAAGTATACGAAAAATGGCCTTGATGAGCTGAAATATTGAGGTATGGGTGGAATAGTTCTCAAATGGCTGAATTTAATTATATCCACCACAGGACGCCTAAAGATTTCATTCAGGTGGGTTTCATAGAACTGGGATATACTGTATATGGAATACACATCTTACATGGATTTTGATGTTTGGTCAAGCACTTATTGCAACTCTTCTGAGACTAAACCAGTTCTCTCCCATTGAAAGATGCGAATGAAATTACGATTTGCTGCATAAGTAGATTTATCCACTGCTCATGGCGGCTCAAATTATGGGGGTGCAGGGTGGACCTGCAGAGTCAATTATTTGTTATAGTTTGGAGCACGAAGTTGCTGTTTAGAGTTTGAGAATTTTAAATATTGAATTTTTTTAAAGGAAATTTAGTGTTTGTTTTTAATAAAACATGCATGTTTTTCAGCATTATAATATATATTTTTTGTAATGCATTGCTGTAGATATTCCAACGTAACGTTGACATGAAAAAAATCCCTAAACAATTAACTGAATGGTTGAAATATTTTTTTAAATTCTTTAAACATTTAAATTTTTTTAAACAGTGATTTATGACCAAACGTATGCTGGCTTTTTCCTCGGAATTATACTAAAAACCGGTTTAAAACCTCTGGTATCTGAAAGGGGACAGAAAAATCCAGAATTTTAAGAAAAATACGTCTCTAGCATGAAGAAAACTTTGAAATGACCTTTTTTTCGGTTTCCCTACAATTTGTCTTGACGGCCAGATCTGGTTTTGCATTCTTCCTCCTCACATAATAGACTTACCTACTAGCAAGAAAACCTGCTGTACCTATAGAATACAACGTGCTCTAGTGCGGTAGGAATCGAAGAGAAGCCTGGGAAAATTCGAAGATGATAATGGCAGTTTCACAATTTTCATAGATACGAATCTGTTTCATATGACTGTGCCTGTGTCTACCTATGGCGTAATATATTACGTTCAGTAGGAAAAATCATGATACTTAACTGTGTGGGTCCACTAATATTCAGAGCGATTAATCTGACGATGGGGGCATCATTTCAGCTACTCCAGTCTCATGATTCGACAAAAATTTTCATGAATCACATGCGACTGTAAGGAACATGATAGCGGCCACCTATCAACCATGCCATTATTCTAACTTCTAACGATGAAATCACGATCATCAAATGAATCCTGAACGGCATGTCTCATAAAAATCGTTTTAGTACGGTTGAAAACGCCTTGAAAAGTCCTTTCCGACAGCACCGACATTTCTGGCTTGGCGTCGAAAGTGATCAGACGTTTGGTTCTGATGGCGACACACACACACAAAAACTCCTCAAGACGACTACAACAACTCTACAAGAGTAAACATTACAGTCTGGGAAATCTTGGAAAGTGACTTTCAAGTGTTCCCGTGTAAAATCCAGTCGGGCCCCATGACCCGGTGAGCAATTGTTCAAAAATAACCTGCACTTCCACAAATACCACCAATTCAACAAATATTCCTCGTCTAATCCACCAAGACCGGAGCTGCTAATTTGGGAATTTGGCTACTAATATCCTCTAAGAAGATATGAGCAGAGGACCCAACATTAGACAGAATTTGAGTAACATAGTTCCATACAATGTTCTTCCCTAGATTTGTTATACATGTGTAACTGGGTCAAATTCGAGTTTACAACTCACATTTTTACGAAAAACATGGCTCAAAAAAAGAGCCTGGAAAATAGACTGGAACATTATTCAACCTAAAATTGTGATAAATTCGGTATTATCAACAGAAAAAGGAGAAGCTATATTAATTGTACACGACTTTTTCTCTTGCTGGATTACACACTGTTACCTATTGGAAATGATACACCAAAATTTTGGACATGTTAAAATCTGGCCATAGTCCTAGGTAAGTACCAATATTAAACCCTTTTTGATTCATTTGTGGATCCATTATTGGACCTTTATCCGAAAATTCGCCGAAAGAGGTCGCTTCTCTCTCGCTAGACGAGAGGGATTAGAGTTTCCCCAACGCACCAGGACACTATTAATTAGTTCCGGAAAACCTGATAATTAATTTGAAGTTTTTGTTTCATTTCCCCTCACAACTTTCGCACTCTCTGGAACTATGAGTCAGTGTTTAGGGTGGGGGGGGGGGGCACTTTAACTCCCAGAAGACTGATGGGTATAAAAGGGTTTTAGGAGTTTGGAAAATTAGAGTGGGTGTTGCAGGAAAGTTAGTTAAAAGGTTTGGGAGGGGAAAGGGGTGAACGGTTCGGTGATGTTTACAAATTCAAAAAAATTCTGAGATATTCCTGTAGGTTTATTTTATCCCCCCCCCCCCCCCCATTTAATGGGTTGCGTTTCAAGGTACGCTGCACTTTCCTTAGTTACCATGAACCAAAATGAATGAAATGTTGTTTGTAGGTAGGTACCATTTGGGGACTAGTTGGTCCGCGAAGCTCAGCGTTAGGTACTGCCAGTCAAATTTAAGGGGTGGAAAATAGAGGTTGAAATTTACAGAACGCCGTAGCTCGTTAAATTTCACTTTTAAATTGTTTCTGAACTCTACAATTGTTTGAGACCACCCGGAGCGGTGAACGTTCAGCCGTTCGTTCATAGTAAGGCCCTGAATTTTAAACCGAAATACTTTATCGACATGAGTGTGAATCACACGGACTCAGCTCCAGGCCAGATAATAATTTACAGTGAACGTCTGATTATAACGATTATCTTTATGAAATGGAGTTGTATGTTCCGTGATATTATTATTATTATTATTTATGATATTACTAGCAAACCCGGCGAACTCCGTTTCGCCACCAGATGGCTTCGTTTTATGTAACATTTCGTTTGGTGATTAAAAGATGAAGAAAAATTAATTACAGCATTATTAGCGTGAAAAAATGCTTGCAACTGTTCAATAATTCGTCTCTTTAACTATCGTCTTCCCTGTATATTGCACCGCACATTCAGCTGATCCACCATCGACGAAATGAAATATATTTGCAGAAATTGATGCGGTTCATCTGGTGTTGGCACCATTGAACCATGCAAATGATATATTTGTCCTTGTATCTAAAATTGAAAACAAACATTTGTTGAAGAATACGGTGTAACTTCTGATCATGTGATGGTGTATATGTAGTGTTGTTATGTGTTGCAATTCATTGTGTTGGTGTGAATGATTGGTTATGTGTGTTGTATCTTTTACCTTGCAAGTCGGCATGAAGCCGCCTTCTCGAATGATATTAGCTCCAAAGGAAGTCATGCGAAAGCAGTTATTGTATTCAAGGATGTGTTGAAGAAAATGGCTGGAATCGGGATCACTTCCATCGAACAATGGTTTCAGTGGCTGTGGTGGTGTAAGTAATGGATCCAGTTTGACTTTTCCACTTGCGCAGCACAATCCAGCCGTTTCTCTTTTGAACTTTAACGCATTGCAATATCGGCATATAGTCGTCATTGGTCCAATATCTAAATTTTCATCATCACTGTAGTTCGCAGTGGGATCATATTGGAATGCCAAGCGATTGTATGATGCCAATGATCTTCGTGTGCTCACGCGTTGTCTCAATCGGGCATTTTCTCTTATTATATTTTGTATTTCTTCGCTTAAGTTCTGTGAATACACTTGTTGCTGGCTTGCATGTCTTGTGCGGCGGCCGATGTTAGCACGTCGTCCTCTAGGCATTTTGGACTATGGACAGAGTGGTGAATTTAACCTCATATGCACGATCCACATAATTTACACAGTTCAACTTAACACCTTAAAGACAAATGCCTGCTGTTGAAATTGAATAAAATATGCACAATACACGTGATTGAATGATTGATTGATTTGATGGTTTCCAATTGAAATGTTAGTGGTTTCCATGTGAATTGTGTATCACGCACCGGCGCCAACTACTTAAAATATTGGATTGTAGTACTTGCTATGTATCAGAGATGGCGCTGTATGTGGAAAGATTTTTCCGCTTTTCTGTTGAAATTTTTCCTGAATTTTCTTTGCTATAAACCTCACGGAGCCCGAGACCTTTCCAACGAATGCTAAACCGTGGAAATCGGTTCGTGCGTTCTGGAGTTATAGCGTCAGGAAGGAAAACCCGACTTATTTTTATATAGTAGATTTCATTTGAATAAAGATGGTCATTTTGGATTTTGATTATAATGACCTTTATTTATCGGCACTTTTTAACTATTTGTTGGAGGTACATATTTAGTCGCAAGAGCTTAAATACAACACAACGAAATGTTGACAAATCCTCTTCACCCCCTCATTGCTCATCCCCCGCCTGAGCTTCCAACCACCGCCTCGGTCTTCCATAATCCAAACCAATTCCCAGGACAAGTGTCCTGCTATTTGTACGGATTAAGTTCATGTGACCCTCTTTGTTCTCTGGGACTCGCAAAAAAACACGGAAAAACGGAAAAAGTACATATAGGAGTTTTCAGGGGAATATGAATTGAGGATAAAGAGGGTTCTGGTAAAATGGGTGGATTGAGGCCCTTATATGTATAGGAGGTTCGTGGCAACAAATGTGGTGGTAGATGGCTCAGAAGTTTGCTTCCGCTCACCTTTTCCCACAAACTTGGTGTTCGGTTCCAAGAGAAAAAAAATATATGACCGTTCAGGCATATCCCGGGCGGGAATGGAAGATCATTCATTTTTTTTTTTTCCTCGCAATTTCTGTGAACTTTATTGGACCCTTGTCCCTGCTTGGATTTACATAATATTTGATCAGTGATGAACGTCGATAAACGCCGGGTCGAACTGATAAGGCGTTCACCGAACTTTCATCCCCCAAAGGCACGCTCCGGCCCATTCGGACACACGGCCCCTGATTCTGAGGAGTTTTCTACATAGTATCGTTGGAGACAAGAAAAAACTCAAGAAGAATTGCGCAGTCACAGACAGGAATAACAAACTCCATAGCTACGAAACTGTTTGCAGAGGAAGACGAATTGATGATAAGAGTTCTGGATGAGATTGGTGGATCAGGGCAAGAAATATGATCGTGGCAAGATATGGCTTAGAGACTCACTTCTAGTCACCTTTTCCCCTTAATCGTGATTTTGGAGAGTTATAATTATGACCAAAAAATTGAAAACGCTGCAAAGTCCTTGTCACATGGGTTTATTATTCTACTGGACATACGTACAGAAATGTTGGCTGTTCATTTATTGTTTCTTTCATGTGAAATGATTGAAACAGCTATTTCTGATGGTTTCCACCATTTTTGGCCCCTACAACACGAATTAGGTAGGCTTTTTTTTTCAATTTATCTTTGATCATTGGTAGTGCCGTTTAATCATCTTGATCCATGTGTTGACATTTCTTCTAGTGTTATTATACAAATTGATGGTAATTTCGGACGATTTCCCATGTTTTTGATTCATAAAAAATCAATTTTGGGAGCTGACATTTGGTAGAACCTCAATTTTCCACTCTGGTTAAAATCGACTTCACATTCGGTCTTTTAGGCCCCAAAAACATGGAAAACGATACCTCAAAAGCTCATGTTACTAGCATGTTACTAAAACACAAAAAGTACCTATTTTTGTGCACATTTTCACTCATAACACCCCTGGGTATATTCCGATCGGGCTGAAAAGTTTCGGGACACAACTAGGGCCCAAATGGAGCATGTGTGCGAAAGAACGACTTTTTTAGACCGAAAATGAAGCCGGTACACGTGACACGGCGTACGGCGGACATAGGTGTATTATTCAGAGAATAATAAACCAAAACGGCGGCCAAGGTGTGGCATTAAACACTGCATGTTCGAAATTACTACCTATCTTAAGAAAAAACGCTACCAATTATTACACAACGGTTTATTATAATTATTTACCTGTATAGATGCCCCTTCCGCGTAGATCACTGTTTTCTGTGGTCAATACCTACTCTCGTGCTTCCCACAAGAAAGCACTAAGTCAAGTACTGGAGCCAGCCGGGCCGGGTGTGCGAATATGTCAGGGTGTGCGTGCGTGTGAGTCAGAATCTTGTGTCCACTGCCCAGGCCGTAATTGTCAACCAATTTGCGTGGTTCTTTTTTTATTCCATGCAGGAAACTGTCTAGTTGTGTCCTTTGACGCTGGAATTTCGAAATTTTCTTCTAGAAGGGGGAAGAAGGGTCAATGCCGAAAAAACGTGTTTCCTACAAAATTTTGTGTGCGCTGCCCAGAGCTTAATTCTCAAGCGATTTACGTGTTTCTTGTTTTGTTCGACGCAGAATTCAGGCTAGCTGTGCATTACGTTGCCGGAATTCCGAAATTTATTTCTATACGGGTGGTGGGGGGGGGGGGGGGGGGGGGGGGAGGGAACGCGGGATTTTCTGCAAATCTTGTGTCCGCTGCTCGTATTCTCAAATTCTGAAGCTGAAACATAGGTATATAAGAAAAAACGCTGCAAATCCCTGCACAACGGTTTATTATTTTGTATAGAATACCCTTCTGTTACAGATCACAGCTCTATGTATAGATAACCCGTCTATATAATATGATATGTACTATTCTACACATATTATGTAGATCGCAGACCCTCCGTAGGTTAGTACCTAACCCCGTACTCGTTACTAGGTACCTACCTAAATCACGAGTTAAATGTTGCTAAAATAATTCTGCCGATGACAAACAGTACCTAACAAAAAGAAACACACATAATGAAGTTCTGAAAAGAAATTGTTGATGAGGAGTGAAAAAAGTTGCAAAAGTACCTACCAACAAACTCCAGCCCCTTCTACATAGATGGTATAATGAACCGTTGTGTAATAATTTACCGTTGAGTAATGATTTACCGTAGTAATAATTTACCCATCAATAATACTTCAACGTTTGTTCAAGTTTCACTACCTACCAACAAACTCCAATAGAGCCATCATTTTTCAAATTAAATAATATCACAGAACAACCAACTCGACTTCATACTCCGCCAATATAATCAGGTGATCCCTACCAATGATTGGCCGTATTCACAAATTGCTATTGTGGGCGCGTCTCTGGTTACGAGATTTGGTTTGAATTGTATACAATTTCATTCACACTGGAGTCGAAAATGCCTGTCGGTGCAAACTTCGGGGCCTTACTGTGAACGAACGGCTGGACGTACGATGCTCCGGATGGTCTTAAAAAACTCGCAAGTTCAAGAACTATTTAAAACCGTAAAAATATTTACGTAAAAAAATGGTATAGGCGTTTTGAAAATTTCAACCCCTATTTTGAACCCCTTAGAGATGACTCACAGTAACGTCGAGCTTCGAGGACCAACTAGACGCCGAACGGAACCTATAACCCGAATTTCATCAATTTTTTTTCATGGTAACTAAGAAAAGTGGCCCGTACGGCGTACGGCGTACGGCGTACGGCGGACAGACAGAAATATTTTTATTGCAGTTTTGGATTCTACATACCTTGAAACGTAAACCATCTAATTTTGAGGGGGGGTAAGAATTTTTTTTTTCATGCTCGATTCCAATGGTTCATTATTGAAAATAATAAACCAAAATAGGCAGGTAGCAACCTAATCTTAGATAAATGAATCAATTTATTCACTATATTCTTGGGGCATTGTTACGATGATAACATTGCGCCTACTGTAATAGAGGTAATCAAACATGTACGTAAGCAGTTAATATAGGATCACTAGTCAAGAAATTAGGTAATTAATTGCACACAAGATCACTAGACTAGAATTGCACCATCACTATTAGATACCTACTTATTTGACGTGTAAATGCTAGCTCAAAAACCCGGTGCGTCTGTTAAATCCTACTCCATGCAACATGAAGAAGACATTCATTCCACCAAACCTATTTCATGTATCCGTCCCTTCCAACTGCCATTGCTTTGAAGGTCCCTGTTAATGTATTTTCAATTCGCCACATTCTAACATCGCTAATTGCTTCCGACAGTTACGGCTCGCTTTTTGTGTCATGAGTTCGGATGATGAAGAAATCAGACCACATTTTCTCCGCCGATCTAACTATGCAATAATTAGAGTGAAAGTGACGACGATGCTGATAACGTGGAGATTCCTTCCACTACCCGACGACGTCGAGGACAGTACGGCACCTTCAAAACATGGCAGTTGGAAGGGACGGTTACATGAAATAGGTTTGGTGGAATGTCTTCTTCATGTTGCATGGAGTAGGTTTTTCCAGACGCACCGGGTTTTTCAGCCTTCAAGCGGACGGCGGCGGCGCGGCGGACGTTGGCAAACGGCTTCAAGTCCTTAGAAAGGGACTTAAGGCTTTTATTTTCCATTGTTTCTCTGTAGGTACAACAAGAGAGGGAAGCTGAAGATTTATACATGAGGTAAAAAATGCTTATTTCTTCATTTGAAATCATCCTTCAAATCGATATGTAAAACCTCCAATTTGAAACGAAAAACCTCCAACTTGAAATGAAAAACCTCCAATTTGATGTGTAAAACCTCCAATTTGATGTGTAAAACCTCCAAATTGATGTGTAAGAGTTCAAGTCATCTGGAAGTATAACTTCCAGACGATCTACAATGAGTGATAGTGACCTATAATAGACCACCTTGAGGGACGTCCAATGTAATGCATGCTCTACGGGATGTTTTTTTTTATAGTTCGTGTATCCATTTCGTGATCAGCACCACCGATTGTTGATCAATGTAGAGTTAATCTACAGAATTAAAACCTCGCTCATAATTCTTCAGTTGAAAAACCTCGTTTAACCCGTAATTCAATAATAGCTTATTTGAGGTAGCCATATAATTAGCGGTCGGGCCAGAGTGATAATTAATTAGGTCCCCCTCCCCACCTACAATTTCATTCGCAGAATTAGGCGCTGGTCCTTCGCGTTTTCGTTGAGAAATCGATTCTGTCAACCGCATAATTTTGTTTTTCAGCGAACCGATTGGGGCACATTCGACAGAGTAGTGTATGTAACATTATTTTTGAAATTCTTTTGGGCGGGTCTTGCCAAAAAAGTTTGTTCGGGATAATAGAGTTCAAATATAGATCATCAACTCCCTATTTTTGGTAGCATGAATTCAATAAATTCCGGAAGACAAGGGCCATGGTGAGACTCGATAAATTTCTCTGGAACTGTGCACCGTGGTGTGGATGCATAAAACGTGATTTGGGGTAATTTAATGAAATGAGTAGGTGCACTGAAATATCTGCCAAAAATGAATCAAATGTACGAGTAGAAGTAGGTGCCACGGCAGTATCCGTAAAAGCACATTTGGTCTATACTATGATAATAAACCACTATTATAATATAATGTAAACCATGGATCCTCGGCTCGGCCCGGAATTAGGTTGTCAATATTATAAGACCAGCCCTAAACTAAGCTCCTCATAAGATGAACATCATAACTATTGGTTACAGAAACGCGTACATACCCACCAAACAGCTCTTCTCGTGTTCGGTAAAAATTAGTAAGTGTATGGCAAAGGGTTTTCTGGGTTTCCAGGATTGTTTTAATTGAACTAGATAACATAATGCGTAATGTGTTCTACACCGATCAAATTGAAATAGGTATACTACGTGTAATTGAATTGAATGTAAGTTCAATCATCGTTATCTGATTTTTTAATCTTTATTCCAAGATGGTTTACTAATTGTTTTGACCTTTAGATCTAAGACCATCATAAACCATCTTGGAATAAAGATAAAAACGCTGCGAAGACCTTGTCACATGAGTTTATTATTCTATTTGACATACACTGCAGAAATTTTGGCTGTTCATTTATTGTTTCTTTCATGTGCAATAATTGAAATAGCTATTTTTGATGGTTTCCACCAATTTTGGCCCCCAAAAAACACGAATTAGGCTCCTACTTTTGAAAAATTATCTTTGATCATTGATATGCCATTTAACTGTCTTGATGCACCTGTTGATATCACTTCGTGTTACTATACAAATTCATGGTGATTTAGACATTTTCCCAAGTTTTTGACTCATAAAAAATTAGTTTTTGGGAGCTGAACCTTCGTTACAGCCTCAATTCTTCACTCTTTGATCAAAATCAACTTCATGTTCGGTCTTATCGCCATTAAAAAAAAAAAAAACATGAAAAACGATTCCTCACAAGCTCATGTTCACTAAAACCTCAAAAATCCCTGGAAAACCCCTATTTTTACTCCCACATTTATCCCACAACACCCCTGGGTGTTTCGGAGCACAAATAGGATCCAAATCTGTTCCCAAATAGGGACCCAAACTGTGTGCGGAAGAACGACGATTTTAGACCAAAACTTAACGTAAATTTAAGGCTGAAACTTCGTTAGAACCTCAATTTTCCAATCTTCGATCAAAATCGACTTCATATTCGGTCTCCTCGTCCTAAAAAAAAAACCATGGAAAACGATACCTCATAAGCTCATGTTACTAAAAAAACAAAAAACCCTATGTTTATATCCATTTTTCACCCGTAACTATTGGGTATATTCCGATCGTGCAGCAAAGTTTCGGTACTACAACCCAGATGCAGCCTGTGTGGAAAAGAACGAATTTTTTAGACCGAAAATAAAGAAGATTATGGACGATATGGTGAAAGGCGGACGGACATTGCATTTTGGTTTATTATTCTGTGAATAATACACTTAGGTATGTATTTGGAATCTACGCACCATTAAACGTAAAACAAAAATTTTTGAGGGGATGTTATTTTTTTTTTTTTTTGATGAGCGAATAAATAGGTGTCATTCACAGAATAATAAATCAAAATGTATCAGGTAGCTCGAGGCATTGTAATGTCTCCAGTGGTGAAATGCGTATTTAGAATCTTCGGCTTTCTTTGTGTACTGAATAATGTTCGTTCAACGCGTCGACATACGGCGAGTTAATTAAAAGTAAGTAACTAAATTAATAGACGTATAATAGGTACTATATAATTAGCATAATTTTTCTGGGCATATAGGTCGGCGGAAATTGTTTTAAGAATGCAATATATAATATTTATATGGATAATTTCATAATTACTTGACGACTTCATTAAGATCCAAGTGCTTGTCGTAGTTCGGAAAAGTTGGCGGACGCTTTCACCGAGTTCGAACGGGTGAACAAAAAAAATAGTGCACCGTAAGTAGACGCGTAGCTCACGACAGCCGCCGGCAGACTGGATATCGGCCGCCCGCCCCCGTCAGGAGGCGGAGAACAGGCAGTGGAGGGGCAGTTGGGGTTCGAAACCAGTTGGCTGCAGGATCAGACTATGCAGCTGCTGCACTTGCCCAGTTTGCACTCGAAGAATCTGTAGAATAAGCGCCAGTATTGCACATAATATTTTACATTTGGTTTATTATTCTGTGTATAACACCCCCTCAAAATTTTTTCTTTTCCGTTTCGAGGTGCTTAGATTCCAAAAAGTCAATGTCCGTCCGCCATCCGCCGTATCACGTATACCGGCTTCATTTTCGGTCTAAAAAAATCGTTCTTTCGTACACATGCTACATTTGGGCCCTAGTTGTGTCCCGAAACTTTTCAGCCCGATCGGAATATACCCAGGGGCGTTATGAGTGAAAATGGGTATAAAAAACCTCATGTTACTAAAACACAAAAACGCTGCAAAGTCCTTGTCACATGGGTTTATTATTCTATTGGAGTTCTAGAGATTTTTGTTGGCTGTTAAATGTATTGTTTCTTTCATGTGGAATGATTGAAATAGCTATTTCTGATGATTTCCACCAATTTTGGCCCCCAAAACATGAAATAGGTACGCTTTTTTTTTCTTTTTTTTTAAGATCATCTTTGATCATTGGTAGTGGCATTTAATGGTCTTGATTCACCTGTTTACACTTTTTCCAATGTTATTGTACACATTGATGGTGATTTCAGACAGTTTTCCAGGTTTTTGACTCATAAAAAACCAATTTTGGGAGCTGAACCTTTGGTAAAACCTCAATTTCCGCGTCTTCGGTCAAAATCGACTTCATATTCGGTCTTCTCGTCCTCAAAAACATGGAAAAAGATACCTCAAAAGCTCATGTTACTAACATGTTGTTAAAACGCAAAAAGTACCTATTTTTATACACATTTTCACTCATAACACCCCTGGGTATATTCCGATCGGGCTGAAAAGTTTCGGGACACAACTAGGGCCCAAATGGAGCATGTGTGCGAAAGAACGACTTTTTTAGACCGAAAATGAAGCCTGTACAAGTGATACGGCGTACGGCGGACGGCGTACGGCGGACGGCGGTTGGACATTGCATTTTTGGAATCTACGCACCTTGAAACGGAAAAGAAAAAAATTTGAGTGGGTGTTATAAAAATTTTTTGCTGAGCGAATACATAGGTGTATTATTCACAGAATAATAAACCAAAAGTACCTAACTTTTTGTGTTTTAGTAACATGAGGTTTTAAGGTATCGTTTTCCATGTTTTGGGACGAGAAGACCGAATATTATGAAGTCGATTTTGGCCAAAGAGTGGAAAATTGAGGTTCTAACGAAGTTTCAGCCTTAAATTTACGTTAAATTTTGGTCTAAAATCGTCGTTCATCCGCACACAGTTTGGGTCCCCATTTGGGAACACATTTGGGTCCTAGTTGTGCTCTGAAACACGGCAGCCCGATCGGCATACACCCAGGGGTGTTATGGGAGAAAAGTGGGTGTAAAAATAGGGGTTTTCGAGGGATTTTTGAAGTGTTAGTGAACATGAGGTATCGTGTGTGAGGTATCGTTTTCCATGTTTTTTACGGCGAGAAGACCGAATATTGCTTCCGAGTCTGCGAAGCAGCGGAAGCCTTGTGTTCACTTTCGTGAGCCAAAAAATTTTTGTCTTCAGAAATCAAAATTTCCACTTGCATTTTGCGTTTCAAAGCCTACTGAACAAATTTGGTTCCGTGTCTGTCGGTCTGTGAGTCTGTGAGTCTGTCCGCATTTCCTTGTTACAGCCATAACTTCCACGATTTTGAATTGATTCAGCTCAAATTTTGAGGGATGGTGCGGATAAGGCCCCTTGAGGTCCCATACAAATTTCAACATGATTGATCCAGCGGTACGCCCTGCGCATGCGCTAACGTTACATTCAACAAACACGCATAACTTTCACAATTTTGATTCAATTTCGCTCAAATTTTCAAGGGTTGTTTGGACAAGGCCTAGTGAGTTCCAGTATGAATTTCAGCATGATCGGACCCTCGGTGCGCTCTGCGCATGCGCTGGCGTGAAATAGATTCAATTTCCTTGTTACAGCCGTAGTAACCAAAGATTTCACCCAATTTCAATGTTATTCTCAGGGATTAAGCGGGTAGGGCCCATTGAGGTCCCATATAAATTTCAACATGATAGAGCCAGCGGTTCGCCCTGCGCATGCGCTAAAGTGAAATTCTTCAAACACGCATAACTTTCGCAATCTCTATATTATAAAAACGAATCTCTGTCTGTCTGTCTGTCCTTCTATGCACGGCCAAACGGCTCGACGGATATCGACCAAATTTGGCACGAATATCCAGTAGGCTCCCAAGTTGTGCAACGTCGCATTTTTAATTCCCTGACCATAGCGGAACTATGGTCGACCATGGTCAACTCCTGAATGGCTTGACGGATATCGACCAAATTTGGCACGAATATCCAGTAGGCTCCCAAGTTGTGCAACGTCGCATTTTTAATTCCCTGACCATAGCGGAACTATGGTCGACCATGGTCAACTCCTGAATGGCTTGATGGATATCGACCAAATTTGGCACGAATATCCAGTAGGCTCCCAAGTTGTGCAACGTCGCATTTTTAATTCCCTGACCATAGCGGAACTATGGTCGACCATGGTCAACTCCTGAATGGCTTGACGGATATCGACCAAATTTGGCACGAATATCCAGTAGGCTCCCAAGTTGTGCAACGTCGCATTTTTAATTCCCTCACCATAGCGGAACTATGGTCTACCATGGTCAACTTCGTTAATTGAAATGGTAACCCCTATTTTTTATCGCGTATTCGTAATCTACGTGAAATTCTATCTACGATCGACCCTTCGGACTACCCCCGCGGTCGACCTTAGCGCATCCATGGGCCCCTCCATGGTCGAATCCCGAATTGCTCAACGGATATCGACCAAATTTGGCACCAATATCCGGTAGCCTCCCAAGTTGAACGTAGGCGCATTTTTAATTCCCTGACCATAGCGGAAATATGGTCGACCATGGTCAACTCCTGAATGGCTTGACGGATTTTGATAAAATTGGGCACAAATACCCGGTAGGGTATGGGATTTTTCCGTCGTTTGTTGGTTCCACGATACTGCGTACAGCGAATCTCGGATAGCGAGCGAAGCGAGCGGTCAGGCTAGTAATGTATAATGGACGTAATGTTATGTTATGTAATGTAATGTTATGTAATATGTATATTTAACGTTATGTAATGTTATGTTATGTAATGTAATGTTATGTAATATGTATATTTAACGTTATGTAATGTTATGTAATGTAATGTAATGTAATGTTATTTTGCTTCCGAGTCTGTTCTATTTTATAATGGGTCACTCTGATTGTGACGAGGAAGCTCCTGTGCCATCACCTTGGCAGTGTATTAGGTTTATTTTGACCGAACAGTTGCGGTTGTAACGACGGTTAAGCTCCCGAAATTAATTTTTTGGTTTATTATTCTGTGAATAAATACACCTATGTATTCACTCAGCAAAAAATTTTTATAACACCCCCTCAAAATTTTTTCTTTTCCGTTTCAAGGTGCGTACATTCCAAAAACGCTGCAAAGTCCTTGTCACATGGGGTTTATTATTCTACAGAAATGTTGGCTGTACATTTATTGTTTGTTTCATGTGTGAAATAATTGAAATAGCTATTTCTGATGGTTTCCACCAATTTTGGCCCCCAAAACACAAATTAGGTAGGTACGATCTTTTTTTTTTTTTTTTCCAATTATCTTTGATCATTGGTAGTGCCATTTAATCGTCTTGATCCACGTGTTGACACTTTTTCTAGTGTTATTCTACAAATTGATGGTGATTTCGCAGGTATTTGACTCATAAAAAATCAATTTTGGGAGCTGAACATCTGGTACAACCTCAATTTTCACTCATAACACCCCTGGGTATATTCCGATCGGGCTGAAAAGTTTCGGGACAACTAGGGCACAAATGGAGCATGTGTGCGAAAGAACGACTTTTTTAGATCGAAAATGAAGCCTGTACACGTGATACGGCGGACGGCGTACGGCGGACGGCGGACGGACATTGCATTTTTTGAATCTACACACCTTGAAACGGAAAAGAAAAAAGTTTGAGGGGGTGTTATAAAAAATTTTTTGCTGAGCGATTACATAGGTGTATTATTCACAGAATAATAAACCAAAATGCAATGTCCGTCCGCCGTACGCCGTCCGCCGTATCACGTCTACAGGCTTCATTTTCGGTCTAAAAAATTCGTTCTTTCGCACACATGCTCCATTTGGGCCCTAGTTGTGTCCCGAAACTTTTCAGCCCGATCGGAATATACCCAGGGGTGTTATGAGTGAAAATGTGTGTAAAAATAGGTACTTTTTTGCGTCTTAGCAACATGTTGGTAACATGAGCTTCTGAGATATCGTATTCCATATTTTTGGGGACGAGAAAACCGAATATGAAGTCGATTTTGGCCAAAGAGTGGAAAATTGAGTTCTACCAAATGTTCAGCTCCCAAAATTGTGTTTTTTATGAGTCAAAAACCTGGAAAATTGTCTGAAATCACCATCAATGTGTATAATAACATTGGAAAAAATGTAAACAGGTGAATCAAGACCATTAAATGGCACTACCAATTATCAAATAATATGATCTGGAAAAAAAAGCGTACCTATTTCATGTTTTGGGGGCCAAAATTGGTGGAAATCATCAAAAATAGCTATTTAAATTATTCCGCATGAAAGAAACAACAAATGAACAGCCAACGAGAATCTCTAGAACTCCAATAGAATAATAAACCCATGTGACAAGGACTTTGCAGCGTTTTATTCTTCAAAAACATGGGAAATTGTTTGAAATCACCATACAGTTGTATAACACTAGAAGTAGTATCAACAGGTGAATCAAGACAATTAAATGGTACTATTAATGGTCAAAAATAATTTGTTTAAAAAAAAAGTCGAGCCTAATTCGTGTTTTTGGGGGCCAAAATTGGTGGAAACCATCAAAAATATCCGTTTCAATAATTGCACATGAAAGAAACAATAAATGAACAGCCAAAATTTCTGAACGTATGTCCAGGAGAATAATAAACCCATGTGACAAGGACTTTGCAGCGTTTTTATTATAGTGGAAATTTTTGAGAAGGAAGCACTGTAAATTATTACACAACGGTTTATTGTTTTCCTGTATAGGTAGGTACCCCTCCTGTGTAGATTACTGAATTCTTATATTAGCTCTGAATTTGTAGGGTCTTTTAGGGACCTACCCACGCACGCGCACTGACACGTTAATAATGCCTCCAGAGTCGAAGTATTGAAAGCTCTCTAACGTTTGGCAATTAGAGTAGACATAACTAGACACCAAATGGGATTAACAAACAAAATTTCATAAGGGATGTCTCAACTTTCCAGTGGGTTTGTGGAATTACAAGGATGACATTAATTAGCAAGGTAGGTACAAGGCAGTACCTACTTAGCTATAATATAACGAAGTTTCAGCCTTAAATTTACGTTACACTTTGGTCTAAAATAGTCGTTCTTCATCACACAGTTTGTGTCCCCATTTGGGAACACATTTGGATCCTAGCTGTGCTCCGAAGCTCGGCAGCCAGATCAAAATATGTACACCCAGGGGTGTTACGGGTGAAAAATGGGTGCAAAAATATGGGTTGTCGAGGTTTTTTGAGGTTTTAGAGAACATGAGCTCGTGAGGTATCTCGTTTTCCATGTTTTTTAGGGCGAGAAGACCGAATATGAAGTTGATTCTGACCAAAGAATGAAGAATTTATGTTGTACCTAACGCAAGAATTCATTTTCACGAGTCAAAAACCTGGAAAATTGAGTTTAGAATCATTAGGAAGTCCTGTCTTGTTTATTGAGAATGTAATGTACTTGGTTTTCGAAATTTTCATGGTGAGACTATTTGTGCTAAACCATTTGGCTACTTCATAGACAGTAATTTCTGCGATAGAGTGCGCTAGCTCCCAGGTGTTCTCATTTATCACAATAGCTATATCATCAGCAAAAGCTACAAATTTGCATCTCAAGTTCATAGTAAATAGGTCATTTATATTTATATATATATTTTTTGTAAATTCAACAAAAACTTTAAACAACAGACATGTACGTTAGATATGTCTTTCAAACGTCATGTAAAAGATTGCATGTAGATAATTATCTACTGCAGGTGTTTTATAGACATAATTCAAAATAAGAAATACGGTTCAATGGGTCGTGAATAAAATGAAGGGGGAAAAACCACAGTCATGCAGCATGGCTATAAGAGCGAATTTTCGAAGAAATAACCACGTTCCTTAATCTTCAAAGTGCTCCAGTTTGAGAACGGAATGAGATATCGCAATTCTGATTTCACCATCGTGTTCAGCGTACAAAAACCTTTAAAATGAGGGGTCACTTGTTAGAAAATAACATTTTGGGGATTTTTGGGTAATTTTTGCGCACTTTAAATGCTCTAATTTGAGAACGGATCAAGATATCTAAAATCCGATTCCACCATCGTGTTCAGCGTGCAAAAACCTTTAAAATGAGGGGTCACTTGTTGGAAAATAACATTTTGGGGATTTTTGGGTAATTTTTGCGCACTTTAAATGCGCCAAAACCCTCCTTAGAGTAGGCCAATTTCGCCCATCTTCGAACTTAGCCTTTCGATTGCCAAGATAGATTTTTTGTGCAAATTTGAGCTGTTTATCTCAATTCTATCGAGAGTTATCGTCTGGAGTGACACATATATATATATAAATATATATATACATATAAAAAAGTGTTAAATTTCAGGAATCGTTTTAGAATGGTCTGAAACGGATTTCTATGAAGAAAATTTCCAAAAATTTATATTATTTAAATTTCGAAGCCATTGCAATAGCTTCATTTTCTTTGAAAATTCGCTAAAATCATAGAAAAAGAACCACTTATCGTAGGACGGTGCGGTTGGTGTCAAAGTACTCAGTAGAATGTAGGTTTCATTAAAAAATAATATAAACCACTTTTTGTGACCCGTGCGCATACCCCAAACATATCTACATGCTGATAAATTGCCACTACATGACTTTCAAGCAAACACCCAACCTTCTCTCCATTATCTCCTGAGCATTTTGAGGGCTACACAATTACTCCTAACGTGGAGTAGGTACGTTGCTTCGAGAATCCATTCGTGACGCGAAGTCATGTCGAAGGCGGCAGGACTGTGAGCTGATGATCTTACAACAAAAAGCAATAATATCCGGGTCCCACATAAAAGGTTTCGATCTCCCCTGGGTCTTTGGGACATCTGGATTCCGAAAGAGATGCGGGCACCTAAAACTTTTCCCCCTCCTAATCTGATTCATGAGACTTCTTATTTATTTTTTACCCCAGTAGGAAGTCGAAGACTGAGAAATGATGAGAATGACCATCTGGTGAGTTACCGAACATTCCTTCAACTTTTTTGACAATGGGAGACTTGACGCCTACTACGTGCTCAGAGGTTTTGTTGAGGAAGCTTATTAGCATGTTATCAGGTTGGTATATATCCACTCTCTGAATTTCAACTTCTTCCGGACAACTACAGCTTTGAAACATTATTTTGGTCTTGTGTAGTCCATGGATTACTACGGTCTGAATCAGGCTGCCAATATTATGGGATCTGTCCTAAACCACCTATAGGGCCTGTCCTAAACTACTAAACTGTACATTCTACACATGCCCAAGTTGGGTTGAAAGGCTGGATTTCATGAAAGTATACTATCTAGTAGAAACCCCCCCCCCCCCCCCCCCCCCCAAATTTCAGCCCTTATTGACCAGCACCCAGCAGTTCTCAAGCAGTTATAGACGTATGAAGGCAGGCACATTTACGCATGAGCAGACTTAATTTACTGCAGGAGTTCGAAGAAATTAGTGGAGGATGTCTACTCACTATCCCATACCTACCCTAGCATTTTGGCAATTTTTTTGGGTCCTATTCATGAATTCTGTGGAGTTCCGATTCGAATGAAACTAGAGGGGTGTATATGGGGCAGTTCTGATTTATGAGATAATCAAAATGCTAAAATATTATACTCAGAAGGGGGTTATAGGAGAGTGGGGGTAGGGTGAAATGTCTGATTTTGGTGTATGACACCATTTGAATAACATTTGGTGAATCAGTCAAGGAATGGAACTTCGGAATTGAGTCTAAGGTGGTTCTAATTTGCAGTGAAATACCTAACCAGGATTTGAATCAGATTTGGTGGTAATTGTGTACTAGGAACGGTAAGGTAGATGGCTGGTGAGGAGGATCCATAACTATACGAACAGGTGATTCAATTAGTTCATAGTATCGACATGCTCGATCGTCCGCGGAGTTCTCTTTCAAAATCGAAACCAATTAACCACCTCCTAAAGCCTTCTATTTGCGGGGCCCGTCTGACTATTATGACTCGATTTTGGTTTATTTTTGAAGTTTACAGAAAGGATATTCTGCGGATGATGTATTTCGGTTCGTTTCTACGCAGCACGGTAACGCTTGGTGCGACAGATGGTCACATGCCGCCGCCCTGCCCACGCTCAGCTTTCTACAGCACAGGCCGTCAGGTCCGAGGAGATGACCCCTTCCACAGTCGTAAAGTGGAGCTTACTAAAAGGCGTCTGCCATGGAACTTTTTTATTATCATACATCCTGGTACGTTGGAAAGAAAAACGCTCGAAATTATAATTACACTACGGTTTATAATTTTCACATAATTTGGATGATTCGTTCGGCCGCGAACAACAAACGTACACCTGTCAACAAATAAGTTTAAAAAAAGTACCTACCAACAAAATAATAACCGTCTTTCTTCAAATGAAATAATATCATGGAACAAAAAACTCCATTTCATAAAGCCATGGGTGGAGCCATATCAGGGCTGGAGTTATGTATACCTACTGTACCATCTACACTTATGTTGATGATGCTTTTCGGCCCATATTTCAGGGTATTACTGTGAACGTACGGCTGGAGGTACAATGCTCCGGGTGGTCTGAAAAAATCCTAAAATTCGGAATCAATATAAAAACCATACGTATGTATAGGTACTGTGGAAAGTTTTCGAGCTACCGCCTTTTGAAAAATTCAACCCATATTTTTCAGCCCTTGAGACGACCAACTGTAACGCCGAGATTCGAGGACCAACTGGACCCCAACTGGGACCTACAAACCAAATTTCATTAACTGTGGTTCATGAGAACTAAGAAAAGAACCGCGTAAGCTGACAGCGTACGGACAGATTTTTTTCCCCCATTTTCGGATTCTACGTCCTACCTTGCTTGACACAATTACCTATGCCGCCATCAATTTTTTTAAACAATAATAATTTTTTTTTCAAGCTCGATTCTAAAGATTTGTTATTGAAAATATCGAATAAACCAAAAAGAACGTCTGCCAAGGTTTGGCACATAGCTTCGCAACCGTTGCCTCCCTAGGTATATAATCGTTATGATTATTTTGATACAAATGGCATCGCTACTGCCATAATTTCATCGTAAAACTAAATCGGTTGAATGCATGATAATAGTAGTTGATGCTGGTTTAATATATACCTAGATGACGGGAGATGTGAGTTAGTCTTGCTTAAGCACGACCATCTACCGAAATCAATATTTAAAAAAAAACCTACCCAAAATCAAACTGAGTTTATACGAGTGATTGAGTTTCCCTTGGCAGTGCACGCGCAGACGGAGATTCCACCGTGATACCTACCACACGCATATGAATATATATATGTGCATATATATACCTATATGGTATATGACATTTTAGAAAGTACGTTTAATTTCACGTTAGCTACGACCAGTAACATTATTTGCTGGTGCTCAAAACAACAAAAAAAGCGTTTCATGGGGCTCATAGTTACATAAAACAAGAAAATACAATTCTGTCAAAACGTTGGACTATACATAGGCATCACCTCCTAAAACTTCTCCTGAATTTCAGTTACTCAACGGGGTACTGACATTCCTGATGCTCCGTCCAGTTGGCCCCCTAAAATTTCAAGTATTGAAAGTTAGCTGTTTGTAGACTTGTGGCGCCAGTGCTTGGGCGCCATCATGACACCAACAAGATACAACAATTCCGATGGTCAATGAGCGGTTGCTCAAAATGCCGTAAGTCACATCCGGAAGGTCGTATTTTTTCGGCCTGATGATGATGTCCTTAAATCGGAAGCGCTCGCCTCCAGTATTCACCAGGTAGTGACGAAGGGTTTTCACGGGAGGTGTGGTAGGTATAGGCAATTAAACAGCGTGAGCCTGCCTCACACAGGGCTCAAATTTAGGCCCTATTTCTTACTCGTCAGGTTATTTTGCTTCCTCACCACCGAAGGTAAAGAAGCCTTGGATTCGTGATTAGTAAAAAAAATTATTACCCTCCAAAATGAAAATTTCCACTACCATTAGCGAATTTTCAAAGAAAATGAAGCTATTGCAATGGCTTCGAAATTTAAATAATATAAATTTTTGGAAATTTTCTTCATAGAAATCCGTTTCAGACCATTCTAAGACGATTCCTGAAATTTAACACTTTTTTATATGTATATATATATATATTTATTTATATATGTGTCACTCCAGACGATAACTCTCGATAGAATTGAGATAAACAGCTCAAATTTGCACAAAAAATCTATCTTGGCAATCGAAAGGCTAAGTTCGAAGATGGGCGAAATTGGCCTACTCTAAGGAGGGTTTTGGCGCATTTAAAGTGCGCAAAAATTACCCAAAAATCCCCAAAATGTTATTTTCCAACAAGTGACCCCTCATTTTAAAGGTTTTTGCACGCTGAACACGATGGTGGAATCGGATTTTAGATATCTTGATCCGTTCTCAAATTAGAGCATTTAAAGTGCGCAAAAATTACCTAAAAATCCCCAAAATGTTATTTTCTAACAAGTGACCCCTCATTTTAAAGGTTTTTGCACGCTGAACACGATGGTGGAATCGGATTTTAGATATCTTGATCCGTTCTCAAATTAGAGCATTTAAAGTGCGCAAAAATTACCCAAAAATCCCCAAAATGTTATTTTCCAACAAGTGACCCCTCATTTTAAAGGTTTTTGCACGCTGAACACGATGGTGGAATCGGATTTTAGATATCTTGATCCGTTCTCAAATTAGAGCATTTAAAGTGCGCAAAAATTACCCAAAAATCCCCAAAATGTTATTTTCTAACAAGTGACCCCTCATTTTAAAGGTTTTTGCACGCTGAACACGATAGTGAAATCGGATTTTAGATATCTAAATCCGTTCTTAAATTAGAGCATTTAAAGTGCGCAAAAATTACCCAAAACTAGGATAATCTTTAAACTCTTACCCCCACCCCCTTAGAGTGGTCAGATTGAAAAATGTGAGAAGTATTAATTGAAGACGAGAGTTCGAAGCAAAAAAGGGGGAGGCAAACGATTAGTACAACTCCTTGAATTTACCCACAGCGATCAAATAAATAAGCACTTAGTACAATTACGTAATAAACAAACGGTAGAATCAGGATGGACAAAACGTACAAATTAAAATAAATACGAAGAGAATATACATAGAAAACCAAATTTTAGACCGAAGTTTTCCTTTATTCAAAACCATAGCCATTAATTCGAATATTTCTTTGAAAATTCGCTCATTAAGTCATGCTGCATGACTGATTTTTTTTTTGCGTTTCAGACATCGAGGAACATTTTTGGTTCCTTGTCTGTCTGTGGTAATTCCTTGTAACGCCCATAACTACCCGACATAATGGTCGAAATAGGCTGAAATTTGGAGGGTAGGTGCGGGTTTGGTCACAGACGGTCCTATACCAAAATCATTGAAAAAGTACGGTAACTTTCGTCTGCGCATGCGCAAACGTGAAATAATTGAAACGCCCATAACTATCCTAAATATCGTTGAAATGAGTTGAAACTCGGAGGGTCGATCAGGAATAATACTTTTATAGTTCCAAATAAATTTCATTGGAGTCGTACCATAACTTTGGTCTGCGCATGCGCTAACATGAAATGTTGACAATTTCCTTGTAACGCTCCTAACTACGCGAAGAACAGTCGTAGAGAGCTGAAATTTTGAGGGCGGGTTGGATCGCAGATGGTCCCGTATCAAAATCACGGAAATCATTTCGTCTGCGCATGCGCAAACGTGAAATACTTGAAACGCCCATAACTACTTTAAATATCGTTGAAATGAATTCAGATTTCGAGGGTCGATCAAGAATAATTCTTTGATAGTTCCGCATGAATTTCATTGAAATCATACTGTAACTTTCGTCTGAGCATGCGCGAACATGAAATGTTGGCCGTTTCCTTGTAACGCTTCTAACTATTCGAAAAATAGTCTTAGAGAGCTGAAATTTTGAGGGTACACGTGGGTTGGATCGCAGATGGTCCCGTATCAAAACGAACCTACCCAACTATTCTATACGTTCATGTGATTCAAGTGACGAAGCTTTGCTGCCTACTCGAATTGGTAGACGTTTTTTCGATGATTCCATAATAAAGACCCTCCTACCTTTTACAAGTGCATCGACGACGTTCAAGATGCCAAGAGTGGGGCGCAGAGGTTCGTAAATCAACCTGTCGTGCTTGTCTAGAAAAAATATCCTCGTGTCCCCCGAACTAACGTGACGTCCGTAACAGCTGATTCCGATGCTCACGAACTGACGCGATACCCCCTTGAAAACCCGGATCGGACGGACGACGAGGTACGGTGGGCGTCCGGAAACGCGACCGGACATTATGACGTTGGCGGCCCGGACGGGAGTCGAAAGTTCCGACAGCGGCTTGCCGGCCACGACTGACGGGTCCGGCAACGAGGTATCACCGGCGACGACCGACAGCAACACAGAGATGACCACAGCGGCACGTGGTATCATCCTGGTCCAGAGGGCTCAGGTTACTGGGGATCCCAAGTAACCTACGGCTCGAGAATCTTTCGAGGTTTACACCTACACACTTCGGTCGGGAACCACTCAACAGGTGGTAGGGGACTTATTCCTTCTATGTAAGTTCTTTTCTCAACGGTCCAAGAAGAAGCCGACCGATAGTGCTTCCAATTAGGGTTACCAGACTCTTTTTATAATAGGTAGGGTACCTACCTATTCTATGAAGAGCCCTATTTTAATAACCTGAACATAATTCATGTTTTGGTTCATTATTTTTAATAAGAACCTTTGGTATCGAGCACGAAAAAAATAGTATTAACCTCCCATCAAATTATGATGATTTGCGTTTCAAGTTGGGCAAGGAGAATCTTAAAATTGAATGTCTGCCAGTCCGCCATCCGCGACACTTTCTTGAGTAACCATGAACCAAAAATAATGAACTTCGGTATATAGGTCCCATTTAGGGTCTAGTTGGTCCACGACGCTCGGCGTTACAGACAGTCATCTCTTAAGGGGTGAAAAATAGGAGTTGAATCTTTCAAAACGCAGCAACTCGCAGCAATAGAAGGTTTCATGACGTTCAAGTTTATTATTCTGTGAATAATACACCTATGTATTCGCTCAGCAAAAAATTTTTATAACACCCCCTCAAAATTTTTTCTTTTCCGTTTCAAGGTGCGTAGATTCCAAAAAACGCTGCAAAGTCCTTGTCACATGGGTTTATTATTCTATTGGACATACCTACAGAAAGGTTGGCTGTTCATTAATTGTTTCTTTCATGCGTAATAATCGAAATAGCTATTTCCGATGGTTTCCATTCATTTTGGTCCCTAAAACACAAATTAGGTACGCTCTTTTTTTTTCTTTTTTTTTTTTTAACTATCTTTGATCATTGGTGTGCCATTTAATCGTCTTGATCCACGTGTTGAAACTTTTTCCAGTGTTATTATACAAACTGATGGTGATTTCACACGATTTCCCAGGTTTTTCACTCGTAAAAAATCAATTTTGGGAGCTGAACATTTGGTAGAACTCAATTTTCCACGCTATGGTCAAAATCGACTTCATATTCGGTCTTCCCGTCCCCAAAAACATGGAAAACGATATCTCAGAAGTTCATGTTACCGACATGTTGCTAAAACGCAAAAAGTACCTATTTTTATACACATTTTCACTCATAACACCCCTGGGTATATTCCGATCGGGCTGAAAAGTTTCGGGACACAACTAGGGCCCAAATAGAGCATGTGTGCGTAAGAACGACTTTTTTAGACCGAAAATGAAGCCTGTACACGTGATACGGCGTACGGCGGACGGACATTGCATTTTTGAAATCTACGCACCTTGAAACGGAAAAGGAAAAATTTTGAGGGGGTGTTATAAAAATTTTTTGCTGAGCGAATACATAGGTGTATTCCTCACAGAATAATAAACCAAAATGCAATGTCCGTCCGCTTCCGCCGCCTACGCCGTCCGCCGTATCACGTGTACAGGCTTCATTTTCGGTCTAAAAAAGTCGATCTTTCGCACACATGCTCCATTTGGGCCCTAGTTGTGTCCCGAAACTTTTCAGCCCGATCGGAATAAACCCAGGGGTGTTATGAATGAAAATGTGTATAAAAATAGGTACTTTTTGTGTTTTAGTAACATGTTAGTAAAATGAGCTTTTGAGGTATCGTTTTTCATGTTTTTGGGGACGAGAAGACCGAATATGATGTCGATTTTGACCAAAGAGTGGACAACTGAGGTTCTACCAGATGTTCAGCTCCCGAAATTGATTTTTTATGAGACAAAAACCTGGGAAATTGTCTGAAATCACCATCAAGACGATTAAATGGTACTATCAATGATCAAAGATAATTTGAAAAAAACAAACAAAAGTAGGCTCCTTTTCAATCAATCAATTTGTATAATAACACTAGAAAAAGTGTCAAAGGGTGAATAAAGACAATGCATTATCGAAGATAATTTGGAAAAAAAGGAGCTAATTCGTGTTTTGGGGACCAAAATTGGTGGAAACCACCAGAAATAGCTATTTCAATTATTTTATATGAAAGAAACAATAAATAAACAGCCAACATTTCTGTAGGTATGTCCAATAGAATAATAAACCCATGTGACAAGGACTTTGCAGTGTTTTAACTTAATTCCGAATTTTACGATTTTTTGATACCACTCGGAACGGTGTATGTCCAGCCGTTTTAACCGAAAATCTTCATCAACATGAGTATGAATCATAGGATAGGTAGGACCTATACATTATGCAAAGATAGGACCTATAGGTACATAACTCCAGCCCAAATATCGTTGGTAGGGAACAGCTAATTACGCAAGGCTTTATGAAATCGAGTTTGTTGTTCCGTGATATTATTTCATTTGATGAAAGATGGCTATTTTGAGCGTTGTATTTGCAGATAGTTTAGTGCTTTCCTGGTAGAGCACCTGTACAGGTAAGGTAAGTAAATTACTGTAGAGGTAAATCTGTACAGTAAGGGGCATCTGTTACAGGTAAATAATAATAAACCGTTGTGTAATTGCAGCATTTCCACCTAATAATGGAGGATACCTAATAGTAGATTTTTCTGCAGGGCAAATAGAAAATAGAAGTACAGGCCTTTCGCCGTATCATCCATATCTACTTCATTTTGGTTTATTATTCTGTGAATAATACACCTATGTATTCGCTCAGCAAAAAATTTTTATAACACCCCCTCAAAATTTTTTCTTTTCCGTTTCAAGGTGCGTAGATTCCAAAAACGCTGCAAAGTCCTCGTCACATGGGTTTATTATTCCATTGGAGTTCTAGAGATTCTTGTTGGCTGTTAAATTTATTGTTTCTTTCATGTGGAATGATTGAAATAGCTATTTCTGATGATTTCCACCAATTTTGGCCCCCAAAACATGAAATAGGTACGCTTTTTTTTCTTTTTTTTTTTAGATCATCTTTGATCATTGGTAGTGGCATTTAATGGCCTTGATTCACCTGTTTACACTTTTTCCAATGTTATTATACACATTGATGGTGATTTCAGACAGTTTTCAAGGTTTTTGACTCATAAAAAACCAATTTTGGGAGCTGAACCTTTGGTAAAACCTCAATTTCCGCGTTTTTGGTCCAAATCGACATCATATTCGGTCTTCTCGTCCCCAAAAACATGGAAAAAGATACCTCAAAAGCTCATTTTACTAACATCTTGCTAAAACGCAAAAAGTACCTATTTTTACACACATTTTCACTCATAACATCCCTGGGAATATTCCGATCGGGCTGAAAAGTTTCGGGACACAACTAGGGCCCAAATGGAGCATGTGTGCGAAAGAACGATTTTTTTAGATCGAAAATGAAGCCTGTACACGTGATACGGCGTACGGACATTGCATTTTTGGAATCTACGCACCTTGAAACGGAAAAGAAAAAATTTTGAGGGGGTGTTATAAAAATTTTTTGCTGAGCGAATACATAGGTGTATTATTCACAGAATAATAAACCAAAATGCAATGTCCGTCCGCCGTCCGCCGTACGCCGTATCACGTGTACCGGCTTCATTTTCGGTCTAAAAAAGTCGTTCTTTCGCACACATGCTCCATTTGGGCCCTAGTTGTGTCCCGAAACTTTTCAGCCCGATGGGAATATACCCAGGGGTGTTATGAGTGAAAATGTGTATAAAAATAGGTACTTTTTGCGTTTTAACAACATGTTAGTAACATGAGCTTTTGAGGTATCTTTTTCCATGTTTTTGAGGACGAGAAGACCGAATATGAAGTCGATATTGACCAAAGACGCGGAAATTGAGGTTTTACCAAAGGTTCAGCTCCCAAAATTGGTTTTTTATGAGTCAAAAACCTGGAAAACTGTCTGAAATCACCATCAATGTGTACAATAACATTGGAAAAAGTGTAAACAGGTGAATCAAGACCATTAAATGCCACTACCAATGATCAAAGATGATCTTAAAAAAAAAAAAAAAAAAGCGTACCTATTTCATGTTTTGGGGGCCAAAATTGGTGGAAATCATCAGAAATAGCTATTTCAATCATTCCACATGAAAGAAACAATACATTTAACAGCCAACAAAAAACTCTAGAACTCCAATAGAATAATAAACCCATGTGACAAGGACTTTGCAGCGTTTTCGGTCTAAAAAAGTCGTTCTTTCGCACACATGCTCCATTTGGGCCCTAGTTGTGTCCCGAAACTTTGCAGCCCGATCGGAAAATACCCAAGGGTGTTATGGGTGAAAAATTGGGTTTTTTGTGCTTCAGTAACATGACCTTGTGAGGTATCGTTTTCCATGTTTCTTTTTGACGAGGATACCGAATATAAAGTCGATTTTGATCAAAGAGTGAACAACTCAGGTCTAACGAAGTTTCAGCCTTAAAATTACGTTAAATTTTGGTCTAAAATTGTCGTTATCCGGACACAGTTGTGGGTCCCCATTTGGGTCCTAGTTCTGCTTCGAAGCTCGGCAGCCCGATCGGAATACACCCAGGGGTGTTATGGGGAAAAATTGGGTTTTCTTGGTTTTAGTGAACATAAGCTTGTGAGGTCTCGTTTTCCCACGTTTTTGAGAAGAAGTTCTTTAGTTCAAGATCAATTAAAAAACGCTAAAAAAACCATACCCTTCTATTGAACGTTTTCGAGCTCCGACGTTCTGAAAATTTCAGTCCCAATTTTTCACCCCTTATAGATGACTGAGAGTAACGCCGTGCTTCGAGGACCAACTAGACCCCAAACGTGACCTACAAACCAAATTTCATGAATTTTGGTTCATGGTAACTAAGAAAAGTGAGAGGTACGACGTACGTCGGACGGACAGAAATTTTTATATTTCATTTTCGGATACTACACATCTTGAAACGGAAACCATCAAATTTTGAGGGGGTTAAATTTTTTGAGCATTAAGAAAAAATTTAACCCCCTCAAAATTTGATGGTTTCCGTTTCAAGATGTGCAGTATCCGAAAATGAAATATAAAAATTTCTGTCCGTCCTTTGGAATTATTCCATAATAAATAACCTTTGGAATTATTCCAAAGGTCATTATTATTGAAAATAATAAACCAAAACCTGGGAAATTGTCTGAAATCACCATACATTTGTATAGTAACACTAGAAGTAGTATCAACAAGTGAATCAAGACAATTTAATGTCTCAATTAACGACAATTTTTTATTAAAGAAATTGGCGGCTAATTAGTGTTTTTGGAGGCTAAAATCGGTGGAAACCATCAAAAATAGCTATTTCAATTATTGCACATGAAAGAAACAATAAATGAACAGCCAACATTTCTGATGATAAATCCATGTGACAAGGACTTTGCAGCGTTTTTGGTACTGGACTGTACTTACTACCTGCATGGGAGCAATGAATAGGTGCTGACTAATCTATGAAAAAATAAATTCTGCAAATATTATGAAAAGGTGAAGAGAAAATTAGATGGGATGGGTGAAGATTATGAAGGATTTCTGTACCTTGCATCGTTGCGACGATTGGATGGGCCCATCGGATGTTACAGGGATGTGGGAAGAGTGGCACAGCGTTGCCCAGCAGAGTAGTTGCGGTATTCTCTCTCCAAGTTGCACCCGATATAATGCAGATCTGAGGTTAGTGTGGGAGGAAACAAGGAGGATGTTGGAGTGTCACAGGAACGGTGAGATCCTCACAAGCAAGTTACCGTCTTCTTACCCATACGAAACTCACACCCTTGTTGAAATAGAAACTCGAAGGGTTGTTGCAGTACTAATCTGCCAGCCTAGCTGGTAAACACCTACTGTATAAATCGTAAGATTATTATTTGAATTATTGAGCAGAGGGATGTGGGTTCAATTTAGGAACTTATGCCCTGTAAAAGGGAGACGGGATAAAATATTGTAAGGCCGGTTCCAGAAACCTGAGTCAACCTTACCTTTGTTTTTCTTAAAAAAAAAAAAGCCGACTTTGCAGTATCTTTGCTCGAAAGCAACGAAACTGCAAAGTCGGCCTTTTTCAGGGGCGTGACTTACGCGAAAAACTCTCCTCATTTGAGCGGAACGGGTTTTGCCAAAGAAAGAAAAATAACGGCACAGATCTTCTAACCCGAACTCCGGGGAGGAGGCACCCAAAGAAAAGGGGGGAGAACCACCAGCTAGCCGACACCGGTAGGAGTAATAGATGGAAAAGCCGGATGAGGGGTAGGACTGGTTGGGGAGAGAAAGGAGGTACTGCGTCCAAACGTCCAGAAATTAAGCCACGACCCTAACAGGACCCGAGTAGTGATGCCTCGGAGCACCCCACGGGACACGCCCAGACTGAGGAGATCCTCGACACACCCCCGGGCCCACACTCCCCGCCAGGAGACAGTGCAGGCCAGAACCCTGATGTTCCCAGCCTCCACTCCACGGCGAGCCGCAATAGCGCGCAAAAGGTCGGCTCGGTTATACTTACCTACCTTAGCCCGATGAACCTGATCCAGCCCCCGAGAAGCAGATACAATCTGAACATCGAGGACAAGAGCAATCCCATCGGGCCTAACCGCGACAATGTCGGGCTTAAATGCCGTCCCGGGGGATAATTGGTACAGCCGCTCAGTCTCCACACTCCACCCAGATCCGCCTAAATGGCCCGCCAAGGTGTTAACCACAGCGTCGTGGCGCTTAACACGACCACCATGTGTACGGGGGCAGATCTGCACCACATGAGCCGGCGTCTCGATCTGGGCTCCGCAAGCGCGACAGAGGTAACCACTCTCAGGCATACGACCCCTACCACTCCTCACACGCGTTGGAAGCGCACCAACGCGGACGGCGTGGTAGTGGCGGTAGTCCCTTGCCGGTATTCCCTCTGCCGCAGCATACACCCAGGAAGAAGAAAGGGGTGTAGCTTTACACTCGCGGAGTTCCTTCCCGTCTACCGACTCATGGAGCTCCGCGGATACCAAGCCCTCCCACCTGGGACGGCAGTGGGACAGAACCCTGTCGCACCATGCCAACTGAGTCCACCATTTCCCCTTCAGCGGCGTTCAACAAAGATGAAGTCAGTGTAACGATACAGGACCAGTGACTTTTTTTCCTTCTAACTGCAAAACTCTTGGGATTCTCTAACAATGTAGTTCATAAGCACACGTAGACGGAAAACAGAAAAGCGTCTCCCCACTCTTCCCCCTACCAAAGGATCCTCTTCCTTTTCAGCCATGGTCTGCCATTTCCGTCTTTCATTTCCTGGGATTTAATTATTATAATTTTGGTTTATTATTTTCAATAATGAACCTTTGGAAAAGTGTGGTTAAAAAAAAGTGTCCCCCCCCCCCCCCCCCCACCGATGTGATAGTTTCCGTTTCAAGGTACGTAGAATCGGAGAATGGAATTTAAAAAAATGTCTGTCCGTCCGCCATACTACGCACTTTCCTTAGTTTCCATGAACCAAAATTAATGAAATTTGGTTTGTAGGTCCCATTTGGGGTCTAGTTGGTCCGCGAAGCTCGGCGTTACTGTCAGTCGTCTCTCAGGGGTGAAAAATAGGGGGTTGAAATTTTCAGAACACCGTAACTCGGAAACTTTCAGCTATGGTTTTTTAAATTTGAACTAAAGAATTTTTTGAAACCACCTGGAGCCAACCGTTCGTTTGCACCGAAAAGCTTCGTCAACATGATCGTGAATCAAACGGTATAAATCCGGCCCAGATATCATTGCTAGGGAGCACCTGATTATAATCACGGATGGCTCCATGAAATCGAGTAGGTTGTTCAGCGATATTATTTCATTTGAAGAATGATGGCTCGTTTGGGTTTTGTTGGCAGGTACTTTGTAACTTGAACAAACGTTATGATTCACGAATAACATCAAATTAATTTTAATATTAAAATGAAAATGTTGTTGAAATTAAAATTAATGATTGAATTCCGCGAATTTTTATGAAACTGTAATTTCCGGTCCGGCTCTAATTATTCGATTGAGGGTTTTCGTGGGAAGAGCACGAGGATGGGTATTGACCACAGAAAACAGCAATTTACGAAGGGGCGGGCATCTATACAGGTAAATAATAAACCGTTGTGTAATAATTTGCAGCGTTTTTTAAATGATATCGAACACGACGATTTTTTGAGACCACCCGGAGCTCCAGCCGTTCGTTTGTAACAAAAAGCTTCGTCAACATGACCGTGAATGAAACGGTATATATCCAGCCCAGATATCACTGCTAGGTACCACCTGATTACAACCACGCATGGTTGTATAAAATTGATTTGGTTGTTCGATGGTATTATATTATTTCTGTAACTTGAAAAACGTTATGCTTCATGAATAACAACAAATAATCAATGATAGTATTCTTGAATCTACGCAGTGGCGTAGCCAGGATTGCTGAATGATTGTAGGGGGGTATCCGAAATAAAAATAGAAGGTTTGACTTTACAAAGCTGAATGTAAATTTAACGAAGCACTACAGTTACAGGTAGTCAGGTAAGATATAGGAGGATTCCTATCATTTTTAAGGAATGAGAATATGAAAATCACGACATGTGTGTTTTAGGTTCCCTTGAAACCTAAAACACACCCTAGGAGTTCAACGGAATATGGCGAAATGTGATATCTTGATTTTACTTGGTACCGAAGACAGCTGTTGTAAGCTAATTTCAGTTTGTGGAATGAGGAGCTGTCCACAGAGAAAGACCTGCCATAGACGAGCATTCTTTCCCTACGTTCTTTCCTTTTAGTGAAATCCTGGAGGAAAGCTGGCAGGATTCACAATCCTCTCGTCGCCACTAACGGCAAAACTTTCCTGCCATCATTCCTGTCAAGTTATCACGCCGTTCCATCACGTCGGGATTCGTAATCCTGTCGAACCCACTAACGAAAAAACCAATCCGTTAGGATTGTTCACTTTATTCATAACCGACGGGAAAGAGTCTACGTGTATGGGGTTTTCCCTCTCGGGTTTGAACGGATTGTTGTCCTGTGGGGGGAAAGCGAGTCCTCTCAACCTACCCTGCAGTTTTAAAGATGGATAGCAGGAAAGTCCGAGTCCCCACTAACGGCATGAAAACAAAACGAATTATACCGAACTGATCCGAGCTGACGGAAAACGGTACAAGTATGTTATAGCCCCGCCAATATCGATTGTATCGATTATCTCAAATACATCGATCCTTGTGGTATCGATGACGGCTCAATATGGCGTCCCGATGCCTACATCCCGGGTGCCGATATCAACTTTCAAAATGAAAACGGGAAGACCATTGTAAGGACACCAAAAAATAAGAGTGACTATAACATACTTGTACCATCTATTCAGAAGTCCCAAACAACCTGCTCATTCACGGGATAGTTTCTGGGATTGTTTATCTTTTTTGAGATGCGAGCGCTAGCGAGCATCCAGATCGCTTGACAATGCGGAGTGGCGGAATGGGAACTGGGGACTAAACTTCTTGTACACCCACCGTCTTGTCTGATACACGTCATCGATACCACAAGGATCGATGTATTTGAGATAATCGATACAATCGATATTGGCGGGGCTATAACATACTTGTACCCGGAAAACAAGTCTGGCACGCTTTCCTGGCGTGATCCATACACCAGCGTTCTTTCTGTACGGATTCTTCTTTCCTGCGGGAAAGAATGTTCGTCTATGGCTGGCTAAAACATACAGGTAAAGGCCGGGACACCTATCCGCACCGCGCCTGTACCGAGCCCTCTCCGCATCACGGCCGAGTGTCGGTGACGAAGGTGGAAGGCCACACAGTTCCGAGTGTTGGCCGTGCATATGGTTCCGGCTCAGTACTCATTTGCCCTCCAAGACGCGGATATGTTCAGGAATTTTTCAGTGATTTGGGTATTTTGGCACTCGCATAGAGGAAGAAGACAAGGGCTGGAGGCAAATCGTCCCCAAAGAAGAATTTGGGTTCACAGTGCTTGGAAGAAAAGATGGGTTGAAGGGGAATTTGTCTCGCTGCTGCCTCATCTGATGCGCAAACTAGACGAAGCTTTACGAATATTTTAGAATGTCGATGTACACATTCAACCAGCTGGAACTGAAATTACTGGGGAAAATGAGGAAACGAAATCCTGATCCGCAGAAAACTAAACTGAACTAGTCGGACGCGGTGCGGGCACGGAAATGTGGGGACTGCCCGGTAAACTTCCTTGTTGTAACTTTCCATCCTTAAAGCGTATACAAAATATGGCATGATTAGGCTTAGTACCATCTGCCTGCGAGTTTTTTAGGACTAAATGAGGACATTCGCCTTGAAGAGACAGTTTAGACTATACCTTTCTGCATACTTCAGCAACGTTATTGCTCAACGAGAGACTGGAATTTAAAACCAGCCCAAGGTTTTTTGCATAAGGAGAAAAGGGTATGACTACATTTTACTTAGAACAATAGTTGAGTGATTAGAAGAACTTTTTTGGTTTTCGAAGGGTTGAAGTGAGTCATTATTTACATAGAATTTGGAAATAGAGTTCAAATTTCGTTCATTGCACCATAGATGTCTTTTGGCTTAAAATGTATAATTAGCTGACAGTCATCACGTTCAGTGCTTAAAACAACTACACATCGTTGAGATAAATAGTGAAGACTAAAGGAGCCAATACTGGGGAACTGCACAGGTTAGCGGAAGTTCTACTGACTACTACTGCAGCATACGGTTGCCCGGCTGAAGGTTCCCCGACTTCCATATAAAGGTCGCTTCACACGACGACGTGACGATTAATTATCTCTGAACAAAAGTTATGCTTAAATTTCTTCTTTCTTTCGAAGGCGCTTCCCCTTGTCAGGGGTTGCCCATGATCGCCTGACGCCAGGAACGTCTGTCCCGCACCTGCGAGTTGTTGAGGTTGAGCCTGCGCATGGAGCGGACCACTCCTCCTCTCCATGTGAACCTAGGGCGCCCCCTCTTACGCCGACCCTTTGGCGACCAGTTGATGACCATCTTTGGCTACCTATCATCTGCCATACGCTCCACGTGACCATACCATGACAGGACCCCTCTCTCAATCCGTTCTACCACGGATTCTGGCTGGTCAATAATCTCTCGGATGGTGGCATTCCGAACTCTATCCAGTCTAGATACTCGGCAACTGCGTCGAAGCCCATCCATTTCAACAGCACACAATTGCTGTTTGTTCCTCTGAGTGAGCGACCACCCCTCACTCCCATAGGTCAGTATGCTCTCTACGATCACCCTTAATATCATCTTTTCGATCGTAGGTACACCTCCCGGCTCCATAGCACTCCATTCAGGGACCGAATAGCAGCCCGTGCCAAGTTGATGTGCTGGCTCACATCTGCCTGTTGAGTCAAGGACCGATCCCAAGTACTTGAACTGATCTACAGACTGAACAGTTCCTAAGCCAGGAATCTGTATGTCACGACCAGCTCCTCCAACCACTAAGTACCACATCATGTCTGTCCTGAGCAATGATAATCTCATCATCCGCAAAAAGAAGGGAATGCACTATCTCCCCTCCCAGAGGAACCCCCATTCCCTGACAAGACGCAGCCCATTGCCTGAGAACACCCCCAGATAAATCTTGAATAAGGTTGGGGAAACCCACAACCTTGACGAAGGCCCTTTGACACCAAGAACTCCCCTGAGATGAATCCTCCCACCTTCACTGCTGCTCGAGCACCCCCATAGAACCTCCTCACCAACCCAATCAAAGAATCCTCCACTCCTACCTGGAGCATAGCTGGCCAGAGGCGGGACACGGGCGGGGTTATGTTATGCTTAACAAATAAGAAATACTCAATGATAGAATTCTTGAATCCTCCGCATATTCTTATGAAACTGCCATTCCCTGGCCAGTTCCAGTAGTTGATTTAGGGCTTCCCTGGGGTGAGCACGAAGGTAGGTAATGACCATTGTAAACAGTGATCTACACAAAAGAGGCATCTATACAGGTAAACAATAAACCGTTACGTAATAATTTGCAGCGTGTTGTGATAAGGGGAGGTTAGTAAAATGACAGGCAAGTAAGCCCTGAGCCCACCATTCTCATTCTGGTGGGTAAACGGTAAAGCCGGCCATTCAATGTGATTTGTAGGTCCTACATTGATCCAATGCAGGACGGCGAACGGCGGTGTAGTCCGACCCGATTGGACCTACACGGTTGCGCTCCTACAGGGTAGCAGCCCTTCACTGAATCCAAAATACAAAAATGTTGTCGCCCATCCTCAAGTACCTAATGCTTGTAATCCTCACGATCTACTTCGATCAACAACTTTGTCACAGTGTAGTTCACTTGACCAAGAAACAATTTTTTTCCAAACTTTTTTTTTGCGTTTCTCTAAAGCACTGCTGAGAAGGCAAAGGGCCGCCATGTTTCAGTGTCTTTGCTGTACTGCACTGTTTTAAGATTACGATGAAGACCCTGTTAGGCTGGAACCCTTGTAGGAGAGCTTGTAGAACCCCCTTGTAGAGTGAGTGGGTGAGCACTATCAGCTGGAGGCCTGCAGTGATGTCCTACAGATTGTACTGTGAATGGCCGGTTCGTGAAAGCAGTTAACCTCCCCTCAACATGAACATTGCTGTGATTTCATTTGGCGACTGACCCACTGTGGCGTTCGACAATGCTGAGTCAGGGCGGTCGTCCAGTAGAAGTGTATTTGAGCGGTGCGGCGCTACACGTGACACAAGCGACAGGGGTCGTCCACTGCAAGCGCCTTCCTGTCTTGGGCTTCAGTTTGTTTTCAAGTGTATTCAAGGAAAGTGGGGACAGTTCCTTTTTATTCGTCATGGACCCAGAGGAATTTTATTTCCTCGAAAGCAGCAACCATTTGCGAAGACGGATGTTGAATCAAAGATTATGTTGAGTGGACCCGATCCTCTCCAGAAGCCACTCCGAGTGGCACTGCTTAATTTGTCGGTGTTTTGATCCATTTTCTGCACAGAGAGTAATTTTCACCTTCTCAAAACGGGGCCTCTGCGAGAACTGACTCGAAATGACAAGGGGTATCAGTGAAATGGTACGGAGTAGTTAGGTGTTCCAACGGTTGGTGATTCCAAAGTTTATTTACGTAGAATTCCTCGTTTACCAGGAATTCCTACCAAAACCGCTAGGAAGGAGATAGTGACAATAATGGTATTGAACGAGCTGCACATCCAACTTTTTTTGGATCTGCCGCTTGCAGCACGCTGCCACTCGTGTAAGCCCGTAGCCACTGGCTCGAACACGCTTCCAGTGGACATATAACACATATAACTCAATGTAGTTGGATCTGTAGCGCATGTCGCTCGTTGCCGCTTGGGTAGTGCAAAGCGCTGGGCCGCTCGAGTACGCTTCCAGAGGACGATCCCACTCAGGGTCAGTTGGAAGATAATATTTTTGATGCAAATCAATTTCTGAATATTTGGACTGCATCCCAGGATTTCAACTATATTCATAAATAGGGAAAGAAATTGAAGAAAATTAAAGAAATCAGTAACATGAAACATGTTTAATATTTCCAAAAATCAAGCATAATACCACCAGGTGATTTTAGTAACCAGCGCTTCAGGTTTGAGAGCTTCATAAACATTCATGAGATGAAATATGACTATGACATGGGTCAGGTAACTAAGATGTTGTGCTTCTGTTACAAGTAGTTCAAACTCCAGCACCTACAAGGACAAGGGAAAGGGAAGAGCTTCTAGTGCCATGGAGGGGGGATATTCTCTCTGCTCGTCCCAAACTTGCGGAAAAAACCTTTACGTTTGGTGGATTGTTGAGGACCCTGTAACAGTAATAATGCGAATGAGTGGAGACGTGAACATTAGAATCACTGATGACATCATGACATAACTGAAACCCTTAGAGCCGGTCGCACCACAGCAAGTTATTCCAGAGTTAACATGCCAATTCAGTGAAATTGCAGTTTCACAAACGCCTGATCGAGGATCATCCTGATATCATCTGTGGATGAGTAACATGAGCTTGTGAGGTATCGTTTTCCATGTTTTTTAGGGCAAGGAGACCGAATATGAAGTCAATTTTGATCAAAAAGTGGAAAATTGAGGTTCAACGAAGTTTCAGCCTTAAATTTACGTTAAATTTTGGTCTAAAGTCGTCGTTCTTCGGCACACAGTTTGGGTCCCCACCTGGGAACATATCTGGGTCCTAGTTGAGCTCCGAAGCTCGGCAGCCAGATCGGAAAACACCCAGGGGTGTTATGAAGGGGGGGGGGGGGGATTGGTGTAAAAATAGGGGTTTTCGAGGGTTTTTTTTTTGAGGTTTCAGTGAACATGAGATTGTGAGGTATCGTTTTCCATGTTTTTTTAGGGCGAGAAGCCGGAATATTAAGTTGAGTTTGACCAAAGAGTTAAGAATTGAGGTTGTAACGAAGGTTCAGCTACCAAAATTCATTTTTTATGAGTCAAAAACCTAGGAAATTGCCTGAAATTGCCATAAATTTAAACATTAGAAGTGGTATCAACAGGAAAATCAAAAAAATTAATCGGCACTATCAATGATCAACGGTACCTAATTTGTAGAAAAAAATAGGAGCCCAATTCGTGTTTTTGGGGCTAAAATCGGTGGAAACCATAAAAAACAGCTATTTAAATTATTTCACATGAAAGAAACAATAAATGAACAGCCAACATTTCTGTACGTATGTCCAACAGAATAATAAACCCATGTGACCAGGACGTCGCAGCGTTTTTCACCGGCCAGCACGCTCCCGCCCGTCGTATTCTTTCATTCACAAATACATTAAACCCAGCGATCGTAATAAAATAACTTTTTCCTCTGCTTCATGTATGTTTTCTTGAAGTTTTGCCACATTTTACATCTTGATTTTTGTTTTTCAACCAATAAGAAAAACATCATACTGTAATAAACTTGTTACGAATACAACGAATCATCCTAATTTTCCATTGGAATCCGTGTAATAACTTACTAACATAAATACCTTTCATTGTAGAAGCTTTCATAAGTATACTTTATTTGAGTTACTTGACTATGGACCTATTTATATAAAAGAGATGTCAAATTTTTGATTTATTTATTCATTATTGAATGATCCCTCACAGCCAATTCCATGCCTACCAACAATGTACAGGTAGCTAGTAGGTACCTATTTTGTATTTCGAAATTTCTATCACATCACCTTATTGACGGCATGGAAACTGAGTACCTACTGCTCATCTTAATGCGTTTCAAATGAATCGGAGTCCCCCCATCAAAATGTTCTTTATCATTATACTTATGACACAATGTTACCAAGTTCTTGGTCAGGACACGTTGTAGCCAAGCATGGTAAAGAAACGAAGGTGAAGAAATGCACTGAGAGGCTAAAAAGCTATACCAACGCTTATCAAGTGGCCATAATAAAATGAAGAAGGCGAAGATACGCAACAAGAGAGCGCACTGTGATTCACTACAAGCCCTGGACGAAATCTCCCCCAGCTGCCTCAGGACAGACATGGCGGACGAAACTCGCCCAGGGGCACTGAGTGCACATTCGCTTGGAGAAGCATTTCACCAGTAGGGTCATAAGGGTTTAATGTTCATAATGTGATTGCAATGGCACTGTTAGTGGTGGCTTGCTGTTTTGAAGCACTCAACCGAGATATGTAATTTGCCAACGCCAAACGGCTGTCATTCAACGTCCAGCCTTTTGTTCAACTTTACAAGCCAACTTAGATACAAGATGAAATATTGCTAGACTAGCAATACTCACGTCTATAGGGGCATGCGCAGTTTTGGATTTGGTGGATATCGTGCTAAAGAGGCGTGACAGTCTGTTCGGTTGGGATACCCTGTCGTGGGAAGGAGCATCTCTGAGGTGGCTGACTCTGTCCAGACTCTGAAATCCACCACAAAATACGCAACATGACAAATTGTGTACAATACAAGCTACCTACAGCTGAGAACAGCTTTTTGCCGTCTATAATACTCTAAACTCAAGATAATTACACTACAACAGGAACATCCTTAGGCCCATACAAACTGAAGAACACAAACCTGCAGAGATAACCTAGCATTTCGGCTAGGGGTGGGCGGTCCAGGTCGACAATACGCCACCTATAAATGGATTTCAATATTAGTTACCTATTCGATTATAATAGATTATAACAATGAAGAACAGTTCAAAACACACAGCACATCAGACTAAGAACCTTTCATTTGAGTGTGATAAAGTTGGCAAGTACCTGTCCTTTTCTTTTGGGTTTCTCAGGAGGAATCAAAGACTGCTTGTCGTTGGCAAAAACTCGGTCACCCCCACTGCCACTGTCATTACCCTGGAAGATGGATTCCAAATGAAAGATTGACACGAACCCAATCAGCAAGATTATGATAAGATAATGAATATCAACAAAGCAAATGCCGGCGCCATTTCCAAGCAAGGTATGGCACCAGAACTTAGAGGTATACAAAACATTCGACAGGTGATCGACTCGGCGCTCCAAATCTCAATTTATAAAACCAAACATTCTGCTTATTTTTGCAATTAGTGGAGCTGGTTTTTTAGTTTTCTTTCACCGGAACAACCTTAAGGGGAAATAGCCCGACGACTAGTTCCAAAAGCCGCCACCATGTGGCAGCACCAAAATGAGCTAAATTACTATTCGCTCTCAGTTCGTTAATAATTGACCGATTTTCAATCAGTAAACTGTATTGGATTCAGAATCAGCATAGAATTTCCGGAAATTGGTTCTGGTGTTCAAAATTTATACATCTGGGTCACTGGTGTTCGAATTTGGCTAATTTTTTCGGAAATCCCAATTACCCAAATTCTAGAGGGTTGTGTCCTGATTACTATGGTTTTTTCAAATTTAAAATTGGACCACTAAAACCCCATCAATTCTTGTCCAGAAGGTGATTGGCGAGGGGGTTGGGAAGGAAGGCGGCTCTTGAATGGGGGTAGGCGGCTTCCCAGGTCGGAGGGGCTTTGCCGCTTTAGTAGCTTGGATGCCTGTCATTTCCGGGGACCAGTTTTTGCCCCACCATTCAAGAGTTTTAGATTTCTTCCTCCCTGTTCAAGGTTTGCTATGGAACTCTTTGGGCCTATCCATGACCAAGTGCCAAACTACCACGAAAATGTGAGCTATTTTTTATGCATCAATCATGGATGAGTCGTGAAATTCAGTCAGTACAACTGGTCAACAAAATTGATAATAGAAATAATAAAAAAAATGAAACAAGGATCTTGAGTTATTTTATAATTTAGTTTTACTTTTTAACGTTATTATTACCTATTTTAATAAATCTAATTTATTTTTATTTGATTAGTGTACAGGATCTTACCTAAGTAGGTACACCAAAATTAAACTAAGCACCTCTGCCCACCTCCCAATCCAACTCATCGCATTTGAATCCAAACATAAGTCCAAATTGGACGATCGATTGAACGATATCCTAGACCAAAGTTAGTGAATTCAGACGCCTGAAACTGCAAATAGCCTACTAAAAATAAAAAATAAATTAAATTACCCAAACACCTGAATTCCTCCCAAGTAATGGTTGGTTGATAAGGGTATAATGCGTTAGGGACGAGTACTAGCTACCTTTGTTTTCACCTCCAAATCCGTATATTCTCTGGAGCAACCAAGTACCTACCTACGCACCTACGAAGAATGGACACCGGTCGAATCAAGACCAAATATGTGGAAGGTGTATTATTATGCTTTCTCAGTTGATTCATGAAGTAATCCATACCCATGTGTATCATATAACCTGAGTTGACCAAAGTTCACTTATAAATTAATAGCGTCGTTATATTTATCTGAAATGATCATTTCAAATCTTATTGTACCCCTATCTGTTCAACGAGTTGCACGCCTGTGTACATTACGCACAAACTTTATACACCACATTCCCGTTCATTCAACATCGATAATTTTCAGATCACCTACCTATTTTAAAAACCGATCTATTGGCGTGTTGTTGTACACAACAGGTAGGTACTTGATAATTAGGACGTTACAGCAGTGCCTGCGCAATCGTTAAATTTTTTTTTTTTTTTTAATCGACGTTATTTCAGGACGATCGGACCTAAAATTCTCAAATTTGAAAGACACTTGGAATAATTTGGTAGGTAGTTCATACATAAATGTTCTAATAAATCGAAAAAGTATGATAGAGCAAACGTGAGATTTGCTAAGGAAGGGGTACGAACGTAGCAACGAAGTTGTTTCAATTTATTAATTAACAACTTTTTTGGTTCTTCTGAAATAAGTAACAAAGGTAACAATATTATTTGAGTACTTAATAAGAACTCATCAAAAGAGACTTCTGGCTCCCGAATTTGGCTGCTTCTCGTCAATCTTGACTCTACCAATTCAGAGAGCAGAGCTTGATGGTAAAAGTAAATAAGTTTTTTCTCCATCTTTTGATTCCGTAACTCATCTTTGGCTGGAATTTCTGCGATGTGCAAGTCTTTGCCAGTAGGTAAGTATACACCACGAAATAACATTTAGTGGCTCCCGCAATATGCAGTTGCCCTTGGACTTGAAAGCAATAGGGATGGGTTCTCTTCAATTTCAAATCTTTGTGAGACATGAAGAATGATTGGTTTTTGGACGCAGCATCTGCTGTCGTCAACTTGCTGGCTGACTGAGGGCATTTCATTTCAATGATTGAATTTTCACCCTCAATCCAGCCATCGGGTGACCCACCCAAAAATCCAAATTTTCAACAACAAAAAAGTCCACTCCACAGTCCACTTCTGATCGTGAATGAAACGATATAAATCCGGCTCAGATATCACTGCTAGGGAACACCTGATTATAATTACGCATGGCTGTATGAAATCGAGTTGGTTGTATCGTGATACTTTGTTTGAAGAATGATGGTTGTTTTGGATTTTTTTATAGGTAGTTTTTTAATGTGAACAAACGTAATACCTTGAAACGGAAACCATCACATTTGGTTGGGGGAGGGGGGAATTTCGTTTCTTTCATGCTCAATTCCAAAGGTTCATTATTGAAAATGATAAATGGAAAACTTCCTGTTTTGGTATACACAATATTATGGTTAGCAGGTTAGAAGCGATTGTTGGAAGAGAATTACAAGTCAGGTACCTGAGCGCCGTGGGGGCCTCCGGCCCGACTGGGAAGCCGCCTACCCCCATTCAAGAGCCACCTTCCTCCCCAACCCCCTCGCCTATCACCTTCTGGACAAGAATTGATAGGGTTTTAGTGGTCCAATTTTAAATTTGAAAAAACCATAGTAATCAGGACACAACCCTCTAGAATTTGGGTAATTGGGATTTCCGAAAAAATTAGCCAAATTCGAATGCCAGTGACCCAGATGTACAAATTTTGAAATTTTGAACACCAGAACCAATTTCCGGAAATTCTATGCTGATTCTGAATCCAATGCAGTTTACTGATTGAAAATCGGTCAATTATTAACGAACTGAGAGCGAATAGTAATTTGCCCTCGATGGTGTTGCCATCTGTTGTATATTCTTACAAGTTTTTTTTGGGCTATTTCCTCTTAACCAGGCCTCTCTACCAACGATCGGCAATTATGTTTTGTTTATCAACATTCAGCCTCACTGGGGTTGTTCATAGTTATAATTCGTGTTTCAACTTTTACACGTCATTCACCTTTAGAGGGTGCGGGCAAGATGCTCTGTTCGCCAAGGTGACCGGCTGCTGAGGTAAGCGTACGACTCCCGCTTTCAAGTCTTCAAGGAAGCCATCACCAAATACCTCATCCTCCCCCTCGGGCTTGACTCTGCTCAGCTCGCTCCAAATCGAGCTCCCGCCACCAGAATGCCTGCCAAGTAAAATTAACCATAGAGAACAAGAACAACAGAAGCTTCCAGGACATTGGGTTCCTAACCTAATGAGGTGCTAACCTCACCATCACCTGTTAACTGAAAAACATTTCATTAAACTCTAGTTAATTCCTGTTGCAAATACAACAATGCAAAGGGCCAAACATTTTTAGTAGGTGTGCACATGAATGCCTGCAAATTTTGACAATTCTCATCTGTTCCATAGCACTCTGAAAACATCACCTGATTTCAACAAAAATGATGTATAACACCAGCAGGAGCCCGTTGTGCTAAATACAACGGGCTCTACAGCGGTGGTAGGCATCGAACAGAAGCCACGAAAAATTCGCCCTTGATACCAGTTTCGCAAATTTCTCATTGGTACGAACCTGTTTCATGTCTCTGTCTGTGTCTATGTCAAATATATTTATATTATTGTTGTTCATGCAGCTACATGACCATGGCGTCATGTGACGTATATTTTATTGTATGAGGAAATGCCTCATTTTATTTTATTTATAATTAATTTAATTTGAAACGCAAAATGAAATGTCACTTGCTTGATGCAAAATAAGGAGATGATTATGTGCACAAGTAGGAAATTAAGGGACTATTTTATGTAAGTGTGCCCGTGACGTCATCGCCGTGTCGTCGACAACTACATTTTACAACGCCGTCGCCATTACCAATCCATCTCGTGCCTCACGCAGTTATACCCACCGCTCTCTCTTGTGAAAATATTAATTCTTTCACTTGTTCGACGACAGGTCGCAGTATCCTGCGTCAAATTGGCATCGCTGGGTCGCTGCATCTCGATTTTCTACCAAGACTTCGGCCGAAGCATACAATCCAGATCCAAAACTCATACGACCTCCTGGACAGCTTATCCGAACTTCCATCCATTCCCAGCAGCATACCTGGAGTTCTGGACGACGACGGAGAGCCTCCACATACAGGTGGGATCGTACAGTTTTAAGCTACTACCAACTGTCTACTCGCGTACGCGCTAATTTCGCGTCGCAACGCATATATTTACGGGCGAATCGGGTGTCTGAAACCTATGACCGGATCGGTCACCTGCCATTTATTTAGTTTACTATATTTAAAAGCTTTCTTTAGGATTTTAGAAGAATAGGATTTGATTTAATTTCTCTTGTCTGTGAGCTCAACGATCATTATTTAATTTTGTTATATTATATTTTGGTGTGCAAAATTGGGTGTCTTAATTTCACCTGGAACCCCTTTGTCCCAACATTTATATTTGATATTATATTCACTGGAAAAATGCTGCAAAGTCCTTGTCACATGGGTTTATTATTCTACTGGACATACCTACGGAAATGTTGGCTTCCGTTTCTGTTTCTTTCATGTGAAATAATTGAAATAGCCGAAATAGCTATTTCTGATCCACAATTTTGGCCCCCGAAACACGAATTAGGTACTTACGCTCCTTTTTTTTCATATTATCTTTGATTATTGGTAGTGTCATTTAATCGTCTTGATCCACATGTCGACACTTTTTCTAGTGTAATTATACAAATTGATAGTGATTTCAATAGATTTTCCAGGTTTTTGACTCATAAAAAATCAATTTTGGGAGCTGAACATTTGGTAGAACCTCGGTTTTCCACTCTTTGGTCAAAATCGACTTCATATTCGGTCTTCTCGTCCCCAAAAACATGGAAAACGATAGTTCAGAAGCTCATGTTACTAAAACACAAAAAGTACCTATTTTTATACACAATTTCACTCACAACATCCCTGGGTATATTCCGATCGGGCTGCAAAGTTTCGGGACACAACTAGGGCCCAAATGGAGCACGTGTGCGAAAGAACGACTTTTTTAGACCGAAAATGAAGCCTGTACACGTGATACGGCGTAAGGCGGACGGACATTGCATTTTTGGAATCTACGCACCTTGAAACGGAAAAGAAAAAATTTTGAGGGGGTTTTATAAAAATTTTTTGCTGAGCGATTACATAGTTGTATTATTCACAGAATAATAAACCAAATTGATGAAAACTGTGGGTCCAGTAATACTCGTAGCGACAAGTCCCAACACTACACAGGAACCCACGGGGAGACCTTCAACTCTGCTTCTTGTCTCTGTGGAGTGTTCGGGTGGTAAAATGCGAAATAATGAAATTGAGTTTCAAAATAAAATTGTCTATACTACGTTAGATGAAAGAATTAAAAATTATAAATGGAGTACGTAAAAGCATCACCCCAGCCACTCCAAGACTGGACACAAATGTGCATGATATTATTATGAACCAAAAGTGACAGTAAGAAACATGAGGGCAACCACCTATATCAACCACGCCATTATTCTGATGATGAAACCCCGATCGTCAAATAAATCCCGAACGGCATGTCCCACAGAAATCGTTTTAGTACTGTTGAAAATGTCGTGAAAACTTCTTTCCGACAGCACCCACCTTATTCTGGTTTGAGGTCGAAAGTGATCCACGACATGGGCTTGATTGTAAGCAACCAAAAGCACTGTCGTTAGCCAGGAATACAATCAGGTCTGAAGGGTCGGAAAGGTCTTGAGGGTAGAGAGATAGCCTAAAAACTGGCCCAGAACTTGCTGATCACAACGAGACCCTCATGAAAATCCGTTCAACCACTTGGGTCTGATGCCGCCACACACAGAAACTCACGAATTACATAACAGGATGTTGGAGAAGAGGAAACTCGAAAATGAAGATCATCAAACTATGGTTATATAAGTATCCACAGAGAGCACTAGTGGAGACTCGCCATCTTAAGTTTAAACTGAACGGAGTAGTGACAACAGAAGCGTTTGACTTACAGGAAGATTATTAAATATTTTGCATCTTATAGATTTGTACAATTTCATTTTAAAGTTTTCCAAGTGTATAAAAGTTACTAGTGATCAGTTGAACAATACGAGTTTGTTTCGTGCGAAGAGCCTAAGTAGACTTGACGAGGGAAGCAAAATAACCAGGATTTTACATATTATAGTACTACTTATGAAGCTCTAAACGAAATGCCTATGTCAATCAATCCCAATAACCTAATTATTCTCCATTATTATATATACAAATAAAAATGAGTATATAATTTTTTATGAAATCTAGGGATGGATTCTGCTCTTAAATTGAAAACATCAAAACTATGTTTCAAAAATGCATCCACATATTAAAAATTTTGGGCCTATTGCAACAGCGTATTTCCAATGGACATTGGCCATAAAGTACCAACAGAAGGCTATTACAGAAGCACCTACGAGTATAAAAAAAATTTACCATTACCTTCTCAACCAACGCTCTCTCGTCACTGTGACCCTCTCGTCAAAAGTATCTTCAAAATCTTGATTCCTGAAACGAGTGAAACTTATCTTTTATGACGTAACAGGCGACCAAGGATTTATTATAAAATCATTCCAAGATTTTTTCCGAATCACATTTTATAATCTGTTAATTAAGTGCCAGAGGTTGACAACATCATGGCTCGAACTACCATCTTCAAAATATGTCAGATGGCCCATGCACAGGTACTAGCTGGTAGGTTTGGGTATTCTAGCAATAACATTTCCATGGACCTAATCACACTTGAAGCTGTCCAGAAACGTTCCAAGTGCTTAATGTTAGAACGAGAGTGATAGGTTAGCTGTTCCACGTGGGTAAATGAGTTCTGAACTCTTATTTATTTATTTACAGCAAGTACAAGGACTTAGTCCTTATAAATATGTACATATACAGATTCAAAACTGTACTGGATTAAGCTGATTAATATTTAGGTTTGACAAAACAAACAAAATACAGATGAAAGGAAAGTGAAAGGAAGGAGGGAACAGAAAGGAGAGAAAGAAGGAGAAAGCATGTACTAGAAGTGATTTTTAGTGCATTTTCATGAATTTCGCAATTCCTGCTCTAAACGCCCCCAAAGTATGCCCCCTTATGAATTGAACTCTTACGAGAACGGTTCTGAACAGATAGTAATTACCATTCTCATAGCGTTAATTCTCGTTCTTTGGAACTTTTCGATTGGAATGCATTCCTAGAGACATTCTTGTTTTAATGATTAAGTAAGTAACCTTCTTGCCGTGGCATTCAGTCAGGAATTGCTACAGTTTTTAATTGTAATGTCACTCTCCAAAACTACCAATGTAATCTGATGTACTCAAAAGGACTTTGTCCTGGGCAAAAAAAAATTAAGCTTATCCAATTCAGTTAAAGAAATGGGATGCATTCTCATGGCCCTTAAAAAAATTACATCCTTCACCTTCACAGATCTGATTATCTGCTTATCCCTCCTCCTATAGATTTGGCATTTGACTTGGAGAGCCCGAAGTTGAACTTTCAACTAAAACTCGTAGAATTGATTCTTTATAAAAATTGAAAATTTCTTTTTGAAAAGCGTATTTGCTTAGAATGAAACTATGAACATGTACATGCTCTACAATGGGGAAGACCATGGAGGATGTGGAACCAGTGAAGTGGAGGAGGACGACCCACCCGGCAGGTGGAAAGGACATGGAAAGGGAGGGAGAGGGTGATGGGAGGAGGAGAGGAGTGTGATGACTCAATTCGGTAAATTCACTTTAAAATGTTTTGCGCTCACTCCGACCAGAGACAAGGACTGCTGTGTGGTATGACGTTCTCCTTTTGCTGAATTTTGGAACAAGAGACGAGTTCCAAATCCTTCCGCATCCTCCTCAGCTGGTTACGCAAAGCGTCGGCTTCCTGAGATGCAAGCAAGTACCTGTCAGAAGTTTCCCACAGCTCATTGCTCAGCTCTTTTATGTGACTCTTGTCCCTCTGCATCTGCAAAACAGAAAATCGAAGGTAATATAACTTCAAATGGGGGGGGGGGGGGGGGGGAAGAGTATGGAAGATGTAAAATACCACTCACTCTGCGTTTCATCTGAGTGATCTTCTCGTTGTACTCATCCACTGCTCGGCTCATGTCTTTGTCATATTGACTTTTCTGTAAACACACAAACAGAAATATTATATTTCAATAGAATCGAGCATAAACAAAATGTGAATTTGAAAAAATTAACGAAATTTGGTTTGTAAGTAGATCCCATTTGGGGTCTGGTTGGTCCATGAAGCCCAGTGTTACTGTCAGTAGCCCCCCCCCCCCTCCCCCCCTGGTCTATTTTTATTACATCAAGTTGTAAAACTTATTAGTAATACATTGTTGACTTAATTCTACTATATAACATCATCACAAGACAAGATACAGAACTTGATTGTGTTCATTTTGGTAATCACTGCGAATAAAAATCTTATTCATTTCACTGCGCTAGTTCATGTGGCTTTCTTCTCTTCAGTCTTCATAGCAAATCATCCACGTCAAGCAACTGGACTGGTTCGATGTGAGGAGTGTGTTAAGATCGTGGATGAGTCGTGTCATTTCGAATGTACTATGGTGCATTGACAGTCTCCTGATTTCATATTCTGGAAGCGCTGGATTATCTCCCGACTGCTCTGAGAAGTGCAGCCCCACTCAAAGGTTCTCACACACTATGCAGCAACAGGACAGGAAATGCCGTGCGATCCCGGCCGGCCGTCCCTGTCCCGTCCTTCGCCTATACCCACATTAGGCAGGACTTTCCTCAACTCTCTTTCCTCCACCGCTCACCATGCTCCCCTCGTCGCAAGCAAGGGTGTGAGGGTGAACGCGGGGAAGGCGTGCATGAATGTGGGGAAGGTAAACATCGGACGGTGGAGGGAAAACGTCACGTGCCAGGAAACGCCGTTTTTCGCTTTGAGAGCGATCACGGCAGAACCCGGCCTGTTCCTACCCCATGCCGTGACCACCCCATCCCACGTAGTGTGCTTATCTCCATTCAAATAAACAGAAGCGAAAAAATACGACCTGTGTCCCGCGGCAGTTTCCTGTCATGTTCCGCCTAGTGAGAGTGAGCACACTAGGTAGGACGCGGAGGTCACGGCATGGGGTAGGAACAGGACGCGTTCCGCCGTGATTGCTCTCAAAGCGAAAAACTCCCTCCTCCGTCCAATATTTACCTTCCCCATGTTCACTCTCACACTCTTGCTTGTGACGAGGGGAGCATGGCGAGCAGTGGAAAGTCCTGCCTAATGTGGGTATATGCGCAGGATGGGACAGCGGCGGCTGGCTGGCATCCGCGGCTGTGTTTCCTGTCCTGTTCCCGCATAGTGTGTGAGAACCTATAGTCCATACAGGTTTCAAGAGTTGGTTGTACAGGGTTAATGTCAGTAATCTGACTGTCTAATTACTGTCAGTAAAGGGGCTAAAAACAGTGGTTGAAACTTCTCGTAGCTCGAAAACTTTCAACAGTTTTTTATTACTTTTTAAATTTATTCTCAATTTCGAGATTTTTTTTAGAACACCATTGTACATCCAGCCGTTCGTTCACGGTACGGCCCTGAACTTGAACCAGGAAGCTTCGCCAACATGAGTGTGAGTTGTACTATGGTATACCATACACGTATGCTGGAGTTATCAGTTCAGATATCATTGATAGGGAACAGCTGATTATAACCAAGCATGGCTTATAAAATCGAGTTTGTTATTCCATAATATTACTTCAATAACTGAAAAAAAATGGTTATTTTGGATTTTTTTAATAGGTACTTTTTTACTCATTTGTTGTTCGTGGCCAAACGAACCATCAGAATTTCAAAAATGACCCGGAGGAGGGTCACCGACTCTAATAATTCAGAGACCTATGCTAATAGTAACAGAAATTCGGTGATATCCACAGAAGGGGTAACAATACAGGAAAGGGGGTAACAATGTGTAATAAGATACAGATATGAGACTCACTAGTTCAGCCTGCAGTAAAGACAATTTGGAATCGAACGTAACACTCAGCTTTTCATTCATGTCCATATGGTATTTGAGCCTCTTGTGTTCAATTTTTTCGGTGTTCAATTCCATTTCGAGATTGTTCACGAAAGACTTTAACCGCGCTATTTCATTCTTCAAGCTGAGAATCACAAAATAAAATAGCAGCTGTTAAAATATTCAATTATGGTTTAATTCAATGAAATAAAGAGTGATAAGACCCCAAACAGAAATTATTAGAGAGAGAGAGGCATCAATCATGAGTGCTAGATCAATCCTGCACAGCATAATATGTGACTACATACCTAAAGCCTGAGATAAGGATCAGCCTTCTTTCATTCTTATTATGGTGTTCAACAAAGTCACCATAGGAACTGATATCTAATCGACACGGGCCTGCATTGCTTGCAAAAAATCACAATTGCTCCGATCTGTAGGTACTCAGGTGGTCAGACAGACTACCCTAATCGCCTACACAATAACAAACTATGTCAATATCGGCAGTATGTTCAGATACCCAACCAAGGACCATTCGGCTTACAATGACAGAAACAACTCCAACAGAAACCAAACTTCCAACACGGGCCAAGCAAGGATAGAAGAGACAAAGATTTCCCACCCACTACTATCCATCATTTATAAGTAGTCCGACCGCAACAACGAGACTGATTCACACATCACGTTGTGGTAAATTACCAGTGCACACCCAGCAAGAATTTCTCATTGTGTCCTGTGAGTAGTGTGACGTCACCAACAATGCCAACGTTCTCCGTTGCAACCAATAGTTTCATAATATTCTCAACACCCTAGAAATTTAATGACGGGACTCGATGGAAATAGTAAACAGGCAACCCATGAAGGGACCTTACCCTCACATGCTCTCAGAACATGCGCGAGCGGACTTTTCACTCTACCTATTACATTTGACGGCTCCGTGCTAGTTCCGGACAGGAAATGAAGAGTAAATGGGCGGTGGTCAACGAAATCGCTGTTTGCGGACAGGCTCTGGTCCTGTGTTCAAAGCGTGCTGTTTGCGGACCTAAGGGCAAAGATGACAGATTTTGTTGCCTCATCGTTCACGGTAACAATGAAGAAAACAAAAGAGATTAATTATCCCGTCTTCAGTCAGTTTGTCAGTGAACGAAAATGGAAATAACGAAAACCTCTTTCGGGAAGCAAGCTCTCCTTTTCGAAGGTTTCCGATACCGCTGTCACCAGAAAACCGAGAAATTCACTTCTTGGGTGTGCGTGAACGACTAAAAAAAATAAGTGTCCGGGAAGGTTGAAAACGACGCCGCTTTGGCCGCAACCTGCACAACTAATTCCCCATACAGACACTGCACCGAATTTGCTCTTTGATTTCTGAAACGCAAAATGTGAGTGGAGATTCGGGACGACATCAACTTTTTCTGTTGCCTGAATAAAAACGCAATACTGCAATATAAAACTGTGTAAAAGAATCAGACCTAACCGTAGGCACTTCAAACCCACGGCTAGCAACGTGACAATAAAATTTATACAACCTTTCACATCTATCAGCCTCGATCGTCAGTAGATCAATCCTTCTTTGCAAGATGGCCTTTTCATGTTCACACATCGAAACAGTTTGTTGCAAAGCTAACAATTCTGTTCCTCTGACCTGAAAGAAACAGTCAATTACTAATGTACAGTTTCTTGGTTTTACTTTTATGTACAGTTTAATGTAGAGTTTCTTGGTTTTACCTTTTAGGTACAGTTTAATGTAGATCTTCTTGGTTTTCAAATTGTTTTACCTGATGAATAAACATCATTTCTAGTCTACTATGAATAATTTGAACTGACCATAACCCACGGATAACCTGTCTCGTTCGACCTAGGTCCTAATCATGAGGAATAATCGGTTGTAATACTGAAGTTGAATGAAAAATGATGTGTTTAACCACACGCAACTTTTCATACAACTTCAAAATACAACCGATTGTCATGACTAGGACCTAGGCCCTAGGTCAAAACATCAAGAATGTAATTTCCAACAACGCAACCCCAGTTTAGTGACCATTTCATAATAAATACTTTTACAAGACAGAAAACAACCTACATTATAATATTATATACAGATTCCGTGTCTTCATTTCTTGTTTTTCGTCCCCTCTCCTATTCCCCCTACGCGCATGAACCAGCGAAGACCATGTTAAGAAACGGGAAGAGGCTCGGTGTTGAAAATGATAAATTCAAAACATCCATTAAGTACCTTGTTTACTTTTAAAAGTTTTGTCTTCAGAGAGTGTATTGTGTAGTTCAGTGGACAAAGAACTAAACTTAATTAGTCAGAGAGATGGAGAAGCACGAAGAACTGTGTAATAACATAAATTATAAGATTCTTTCGACATTCTGTAAAAACCTATAAACTTTCTATCCTTTCTGAGACAGTTCTTTTGCTCTTACAAACAGCCTAGAGTTCACATTTATCCTTATGTAACTACGGATGGATCCAGTGCTCCCTCCGTATCCTGCGGTATTGATAATAATTAATTATGTCTTCCAGAGGGAACAATAAGTTTCCATACTCATGAAGAAATAAATAAACATACCCGATGCTGTACAGTGAGATCCTCAAACTCAGACTCAAGAGCTCTCCACTTCTCATGAAGATCAGACGCTTCCCCACATGCCTTTTCTGTTGTCTTTATGCGTGATGCAGTTTCCTTCTTTAGATCAACCAGTTCTCTTTCGTACTTTTCATTCAGAGAAGTTAACTCCTCGATTCGGGAAGACAATGATGATATGTGACAGGCGATCTTGTTAACGAGGGAGAACGGCGAGTGGCTGGGTGAGCTACAGTCGACCACCTACGCAATTGTTAGACACATTTGTACAGCAACGAAAGGATTGTAAGACGCTCCACGGATTCATTGATCTGCAGCGTGTGTTTCAAACCAGATAAACAAGCAACAATTTGGTTACCATCCTTGTCCATGAATGGGTCTACAGACTGACTGGCATAATCAAATTTTACTTGGCAAACTTTTTTACGAATAGGCCTCTGGGGCCCAAGTATGTAAAATATGAACCACAAGAGAGTACCTATTCATAGCCTTGTGGAGTCACAAGAAAAGAGACCAGTTTGAAATCAGGAATGGCAAATCCTGATGGCACATGATCGGCTAGCCTATCAAAAGGCTAGATTTGCACATCAACAAAGATTTAAAAAATGAATATAGCATTTATCCCGTATACGCCAAAGAGAATAATATATACCATTAGACGCTAGGCGTTTTGGAATTTGATTCCGTGTGTCACATAAACTATACAACCAAACAGCAGTCGTGAACTGAGGACGTAAGGACTGACTGTTGCATATTCCTCACATGGAGGCTCAATCTATACTTGCACTACAAACTTGACAGAACACTTCTTCACCTCAGCTAGAGCATTGATGAGGTCTTGCATTTTAGCTTGATTCGCCAATAAATTTGTTTTGAGAGACCTGTTATCAGAGATCAAAACATCTTTTTCGTTATCTCGATCTGAGAGCTCGCGTTTGATTTTCTCTAAAAGCACTGTAGCTTCCTCCAGACGCACTTGCTTTCCTTCAAGAAGCTGTCCAAGATGTGCAATTTCATGAACGAGTTCTTCATTCACCGAAGAGATCTTTCCCTTATACTGGAGCCTGATAAAACAGTAAGAATACATTTCTGAAGAATTAATTACATACTTAACTGACTGTGTACTTAGTAGTTTATGTTCATTACAACAATTTCCTTCTCGAACTTGCCAACAAGGTGATTGTCTCACCAAAACCTAGAGCAGATTTTCATGGCTGAACAAACATAATATCTTCAAATTTTCAAGACGTAAGACACAACTTAGCTGTTCTGAATTTTGTTATTCCACTGCCATCGTGTTCATAACACCAAACACTATTCAGAAAATACTGACCGTCTACTGAGTAGACCTACAGAATTTCAAGTGTACAGCCTCATAACTACTACAACACAATTAACATTAACAACACACACACATGGCTTAACATTGTAAGCTAATGAACTAGCAGTCAATCATGACAGAGATGCATCAGGGGAAGGAAATCAAACGGTAGATTTACCTTTGGCTCCCGCAACTACATTCACGTTCATCTTTGAATTTCCGAAGTTCTTCAGCTGCATCTGCTTCTTTTCTCTTCAGCCGGCTGTAGTCACCTTGAAGGCGTTCCATCTATTATGATGGACAAATCATAATAATGATATTTTGTGAATCATGCAGGAGAATGGTAAATATGTAAATTATACAACAATGCACCAAGTACCACCACCCACAACGAGTCTCGAGTAGAGGTAGCGAGTATATAACATGGGTCTTTAAGTATGACTAATTCAGATAGATAGGACTTATTGGTTCCAGTGTCGACCAGTGCATACCACAAATGGGGCCTCGTGGAGGCACTTCTCCTTTGCTGGGAGGAATGAGGGGCTTATTGAAGATCTGGGGATTCAAAGTTCGTACCATTAGTCATCTGCGGTCATCACAATATGGCATTTAGGAGATACAGCACGTAGGAAGCTCAGATGCTGACAAAGCCTGAGTTGGGTTTCAAGGGTTTTTATGGATCGGTTAAGTTGTATTGCATTGTGGTCCACCGCTTCAAAATACGACTCCCTAAGTGTATACAACACAAACTAATGCGTGAATCGTACCTGAGATACTTTCCTTACCATTAGTTCTGCACATGTGTAGCTTACATCTTCTGATACAATGTGGTGCCCTATTGATACAACTGGATATTCTAGTAATCCTCTAATTTCTAATTATACTCGTAAGATGTAGATTTCTGTCTTCAAGTGTCATGGGCCACAACCTGTGTCCACATGAAGACCCCTGGGCGGTCAGAAACCACCATGAGGTTGATAGGTAGTGACAACCAGCCGATCTCCTAATAAAGAGGTTCATTGGCGAATACTGGTCTCCCCCTTCCCTCCGTGACTGGAAGAAATGGTGCAAGGAATGTGGAAAGATGAAAAATTGCCCGTGCCAGCAGATAATTGCTGTACGGACAGTGGCTCGAACCATCCCCATGCATCTAGCTAGTGAAAGACTGGTTCATGGATAGTTTGCCAGCATTCTTGGATCACGGTCGTGTGCAGACCGTTTGCCGGAACAACAAATTACGACAAACGGTCGATTCGTACGTGTGGATGCAGCTTAACGTAATAAATAACGTGACAGGCATTGGAGCCAGGGTAGGGTTCTGCCACCACAAATGAAGTTGGTAAACACGAATGTAAATGAGTTTTTCCGTTGTCCACCTGAATGTGGACACTCGAGGTACAGCAGTTCGCCAAACGGCACCATATATGAGGGCAAGGGGACTGTTGCCAAGACAATCACATAGGTAGGTACTGTAACATATTGCTAGGAGATGGATACAGATAAATGTGGTCGTGAATGCATTTCTAAAAGACATTGCTCAGGAGAAGGATACAGATAAATGTGGTCATGACTTCATTTGTGGTAGAAAGCGATAAACACTCCTCGGCGAGTGTAGAAGCAGGGCCAGGGAGCAATAATGGTGGAACCACGATCTGACACGGCCATCTTGCCAAAGTACCAAGCCTACTCCATTATTGATAATACTGTTAGGAACCTACTATCAAAATGACGAGCTGGATTTGGCTTGGTTGTGTGGAACAGGGTGTACTGGGAAAAGGATGGGGGGGGGGGATCTCCAGCTCCAGGTCTGTCCTAACGTCTGTCCCACAGAGAAAGCAGCAAACCTAAACTTTGGGACCCCTTGCCGAAGACAACTAACCTCTTTACATTTCTCGCCAAGTGATTCGCTGAGGAACTCATGGACTTCTTGAAGTTCCTCCAAGTCCACGTTCTTTTCGGCAAGTTCTGCCTGAAGGCTTGATAGACTATCCCACCCCTCAACCTCTTGCTCTTTCATTCTACTCTTGACGGGGTCAGCTTCCAAAATCTTCAATTCCAACTGCTTTTCAAGCTCAGAGACCTGGAATGATCACAGCCGACATTAGCAAAAAACAACTCCTAAGCCTGAGTCGTGACTTCAGCAGGTTTCAGGCCCGACTGGACCATGGATACTGTACCCCGCCCACTACTCTCACATGAGCTATGAAGCCAATAAATGGTAGTGTAAGCAGCAGCCTACGTCTAACTTCTTTCCTAATTTATTAGGCATTTATTTAGGTGACATCTATGGTACACGTGTTTCAAAGTTTTTGAGAAATGATTTGTTATACTGTACAATATACAGACATCAGTTTCGTTAAAGAGAAAATTTGTAAAAATGCAACACCAACCTTCCGCTCAGACAGCAGCCATGCCTCCTTGATTTTTCCAAGCTCATCTTCCAACTCACAATATTTTATTTCAACCACGTTGGCCATGGTTTCTCCAGCGATGGCAGACTCATTCAAACTGACATCTGAAGACATGAAAAGTGGTTTATCAATGTTAAACTGAGGGGGTACCAACTAATTATGTTCATCACTTGAGTAGGACCTTAAGCTGTAAGGTCTAACTCATCAATTTGGTTTCTATACATATAAGGATGACCAAGCCAGAAAATTAGCTATTAGGAAGCTTAATTACCATAATAGTGATGGGGAACTATCGATAGCACTATTGATACAATCGCTATCGTAACAAACAAAAAATAATTCAAAATTTCCCCAACCAATTTAAAAAAATGCTAGGTGATAACTCCTATGTTCTTCTTCAATACCCACATATTTAGGTAAGGGAAGTGAAAAAAAAAACCATGAACACAAATTATTTATGTTCGAAAAAAATTCCTGAGATAAGGTACCCACATCCACAATACCAAGGTACCCACATCCAAAGACAATCTACCAAGGAAAGACTGCTATTTTTTCGTCCACCAGTTTTTAGCCATTACTCTAGGATTTGAATGTATGAACAATAACTATTCAATTAAAAGTACATAAGAGCTATCAGCGAAGTGAAAAAACAAAGAACTGACACTGTAGGTCAGACATGGGCAAAGTACAGCCCATGGGTCAAGTGCAGCCCTTCGGGCTAGTCAATCCTGCCCGCGACATGGTTTCGAATAACCCCTACAATTACACAGAGGACAAAATGTATTTTCTGCATAGCTAGAATAGCATAAAGGTTTCCTTCTCACTGCGTTTTAAGTACGGTATTATCGCATATAATATTAACTGAGTTTGTACGCAACCTCACGTAGGCGAACTGCCAATAGTAGATGTCTGTAGATCAGTAGCAAAGCGATGTGGAGTACAATGCGTGTGGCTGTGTTTCACACAGGGTGTCTTCAGTGTCGAATGAAGCTTCGCAAAAACAGCGTTAGAAACCGATTGACCGACCACAATTTAGCTTCACTACTGCGATTCAGCTCACCCCAGTTTCTACCAGATTATAAACAACTTTCAGAAGCTCAGCCACAGTTTCATCTGTCACACAGGCCTTCATACTCTTCTAAAGAATAATCAATTTTTGTAACTTTTTTCCTAAGTTTTTTACTTACCATTGTAGCATATAAGTTGCGTGTGATGTAAAAATGTGAAATAAAGTTTATCACTTATAAAAATGTGTTTTGTTCAGTTCAATTTTGGTTTATTATTCTGTGAATAATACACCTATGTATTCGCTCAGCAAAAAAATTTTATAACACCCCCTCAAACTTTTTGACATTTTATGTCTTTACTTTGGCACATGGACCCGAAAAGCGTTATACGAAACCGTTATGCGATACCGGTAAACAAGCGTTACAGTTGATATTCTGATGATTTTCGCTTACAACCGATTCGTTTCTACGGAACTTCATGTTTGCCATTTTTAATCGTACAAAAACCGTTCACCACTCGTTGGAATCGTGTGATTTTATTGAACATTTTCTTGTTAACCGTACCCCCGTACCTGGCGCGGTAGCTGAGCTGAGCATGATGAAAAAAAGGCTGGTAAACAAGGTAGTCAGCAACAGACTAGTGTACTAGAATCGAATGTGGTAACCTTGCACCACCATGTAACCCGGATCGTGGTAATCTTGCAACCCGTAAATGATACCGTCAATTATCCCTAAATTCCCATTGGGACATAAAATGTCCCAATGTGTTGCAGACTCGTATGCAATTTCTTTTCCGTTTCAAGGTGCCTTAATTCCAAAAATGCAATGTCCGTCCGCCGTATCACGTGTACAGGCTTCATTTTCGGTCTAAAAAATGCGTTCTTTCGCACACATGTTCGATTTGGGCCCTAGTTGTCCCGAAACTTTTCAGCCCGATCGGAATATACCCAGGGGTGTAATGAGTGAAAATGTGTGTAAAAATAGGTACTTTTTGTGTTTTAGTAACATGTGCTTCTGAGATATCGTTTTCCATGTTTTTGGGGACGAGAAGACCGAATATGAAGTCGATTTTGACCAAGGAGTGGAAAATTGAGTTCTACCAAATGTTCAGCTGCCAAAATTGATTTTTTTATGAGTGAAAAACCTGGGAAATCGCCTGAAATTACCATCAGTTTGTATAATAACACTGGATAAAGTGTACACGTGGATCAAGACGATTAAATGGCACTACCAATGATCAAAGACAGTTGAAAAAAAAACCACAGTCATGCAGCATGGCTATAAGAGCGAATTTTCGAAGTTTTCGGCATCTTCCTCCTCCGCCTAAAATTTTCTGAAAATTAATTTTCGGTCAATGTTTTCCCAACTTGATACCATACAAAATTAAAACAGGAGTAGTTTTACGCAAAGTAAAATTTGGGGTGGAAGGAGGGGGAGGGGGAAATCAAAAATGTTTTGAATACCAGAAGAGTAGGTATTGGGTACGTAGGTAACAAATTTTTTGTTCCATTTTTGCCGAGTAACACCTCGGTTTGTAGATTTTCCAACGCTGAACACGATGGTGAAGTCAGAATTGCGATATCCCATTCCGTTATCAGATTAGAGCAGACGAACCAGGAAGAACATCTCAAGAAATAACCACGTTCCTTCATCTTCAAAGTGCTCCAGTTTGAGAACGGAATGAGATATCGCAATTCTGATTTCACCTTCGTGTTCAGCGTACAAAAACCTTTAAAATGAGGTGTCACTTGTCAGACTTTTTCATTTTGGGAATTTATGGGTAATTTCCCCCCCCCCCCCTAAAACTCCCCAAAACTCCCCCTTAGGGTGACCCGATTCTGCCCATCTTCGAACTTAGCCTGTCGATTGCCAAGACAGATTTTTCGTGCAAATTTGAACTTTTTATCTCAATTCTTTCGAGAGTTATCGTCTGGAATGACACATACATATATAAATATATATATAAATATATAAATATATAAATATATAAATATATATAAATATATATATATATATATACATATAATTTTTGGTGTCTTTCGGCAGGGAATTCAGGATGGTCTGAAACGGATTTTGGTATAAAAATCTTTCGGAAATTCGAGTTTTGAAAATTTTGGACCGAGAACAATAGCTTCTTTTTCTTCGAAAATTCGCTAAAAGAAAAAAAAGCGTACCTAATTTGTGGGGGCCAAAATTAATGAAATTAATGGAAACCGTCAGAAATAGCTATTTCGATTATTACGCATGAAAGAAACAATAAATGAACCAACATTTCTGCAGGTGTGTCCAATAGAATAATAAACCCATGTGACAAGGACTTTGCAGCCTTTTTTACAACCCGACTAGATAATTTTTTATTTCATCTGGCCCTCCCCTTAAAAAGCTTGCCCATGTCTGCTATAGATAGTACATAAGAGCTACAAGCGAAGCGATAAAACGAAGAACTGACACTACAGGTATATTATTGTCTCTGAATTGCAGCTATAGGTAGGTAGGTAGGTAGGCAGGCAGAAAACTATCGCCAACAGCATCGACAGTTCGGGATGATACTATCGGGACTATCGATAGTTCCCAATCACTACATTTCAGTAAATGAGTTAACAGTTCAGTTCATATAACTTAAATCACTTGCGGCGGAGTAGTGGAAATCCATAGCAAAAAACTACGATTCTATCGTGTACTGATGATGGTGTAACAGCCGAAACCGGTCTACAGTTTGTTACTTTGACGTGGAAATAGACTACTTCTATTTTTAACCTGTAGTTTTTTTTTTAAGTTCAGTTCATCTTCAAAGCCTCCCGCACCATTATCAAATATTTCCTGCTAGACTTGGCCACTGGTGTAGTAGTGGATTTTGGTTTGTGTTGTTGTTGTTCGGTTTGTTGTTACCTTACACGAAATCGGACCAAGGAAATCTTGTTTACCCCACTGTGGTCAGCTATTTTTCATTATTTTGGTTATAAGTTTGTCACATTTTCTCAACTGGATTATTTCCCATTTGATTCATGTGAGTTTCACAATACAGATATTGTTCGTGATTGCATCTTAAAACTTGAGTCCAAGTTCGTTCAAAAAACTGACGGTCGTCAACCCTTCTCTATAGCACCTCAACCTTCGTCATTTTAAGTTTATCTACATAATCAAAAGCTTCAAAGCACGTCCGCCATGTCATGTCAGCTATGCAATGTACGGCGGACAGACAGCGTTTTCCCCCCCAATTCCATTTTCGGATTCTACGCACAGACTTACCTTGAAACGCAAACCATCAAGTCCGGAGGATTTTTTTTTTTAAACCCTGCTCGATTCCTAAGGTTCATTATTGAAAATTAAAATGACTCCAGCTGGATTGTATTGTCAAGCTCCCCACTTATATCAAGCTACAAAAGGGAATTATTTGTAAAATGCCCATTTCTAATTTTCCCCGAGATTGTACGGTTTTACGCGTGGCAAGGATTTGTGGGCACACAGTCAGACACATAGTCAAATTGGTTCAGAAATGTCTAAAACACAAAACATTCATTGCAGTTTCTATTGCTGAGGTAGGTAACTGAAATTTTGAGTCAGGGTGTAGGGAATAGGTGTCCAGTAACAATACGAATCTTTGAGTCTATTGCAGTTCATTACTGACCTGTAACTTAGTTGAGGAACTGCCTAAATAACTGTCACCTAGATAGAATAGAGGGTTATTACACAACAATTACGTAATAAACCTTTATTGAAGAATCAGCAGTATTTTGAATTTGCGGTAACCCCCCCTCCCCCCCTTTTTGTTCAAACGCGATCCATAAATATCATTTAAACTACCTCTTGGATTTGGAGACATGGTGATAAAAGAAGCGTCATTCAGAAGATCAGCCTGATCCTTTACAGTTGTCTTCAGGCTCGAAATAACCTCCTCTAAATCCTGAATGTTTGCTTGAAGTGCCTGGATCTTCGAATCGCTCTCCGCACATTTTTCGGTGAGGGAAATATTCTCCACAATAGCTCGTTCCAGCTGGAACAGCATAACAGAGAACTATAGCCAATATAATAGAAGGCCTGTTGCCTCATGCTGGACTACAATATTCATGAGTAGTCCGAGACGTAGACTGAATCGTGAAATTTAATACTGTAAGTCCCTGAAATAACTATTGTTGCTTTTCGTAGCAAGGCAAACCACCATGGACTAATACTATAACCTCAAGGTGAGACCCATTCTGATGTTTTTTGTTAAGCAAATAGGTATTACGACAAAAATACCACTTGAGTTCAAGAGCCTCTCTTAAGGTGAGTCAACAATATGCCGATCGGCTTGATCGTTTCCACTGAGGTTTGTTATTGGGAACTTGTTAGGCGCCTAAGGTTAAACTGTAGATAAAAGTGTGTGTTTGATGACTCACCAATTTTCTACCCTCAAAAACACAATCAACCCCCAATTCTGTTTAAAATATTTTCAATGATTGAAACAGCCTTTTTCTTCCTGAAGTCACTATTTTATACCAGCTAAGGCGATTTTATAAGCATTTTATTTTTTGGGATTACTAGCAATTTTTACCGATTTTTGGGTAAAAAAAATCACAAGATTCTCTATAAACACATATAAACGTTTTTGTGAAGCAACAAGGTCATAATATGAGTTACACCTTATAACAGGTTACAGCTATTCTTGACGATTTTCAGCGTTATAACCATAGGAACTCGATACTGGGACCACTTTTTTTATAGAAATAATATACCTAGTAGGTAAATGTTGATTATTAAAACACACTTTTCATGTCTCAATTCACCACTCTATAAAGCATTTGGTGAATTTATATTCATTTTTGGTGGTTTCAGCAGTTTCCTATATTTTTAGAAACTACTGACCCCCCAAAAATTCGAATTTTACCCACTTTTCCAAGAAAAACTCGGCGCTCCGCGCCTCGCCAGGGGGCAAGCCCCCCCACCAAACCTCTATTTACATACTTCGGACGAAATTATAGAAACACAGAATGTGTTTTAGCTCACGCGTTTCACATAAACCTTTTTCGACTGATATATTGACTGCTCATAGGTTACACCAGGTTACACGATCCTTAGTTCCGTATCATCGGTACTTATATAAAGCTTGCAATCGTGTTCACAATATAAATTATTGAGAATGATCACCTGTGTGTAAACAATTATTATTTAAACAATGACGCTCATACCGCAGCTTGTCGGCCACGCACTCCGCATTGGTTAACGTAATATGGTTAGGTAAATCGAGAGCTATCAAACGAGTGGTGAACGATCTTTGTACGATGATAACTGGCGAAGTTAAAGTTCCGTAGCAACGAATCGGTTGTACGTGAAAATCATTAGAAATTTTTCATAACAGCGTCCCAGATTTCGTTACCTTTTTTGGCTAGTTAGTCCATGGCTAAAACACATTCTGTGTTAAAATATTTCGCACTAGTGAAACATACTTTCTATGCCTTGTGTCATCATTCTGTATCACTTCTGGTAAACGTGGCCCACGTTTCCAATATGTAGCGACCAACACCTAGGAGATGAAAATAATTTCGACAATAGTAAGGTTTGTTCAAAGTGACGGTTACCTGACCACCAGAAAGGCGTTTGGCCGTTCGCAGTGATTCTCACTCTTTTCGGACTGTGTAGTATCCATGACCGGCTGTTCAGTGTTTCCTGACTATCCAAAGCCACTTTTCTGACCGTCATTCCATTTCAAAGAAACCCTTCTCAAACGCTCACCAAGATGATGCTGGATCATGGATGGTTTCTTACGGTTTTCTGGAGTCAGCTAACCACCAGGAAAAGCCAGTGCAAACAAACCCATCGTCTTTTTTCACAATTCTTTTCGACGATTTAACTGACCCCTCTGAGTATCAATAAAATGGAGGAGTATCATAGACCATCGTTCCAACCTAAGAAAAACGCCCACCATACATGCCACCACTGTCGTCTTTGGTGACGTAGATCCCCTATAAACACGACTCGAACTTAAAATGGCAGAGAGGGTGAAGAAATCCGTAGATTTCTTCAAGCTTATTTACGCGTGCTGGCTAGAAGCCCTGCAACCACTTAATCCTAAAAAAGGATTCAAAGGAAATGAAAAGTTGAAGTATTACAAAATAAGGAAGAAATATAGTGAACTTCATCCAGAAAAATCTCCTCAAAACCCCACTTCCCTAAACATGATTGTCATAAATGATATTCCTCTACCTTAGCAGTGATCTCGGCATTTCTCAGTTGCTCTCGATCTAGATCAGATGCGCAGACAGACAACTGAAGGGAGAGTGTGTCCAAATCACTTCTCAAAAGTTTTACCTCCATCAAGGGCTCGGACATTTTGGAAACGTCGTTTCCCACGACAAGTTGACAACTGGTATTTTTTGCTAGGAACAGCTCGTTCTCCAGTTTGAGAACTTGAGCGGCTTTCCCCTCATATTGGGACCCTGGGAATAGCATAATAAAAACAGTAAAATTTGTAATTGAAAGAACTATAATTTATAGTGGATTTGATAGAACTGCCAGTCGAATTCTGTCAGATGTAATTACTCACTGAGATTGGATAGATCAGCTTTCAATATGTCGACTTCTTCCACTAGATGTTGCTTGTCCCAAGAAAGGAGCTCCAATTGGCATTCAAGGGATTTCATTCTAGCCTGACCATGTCTCTGCAGCTCTGGCGACTGAATAGAAATGACGGAAGATACATAATGATAAGCGATGAATAGATAATGTTATTCCATCTCTTGATTTAAAAATCATGACACTTGTAGTTAAGGCAGCAAACATCTTCCAGAGATTCAGAATACTGCACTTTGTTCTTAGTTTGGTTCACACGGAACGGCAATTCGTAGCGGCAACGTGAACGTCAATTTTATTGGCAGCGATCTTTTACAGACTGACTGAAGTTCCCAGACCAACTTTGGCATTAGAGAGTTTTTGCAGCACCCTCACGCCGAAACGAAAGCAGTGCTGGCTGCACATGCGCATTCAAGACACCAAAAAGTCTGACGAACCTTGACGACAAAAAATACCGGGATCTCACGGTGTCAGCTTGCGTCATGTTGTGATGACGAAACGTAATGTAACCTTACATCTGTATAACGCTACCTACCTTCTTCTGTTTTCCTTGGAAAACAAATGTCGAGCGTCGTATTCACAGCTGGTTCATCGCGTCTTTCTATGTTTATCCAGACTTGACGCCATGTGTGGACATAGATTTGTATTCACCACAGAGTAAAATGGACGAAAGAGAGGTTAACATAACTTTAGGGTGACTTCACCAGCCGGTAGATGCCAAAGTGGAACAAAAACTGAACCGAAAAAGGTTAGCGTCTGACTTTGGTCGCTCTATCCGTCATTTCCGTTTTGGTGTCGTTTTTCGTTTCGTTTCGGCATGAGGGTGCTGCAAAAACTCTCTAATGTTATTGTTTGCAATACAAAAAAGACGGAAAAACTGACTGGGATCGATATTTGAAGAAACCGAATACCAAGACTGATTGTTTGTACACAAATGTTTGTTGTGAAATAGACACATAAAAACTGAATAGATGAATTGAAAGAAAAATGGCAAGAGTCACCACTACATATTTATCTTACGCTAATGGTCTTGAACGGAGACAATAAACGTTTTGGCGGAGATGAGTCGATATCGTGATGGTCACCATCCGATGGGCTATCATCTTCATCTGAAAATAAAAAATCAGGGGTTAAGTACGTATCGAGTACCTACCTACATTGACAGAACCAAGAGATCGTTCAAGTTTTAGTAGAATACCTGAGCAAAGATCAGTCAGGGAGGTGATCAGCAGGTCCCGACTGATTTGATCAAGAGGTGTGAAACTGTGGATGGAAATGAACTTCTGAATAAACGACTGGATCACTAGTTGGGTCTCTCCACACAGGTTGTACAAAGGGGTGCGAAGATCATGGCTCCTGAAACCACCAAGTAAAAATTGCTAGACTGATCAAAATCAATAAACAGGTACATGAACTCGTGTGGCGTATTTCTGCTAACTGGGTTGAACAGATGAAGACAGATTGTCAAAAATTCCATGTTTGACAAACAAAGACGAAAGTGACCACTGAAAATTGAAGAAATTCATACGGGACTATGTCTGGACCAACCTGCACATGTCAACGATTTCAGCTCGTTTGGATTCTATACATGAGAAATTCTGGTTAAGCGGAACAATTAAAAAAGGATTTTTACTGGGTATCTTGAAATTCGACTTCGGTTTATATTTTTTAATGAAGTTAGGTTCCATTCTAAGAATTTTGATACCAGCTGCACTTTTCTACAATGAACAGTTCTTATGGGGGAATCCTTCGTCACTAGCTGGTTGAGTACTGGAGGCGAGCGGTTTCGATGTAAGGACATCATCATTAGGCCGTCGAGAGAATACTGGAGTCAGTTGTCCCTATTTATGCAGAGGGGGAAGTGAGAGGTGGGCTGCCTCCAGTATTCTCTCAAGGGCCTTACGATGATGTCCTTACATCGAAAGCGCTCGCCTCCAGTACGCAACCAGCTAATGACGACGGATTCCTCCAGAAGTATGGTAATATTACTTCTTACACTAGCGGAAGTAACCCTTTAGCTTTCTTTTCCCCCAATTTTTCGGACGCATTAAGGGATGTCAAGTGTTTTTGGTTCTAACTGCTGTGATGGATTCTTTGCAATGCTCTGTGCACCCTGTCAGTATAACGACCTCTGTTCGTCCGACATAAGCGTCTACAGGTAGATAGCTTGGTTTGGTGCCTCAGAAAGCGCCATATAATCAGCGACAGCTGGTAATTGCTTCCCTAACATTTATTTGATGCCCCGTCCAAGATGAAAGTATGTCCTGTGTAGGGACGTCAGTCATCAAGGTAGGCACCCTGTCAGCATCTGGGAGCCCAATCAGATTTTTCCTGTCTTACAGAATATAATTCCCTCCTTCCACCGCCCCTTTTAAGTATACCAGCATTCACTGTGCAGCTGCCCTAGAGCTCTAAGTGGTGTAACACTTACCTGCTGCTCTGGTAAGTGTTATTGAACAAAGTAAAAAATAAACAGGTTAAGTGATGTCGTCAGGTACAGAATGTGTATAAGTAAAGTAAGAATGAGTAAAAGTGAAGAATACAGTCATGTCAGGCTGGGGCTTTACGTCCAACTGCCCTGCCGGCGTCACGGACATGATCGGCTATCCTCTCAGGAGGATGAGAATTTGATCTGATCATTTTGCTCATGGCTACCTATTCCTCAACGCTCTAGGTTGCGACGAAGGGCGCAGGAATTCGAACCAACGGAGAGCAGTCGCCGTCCCAATCCCAACCAACAAGTGACAGCATTAACGAGCTCAGCCACCGGCACACCCGCTTACAGAACGATAAAGCAACAGCCCATCAACTTTTGATGTCGGTGAGTTCTCATTTAACCCTCAGCTCATTTTACCCTCTGGTTTGCAGAGTTTTACTCCTGACTACATAGGAGTGCTGACAGGTTTTGAATTCTGCATGCGAATAGATGATTATCTGTGTAAGACCCCTCGGCGAGGTCTTGGGTAAACTCAATTCCTATGCCAAGTGTACTCTTTGCCAATGTTTCATTTCAAATTATTATTTTGTTTTTCAGGTTCTCCTTGGTTTCTGTGATCTAGTTTGCATTATTTGACCAATCCGCAAGTCAGTGATGTAAATCAAGGTGTGTAAAAGGCTTTCTTTTTTTAACTTCGGTGGGAGGAACCAAAAATGTTGAAACCTGGAATTGGATTCAGGATGTTCCTAAGCGGGCGTCATTTTGTATTAATGAAAAATCGCGAATACATAATCATGGAAAATTATACTCACTTGAAGGCACCGAGAAGCAAGAGCAGGGAAGTGACAAGTGTCGTTTCATGGTCGTCCCAAGGCTCCTTGGCAGCAACAAAACCTTTGAATTCTTCTGTAATCCATAAACGTTATTCAAATTAGAGACATTTTCTCATGCAGGCATCATGGGCCCTTGAAATGGGCAAAAGAAAAACAAAAACGAAACAAATATGAATGGACAAAAACAAGTGACAACTCTTCATAAGTAAAACAAAGAAAACTTGAATAAATCGAGAAACATTAAAAATACGATGAATAAAAGAACTAGGAAAATTAAGAAAACTATGGTGTGGTATGCTATTTATTTTTTCATTTGGCAATAGAGACTGAGATCATATCTTTTTCATTTTTGCACGAGGCATGCATACATTTTTTTTGTTGGAAAATTGTGATGACTTCACACCACAAAGAGCTTCTCAAGTTGTCCTGCATTCGAAAGAAAAGGAAAACCTTCGTTGGAGGATACGAATGCTTCTACAGCATCAGCCCATGTTCATGCTGTGACGTCACAGGTTTATGGGTAGATAATTCTGGGAACCAGGTAAATAATAAGTATTACTTTGAACCCATTCCACATTTCCCATCAATTATCAATAAAAAATAGAATTCTACATAACAGCCAGTCAATTTCTGACCCATGGGTATTGCCAATTAAATATGTGTGTAGTTGAATGTAGTTGCAGTTGAATATAATTGAAATTCGAACTAAATCACTTGCGACAAAATCGCGGAAACCCATTTCAAAGAATAAAAACGGAGTTATATTTCCACTAATACACGAAAAATTCACTAGTTATATCGGTTTCGGTGATCGAACCGTCGTCAGTAACAAACAATAACAGTCAGTTATCCCCGAAACCGGAAAACTAGTGAATTTGTCGTGTATTAGTGGAAATAGATTTTCAATAACTCCATTTTTATTCTTTGGAGAAGCACTGAAACCAGCCGGAAGTCATGTTTCGGTCAAATTCCAATCAGAGGCCTGGAGGGAAAATGTCACTTATACGCATTTTAAAGTAAATCACCCTTTATCTACAATTTCTGTTCGTTTCTGAACCTAACTTCTAACGTCACAGTGTTCATTCATTTCACATTTTATTTTAAGCTATCGAGCCTACTCACGGGGTTTGTTAGTTGTGTATTCCACCCAATATTGTTGTTTTAGATCTAACACTAACACAACTGACATTTTGTAACAAACTGGCTTCGAAATATGTAACACACGATTGCTGGATCAGCACGGCAGGTGACTCTGTGATGTCTTTATGTTGGAAAGTCTAGGCAGAAAACGAGTGTGCAATTTGAATTTCCGCTAGAAACGACGTATCAGGTAAATCACAGAGTACTTAGTTCAACTCAAATCCCGCTAGTGCTCGTGCATCACTTTAAATGTGCAGAATAATTTTTTTTTTAAACTTCCTCAAAATAATATGAAGGAAGGTTTAAGAAGGTCCTGGCAAAGGTTCTAGAAGGCTGCCACGAAGGTTTGCAATTTCTCATGTTTGCTCCGCCTCCTTGGGCCAACAGCCAATCAGATGTCAATAGACCTGATACGTCATTTCTTGCCGCATTCTTATTTTTAATCACCCTCATTTAAAAAATACCACGAACGGGCTTCACAAACAGCAGTTGTTACCAAGAGTTCTGAATACCCCCCAAAATAAAACCCCCCATCGGTTTTAATTATTATGACCTGTATTAGGTATATACGTGACTATATTTTTGATTATTCTAATCATGTTAGATAGCTTCTAAGGGAGAATTTACATTTTCACAGAAGTGTTTGAATTTTGAACATACTGAACCATGCTTAGCAACCTTGGCTATATATAGTTAGTTTTGACACATGGAGTGCAAACAGAACAGTGGCATTACCTTTTAAAATGATGTTAACTTCTTTCAGAATCCTGCCTTCTTCCAAGGGTTGTTCAGTGTTAACTGGCTTGCCCCTGTCAAAATAGGAGAAAAAGTGAAAAGAAAGGGGGAAAAAATAAATAAAAAAATCTCGGAAACCTTCACCGGCATATCTACCCACAACAGTAGCAGTCAATACACTATCCATCTACCCTTAAAGGTGCGGCGGCACTGCCACCGGACTTGACTTGACCTGACCTGACCTCACTTGCATGCCTGTCTGAACCCATCCTTTGTATTTCAAAGGGGAGTGGCAAGACTGCGACCGGACCTGACTTGACTTGAGCCACCCACCGGACTCTGTTCTGATCCGGTCTGCTTGGGTTGAGACCTGACTCCGGTCCCCCCTCTACCACGATTTTCAACCCCTCGCACCCCAACGAGCCACCCAACGCAGCCCCCATTGCTCTCTTCTCATCCTAAAATAGTTTTGAAATTGAACATCGTTCAATTTGGCGAACAGGGTGTGAAATTCACCATATTGTGCTCGTTCGGAAACATATGTGACATCCACGACTTATTCAAAGAAAGAAAACTTGCCACTAGTTCTATTTCTGCATCAGAATCGGATTCTGATTCTAAATCACAAAGAATGGCTTCCATTTCGGAGGAAATACTCTTGTGACGTCTAAGAACAAACTGGACTGGTTGGAGTCCGGTGACTCTGGTCAAGTCCGGTGGCAGTGTCGCCACAGCTTAACTGGTATAGTATGCTCTCTACCGCCGAAATGATGCCTACCCAACCAAATGCAGGTGTAAAAATTTAAAAAGTATGGAATGATATTCTGAAGCGTACCTAATTCCATGAGCGTTATCAAAACCATATCCTAGAAGAAGGCAAAAAATGAGTCTTCAGGGTGGACTGAGAGCCACCACTCCTCCATCAATTTCTGCTCGAGAAGATCTTGGCGCTACGAACCCCATTTGTTTTCATGCGAAATCGCGAACCAAACTGATACGGAAGGCTGATAAATTAAGTAGTTGGTTGATGAAAATTTCCATTCCAATTTGGTTGTCAACTAATTCAAGACGTTAAATCCAAAATCCCAAGTGTTCCCACTGATGTGATTCACTGTAGAAATTTTACTTGGTTAAAGCTGAGTGAAAAGTTTCTACATCGAGTTGAATTTCTTAAGTTTTTCCTTAAATACGAGACTGTTTATCCAGACGATGTCGTTATTGGTATCGCGTTACATGTTTCTTAGTGAAAAAAACGACACAAATCTTTGGTCGACCCCCCCCCCCCCCCCTCAATAAAGACATCCATGTCAATATATCTGATTGTTCATGAAAACCATTTGCACCGTTACAACAAAGCTGAAACACGGAGCGGAACCTGTGGATGTGGAATGGGCGTTCTGCAACCTGATTGGCCAACAGCCTACCGGTCGATCCCCCCCCCCCCCCCCCCCCTAGTGGAGTCGATGGTCAGAATTTTCTAATATTTTCCACGTGGACCAGGCAGAAACCACCCACGGATCATATATATAAAACCTGATAAATATAATCCATGATACCGCGCAAAATGGCAACCACTTGTTTTGTAGTGTTCTGGCCGTGCTGCCAGATACCGATTTTTCTGGCAGAAACATTCCACTTAATGTGAGCTATTTTGGTTGTTATGCTCTCCTCTCCACCACTTTTCTGTCTTCCATTTCAGTTGGCCAACTCCTCCATGTGAAACAAGCTTGAATCTTGGTTCACTGGAAGGTGTCTGGAAGGTATGCGGAAGCTGCCCATTCTGCAAACTGACTGGGTCCGCGGGGGTCTGGAAGGTGCAGCGTGTCCGTGATGTCCGGCCAAACTTTTTAAATATTTTTCAGACACAGAAAGGATCATAAAAACCGTCGTTATATTATCCATGTATGTGCTTTCGTATTTTGGTGATGCTACCCACACAACAATTCAACAAAGTTTCATCGCAACAGGATGAATGGTATATATGGGACAAAGTAAGACGGACAAGAAATGTCCCAGATTAACCCCCTTGGAGGTGAAATTTCAAAAAAATCCTTTCTTAGCAACTATGCCCTATGCACCTCATTATAGGAATTAAATGTCCAAATTTCAACCACCAAGGTCCAGCGGTTTGGACTGCACGTCAGCCAGTAACGCTGAGTTCACATGGATGCGGAAATTGCGGAACGCCACCTGATTGGCTGGAGCCTTTGCTCCAAACAGCTGGCAGCCAATCAGGTGGCGTTCCGCACTTTCCGCATCCATGTGAACCTAGCCTGAGTCACGGAACAGTTTTAGGTAGACACAAATAGATTTAAAACATTTTCCTTCCACCTATGATTAGGGTAACCTGGGGGCCTATTCACTAAGCCAAAGAGACATCTCTTTCAGGTCCGACTCTCTCTTTGGGCCAAATAGATTGTTATAGTATCCATGACAGGGTTATTCAGTAACTTTTCAAAGAGAGAGTTGGCGGCCATCTTGGCATTCTCGATCTCTTTCAGGGAGACACCTAATTAGGTGTCTTCCCTCGAAAGAGAGAGTCTATTTCTCGTTTGTTTCACAGTGATCGTGTAATATCCTCCTTCATCCGTGTAATATCCTCCTTCATCCGCAACCACAACGGTACTTTTGATCGTGTATTCTTTCATTTCATAAAGGTAAGTCAATTTAAATTAAAAATATATACATAATCAATGATTCATGAGTAAAAACGTCCAAGTACGGGTTGAGGTAGGTACCTACCTACTTAAGAGGTTCATTAGGTGTAGATATAACACAAGCATTAAAAGCCCCCTAATTCGACTTTTTCTGTTTATAATTGAGACTTTTTTCAATTTCATTTAGGTAAACTTTTATCCGATTCGTGAGTAAAAACGTCCAAGTATGGATTGAGGTAGGTAATACCCATTGAATAGGTATTACTAAGAAATGCGTTCATTATTAAGGAATTGAACTCCCGGGGGCACGAACATCTCGCACTTCATAGATACTATGGCATTTTCGTGTATTAGGATCCATATCTCTTTCTCAAGGTCTCTGGAGCTATTCTGTAAAATAGACGAACCCGGAGACATTGGAAGAGACTGTCTTCCCGGGGGAGACTATCTCTCGCGGGAGATTTTCAAAATAGATAATCTCTTTCCACTGTCTATTTTAGTGAATAGGCCCCTAGATATCCTTCTTTCGGAAGGACAGTATACTACTTTTCGACCCGTGGTCCTGCTGTCCTCAAGACCACTTGGAAGGAGGCCGCAAGGAAATTACTTCTTTCTAAAACGGTAAGTACTTCCAGAGGACCATTCTGACATGAAACTAAATTAAAATTCGCTAAAGGTAACCATTTTTTTTTCTAATATAAAATTTCAGGGGATGTACCTTTAGACTGGGAACAGAAAGTTAACTTAATATGTACTTACCTACTATAAAGTTAGTAAGTCAGGTGATGACTACTTCGGTTTTGTCTTGATTTAGATTTTTTGAATTTTTCATGTGACTGCTATTGTTTTTTCCCAAGTCAAGGTGTACCAATAATTATCTCCGTTTTCTTGCTTTAGATCACTCCTCAAATCTTGGTCCTCAACTAAGATCTCTTTTTATAATATTCGAAAATAGGTTTTGTGCAAAGAATTTGTCTTTTTCTTGATACATAACATCAAACGTCCACAAACGTTACCAGCTTAAACCTACATGTAGAACAAGAAACACCCTGAGTGGTCTATTTACAACGTTCTCATCTAGATACAATTCCAGTGGCCCCTCTTTTCATGTCGTAAAATATAGTCACCGTACCAATTGAAACCAAATGAATGAGTGCTTACAAACATGCGATGAGGTTCAGAAAGAAATTGGACTGCAGCAGCCCCGATATATGGGATAATTCCTCGTCTGTAAGTCTGAGTGCGTTTACCTATAACGAAACGTAAGCATAAAATATAATATAGCTGCCATGACACTAAATCATATCAATTCTCAATAAGTAAGAAGACAAGAAGTTTTACGCTCTTACAAAATAAGGTTTTATACAGCAGGACTTACCCAAACCAAAACGATTTTTTCCCATGTTGCAACCTTCATATTTCGATAAGTTTACACACCATACATACCGAAACTCGCAAGGAGATCAGGTAAAAAGTAGATTTTAATAAAATTCAAGTGACAGGAGCCAGCAAACTCTTGAATATTATTGTACGAGAAGTCGCAGTAATAAAACATACTCAGTGGAAGTACAACGCGCGTAGTAAATGTACGAATCTGAAACGAATATTCGAAATGTTGACCGTTGACAGAAGCAGCAATTCCCAACAGTTAGGCCAACAAATTAAAACAGAAAGTCTGAATAATTGTTATATTGGTCAACCTGAAAAAGCGGCAACGCTGACAGTCTACCAACCATCCAAATTATCTAATCTATGGATGCTATACTATACACAACCGGAGCCATCGTAACCTACCGAGCCGGTAGGTTGAGCGGCTGGCTCCTTGTGACGTCACAACAGTGGCCGGGGCTTCAACGCTTCTTCCCCCGCGGCTGCCCGCTTTTCACCACAATGTTCTTCGTTTTGATGCGATTTTTCCGCCTTCTTTGTCCCGCCCTTGGGATGGGAAGTTAACAAACGAAACTCATATCGCACTTACTCACACCACTAAAACTTTGATTGAATTGGCTAAATAATGTTTGGAGGAAAACTTTGAGTATGTATTATAGGCAAATTTCAGACTGACGATCTTGAGGGCCGTTTTGGCCAGTACAGACAAATGAGTGGCTGCAATTACCACGTCACTAACTCAAATAATAGAATCAGAGTCAAAATTGAAATTTCTAAATTTGATTTCTCTGACATCCAGTTACAAAGGGAAATTCATGTTGAGGGAATTTTTGGACAAAACTGAAAACACTACTGAAAAACCTAACATTGACTTAATATTAACATTAACTTATTACTTCATTTTGATGAGTCACTATTTTCATGCGACGATGGTAGTCTGGATACACCCCTCTCCGAAAATGATTTGATGGTTTTAGTGTATAATATCTCGGGTTATGCTGCCGATAAAATAAAAAAACCAGTCATGCAGCATGACTTAATGAGCGAATTTTCAAAGAAATATTCGAATTAATGGCTATGGTTTTGAATAAAGGAAAACTTCGGTCTAAAATTTGGTTTTCTATGTATATTCTCTTCGTATTTATTTTAATTTGTACGTTTTGTCCATCCTGATTCTACCGTTTGTTTATTACGTAATTGTACTAAGTGCTTATTTATTTGATCGCTGTGGGTAAATTCAAGGAGTTGTACTAATCGTTTGCCTCCCCCTTTTTTGCTTCGAACTCTCGTCTTCAATTAATACTTCTCACATATTTCAATCTGACCACTCTAAGGGGGTGGGGGGGGGGGGGGGGTAAGAGTTTAAAGATTATCCTAGTTTTGGGTAATTTTTGCGCACTTTAAATGCTCTAATTTAAGAACGGATTTAGATATCTAAAATCCGATTTCACTATCGTGTTCAGCGTGCAAAAACCTTTAAAATGAGGGGTCACTTGTTAGAAAATAACATTTTGGGGATTTTTGGGTAATTTTTGCGCACTTCAAATGCTCTAATTTGAGAACGGATCAAGATATCTAAAATCCGATTCCACCATCGTGTTCAGCGTGCAAAAACCTTTAAAATGAGGGGTCACTTGTTGGAAAATAACATTTTGGGGATTTTTGGGTAATTTTTGCGCACTTTAAATGCTCTAATTTGAGAACGGATCAAGATATCTAAAATCCGATTCCACCATCGTGTTCAGCGTGCAAAAACCTTTAAAATGAGGGGTCACTTGTTAGAAAATAACATTTTGGGGATTTTTGGGTAATTATTGCGCACTTTAAATGCTCTAATTTGAGAACGGATCAAGATATCTAAAATCCGATTCCACCATCGTGTTCAGCGTGCAAAAACCTTTAAAATGAGGGGTCACTTGTTGGAAAATAACATTTTGGGGATTTTTGGGTAATTTTTGCGCACTTTAAATGCGCCAAAACCCTCCTTAGAGTAGGCCAATTTCGCCCATCTTCGAACTTAGCCTTTCGATTGCCAAGATAGATTTTTTGTGCAAATTTGAGCTGTTTATCTCAATTCTATCGAGAGTTATCGTCTGGAGTGACACATATATAAATAAATATATATATATATACATATAAAAAAGTGTTAAATTTCAGGAATCGTTTTAGAATGGTCTGAAACGGATTTCTATGAAGAAAATTTCCAAAAATTTATATTATTTAAATTTCGAAGCCATTGCAATAGCTTCATTTTCTTTGAAAATTCGCTAAAACAGGTGCACTCATTGTTTCCGTGCCATAACGTTTGACAAAAATATTGAGCTGGCATGCACGCAGGCAATAAATGCGTACATCTCATTACTTGACAGGGGAGGGCTGAAATATGCTAGTCTATTTCAATGAAATTATCATAAGTACCTATATATTGTTTGTATCCCTCATTTCGGACCGCTTCGAAAAAACTTATTTAGGCATTTCAAAGGGAAATTCGCACAAACAAGTTTTGAAAACCTTAGCCATCCACAAACTCCGAAATTCCGAACTTCCCTTGACTTGGAAAATTACAGTTGTGAATGTGGGACAAGTATATCAACTCACTGACAGACAAGTTTGTAGACACTTTCTGCAACATTCTGTTGAATAAATAGCAAAAAAAAAGCCGTTGAAGAAAAAAGTCACAAGCGCAAAGTAGAATTAGCTCAGCAAAAAAAGATCGTAAATTGAAAAAATTCAGTTCCTAATAAGTAAATAATTATAGGTGTACGTTGTAAGTACCTAAACTTGTTCCGTTCTCTTTTATCCTGTTTCACCATACAACTATACCTACATAAGTTTTTTTTAAATTATGTTTTGTTAATAAGACAGTAGGTACATTTTTGTTCCTCTTACATAAATTCCTACCTAACTTTAATAAAAATGTAGGTACCTCCTAGGTATTGCAAAAACAGTTTGTTCTCATACATTGGAAGAACAGTACCTACTCATGTATTATGTTTTGATAATAAATTAGTAATCTGTTCCTACCTCTTATAAGTTCCTACCTCATTTTAATAAAAATATATTGCTCAAACGTAGTTTGTTCTCTTTAAAACCTTCTGTTGATTTCACCTCGCTTCAAAACAGATCTACAGGGTGTCTAGGGTTTCGATGGGACAAACTCAGGGAATCGATTCTGCAGCTAATTTGCAACAAAAAGTGCCTCCTAGAGTTTTTTTTTTAGAGGCTTCATTTTGGAGTTATTTACGATTTAAGATTTTTTTCGTGTTTTCGACCCTAACTCAGTTAAACAGCCATAACTCCCTTAAATAACTATGTAAAGTAAAAGTTGAGGATACCGTTGGAAAGAGCATTAAATTTCCTATCTCCCTAATTATAAAATCAAATTGTTTTAATTAGTCCTCATTGGTGAAAAAAATGGCCAAAGTCCAAAGTGTGAGCATTTTTTAAGAATCACCGTTTTTCTTTCTTTTTTTGCGCTATTAGTACGAAAGTGTTTCGGCGGGCACTCCTCGGGAAAAACTTGCCCAAAACCTCAGCTTTCGAATGGTATAAGAAAAAAAATTTCACAGTGAAATTTGACGGAGAAAATGACGTTTGAGTCCTGAAAAACGTGGGTTTTTAGGGGTTAATCAACGTTTCTCACCAAAAGCCGACGTGCATCATGAAAACGAGTTCGATATCGCTATTTATGCACTTTTTGACGCTGAATCGAATGGTGACACTCTTAAACCAGTTACCACCGTCCCATCATATCTCAGAAAACAGGAGTGGACTTATGTTCAAACATCAAAAAACCTACCAAAATTTTTGTGGATACAATAACCTAACTCTGCTTCAACCTAAGTGATTACTCAAACTAATACTATCTGTTTCTTCCAGAGTGCAGGAATGTGTCGGGTTAATGCGAAATGCGCACCAGTTACGGAATGTCTCGAGGAGCGTGCGTCGGAGATGCCGCCTTTGTGTTCAGCAAGGAACCTACTGAGAACCTACTGTAATTACTAAATTAAATTAAGATGAAGAAAAAAGAGTTTCTTCTTAATTGGGGAGGCAAAGAGTGTCACCATTCGATTCAGCGTCAAAAAATGCATAAATAGCGATATCGAACTCGTTTTCATGATGCACGTCGGCTTTTGGTGAGAAACGTTGATTAACCCCTAAAAACCCACGTTTTTCAGGACTCAAACGTCATTTTCTCCGTCAAATTTCACTGTGAAATTTTTTTTCTTATGCCATTCGAAAGCTGAGGTTTTGGGCAAGTTTTTCCCGAGGAGTGCCCGCCGAAACACTGTCGTAATAATAGCGCAAAAAAAGAAAGAAAAACGGTGATTCTTAAAAAATGCTCACACTTTGGACTTTGGCATTTTTTTCACCAATGAGGACTAATTAAAACAATTTGATTTTATAATTAGGGAGATAGGAAATTTAATGCTCTTTCCAACGGTATCCTCAACTTTTACTTTACATAGTTATTTAAGGGAGTTATGGCCGTTTAACTGAGTTAGGGTCGAAAACACGAAAAAAATCTTAAATCGTAAATAACTCCAAAATAAAGCCTCTAAAAAAAAAACTCTAAGAGGCACTTTTTGTTGCAAATTAGCTGCAGAATCGATTCTCTGAGTTTGTCCCATCGAAACCCTAGACACCCTGTATGTTAAACTGTCAGGTTATCTGAAACCAACTTATTTATTTAATAGAATTACCCGGACATGTTGGGAACGTATTAGTATGTCCCGGAAAATTGAAGGGCAAGCATTTAACTCAGCAGAAGGAGCAAGGAGCGAAACTCGAGGGTTTGATGAGCTTCTGAATCAGTCCGGCCACTACCGCGGCCATTTTGGATCAAGCCTACCTGCTCGGTAGGTTACGACGGCTCCGACTCAACTCCAACTTGAAATCTAATTCGTTTTGAATCACATGTTCCAACGAAAACTGATTATCCATTCTACCGTTTGTGCGCGGTAGGTATTTCAGTTTTGATTGCACAGCTGTGTGGTTTGTGTGTGCATTTTATGGACAGAGTCCATTGCATAATAAACGTTACTATTATTATTATTTATTATTATTAGAATGGATAATCGTAATTCTCTTTGCGGACATCCGTCGTCGGTTGGCAATGCAGCAACACTGCGAGAGGCAGCCATCATCCTTTCTGAAAGTTGTCTGTATGTCTGTGTTTACGAATAGTATATTACGACGTGAGCATTTCTCTTCTGATATCCGCTATGTGGAATTACGTTTTCCTACTTCTTCGCACGACGAATTATCGATGAAGACCATATTCTTGTCGGAACACTTCATTTTGGGGACACCGGTGTCCGGGTTGATCTGAGACCTCGCAACTTGTTCGCGTTGGTTGATGGTTCTTTCCCCGTTCTGTCTTTTCAAGTTTTTCGTTTCGGAATCCCGCTAAAATAAAGGTGGGCCTGTGGGGCCAACTCGCGAATTTCGTATTTTTCTCCGTGCATTGTCGAGAACGTTTCAGACCATCATGAATAAAACGTAAGTGCTTCAATTCCAACTTCTGTTTCCAATGGGCCAGAACCGCCGAAAACTTACCTCCTGGGATTATCGATTTGCAGACAGGCGGACTGTCATCTTTTGTTCTTTTGCGTCGACTCTTTGAAACCATTGACGAATAATAATCATTAGTTCTACCTACTTATTTTATTTCACAATTTTTGTTGATTTTTGTTGCCCTCACGACTTTGTTACTGCTGTAATTTTTTTCTCTGACGAATTCCTTACCTACAGACACTTTGAGGGCGGAGATCATTTCACTACATTTCTTTCTACCTACTAGGTTTTACTTCTTCCCTCATCAAACTCTGATGGCATTTTTACCTAGCTGTTCGAATCTGGTTATTTTGTATCGGTAGGTACATAATTATTCCTCGCATAAATTGAAATTGCTCATTTTGGCGGTTTTGGTTATTATTGAAAACTAGGTACCTATGACTTATCAGATATCATTTACACAAGCAGAGGCTCTTAACACGCCTGCATACCCACCCACCTACCCAATTTTCAGTAAAAAGCTGCGTTGGTGGGCTTACCGAGTCTTCATCCTTCCACATAATTTTTAAATAGTTACTCATTTTAAAAAAGGTATATTAACAGTATTGTAATTGCATGTGGCCCTTTAAGGTAGTAGCGTATTGCTGATTATAGCTAATTATAGCTAATTTACCTTCTCCACCTCCCTTGGCTCCACCGGACCATGACACATTTGTTTCTCGCAGTTTTCAACAATAATCATCATTATTCATTAGGTACCACAGTATTTTCTTGAATTTATACGTAGGTAGTAGGACCTTAGGACTCCTGGTAATAAATAGTCCCTTCCTACTGCCCCATGCTGCGTCTTTGAAAGCTCATGATGAGATCTGTCATTTGGGTACACTATCACACGAAGTAGGTACCTACCTAACCTCTTGGACCATAGTTTCAGTAGTTTGAATAAGGGATATTTCCCAGAAATCCGCTCCTCCAACTCTCCTTCACCTTACTGGTTGTCACACTTTTATTGTTTTATCATTCCACTAGATGTGGCTATTAATGGGGTATTCCAATGAGTCTAAAAATAAGACGATTTTTGAGATATTTTATTTGCTTCTCTAATTTTGTGTTAACATTTTCTCGACGAATAGAACCGATTTTCTACAACCCTAAGCAATATACTTTGAGGATAAAAATTTTAAAAATTACTACAATACCCCATTGTAAAATGCCGATTTGATGCCTACATACAGATGCAAAAACAGGTATGTACTATAGTCCCATTGGACGAGAGAGAAAGTTGGTGGCAGCAGTCGGTCGGTAGATAAGTTGTGAAACATAAAAGTTAGTTATTCTCCATTTGCAGTACAAAACGGGGGTTTCCTGTTTTTAAGTAGGCACCAGGATCAGGACCTCGCTGTTAAAGTTTGAAACATCGTTAGAAAAAGTATCTAAATTCAACTAAAGCGTTCTTTGTCGTCCTTACCAGAATACCCAAAACAAACACAAAGCTCGAAGGGTGATTATGTGGATCTTGGCTCTGGATAAATTGGCAAATTTTCCATTTGAGACTCAGGTCTGCCACTTTTCAAACTCCTACCCAACGTAAATTTAGCTCTTCTTCATTGCAGATTGGTCAATTCCATGTACCGGAGACGCATGAGTTCTTCGGAAGTTGTGCAGCAGCTTTGGGATGCTGTAAAGGTCATTCGCTACCATCGACAGGTTGCTAATGTCGATCGTATCGTCAAATTCATGTCTAAAATCTATTCAGTTAACGAGGGTTCGTATAATAAATTATGTTGCCAATTTATAGTACTGAAGTGAAACCATGTATCTTGTTTGTGTACAGTTAATGGATCCATATATTGGATATCTGAAAATCTGTTTATCTAAAGAAAGGATAACTGAAGATGGGCTTCCGGTAATATGAAATAGGTCAAATTCAAGTTTTTGTGGATCAGCAGCTAAAAATCACCATAACTTGATGTAAATTCACCAAAGGTGGTATATAATGGTGATTTGAGACAAGAAAACTGCATACCTACCTATTTAAATAATCAAAAACATTTTTCACATAATGAGTAGTACCCATGACGTTACTTTCCCATTTTTAAATGAAAGTAGATTCCATTCTAAGAATTTTGAGACCAACCGCACTCCTTTTTCTATGAGCTTTCAAATTTTGACAACACCGAGTCACCGTCACTTCTCGAAACTTTGAAAGCTCATAGAAAAAGAACTGTTCATCGTGGTGCGGTTGGTCTCAAAATTCTTACAATGGAATCTAATTCCATTAAAAAAAAATAAAAAAATAAAAAAATTGTAATATAAACAAAAATAAAGTCCTCATTGGTAGCCTAATTGTGGTTACTCCTCATTGGTGGCCGAACTTAGTTTTTAGGGGTCAGAATTGTTAAAAGGGCTGGAACTTGTTGCAGGTGACAATTTCTATAAATTACAAAAAATGCTGTAGGATGGTACTTGGAAAATTCAGTCGCATGGGCTATGGCAAGAACTTTTTTCTATTTCGTTCCAGAGGAAGTCACTCGACAACTCGGTCATTGTGTCAGAGATGGTCTCCTCCTTGTCATTAAGCGCAAAGGGTCCAAAGGCTCCAAAGTCGGTGTGGAGCAAGAAGGCTACAAACTTCCCGAAGGCGTGGTGAGTTCTTACACGTTTTATAATATGCTCAAATCTTGTGTTTAATAATGGAGAATTTTAGCTGCGTGGTTCGTGTTTCTTTTATACTACTACTTACCGACGGAGAACTGTGGCAAATATTATATTTCAACATCCTAGTTGTAAGTTGGAGCAACGCTCTGTGGTCTGAAGTGCGAAAAAACCCTCCAATATATTTCCAAGCTATGACAAACTACTGGGAGCGAAGCGAAAACCAGAGAACATCAGATTTCATAAAGTTCCGTTGCAAGACCTCCTTGGCGGTGCAGTAACGAGAACTTTCGAATCGGATTCCAAATTTCAGACCATTGGCTGGCCAGATGAGGATGTTAATAGTATCATACAGAACTTTTCCATTGGATTCAGTCATTACCCGAATTTACATAAATTTTCGTGACGATTGCTGCCAATTTGAACCAGCCGAGAGGTTTTTGCACAGAATGTCTGCAGATTTTTGCACAAAATATCTGCAGTTTTTTGCACAAAATGTCTGCAGGTTTTTGCACAACCACTGTCGGCAGGTTTTTGCACAAACCAGTGTCTGCAGATTTTTTGCACAAACCAGTGTCTGCAGGTTTTTGCACAAAATGCCGGCAGATTTTGATAGTGTCCGTAAATTTAGTTTTTTTGTTGTTGTGTTTCAAATTGTTGAATCCTCTGAAAGTGGTTCAGAAACGATTGTCCTCACAAACTTACGAAGACGTGAATATTATTTATTTTATCTTAGCAATTTAATGTTATTGTTAGTTTTTTCTTTTATTAATCCAGTACTATGATCATCGTTTGCATTTCACAGGCCGAACGAGATAAACATGATTGGTACTGCTCACAGTGTCACTTGAATGGCGACGTGATACCATGTGGTGATTGCCACAGGGTCTACCACCTTTACTGCATCAGCAACCCACAGTCCTCCACCAAAAACAAATACCAGTGCTTGACCTGTCTCGTTAGTATTTAAAGAAAAACTCATTTCTTCTATTATACTCATAGTATAATAGAAGAAATTCATAATTTTACTATTTATTTAGTTTTTGCACTCTCAGTTTCCAGTTATATGTAAATGTTTAAAATTATTATTTCAGGGCATAGACGAAGACACTGATCTCCAAGATATAAAACAAAATGTTTTGAACAAACTTCTTGTCATGGTTTGCACACTCCTCAGAGACAAGGTGAGTGAATTGAGAAAATACTGTCAAAATGTGTACCTTTTATTTTATTCATTTTTGTTATTCGTCTATCACAACAAAGTGCCGATTATCCGAACTTGATGGGACCGCGGGTCGTTCGGCTAATAGAAAATTCGAAACATTCTATTTAAACGATTATGCTGCACCAATGGTTGCCTCGAATTCTTAAAAATGAAGGTTTTGAAACGGTAAAATAACTCATTTTATGATTGTGTTCGTTAAGTGCAGAGAGGAGAAAAATAAAAATTTAAATACAGAATAAATGTACATTCAGTTATACTACTAGTTTGAAGTGGTTATCAATTTTTTTCAGTATGGAGCACTCCTCAGATCCTCCAAGGCACTGTCCCGACCTGTCAATATTGGCGTTCCAGGCTCTATATTGGACATAAGTACGGATGGAGAGGCCTGGCGCATACCCTACTTCATACACAAAGCTTCCGACATCGCCAAAATGGCATCTAACGCCAAACAAAGCTTTTACACCAACTTGTCTCAGTTCGAAGCTGATTGCCAAACCATAGTTCACAATATTGTAATTTTTCATGGCCGTAAGTAAGATCATCGATAGTGAATTACAAGTTGGCATGCTCAGTATAATAACCATTCATGAGGAGTACCCACGCACATCTTTTTGAAAACGTGTGGAGTGAGACGAGTAAGGCATTGTACTGGGTATATACAGCCATGGTACATTTAGCATTATAATAAGTGCGGACATAAATGCTCTACCACATTAAATCACCTTATTTAGTGTTATAATAAACCTATAAATCTTACGGAGTGCTAATTTGTTGCCAATCAATTCACTGTAGTAGAACGGTAAAGTCATTAGCGGAGTAACCTCATGAAACAGATCAGATCGAGTAGAAGAGGATGTCTCACAGGTCATAATGAGGTGTTCCTTCTTCCAGTTGGCAGTTCGCGCACAAAGCTGCATGCTCATCCCCGATGAAGCGATTTTTATATGCATCGCACATTCCGTGATTACTTCTTATCCGACACATCGTACTGATTTCCTGGAGGTTCGATGCAACGTCCATAAACCAAGGTCTTCGGGGGGTCTTACATTCTTATAAAACCTTCCATTTCCAGAAATGTGATACTCCTGTTCCCAGCCATTTCGGTGATGTTCAGTAATTGTTCGAAATAAATCCTCCTTGGGGATGTGACATTAATGCCTTGGTATTCCAGCTGGGCAAGACGATCTAGGTCTAGGATTTCCGCGAAAAGTGGGTGGTGAGCACGCTTTTTTCCTCCTGTTCTCACGAACGTTAATGCGCTCAAGGAGTCGAGAAAACTACTAGAGCGGTGATGTTCGCACTGGTATGTCTACCTCCAGTTAGCCGCAGTGCATAACTTGAACAATAAGTCGGGAGATTGAAGGCCTCTGAGTACTTATTGCTGACATCGAGGAAGGCGCAAACTGCTAGATTGTCAAATTTTGCTCCATCTGTGAAAGGCTTCAAATGCTGCGGCCAGCGAGATGTCAAGTATTCAATGAAGCGGCCGTTGATTTCCATCGGTGAAATTTCTCGAGGCGTCCGGTATCGATGTACCTCGACTTTTATGACAGTATGTGTTAATGCAATCTCTTACTGAGAGGGGGGGGGGGGGGGTTCCCTGTCCACATGCTTGAGGTATCGAAGTAGCTCTGATTGTAACCAGCTATAACGGGGGGGGGGGGGGGGGGGGGGACTGCTCTGCAAGACCAACGAGGGTTGTTTCCGACATCAACAGCCAATGCTTGAATGTCGTCCAGTAAAACATTCCGCAAGCTTCTCAGTCGGAGCACGTAACGATCAACCTCAACCAGAATGCTTCACCTCTTCTGAAGTGGTAGCTCACCAGCCTCTCCCAGCAAAGCGTGAATTGGTGTAGTTTTTAGCATTCCTAAACATATCCTTGGGCTTTTATATTGCAGGCTGTCAATATTTGCCAAGCTCGTTTTGCAAGCCTGCCCGTAGAAGACGCTTCCAAAATCAATTACCGCACGAATAGTTGCTTTATAGTACACAAGACACACTATTGGGTTGGCCCCCATTTACCATGCGCAACCATTTTCAAAATATTGAAATATTTTTCACACTTATTGAGGACACTTTGTATATGAGTCTTCCAGGTAAGTGTTCTGTCCATCCACAGTCCCAGGAATCTGACCCTGTTTTCCACTGGAAGCGATTAAAAATAGTTTTAATTCAACATTTCCTTGTGGAAACCTCGTGGAAGGCATGTTTTGGGTCACATCCAAACTGTGGCATGGCGGAAACCAACTAAATGTACGTTATTCCTCTCAGAATTTCCTCATCAGTCAACAGTGTGAAAAACGATTCGAGGGAAAAATGCCGCCAATTTTAGACCCATGGGTACTTCTCATTAATTTTTTGCAGTTTTGTTTCACTTTGTTGTGTTACCCACCTTTATCTATGTATCATATTTCATGTTATTAGTGCACAGTGATTTGGCGGACCTGGCTCGACAAATGGCCCGCGACTGCAGCAGTGAGTTGGAGCAAATCAGGTGGTGCCACACCTGCTACCTCGCTACCGGTGGCGGCAAGAATGTTAGGCGGCGCAAGTTCTATAAGCCTTGCCATCCACCGCATGAGCTAGTTTACGCCAAAGAATCTAAAAGCTCCCCTTACTGGCCAGCCAAGGTATGCTCATCTGTGTATCATACAAAACTTGTATCTGTAAAACCTCGTGTACTGCTGAAACACCCCATTTTTAAATCACACAGACCAAGGAGGCTGTTACTGCGGTTTTTCTTGTCTCCTATTATAAACTCATGGTTTTCCCTCATGCGAGGTTACAGCATCACTTTTGTCGAGCCATTCATCATGAAGAGTATGCTATTTTGCGATTATAAATGATTCAGGGTCATATATGTTCATCATGAAAAGTGTGCTATTTTGCTATTATAAATCTTTCAAGGTCATACATGAGGAAGACGACAAACTGGACATCCGGTTCTTTGGCGGGACTCACTTCCGAACTCAGGTCGACCGCTGCAACACAGTTCCTATCACCACCAATGTCACCTCCATGCAGGACTTTAAGAGGACAGGATCCTGGAATCGTGCATACGACGAGTTGACTAAACTCCAAAACTTGGTGAAGAAAGTGGAGGAAGGCACTTACCAGTCTTCATCTTCATCTTCTGATGTGAGTTGCTTTTGTTTGTTGGTGTAGTCAGTGCGTTTGTTCCGAAATACAGAATTTTAAATTTCGTCTGTTGAAACCATCAGGCCTATTCATATTGGCAGAATTTGGCTTTATATTTATTTATCTTAATATTAGGGGTATTCACGGTCGGGCCGTTGTCGACGTGTTAACGAGTTAAATGTGTTAAACTGGTTAAACGTGGAGAAAATCGGTCGCAAAGATGTTATCAAAGTGCGTTATTACTTGTGTTAAGTTAACTGAGTCCGAGGTGTGGTAAACGTCGACAGCAACCATGTTATCTGTGTTATCAGTTTTCTGATGAAGATTCAAAATGGTGGGTTAGGTACTGTGCCGTGTTTTATATTTCTTTCCTGATAAACAGTTTTAACAAGTTTAGGGTCGCACTTTTGAATATAAGTGAATTACCTGGACATGAAAACAACTTCAAGTTCTTGTTTGGAGACTTTCCTCCCAGATTTCCTCCTCCTCATCAGTGAATTCGGAGTTGATGATATTAACTATTGTTTTTGTAACAATTTCGTCAACTTGGTTTTGTTTTTGGCTCTTCTTCGGCATTTTTGTAAATAAAAACTCACAAAAATGTAAACAAACGTCAAATATTATAACCTAGGCGGGAAGGTAGCAAAATACCGAGGAGGACGTTGTTCTTGTTTTTTTACATTTCACCCGGAGATTCACCACCGAAGTGCTCCATGGCTAACTGCTAGCAATATAATCATACCACCACCAGCACCACCCGGAGATTCGTGATAACACGTTAACATGTTACCCAGGGCCAGGGTGCCTCATGATTTTTCTGAGGACGAAGTTTTCTACTTAGCATGTTTAACTCGGCAAGCTCAACCGTGAATACCCCTACTGTTCATGCTTGCAAGTAAGTCTTCAGGGTTTTTTATTTATTGATTTCATTTTTTTTTTTATTTTATTTTATTTTCAAGTTATGTTGCAATCATGTCAGGGTCCTCTGAATATTGTGCTGATGTTGTTGATTTTTACTCTAGAGTGACGATTCCATCAAGAGTGAGAAGTCCATGAAATCCCTGAAGAGCGAAAAGTCGTCAAGGAGCAGCCTGGTGACGCCTGTCCCTCAGATGGCCGTCGCGACGGCGGCCAAATCTAAAAAGGGTCGCGGGCGGCCCCGTCTGTCTGGGCCAGGCTCTGGAAAAAAGACGCCGCTGCGTCGACGGAAATCGTCCACATCTGATGAGGACAACGTATCTTCAGACGATGATAGTGACGTTAGCTTCATGGAGGTAATGTGCTATTTACAGCCTCTCTTCATCAAGATGTTTTGCAGTTACAGGTGAATGGTCGCTAGACTCAGGGTGTCGATCAGTCACAGTTATTTTCCTGGTTCAGTGGAACCCCTGTTTTTTAGCTTGTCATTAGCAGCATGTCCTGCATATTTCAGAAGGCCCGTAAAAAGAAAGAACCCGTGTCAGCAGTGATCCCGGTGACTCCAGCAGCAGGTGTCAAGAAGAAAAGAGGTAGACCTTCACTGAAGCCTACCAACACCCCATCTCCTAAGAGTAAGTACTACATATACAGTCTACCAAGTATGTGGAATATTCCATCAAAATCTGTACCCAACATCAGCAGAACATATTCATGAATATTCATAATTTTCAGAGAGACGAGGTCGGCCTCCCAAGAAGAAGGTGGAAGATACACCACTCAAAACAGAAGAGGATGAAGAAGAAGATGCATCGGGAAGTGGGGCCAGGGGGCCCTGTCCGACCAAGAGAAAGTCTTCTGAAGGTTTCAGTTCTTCCGAAAAACGGAAACCCCCGCCGATTTGTAACCTGCAGTCAGAGGACGATGATGGTAATAATTGAGACGTCGACACCTGTAGGTGTTACCGGAAGGAACAAAAAAAAAAAAACTTGCTCCACTCCATCCTTATATAGGAAATTGTGTGCTGATTCTGAAAATGTCCCATGTTCCTGCACCTTAAATATCTAATTACCTGCAGAAATCCCAAAAACCATGAAAAATTCCCATTGGCACCTACCTAACTGGTTTCCGCATGGAAGATTGTATAGACAATCAACTCCTGCATTGATTGAGACCAAGTCGAGCTCTTTAGCTGTGTAGCTATTATTTTTATTTTTTTGCGATTTTTCACATTTTCTTAGGGTTGGAACATTCCACGACAATAGCAAAGAACGCAAAAGTTTTTCAACATCAGTAGTTAAAAGTCATGCAGGAGGACCATATGAACGAATTTTTGCGGGTTCTTGCATTACTCGTCCATGCCCAAAGGTTTGTTTACGTTGGACTCCCAGGCTGATCGGAAGTAGTTTTACGTTGGACTTCCAAGGTTATGGTTGACTCCCAGAACGATCCTCTCGCAGTTTTGCTTTAGTCTCATTTTTAGGAGACAGATTTTGGTTTGGACTCTCCCTTGAAATTGTTGCATGAACATGTGTTTCAGAAATGAAAACAGAACATGAAAAAGAAGAAGATGTCGAAGACAATTCGAATCATGCCAGAGACGACTCTACTGACAGGACGCCTGCAATTCCGTCGCCTCTATCCAGCACCTTGTCTCCTGCGAAATCGCCTCATTCTTTTGTATGAATTATATTAATATCACTGTCACATGTAATATGCTAGGAATAATTACAAACGTTTATTCGTGTACTGGACCATAGTATAGGTAATGGCAACTGGGGTGGTGCATAGCCTAGGCCATGTGAACTAAGAACAATCAAGCCCTACTCATCTTGGAATAAACTAATGAAATAACAAAACAAAACAAAAGTTGGGATGGATAAAATTCGTCTAAATTTCTCACCAAAATAATCATTCAAAGCCTTGTTCTAATGTGGCATTGGTCTGTTCAAGTGGCCACTGAGTGCATCACCTTCATTCAGTGTTGCTTTAGTCTGTATTATGCTTCCTCTTCATCCTTCCTGTATACTAGTGTTCAACGGCATACATATTGTTATCTCACTGATCATATTTTCGGTTTTCATTTGTATTGCAGAAAAATGAGGAAGAAATCGTCAGTTCGAGTTGTATGGAGCCACAAGTCAGGTGCTTTGCTACTCAGACCAAAAGAATTTCGGTTGACGACCTCAGGAAAGACAAAGCCAACAAAGAGCTCATTGCTAAGGTGAGTTTAGGCTCACATAACTTTCAGGACTCACTGCACTTCAGTGCCAAGCTAAAGTTGAGATGTAGTAGTTTTGTGTGATGAGTTTCTGGGAAACAGTGTGGAACAGTAAATCTTGCAGACATGTTACGTGATACAGTTTCTACTTAGCGCGAGTGTATGGAGGTATATCACTACGTACATAGATAGCCCCACGGTGGTGAGAACTGCGCCTTTAGTTTTCACCCACTCATCATTGATGTGAATCAGATCTTGCTTCACCAAAAACCCATAAAAACAAAACCTTTGTATACAAGAAAAGAGTTTCTTAGCACTGTTTTAAATAACTTGTTCAAAATTTCCTGTGATATACCTGCTCATTGAAATTTCATACGTTTTATTTTTCGTTGATCTTTAGAGAGAGTTCACTTCATTTATAGTAAAAACGGCGTTAGTTTGAAAATCCTTTGTGAACAGCCGAGGAATATTTTTTCTACGAGTATTCAGCTTGTTAATATTGTTTATTGACGTCATAGGTTCGTCTCCCCAGCTAGTTTTGATTGGTTCCTTTCCGCTTACCTGACTGTGATCTTTAGTTACCGCTTTGTTGTTACGAAACTTGTTTTATTTATTGGAATGATTGGGATGCTTGTGCAGCTATGTTTTTGAGTAGTGTTGTTCGGGTGTCATGACCGGCCTGGTGGTGGCTCACCTGGTTGGTTCGGTGGGAGTGCCCAAAAAGCATTCTTGAGGGCCGGGCTGGGGGGATGGCTAATCTCCGGGTGGGCAGCCCCAGGAGCCGACATGGTTGGTGGGGTTGGGGTAACTCATCCAGCCCCGCCTTTCGGACGGGACACCGCAGTCCTGGCAGTTTTTTTCTCCCCTTCCCACTACTTAATTTCTCTCAGACAACGTATGTAATTATGTTATTTTGTAACACTTTTGAATTAATTGTACCTACTTTTGACCTGCACTATGTACAAGTGTGCCTATACAGCCCCCTGTACAGTACAGTGTAAAAAATATACTCTCCTCCTCCTCCCCTGCTATGGGTGAAGTTGAGGCTGTACCCATTCTCTGTTCGTGGTACCTGCAGAATTTAATTTATGCACCGAACTTCTATCCGTCTTAACACCCCTGCTATACCAACAATGATATGTTTCTGTCACTTTTCACCATGTGGCTCAGTGGCAGTGAAGTTAACAATTATGTACAATGTACATGTGAAGCTTGGTTTACATAGAGCAGCAATCTATGTATGACACTGGGGAACTGTATATGTGTTGTTAATATATAATATGTATAATCCTGTAGGTAATACATATTGTAATAAGATTTCTTTTAGAAGAGACGGAACAGTGTATTTCACAAGTTCGAACTTCACATAACAACAACATTTTCTGATCTCCACAACATAACAACTCCTAATCATGTGGTAGCAGTGGGGTTACTCCCACACTACTCCCTCTTCCGTGAGATCTGGCCTCCTGTCTGACATCTGCTCTTGCCAGGCGATTAACGTGGAGCAACCGTGTAGTTCTTCCCATTCGTAATCTGTAGACAACATCGCTCTTCTTCTCCTTCACCACCCACGCCCCGGTCCATTGTGGGAGCAACTTGGTGCAGAGCCCTCTTTTCCTTGTTGGCGTATGCACCCACACCCAGTCACCTGGTTGAATTGTTGGCTCCTTGGTCTTCCGATCAAACATCTCTTTCTGGGCTCTCATTTCCATTCCAATCTCCTCCCGGGCAAAGTCCCTGATCTGTTCGAGGTAGGCCTGCAACTGAATAGCATATGGCGTCGTCATCACTTCTTTCCTAACCGTTGGCCGCCATAACGTCTCAGGCAGGCATAGGTCTCTACCAAAGACTAGTTGCGCGGGTGAGAACCCCGTGGTGCGATGTGGTGTGGACCTGTAGGCAAGTAAGAAGAGAGGCAGTTTTTCATCCCAATCGGTATGGTACTTGTTCACAAACATGGCCATGTGTTTTGCAAGTGTCTTATTAAGTCTCTCCACTAACCCACCCGACTGCGGATGCAACGGTGTACTACGAGTACGACTTCCACCAAGCAGTTGCATAGCCTCTTCCACGAGTTTTGCCTCGAAATGTCTCCCTTGGTCGGTGTGGAGTTCGCGTGGGATACCTACTCTGCTAAAAACCTGCTCCACGAGTGCCTCTGCAACTGTCTGAGCTTCTTGATTTGGTATAGCGACTGCTTCAGGCCAATTAGTGAAGTAGTCCATCACTACCATCACATACTTGTTGCTCCGTGGAAATGGGCCAAGAAGATCAACTCCCATTCGGTCAAACGGCACACCTGTGGCCACTTGCTGAAGGGGGGCAGGCCTTTTACGACAGGGTCCTTTGAAGGTTTGGCAAGTTGCGCATGTCCGGCACCAGGCACGTACTTCTGAAGACATACCCAACCAAAAATAACCCTGTCGAACCTTTCCTAACGTCTTCCAGAAGCCAAAATGTCCCCCTGTTGGGTTATCATGGCCAACGGTGAAATAACTCCCCATTCTTTTCTTCTAAATTTTCCCATCTACTCACTAATCGTCGTACCTTGGTGTCATAGTTCTGCAAGTCTGTGGCACTGGGTTTCGGCCCCATTTGCTTCATCTGGAGGACAGTCTGAATGCATTGGTCATTTTCCTGCAAACCAACCAGTTCAGGGCTTATCAAAACTGCATTGACTGCTGCCTCATCGTTTACTTCCCGCCGATTGCAGTACGTACATTCGTCCCCACACGGCCGACGAGACAGACTGTCTGCATTTGTGTGACTTCTCCCTGCCCTGTGTGTGATAGTGAAAGAATAGAGTTGAAGAGCTTCTAACCATCGCGCTAGTTGGCCCTCTGGCTTCCTGAAACTGGTGAGCCACTGGAGAGCTGCATGATCAGTACGGAGACTGAACTGGCGACCATACAGATATTGGTGGAAATGTTGAACACTGGATACCACAGCCAGAAGTTCACGCCGTGTGGCACAGTAGTTGTGTTCAGGCTTTGACAATGCTCTGCTGTAGTAGGCAATAACTTTTTCCTGCCCATCTTGTGCCTGAGAAAGTACTGCCCCCAGTGAGTGGCAACTGGCATCACAATCTAAAGTAAATGGCAAATTAGGGTCCGGGAAACCTAAAACTGGTTCAGAGGTCAATGCCCGCTTCAATTTCTCGAAACTGAGGGAACAGCTATTGTCCCAGTGAAACCTTGTGTGTTTTCCCGTTAATTGATACAGAGGGCGGGCCATTTCAGCAAAGCCCGGAACAAACCGTCTGTAATAGGTGCAAAGTCCGAGGAACGACTCCACCTCCCTCCTATTCTGTGGCAGTGGCCATTCTCGAACCGCTTGCATTTTCTTCATATCTGTCCGTATTCCGTCGGCGGAGATGATATGCCCCAAATAGTTGGTCTTGCTGGTAAAGAATACACATTTTTTGGGGTTCAGTGGGAGATTGGCTTTTCTCAAGCATTCAAATACCCGCTCCAGCTTCCGGAGGACAGTAGAGAAGTCCTTCCCATAGATTATCAAATCGTCCAGGTACGTTAGCGCCAAGTCTCCCGGAACGACAGCTTCCATGGGTCTCTGGAATGTAGCCGGCGCGTTGCATAGCCGAATGGCATTACTTTGAATTGCCACAATCCTTTCCGGTATATGGAGAATGCTGTTTTTTCCTTATTTTCTTCTCTTAAAGCCACCTGCCAGTATCCAGAACATAGGTCCAATGTGCAGAACCAGTTTGAGCCGCCTAATGTGTCAAGCAGATCCTGTATACAAGGCAAAGCATACGCATCCTTCTTTGTTACACCGTTAAGTCCTCGATAATCGACACCAAAACGGGTTGATCCATCTTTTTTAGGAACTAGCACTACTGGGGACACCCAAGGACTTGTTGATGGTTCAATCACATCCTGAGCAATCATTTCCTTAATTAAACCATCAACATGAGCCTCTTGAGAGAAGGGTAGCCTTCGAGGAGGCTGTTTGATGGGCACGGTGTCACCAGTTTCTATCTTATGCTGAACGACATGAGTTCGCCCAAGAGGAGCACCTTCCTTAGCAAAAATTGATTGAAACCTCTTGAACAGGCTAATCAGTTCACAGTACTGGGGGGACTCTTCATCTAAATCAGTACCAGTTAAAGCTTGCTGAACCCATTCCTCCCTTACATCTACAGTCACTCTTGGCTTAGCTACAGTGTTAGCCTCTTGTGACATGGTCAATTGTAGGACGTTGATAGCACATTGCCAACGCTTTTTCAAAGGAACAACTCGAGCGCCACCTTTAAGTTGCAAGAGGAAGCGCGGTACGTTGACAGAAGCTCCGAGTTTCCTTAAAAGATCTAGACCCATGATTGCTTTGTCTCTTATGTCTGCTATTTGGAAGACGTGATTGATCCTAACGTCGCCTATTTCTAACGGTAGCGTAATTTCTCCTCTTACCTTCATGTGGTCTCCTGAAGCTGTCTGCAGTCCCGAGTATCGAGAACGCTCAACAACCCCATCGTTTCCAGCAAGTAAATCAGAACGAAGGATTGAAATTGTCGCCCCAGTGTCCACAAGGAGACAAATTTTCCTCTTTTTTAGCATAGCTTCAACAAAAAGTGCCCCTCTCCCCCCTCGTGTTGTCTTAACGTAAGCATAGGGGCTTGAACCGTCATGAGCCAGGGTATACCCCTTAACCTGGGCTCTACTTAGTTTTCCGGCTCCACATTCCTCACCCCCGCCGTTTTATTTTGTTGACGGTTGAGGGCACTTGTCCCGGAAATGCCCATCAGCACCACATTTCCAACAGACATCAGTTCTTGGGCCAGTTCCTGATGAGAGAGACTGGCCCTCAATTAACTGTGCTCTTGTAAGTGCTTCTTGAATTGTCGCAGGGGCAGTTCCTACTACGAACTTACTCACACTTCTGTCTTGCAGCGCCCGAAGGAAGGCTTGCAGTGCAAGTGGGCTCCGATACTTGTCAGGACAATCTGGCATTGATTGTATGACAAGACGTTCAATGTCTATGGCCAAATCAACGAGAGGTTCCCCAGGCCGTTGCCGGCGCATTTCTAGTTCACGTTGCCCCCTGAGCGCCAAGTGTGACTGTCCAAACCGCTGCCCAAGCGCAGAAGACAAACTAGCGTAGTCCACTCTTTTCTCTACTGGCAGCATATTCATAACGCTCATAGCTGCTTTTAGAAGAGACGGAACAGTGTATTTCACAAGTTCGAACTTCACATAACAACAATATTTTCCGATCCCCACAACATAACAACAACTCCTAATCATGTGGTAGCAGTGGGGTTACTCCCACAATATATATTCATTCATTTCTGAGAGAAATATGCATTTAACACAAGGCAATTCAATTCTCAAATTCATGAAAAGCTACCAGGAATGTTGAATTTCAGCATGGACCAAATGCAGTGAAAGGTTTTACTGTAACCATGTCACGAGATGTGGCAGTCTGGCAAGTCTGAAGATTATTATGTACTATACATCAGCACCATGTTGTCACATTCCGTGTTTCATTGATCAGTGAAATTGTGCCCGTGTGTCTCAGTGGACTCTTGTGGAGTTACTTAGGAGGACAAAGTGGTGGTTGTCATTCAGTGATGCTAGTATGCTGTAGGATGATGGACTCATCCGAGCAACTCTTCATTGAGTCTTTCTATTCGCTTTTAAAAACAACTAGGTACCTGCACGCGTATTCCACTAACGAGATCTTGGTAGGTACTGTGTATCGTGCCTTCAAGTTTTGTTGGATTATGCTGGTTATTGAATCCTCTCATAATTGGTTGTTTCTTTTTAGTTGACGTTGGAGTTGGACGAACTGAAAACTGCTCACGCTGAAGAGTTGAAACAACTGAAAGAGACCCACGTTCAAGAAATTGCTGCCACCAAAAAGAAACAATGGGTAAGGAATTTTGCTTGGACACCGATGTTATGTGTTTTGCACACCTGAGTTTATTAAAAAATTACATTTGTCTAAATGATTCATGAATCAGTATGCCCGCTGCTTCTTCTGCCGAACCAAAGTTTTATTCCTACGTATAGGGAGGAATTCCTATTCCTCCGTGAAGTCTGTTGAATCCAAGGCGTGTGCAGCCGAATGTAACATTTTTGTACTGGTGACAGAATTGCAGTTTCCTCTTTGTTAGCGTCACATCCCAGGATGATCCTAGGCCTGCTCCACACCCTTCTCCCATTCCTTGTGTTTGGCTGCCGGTGTCCTGCCAGCGTTAACGGCTGGCAGGGGCCACATTCCCTTTGATTTCTTGTGTCCACCTAAGCCACTGGTTACCACTTCCCGGGTTCCTATGCTTCCCTATGGAATAAATTTTCAACACGTTCAGTGCTGGTCACTCGCCTGGCATGTGAAAGAGTAAAGTGAATCTTTCGATTTCCATTCACTTCATGTTGGCTAGAAATGTTTTCTACCCGCCTTCCGCACTCTGTTAGGGTCAGACCACCACCCCAGTGAAGTCGTCGTTGTTTTCATTCATAACTTCACGTCCAAAGAGCGGTTATCTGTGCATGGCACAGCTGCTCATGCTCCTCCATGCTTCTTTTTGAAGATATTTTGGTTTTTAAAAAGCTGCATGTTATTACACAACGGTTTATTATTTACCTGTATAGATGCCCCTTCTGCGTAGATCACTGTTTTCACTGGGTCAATGGAAAGCTCTAAATCGAGTATTGGAGCCAGCCCAGGAAACACGTTTCATAAAAATGCGCAGGATTCAATAATTCAATCATTAATATTAATTGTTGTTATTCATGAAGCATAACGTTTGTTCAAGTTCCGTCTGCCAAAGGGTGTACGGATCGTTGCATTCCTTGAATAGATTGTCTAAATTTACTCCCCCATATCTCAAACATCGACTGGTCACTGCCCTAGTATTACCCCACTTCTTTTATTGTAGTTCATCCTTCTCCTATTCCTTATCTGCAGCTCTATCTAATCGATTGCATGTTGCATACAACGCTTGCATACGTTATGCATTTAACATAAGACCTCGCAGTTCGGTCAGTGGCTACAGCGTGTTATGCCTACCCCTTGCTAAGTATTACATCTGTAGACAATTAAAATCTGTATTCTTAATTGCAAAGGGGCTACTGCCTCCCTATCTGCACGATTTGGTCACCCCAGCCTCATCTTTGCGATCGAACGCCCTACTCGTAATGCGTCACTCAAGCAGAACCCTCTCTAAATCTTTTCTCATCACTGGGGCAAGATTCTGGAATTCTCTTCCGTTGACCGTCCGGGCGTTGCCTTCCTTGGGTCGCTTCATGGAGGCCTGCATCAAGCATTTACACGATGACAACTAGGTTATTTTTGATTATTTCATGCACCCCCCCCCCCCCCAACATATATGCAAATGTTTTCATTTCTTTACTTTTTTTTATGCCATTATACTACTGAATAAATATATCCTGTTGTTCATGTGTGCATTTATAGATTCTGTTTGTCTGAAGCACAATAAAGGTTTATTATTATATTATTATTATTAGTTCCAAAAGTACCTATCAACAAAATCCAAAAGATCCATCATTTTTCATATGAAGTAATATGGCGGAACAGCCAACTCCACGTTTTTTTGGAGCGATCGAAATGAGGCCCGACCTTTTGATGTGAAGGTTCGGCGGTGGCCGAAATGAGCCCCGACTGTTTATTTTGAAAGCTCCGTCAATATGATCGAATAGGTCAATGAGATAGCGTTTGATGGTCGAAGAGGTAGATAGGCTAAGTACAGAGGTCAGTGAGAGCATTTCAGTTGCAGTTTGCTGAGGTCCTCAGTTTCAGTTTCATTTTCCTCGTTGGAGCACATGATTAGTCAACGCGGAAAACCTTTGATTATTAAAGATGGCTTTACATCTTGGTTCGCGAAAAAATTGAGCAGTGGCGTTGAGTGTTGGCGGTGTACCGCTAATTCCTGTAGAGTGGCAATGTCAATTTTAAACGGGGTTCGCCTTCAGGTAAATTTGGATCATTGTAACCACAAGGGAAGACCCCAGATGTATCAGCTCGAAAGCATGTTAGCAACAGTTTGAAACGAAAAGTGGAAGAGTCCATTCACGAACATATGCGAAAACTTATTCGTAAAGAAGTGAAGGATTTGATTGATAGTCTGACTTCGTACGACTATGACCGAATTTGTAAGAATTTATATTGTGAAAGAATGAAAATACTACCTATTATGACGGTGGGCAGTCCTAATTCTGCACAAAAATGGTAAGGAAAATGTTAGTGCCCGGGGCTCATTTCGGTCTGTCCTCTCCGATCAATTTTTTCAGATCGGGGCTCATTTCGGTCCCTTACTCCTAATCCATTTTTCAGATCGGGGCTCATTTCGGCCGCCTGCTGGGCACAGTTCGTCCGACTATAACATTTTTGGGGCTCATTTCGGTTACAGCCTCTATTTCCACTAAAACCATGTGTATTTTTCGTGTATAAGTGGAAATAGACGACCTTTCAATAACTCCGCTTTTTTTCTTTTTCTTTTCTTAATTTTTGGCATGTGGTTGCCATCAAGAGATATAAAAGAGCCTAAATAGGCAAATCCATCTACTGGTTGCGTACAATAGGACGCCACCTCAAAGTAAGAAATCACAGTATATATACAGAATCAAATTTCACATCAATCTTTTTGTTGCAGTGTTACAACTGTGAACTCGAGGCCATTTACCACTGCTGCTGGAACACAGCGTACTGCTCCACCGAGTGCCAGCAGCTCCACTGGCAGCGGGAGCACAAAAGAGTCTGCCGAAGGAAGCGCTGACCCCCAGCCAACCCCCTCCTATCAACTTCTTAACCTCTCCGCCTCTGATGCATATGCCCACACCTTTCCCCTACTTATTATAGTCCACCTATAGTAAGACACACCCCATTTTGTCGTTGTAAACGGCAAAGTTTCTCATTTGAAGCACCCAACAATTATTTGGGTGCTTGAAGATTGTGTATACTTAGTTCTTAAACATGAACTAATAGCGTTGCACATCACCATATCGGTGTATGACAGCTAAGCTATTTCAACCTTGGTCTTATATTGTTGGCGTAGTTCAGTTCGTTTTTTCTCCAGTATACTTCGTTTTATATGGGAGTATTTTTATTGCTCATCATTCTACCACAACCCGAACACCTTCCTACAATCTTATTGACTCTTACTTGGTTTTTCATAAGTCCCATTTGGTCCGTAGCTTACTCGATGTTGGATTACATTAATTTTCAGCCTGGTCGTTTATTCAGGGGATCAAACATTACTCTATTAAAAGTAATTGCTACAAATGTTTCAACATCCAACAATTCACTTATCCTATAGAATACCTTTGCAATTTACTTCAAAATCCCAGAAAAATGTAATAAATATTTAACATCAGCAGTTCCGAAAATGTTTTGCCAAAGGGGTTGGACTAACTCAATGAAGAAAATGTTTTGCCAAAGAGATTGGTCTAATCCAATAAAGATCCCCCCCTTTTTTTTCTTCCATTCATGTCATAACGATTTGCCTATTCGAAATTCTCTGTTCAAGAAATTCTGTTGTTCAAGAAAATGTTTTGCCAAATGGATTGGACTAATTCAGTATAGATCCCCGTGAGATTTTACTTTTTTTCCCCCCATGTCATCACGATTTGCCTATTTGAAATTCTCTGTCTTCAGATTTAGTTTTTGATCTCACTCATGTCAGTAGAGTTCATGCGGCCCATTCGATTCTGAATACGAGTTACTGCAAGCGCCTAGAGCGAGCACGCAGTGGATGCTAACCCTAGTGAAATACAAATAGAAATCCGCTACCCAACAAGATCCACCTAGCACAATGCGTCCAAACGTTTCGTTCACGAGTGGTCTCTCAGTGACCCTGAATCGAGTTCCCGAAGCAGTCAATCATTTCTTCTCGGGGTTCCTATCCACTGTGTCACGAATCACCACTCTGAAGTTTGCATTACAATCTTACATAAATTTCAGTTACACAGTCAGAAAATACCGCGCACTACCCCCCCCCCCCCCCAATCTCCTTAAAACGTACATATAACGAACCTGTGTTCATCATTGAGTTCGAATTTTGGCCACCTATTTGTAAAAACGAAGAAACCCGTCATTTTTTCCACAAAGCATCTATCAGTAGATTATCAAGGCTTTTACCTCTCTTTCTTTCTGTGGACGCAATAATTACACCTGTATATTTTCTATATGTACGCTGTGTACCTTGATTTTTACTTCTTACAGTTTCTTAAAGTACATGATAATATAGTGTGAATTTGTTGTTATTACATTTAATTTATCCTATGTTCTATTCACCGATGCAACCTATGTCTCCAACCTCAATTTATATAATAGATTTTTCTCTTCACATCTTTTTATGTGATTACTTTTCAGATTGTACAAAAATTGACAAGCGCAATTAAAAAAAGCTCTTTTATATTGAATTTAACAAAAGAAAAAGAGCTTTACTGAGAAAATATTCCTGCTGGTTCAACACAAAATCATGGAGTCGGTCCTTTCAATTTTCCTGATATTCAGCGTCGACCCGTTTGTCAGTGTTGTTGGACACTGTTCAGGCAGCTTGTTGTACCTTCAATCTATTGTGATTGTGAGGTTAGACGAAGCTATACAAAATAGACTTGGTATGAGACAATGTCTTCGGTGCCACTTCAGTGGGGTGAAGCAGCCCGCTGAATTAAGCCTGCCTGATTTTATTAAAATAAATGTACATACGTCTTATGAGATTTTTTTCACTGCAAAAACCTATTTTTAATGTAAAAATTACTTACGTAGTATTGATTTTCTTGTAAGAATTTGATTGTAATATGTGCTGGGTGCAAACATGCCGTATTTTAAATCCCACTCGACACTTCAATTCAGGGACAATAAATCTGCTTCATCCGACACTAGAGCCATGTAGGCCAACGAGTGTACTTGCTATATTTTGTCGGTTTTCCACAGTGAGTGATAGAAATTGACATTCTACCACTTACCAAACTGAGGCATGTACCTCATAAATGTATTAGTGAGAGATACCTACTTTTATCTATAAAGTATGTAAACCATACCAGTTACTTTGCGTGGTTTTGAAGTTTTTATTTACATTTATGTAGATGTGTATTGTGACGTTTTACCAGGTTATTGTAACAACCAATTCTTCGACGTTGATATGTTTCATCCCTCACCTAGGATCAATCCAGTCCTCATTTTAATGAATTTTCTAAGAGTCAAAAACTAATGGGGAACGTGTATGTATACTTGGAAATGTTGACATATGATTGTACTATTGAAAATCACACTAGCTACTGGAAGATTTCTGCACGAAATTCTGTAGAGAAATCTCACGAGTATAAAGTTCCAGCTATAATGAGCAATTTTTGTGGGTTACAAATTATCATTTTTTGGCCAAATTCTGTTCAGTTACGAAAATTAACACTTATTGATCACATAATGAGGTGAGGTAATGAGTGAGGTGGGGTTTTTATCGGAGAGTCTAGGCAGAAAACGAGAGTGAAATTTGAATTTCTGAGCTCCCGCTAGAAATTATGTGTGAGGTAAATTGCCGAGTAGTTCAACTCAAATCCTGCTTAGAGTGGTAGTGCATCACTTCCAGCGACGTACAGAACCGCAACGGATGGATGGAGCCGCAAATTTGTAAATAAATTTCGAAAAAGTCCTAAAAATCAAACCAGGGGAAAGGTGACTAGAAGTTTGCCATTTCTAATGTTCAGTTGTTGGCAGCATTGAGAACCTTTCCCTCCGAGGCTTCCTTGGGCCAGCACCCAGTCAGATGTCAATAGACCTGATTCGTAATTTTTTGCCGCATCTTACTTTTCGTCGCCCTCATTTAATAATGTTTATTTTTGAAAACGGACTTCAGCCTACCATTTTTCCAAGAGTTCTCAATATTTTCTATGAAAAAAAGTTTGACAAAAATTACCCATTTGTCGGTGTAACGTAATCTCATCCGTAGGAGAAGCCATAACTGAGTCCATCACTAGTTCTAAACTGAATCGCATGGATACTCTGGTTTAATGTCCATGGACTTTTAAGCAGGGTTCACGTGTAATAGGGACTGTGTAAAAAGCACCCTGGTTGGCTGTTGGTAAAGAGGGAAGTATCTTTACACAGATTGGGTTTTGACATGGATTGTACTGTGGATATCCTTCCACAGTTACGCAAGTCCGCATCTGCGCAGTGGGCCATTGCACAGCCTCTGTAACCTTCCAGCATGTTTTCTCATCTGCCTTTCGTTCTTTAGCCCTCCGCATTACGCATTTCCACTCCTCCCATGTGAACGGGACCCTCCGGAATGGCTGACTCTGCACCCCCTTCCATCATTTTACACAGTCCGCATAACGCGTTTCCGTGAACCCCGTTTAACATCAGCAGGATCTTGAAATTGTTCCATAATGTACAGGTTACTTTTGTCTGTAATAGTACACGTTCCCCATTGCATAGACCCAAGCCATTGATCAAAAATGCGTATCAATTCGTGCGCCGTCTCTGAAAAGCTTTTTTCCTTTTGCCCCTGTCCATGTCAAGAGTTTGACTGTGTTTTAGAGACATTATTACTCCTCCAATTTCCTATTGTTTTTGAATGAATTCAAAAGCATGAGCATTGTTCACAGCAACACAAAAACCAATCCTGTAGGTATCGTAAGTTTTTTGGTTTCTCCGGTCTTTGTTTTCAATTTAACTAACAGTCAATATCAATGCATGAAAGATCCAGTTGTTGGTTTGTCCATATTTTTACCCACTGGTAGTGATATAGCGTTTCAGTAAAAAATGTGGAAGTCGTAAAATCTGTGTTGATACTTTTATTGATATTACATTTAGTATTACGCTACTGTTCGGAGCAGCACGTACCTACCATGTCGTTCTTGTGGTTATCCGTTTTGTAAATAATAAATTTTAGCGTATTTCCTGTATATACTTCATAGGTATTTTGAATAACTGTGTTTTCTAATTTATACTTTTAAAGAAAATAAATACATTTTTAAACCAATCCTTGCAGTACAAATAGATCACTTGTTGGTTTTATAAAAGTGTAAGACGATGTTCATTTCCTATTAATTGGAATGAAATGTTTGTATTGAATGTACAAGAAAGTGTCGTATGTTTTATGTCGTGCAATTTATTCATATTTTTAATGTTGTTCTTGAAATAGAAGGCCTTTTTTGTGCGGTTCTGAGGGTATTTGATACTGGGTGGAAGCACACGAAAAGTATTTATTTTCAACCTCCGCATTTTATGACGAGCTATGAATATTATTATGTAGATACATTATGCAGTAAACGTATTGTGTGTTTACTGAGTGTTGTCTCTCTTTTCCCCATTGAATTTCTATACAGGTTGGTTTCCACAGCAGCCGGATTCATAATTAATGCTTTGTAACATTTGACTGTGCACAGCACGTTGAAATGATGAATATTGGAAGAGATCAGATTTAACTGCGTGGGATTTCGGTGTGATCTCAAAACTGTATGGAGGTGGAAGCAGCGTCTTTGAGATCGGGGTTCTGGATCAACTAGTTTTTCTTTCTGCTAGGAGTGCAGTGTTTATAGTTTCCAAGCGGTTTGATCCCTGTTATATATCATTCAAGATTTTATAACAGAAAAATTTCGTCATGCAGCATGGCTATAAGAGGGAATTGTCAAAGAACTATTCGTGCTATTGTGTAAAAAGGTGATACAGCAAGAAACCATACCACTTTTCTTAAAATTATATAGTTTTCGTTTAATATTTTCAATAATGAACCTTTTGAATCGACCATGGGGGAAAAAATCCCCCCCCCCCCCCCCCCCAATTTCATGATTCAAGGGACGTAGAATACGAATATCGAATAAAAATGTTTCCGTCCGTTCGCGGCTTTTTCCTTAGTTCCCATGAACCAAAATTCAAGAAATTTCGTATATGGGTCCCGTTTGGGCTCTAGTTGGCCCTTGAAGCTCGGCGTTACTGTCACTCAACTCTAAGGGGCAGTTGCTGAGCTGGGGGTTTGAAAATCTCTATAAAATATATTTATAGAGTTGTTATCGTGAAGCAAGTAGTTTTATGCATGATTATACATACCTAGCCCCTCTTATCAAAATGCGAGTTTCAAGTCGACTGTTTAGCAAAACAGGGGTTTAGCGAATTTTCGAAGGGCTATTGCGCTGGTTGGTATTTCGACTTGCTAGGTGCCACTCGCTTTCCCGGTGCTTTTGGGTAGAAAGAATTTATAGTAGTTACAGTCACTTCTCGTGTTAAATTTGAAATATCAAAACATCAATTTACTAAAATTATGTACGGCAGTCATTGGAAAAAGCGATGAATTAAATCATCCCGTGTTGTATATTCTTCTCGGAAAACATATTCGTCCCACTTGTGGTCAGTGACATCGTTTTCATTTTGAGTATAATAATCGGAGTCCTCCCATTCCTCTCTATCTGTTGATCAGCAGTTTCTTGGTGGAGGGTTCCTTCGCCAAAAAACCTTAGCGCTACCAAATCCTTGTTCCCCACAGGTATGGTATGAGGGGCTCGAGTCTGGCATATCCATCAACTCTGCCACCATTTCTATAAAATCACTAACGCTTTCTTTTGTGAGTCTGTATCTGTCTTTGAACTCTACGTCCCAGATCATCAAATGGATTGATTGGATTCCCTCTTACCTGGGCCTCCGAATGTCATCTGGTATGTAGTCTAGGTAGACCATTAAAGTTAAAACAAACAATAAAAAACACAAACGACCAAACACGAACGCAAACCTCAAAGAAACCCTCTCGACACAGCACATAAACTGTGGGATCAAAGAGATAATTCTGCAGAAGGGAGGGATTAAAAATCAGGGCTAAAGTGAGCCCAGGACCAACATTTAATTCTGGACTAAGTACTATTGGGAGCTCAGCAAGGCACCAGAATTAAAAATTAGTCATGGTTTATGTCGAACTCAGCAAGTCATTTCACGAAGTCCGGGTTTAAAATTAGTCGAGGTCTTGAAATTGACCCTGGATGTAGGCATAGTCCAGGACCAAAATATAATCTGAGTCTCAGTAACGTATTTTTTTTATAAACCCGGACTATCACCATTTAGTCCAGGACAGCCCTAACCTCGAGCCCTCGCCCCTAAGGGGCGGTTGCTGAGACTCCGCCCGGGTTTATCAGAAAAATACGTTGCCGAGACTCAGATTATATTTGGTCCTGGACTATGCCTACATCCAGGGTCAATTTCTAGACCTCGACTAATTTTAAACCCGGACTTCGTGAAATGACTTGCTGAGTTCGAATTCGACATAAACCATGACTAATTTTTAATTCTGATGCCTTGCTGAGCTCCCAATAGTACTTAGTCCAGAATTAGATGTTGGTCCTGGGCTCACTTTAGCCCTGATTTTTAATCCCTCCCTTCTGCAGAATTATCTCTTTGATCCCACAGTTTATGTGCTGTGTCGAGAGGGTTTCTTTGAGGTTTGCGTTCGTGTTTGGTAGTTTGTGTTTTTTATTGTTTGTTTTAACTTTAATGGTCTACCTAGACTACATACCAGATGACATTCAGAGGCCCAGGTATGATAGGGAATCCAGTCAATCCATTTGTTGATATCTCGGACGTAGAGTTCAAAGACAGATACAGACTCTCAAAAGAAAGTGTTAAGAGATTTTGTAGAAATGGTGGCAGAGTTGATGGATAGATGCCAGAATCTCGAGCCCCTCATACCATACCTGTGTGGAACAAGGATTTGGCAGCGGTAAGGTTTTTTGCCGAAGGAACCCTCCACCAAGAAACTGGTGATCAACAGATGAAGAGGAATGGGAGGACTCCGATTATTATACTCAAAATGAAGAGGATGTCACTGACCACAAGTGGGACGAATATGTTTTCCGAGAAGAATATACAACACAGGATGATTTAATTCATCGCTTTTTCCAATGACTGCCGTACATAATTTTAGTAAATTAATGTTTTGATATTTCAAATTTAACACGAGAAGTGACTGTAACTACTATAAATTCTTTCTACCCAAAAGCACCGGGAACGCGAGTGGCACCTAGCAAGTCGAAATACCAACCAGCGCAATAGCCCTTCAAAAATTCGCTAAACCCCTGTTTTGCTAAATAGTCGACTTGAAACTCGCATTTTGATAAGAGGGGCTAGGTATGTATAATCATGCATAAAACTACTTTCTTCACGATAACAACTCTATAAATATATTTTAAAACATTATTTATCATTAAAACATTATAGAATGTTGCAAAAGCTCTAGAAATATGAGTAGGTACAGTCAGTTGAAACCTTTAGGAATTACAATGTAGTGTAAGGAACACAACAGACGGACGAAAGGAAACAACTATAACTATAGGTTGGCAACAAACAAACAATGGGCGAAAACACAGGAGTGAGATAACCTGGAAGAAGACTAGAATCAGATGGAAATGATGGTACTACCAACATAATAACAGCAATTCCCGTACGTTTCCCTCCGTTGATCTAGTACTTTCTTTGGGAAATGGTATACATGACGGACTGAAACGCCAAAATTCCCGAGATCGAATCCCTACCAGGACCTACTGTTTTTTCGCTCCACATCAACAATTTCCCTTCAGAACTTCATTTTTTTGTGTTTCTTTTTGCAGTTAGCTACCTACGTTTTGTAATCGACAGAATTATTTTAGCAACATTCAACACGTGATTTAGGTAAGTACCTAGTAACGAGTAGGGGGTTAGGTACTAAGCTAGGGAGGGTCTGTGATCTATATAGAAGGGTCATCTGGACAGAGAGCTGTGATCTGTAACAGAAGGGTGTTTTATACAAAATAATAAACCGTTGTGTAGGGACTTGCAGCGTTTTTTTTCCAAGTTTAGCAATTTTTATCGAATTTTTACTTTTTTTTGAGAAAAATACTTTTATAATCGAAATAATCCCTCTGTCGTTAACCATCATCTCACACGTCAATACATTAATATTGATTTTAGCTCTTAATACCAATTTTTGACCGCAATAAATCGAATTTTACCCCTATTCTGTATGAAAAAACGCTGCAAATCCCTGCACAACGGTTTATTATTTTGTATAGAATACCCTTCTGTTACAGATCACAGCTCTATGTATAGATAACCCGTCTATATAATATAATATGTACTATTCTATGCATATTATGTAGATCGCAGACCCTCCGTAGGTTAGTACCTAACCCCGTACTCGTTACTAGGTACCTACCTAAATCACGAGTTAAATGTTGCTAAAATAATTCTGCCGATGACAAACAGTACCTAACAAAAAGAAACACACATAATGAAGTTCTGAAAAGAAATTGTTGATGGGGAGTGAAAAAAGTTGCAAAAGTACCTACCAACAAACTCCACCCCCTTCTACGTAGATGGTATAATGAACCGTTGTGCAATAATTTACCGTTGAGTAATGATTTACCGTAGTAATAATTTACCCATCAATAATACTTCAACGTTTGTTCAAGTTTCACTACCTACCAACAAACTCCAAAAGAGCCATCATTTTTCAAACGAAAAAATATCACAGAACAACCAACTCGACTTCATACTCCGCCAATATAATCAGGTGATCCCTACCAATGATTGGCCGTATTCACAAATTCCTATTGTGGGCGCGTCTCTGGTTACGAGATTTGGTTTGAATTGTATACAATTTCATTCACACTGGAGTCGAAAATGCCTGTCGGTGCAAACTTCGGGGCCTTACTGTGAACGAACGGCTGGACGTACGATGCTCCGGATGGTCTTAAAAAACTCGCAAGTTCAAGAACTATTTAAAACCGTAAAAATATTTACGTAAAAAAATGGTATAGGCGTTTTGAAAATTTCAACCCCTATTTTGAACCCCTTAGGGATGACTGACAGTAACGTCGAGCTTCGAGGACCAACTAGACGCCGATCGGAACCTATAACCCGAATTTCATCAATTTTTTTTCATGGTAACTAAGAAAAGTGGCCCGTACGGCGTACGGCGTACGGCGTACGGCGTACGGCGGACAGACAGAAATATTTTTATTGCAGTTTTGGATTCTACATACCTTGAAACGTAAACCATCAAATTTTGAGGGGGGGTAAGAATTTTTTTTTTCATGCTCGATTCCAATGGTTCATTATTGAAAATAATAAACCAAAAACAATTGAAATGGCATTTAAATTGTTCGCATATGATTTTATATCACTTGTTCGCGATATTAGCCGTTTTTTGACCTCAAAAACTCGAAACTTTAAAAACTGCTGATCTTTGAACTCATACTTCTTGTGGTGGATGCATAGGTGAGGGGCGAGGTAGGTATGTGTGCCTGTGCCCTGGTTAATACCGGAAGGTATCCACCACTGGAAGTGTCAGGAGGACCTAACACCCCCGGTTAATATCCAGAGGATATCCACCGCTGGTTAATGCCCAAAGGGATCCACCACTGGAGGCGCTAGGAGGAGCTTTGCCCGGTTTGGTTACAGCTTGGAGGCTGCCACCATGCCCGGGATCTTTTAGGATAAGGAGAGCGAGAGGAGGAGCGAGGTTAGAAAATAGTCAGTGACTAGAAGGAAGCGCAGAATGAGTTGGAAGGCGAAGAAGTCGAGTTTTTGTAGTCCTGGGACTATCCTCCCTCAATCCTCCATACTGGTGGGGATCCCCTCCAGGTCTCTGGGGCCTCCTGCTTCTGCCGCTTCATTCCCTGGTTTATTTGTGAGCTCTTAATAATAAGGAGTGATGTTCTGGGAGGATATCACGACACTTCTGTTTGGCAATACGAACATTTTAGCGAAGTATGGAATTTTTATAATGTACCAAAGGGCAGATATCGTCAGGAGTTACACATAAACCTATACATGTAAACACATACATAAACACCGTTTTCGGCACCCTCAAGGAAGTTTTCGACGGTTTTCATCATACCTCAAACTGAAATTGAGCAACAGCTCTGCTTTTATATTTTTTTGTGTCTCTGCTTCCGTAATATACCTATGAGCTTAAACCGGAAATTTTAATGATTCATTTTTAAATAAAAGAAAATACATGGGAAACTCCAGTATTCGGCATGATTTTTCTGTTTCTCGGCACCTCTAAGGTGTTCTGGACAATATATGTCCAGTTTTTGGCACCCCATGAGCAGAATATAGCTGCTTTTAGTGACGTATGGTATTCTCTCTGTCGAACTGGTTCATTTTATTTTTGGCGTGGAAAGCCAGTCTATACCTCCTTTAATGTTTGAGGACTTGAAAGGTTAATAGCATCTTGAGGAGGGGAGTCTGTTTTGTTGCCTTTATGGTCGCATAGTTGTTCCTCTGATCCATAATCTCCATTCACAAGCATGAGAGCGTCGAGTGCAGCATTGATCAGTTGGGAGACCGATGGTACGGATGCTCTGAACTTTCAAAATTCATTGAGACTTTTATTCAAACAGTAATGTTTTTCTCCGTAAACGTATGACATTCGGTTAATAGAGAGTTTTCGCAAAGGTTTGGCTACTAGCCCGTGGACGGGCTAAGGCCTATGCACATTTGGGTGGGAACGACCTAACCTAGCTCGTCAACGCTGGATGCCACCGGTCTACGTAAATGACCTAGCACTAGAGGTATGTTCGGACATGCAGTTCTGAACCAGTTCAGAATCGAACCAGAACCAGTTCAGAATCGAACCAGTTACGAATAGAACTGTAAAGGGAGGGAATGAGAACCATTCAGGACTTTTAGTTCTAACTCTGTCGGTCCGAACGCTTTTCGAACTAGTTCGGAACTCATAACCAAAATATCTAACCTTATCCCTTCTTCTGTGCTATGGCAAACCAAACACTGATATTCATGAAAAACGTAGACAATTTCCTTAACTATGGCCACTACCAGTGCTAAAACCTGAAGTATGTACCTATACTATCAACATCTAAGTTTTAAAAAAATGGTTTTTTAACAACATTTTTGTGGGATTAGTTGCTGGAGCCACCTTGAACCTTATATACCCAGATTTTTGGAAAAATTTGGAATCAAAACGTCATAATTCTCGAAATATTGGTCCATTTTATTGAATATAATAAACCAACATGAATTCTTATTAGGTACCTTAAACAGGTGGGCAAGTTTTGTTTAGTAGATTAAACTGGGGTCTGAATTAACTAGTCTTAGATGCCTACCTAGGTTAGATGCCTACCTGTGCCTAAGTAGGTACTCCATTCAAGGCACAATGAACAACATATATAACTTGTCAAGGCATTTTCCTTGAAATTAACCAGTCTTATTCAACAACACCAGGTACAATCTGAAGAATGTAGTCAAGTGTACTGGGAAACAAAGTACAAGCAAAGTGATCAAACGTTTGCTGTAATTCAAAAACATTGAATGCCAACATCATGAACATACAATCAACAAGTAGGTAGACACCAACAACAGTACGTAGGTATATAAGAATATAAAACAGGAATATATAGGTTTATACGTGAAAAACGAGTTCGTCGTCCGAATCACTAATATCATTTTCCACTTCATTGTCACTAGAACTTGAAGAATACATATTTATTGACCAAGAGATCTTCACTTCAAGTAGCCCTCACGATCCAACTGAATGGCAGTTTAACATACAAACTTCAATTTCTAAACAATAGCAATAACCATAGAATACGTACACTTCGTAATGTATAACAACATGATCAATAAAACAAAATGATAGCTGACGCCACAGGTAGAGTATAATAAGTTTATAATAAGGTTACATATGAGTGAAAACGTCTACTGCGCATTTCTCGAACTACAAGTTCTGAAGAAAATCCCGAACCTCTTGAACTAGTTCTGAATGGTTACGAAATACTACGTCCAAACATCGAACTTATTTTATTTATTTGTTTATTAATTCTGAGTACAAGTAAGGACGTAGTCCTTATAAATATGTACATAATATAAATCACAATTGTACAGGACTAGGCTGTTTAATTATTAAATGGAAGGAAATTGAAAGAAAGGAGGGTAGAGAAAGGAGAGAAAGAAGAAGAAAGCATGAATTAGAAGTTATTTTATTGCAGTTTCATGAATTTCGCAATTCCTGCTCTAAATGCCGCCAAGGTGGACGAAGCCTTTACATCATGAGGCAGTTCAGCCCACAATCTCGCCCCTCTTACTTGAATCGACCCCTCCAAAGTTTTTGTCTTGTGGGGAGGTATTGTTAAGTTGCGTGTTCGGGTCGATCCGCTTGGTTTAAATAGGTCAGACACATATTCAGGTGTACCACCGTGCAGGCTCCTGTATACAAAACACAGGAATCTAGCACGATAATACGTCTGAAGGTCCACTCCTAACAGGCAACCTTGGTGGTCACTCACATGCCCGCGAGGTTTTAGGTTTTTTACATAACGGATGCATGAGTTGGATAGCACCCTCAGACGGTGAGCAGATTCTTTTATCTAGATTTTGAGAAAAAATAGCATCACAGTAGAGAAAGTGGGGCAGTATAAGGCATTTGAAGAGCCTAAGTCGAGTTTCTTCTTATAGTTCGGAATCTTTCAGAACTAGTTCTGATGCTGTCCGAACAGCCAAAAATGGGCGTGGTCAGTTACGAACCGTTCAGAACTGCTTGTCCGAACATACGCTAGGTCGTATGGGCCATTTCCCGTACTAACCTTCCACCAAGGAAACCTCATCGAATGGATTGCCTTCTTCCATGGCATTGGCAATTATTTGTTTGTGTAGGTGTACCTGATAGCGTACGTCTTTTTTCTCGATTTTTGGTTTTTCTGCTGTATAAAAACCCTGCATTTCTATATTTGTTTGAAAACAGTATTAGGAAACATTTCTGTGACCCTTGAAGACAGGAAAATGTCATGGAGAAATAGTATCTGGCTAATTTCTCTATGTCTATGGACAACCTTACTATTAGCCACTAATTCTTGCCAAATAACTTTAGTTAGCCAAACCTGTCTCGTGTCTATGGACAATCCTACATTATTTTCCATTTGAAAATAGTAATAGGAAATGTTTCTGTGATCCTTTAAGACCGGAAAATCTTAATTAATTGTAGGTACCTGGCTAGTCTATGAACAACCATATAATTGTACTAGCGAAGATGAAAACTAAAATCAAGGTTTTTAAACTGAAATCTTCAAGTGATGACAATATCATGAGAACAGTTCAACATTAACGTTAGTGTCACCCATCGAATTAGCTTAGGTCGTTCAACGACCTAAGAGGTTAGCATCCGGTTTTTTCCCCTTAGATCATTAGCTCGGAGGTCCTTGGTCCGTCAACGACCTAGTGGACAAACTTTTGCAAAAACTCTCTAATGGACTAGGACAAAACCATGAACTAAAATTGGTGAGTAGGTATGCACTAGTTTTAGGGCTTACAATAGCAGGTGTGATTCAGTGGTTTTAATTTCGAGATTCAAGCGAACATTCAGAACTCTACTGTGGTGCTGATCATTAATACAAAGGAAGAGTTGTTGCTGTTGAGGGTTGCGGTTGAGAGTTGTTGTTGCTGATGAAACTAGTTGATAAGGTAACTAGGTACTTTGAATAATATCTTCAACAAGGTAGGCACATTTTGAGGGTATAGAACAAACATACGGCGTGTTCAAAATTATTTTATTGGATTAACAAAATTATTTTTCTTGAATGATTACCATAAATATTAAAACGTTATTCGAATGAATAGGCAAATTGAAAATATTGACAGTTGGAAATTGTTACGAGGTTGTGTCCATGGGTGCTGGTGGGGGAGCACTGCCATCAGTAGGGCCACTGGCACCACCCTCTCCTCCAGTTGACGCAGCTGGAAATAGAAAATAATGTCGGTAACAACGGGATTTAATTAGTAGAAAGTGTTGGGAGGAAAAATCTTCGAAAAATTAGGAAATATCTGGGTTGACAGGAGATTACATTAGTTAGTTGAGTAGGCACATTACATCAGGGCATAATAAGTTCAAATACAATTTAATCAAGCAAGCTTCCTCACCATGGAAGACAAACACGGAAAGTTGTATTTCGTAAACGGCATTTTTAAATACACAAATCTCATATCCCGGTCCGAAATTAATAGAGTAAAGGAGAGACAAATATGTCACAAACATGGGGCATTGCCAGCTATGTCTGGTATCTTTTTCATGCTGATATAATGCGATGATGTCCAGATTCCAATTTGCACTGGCCCTTTCAAGAAAACTGATTAAAAAATAAAAAAAAGAATGTTCGTCATTGACCAGTGTAGTGTCATTCCATTATTGACTAAGAGAGGGTTTAGTCACCTGGGGCGGTCCTCTGTTCTTGAAGAACAACGTCGAGGTGGGTTTGCAACTCGTTCTCTGCCAGTTCCCTCAACGGTGTCCCTTTCCCGACGATTGCTACTGCCACATTCTGCAAAATGACGAAGATCGGAGATGACTATTTCAGCAATTTAATCAAGCTGAACTTTCGATCATAAACCGCAGAATAAGATAGAATACTTTAATACCGACTACTTTAATAGTAGTCCTCGAGGAATGGATCCAGGAGGTTACTACAGTGGTTTCAACGTGTGGGGGAGCCCAACACGAGTTGCCATCTTTACATCTATCTACAAAATGTAGTTGTTAGGTCGCTTTGAGGGTATAATTCGGGAAGTTGATGTGAGAAATGGTGCAGTGTTTTGGGAACTCTTGCATACCATTTGGGTCTCAGAGTGAGCCACGGTATGCTACGTCATTTGAAGAAGGAAGATATGGTGGAATCTACTGGGAAGTGGCGTATAGACCAAAATACATAAGGGCATGCCGCATGGTAAGATCTACCAGGAGCCAAGACGCCTGATGTCAAACGCAATTTTGACTACCCGACTGTTGCACTGAACCTCGTGGTGTACGTAATTTTGACTACCCGGCTGTTCCACTGAACCTCGTGATGTACATGTTGAACTATTTAGGAACAAGAACCCGTGGCAGGAGGAACCACGACAAGTGCACACAGGACTAACAGTAACAAATTCGATGGCCCTCAAGAGTCCTACCACCACTGGTTTGTTCAATGAAAACCAGGAAGAGAAGTCTAAACTCAGTGTTCCGGGGAAGTGGGACGAGGGAGAGGCGTCACAAGCAGCTGACGTTGAAATGGCTAGAACGGGATTTGGGAGATGTACATAATGAATTTGTAGAGTGGGGAAAATTGTAGGGAGAAAGAAGATACAGTTGTTACAGTTGGAACAGGGCTACAATGATACCATCGTGGGGCCCTGTCACTGCAGAAGGGAGAAGTTTACCAGAGTTGCAGTGGAAGTTCCGAACAGTCTCAATCCAGAAGGGATGTCCCCCAAGGAAGACCAGGGTGATGAAGTGATGAGGGTTTAGAGACGTTCGAAGAAGACGAATATGCCAAGGGTATGACCGACACTGTGATTGGGTTCTTTGACTAGAAATAGAGATAATTCACGTCTCCGAAGAAGCTGCATCTACAAAATGTTGTTACTAGGCATTTATGAGTGAATAACTCGGGAAGTTGACGTGAAAGAGAACAAACACTTTATTTATAATAAAAATGGCGAGCTGCCCAAAGTCTGGGTTGCCATACGACACAGCATAACCAGTCAAACATAAATACAGCCATTAGTAAAACACGATAAAAACAGGATACCAAGATAAAAAGAGCTATGCTGATTGATAATTAATGATTATGAATAAAGATGAAATTTGTCATTTATAGTTCCTAATATAAGTGTCAGTGCACAATGCGCAGCATGTCTCTCAAGATGGTTCGGCACAAGCCCACCAGATCACCCCTATTCAACCAGAATTTTTTGAAAAAATTGCACAAAGCTGGCCACGGCTGTGCCACGAACGCCGAACCAAAGTCCGAACACTTCCCAGTTGGCGATGCTGTACTTCTCACGGAAGAATGGTATGGTGGGCAGGTAAACTGATCTCTTCTCCCCATTAACGGACGTGTCCTGGTTGGCATCATTGGTTTCCCACCGGAGGGTGGGCTCCAAGATGAGCGCTCGACCCTGGTGACAACCAATGGCCATGATATCGGCCCTCCTGTTCTGACAGCCGCCGCCCCCGGCCGATGCCTGACAATGAACCTCCTCGTGCACCTCCCAACCTTTCCGACAAAACAGATCAGCGACGGCAGAGCGAATTTTACGATGGGCCGAATTTCGAAGGGCTTCCGAACGTGGATAGATACCACGGATGTGAGGGATGGTTTCAATGATATTAATGGGAATAACTAACTCTTGCCTAAATATTAAAAAACGAACGTTAATTGTTAACGAGTTGCTAACCCTCCAAATAATCAATAACCATGGCAAAAATACAAACAAAACATACCTTATTTGTGAGTTCAACGTCATTAGGAACCGAATCTCTGAGGGCACGTAAGGCGTGCTTTATAAGTTCAGTTTCATCAGGACAAACACCTGAAATAATTCATGAATTTAAATAATATCCACAAATCTGACTACTCAAGACATTTGCTTAAACCAAACAATAAATAAATAAATAGATGGGTTGACTGTACAGGTAATTGTGAACAGAAAAAATTGACTTAACAACGTAATTTACCTATATCGTTCAAATTCTTTTCCAAATAAGTACGGGCACTCTGACTCCTGGCTCCGATCGCCATGGCGCGACATTCGTACATGTTAGCGGAAGGACAGATTTGAACTATATGGGGACCATCATGCTGAAATCCATAAATGTCAAAGATATATTTTTTGCTTTACAAGATGTTTCACTACATAACAATCGTGGATGAAAGTCGTACATAGTAAGTAACTACTGGAGTTGAAATCTTAAATAATCTCTCTTACATCATAACCAGCTACAAGGAGTCCCACGCCAAACGGCCGCTTGTCGTAGCGTTGGGTTGCGTGCTGCATCATCAGAGTGATCTTGCTGAGGAGCCTGATCACAGGCATTGGGGCACCATTGGCGTAGGTATATGATAAACATTCGCTTCTCATGTGTCGACTGCAAACACGAAACGTTTAATTTGAAAAAAAATCTCCAACAATGTGGCTCGTAGCATAACATGATTGTACATGGAGGACCATAATGCTCGAACTGCATGGAAAAGTGAATTGGACTGGAGAGAATCGTAACATACGTCACCTACAAGTATTTCATATATTTGGATCCACAGAGACTACTAATAGACCGTTTTTGCAGCAACCTCATGCCAAAACAAAATGGAAAACGACACCGAACGGAAATGGCAGATAGGGCGACCGAAGTCTGATGCTAACCTTTTTTGGTTAAGTTTTCATTACACTTTGGCATCTACCGGCAGGTGAAGCCACGCTAACGTTACGCTAACTTCTCTTTCGCCCATTTTACTCAGTGGTGAATACAAATCTATGTCCACACATGGCGTCAAGTCTGGATAAACACACAAAGACTCGAGGAAGCAGCTGTGAATACGACACTCCACATTTATTTTACAAGGGCAACAGAAGAAGGTAGGTAAGATGGAAGGTTACATTACGTTTCGTCATCTCAACACGACGAAAGTTGATACCGTTAGATCCTGGTATTTTTCGTCGTCACGGTTCGTCTAACTTTTCGGTGGCTTAAGTGCACATGCGCAGCACTGCTTTCCTTTCGTTTGTTTCGGCGTGAGGGTGCTGCAAAACTCTCAATTACCTGGCCTCAATAAAATCCAAATGGGCACTATTCAAGGAACTCTGCATGATCAGGAGAATAGTTTAAGCTAAGCTAGGCTTTAGGCAGCTAAGCGAGGTTTACACGGAGCGGCACCCGGCACTGCAAGAACGCAATTTTCGCCCGTCCTAATAAATAAACTATGAAGATTATGGTTACCCATGATCCCAAGTGAGTTCATGCCCATAAGATGGGCCTGATACGTGTACAAATAAAGCATTAGGTAAGACAACTCCCATGCTCTTATAATTTTCAGTGAGTTCAGATATCCCCATGCCCAATAAGAACCAGATACGTTTACAGACACAGCAGTAGCAAAGTTGAGTTTGTTAACCTGAATGACCAGAGATGCTCATGCCCATAGAAGAGCGTAAAGGGTTTACATATAAAGCAGTAGCTAAAGTTACCAAATGATCCCGCCATCTGCAGTCAGTTCAGAGACGCTCATTTTCATGAGAGGGGCCCGATACAGCAATAGCACAGTTAAGTTTGTTACCCTATGATCCTAGCGTCCGCAGTCAGTCCAGAGATACTCATGCCCATGTGAACATCGACTGGAATGATTTTCTTCTGATAGGCTGAGAGCTCGGAAGCCGCGCGTTTCAATGCCACGAGCACAGCGTGGTTCTCGTTCTTGACTCCGACAGTCACTGCACCCTGTTTGACAGCCTCCATAGCGTACTCGACTTGATGGAGGCGGCCCTGGGGACTCCACACTGTCACATCGCTGTCGTACTGGTTTCGGAACTACAGGAACCAATCACCAATTTTATATACATATCAATATAATTTACGTCCTCTGTTTATGTACATTAGAGTGGTCATAAAAAGTCAACTTTCGAAATTCAATCGTGGCAACCCCCTAAAAGGTGCCATTTGACTAGAAAATGAGATTCCCAAAGTTTTATGTCGATCGGATAACATTAACCCGTGTCGCATCGAGGTTGAAGTTTAGAAAAACTCACTTTTTTTCATAAAAATATTATTTCTTTCCTCATAACATAGTAACCATTTGTCCTAAAGACTTGAAATTGGTCTTATTTTATTTGAAATCTTCTTCAACTTTTACTCCAATATATTTTTTCGCTAGATCCTATAGATTTTATGTTATTCAGCTTTTCCCATCTCAAAACGTGGTCCGTTTCAGCAAATGTGCCTTTTTACGCATACGCGCATACCCCTAAAAACCACACTCCAATCAATGAAATCGACCTCTAGGCAATTTGATACTTCTTTATCACTCTGGTATATTGAAAATTGATACATTTGAATCTAATATATAATATATGGAGGGGGTAGGGGGGAGATGGGTGGGTGGTGGGTGCTATGAAATGCACAAAAAAACAATAAAAATTATGTAAAAAGTGTTTTAATAATACAAATTGAAAGTTTTTTGTATAGAAAATAATAGCCTGGAACTTATTATACAACACAATATATCTATTCCAACACCACTGAATTTAGAACTACATTAATGGCTTAGATAGTGAGGCTTTATCGACGTCAGGGTAAATTTTCCTACATTCTGACACAACTTGTAATAAAAATTGGCGCTGTTCTTCGTCCATTAAAAAAAGTGAAACTTGATTAATGTTACTAATTTTGCATCTAATACTCGTATTATCATCATGTAGACTAGTTTTGTATTTAGTTTGGTCGAACTTAGGCCACCCAACTTGAAATTTTGTGAAAACGCTAGGTTCAGGACCAGTGGTCGAGCCTATCTTGCTATCAAACACGGCTTTCAAAATAATATCCAAAATATGATGACGGCATGCTAAGTACAAAAGTTCTTTTTGCAATAATTGCTCCAGCAAAACACAAGCCCCCCCTAACCCGACCAGTATTTGCAGCTGTGGTGTCAAAGCACATTGCTTGAATTTTGTCTGCTGCACCCCACTCTTGAATGGCTTCAAATACCGCCTGGGCTTGCAAGAGTCCAGTACTATTTTCGAGTTGAGGAACTCCGATCAACTGTTCCTCATCTCCACAACTAATCAAGATCGCTACTCTTTCTACGTTTTCATTTTTCAAGATATCTGGTAGCTGGTAGTTACCTAGATCCCCCCCCCCCCCCTTATTACAGCCTCAACCTTTACATTTATACCTGAAACATACTCATTTTCAATATACCAGAGTGATAAAGAAGTGTCAAATCGCCTGGAGGTCGATTTCATTGACTGGAGTGTGGTTTTTAGGGGTATGCGTAAAAAGGCACATTTTTTTGCTGAAACGGACCACGTTTTGAGATGGGAAAAGCTGAATAACATAAAATCTACAGGATGTAGCGAAAAAATTATGGAAGTAAAAGTTGAAGAAGATAACATTTTAAATAAAATGAGACCAATTTCAAGTCTCTAGGACAAATGGTTACTATGTTATGAGGAAAAAGAGAGTATTTTTATGAAACAAAGTGAGTTTTTGTGATCTTCAACCTCGATGCGACACGGGTTAACGTTATCCGATCGACCTAAAACTTTGCGAATCTCATTTTCTGGTCAAATGGCACCTTTTAGGGGGTTGCCAGAAGTGATTTTCTCAAAAAAAAATTTGCCTATTGCCTTGTGACCACCCTAACCCATTATGTCCCAGAACTATTTTTTTTCGAATTTTCACGTGAAACCTCGTAAATCTTGTCTACATACTCTCTATATTTAGGGAAAAATAGTGAAAATAATCTAGGCTTTCTACATGTTTCGATACCTGCAGTTTTGTTGGTGTGCCATATGGCATCACCGGGACTCATACGGTACGGGGTTTTGGGGAAGTCTGAAAGGCAGTTACACTCTTCGTAAACGCAAATAAACTTTATTATATATCAAAAGGGAACATTGTATAAGTAATCACAAACGACTCATTTAGTAATTCAGACGTGTTACTCAGTATGGTAAATCACAAAACAATCCAAACATAATCCCACGTTGCATTTTTGGCACATCATGCGCGTCTGAGAGACGCACATCTCCAATGCACACCTCATCCTCTTGTTTTTCGGAGTCCTGGAGGCATAATGGTCAATTCTGTCATAACGCACACCCAAGTTGACCCGGGAGGCGAGAGAGGCAGTTGGCCCAGGGCGACTTTTGGGGGTGGCATACGTCGTAAGATACTGAGTGGCGATGTGACGGCGGAAATTCAATTGGCTGATGGGATTGGTTTTACGGTAAGCAAGCCATGCGTTCTGCACTGCTGCATCCACGAGCCACGTAAAAATAGGCCAGTAAATTTTTTTGATCTCATGGCAATCCTGTATGCTCCAATATTCGCATCCATTTGATCTGTTCCCCCCATTCCCTTGTTGTAAACAGCTATTGCAGACGGGCGGGGGCATTTTATATTTCTCTTCCTTTATCTTGAATATCTTGAAATATGAGTTATTGGTTGCACTCCAAAATCTGTTGACGCAATCGTCACAACCCCATTGTCCCACCAACGAATAAAAATGAGTCCATCTCTTTTTTCCAAAACGGACACATATATGTGCCTCTCGGCTCCTTGCCAAAAGGTTTCTTTTCAGGTAGGGATCTAGAATTTTGCTTAGCTCCTTGATTTCCTCGTCTCTTTTTGCTAGTCTTACGACTCTTCGGAATGCGATTTTCGCGAATTGTGCCAGTAGCGGAATAACCCCGTTCTTTCAAATACCTGAACAGGTTTGGCCCACTGAAGAGATTGTCAAAAAAGAAATCAATCGGCAGTTTCTGAACTCTGGGAGGGAGCTGATTTAGCATAAAGACAAATGGAGCTGAGCACTTTCCAAAAAGTTGGTTGTATTGATCAGGAATTTTCGGATCAAGACCTTGGTACAGATCAAAGTTGACCAAATATCCATCGCTACAATTGAGGCACCACATCTTGTAACCGAAACGGATAGGTTTTCCAGGCAAAAACTGTTTCATGTGGTGCCTCCCAAAAAACTTGACCATGCTCTCATCATAGTTCATATACTCAGTGGGTACCAGGTTTTCAATGCACTTATCTCTTATTTTGTTCATCAAAGGGCGCAGTTTCCAAATTTTGTCATGAGGATCAACTTTCCCATTATCAGCAAAATGAATAAACTTTTTAATTGTATACATTCTGTTTCGCCTCATTGCATTAGACACCAGGTCACTTTTTAAATCATCTAGGGAATCCCAATATAGACGCATTGAGGGAACAGGTGCGTACCCACTGAAAATCATCAAACCAAAAAAACATTTGATTTCTTCCTTTGTGATATGTGGTGAATCGAAGTTACGAAAAATGGCATATTCATTTGTTTGTGCAGTAATATATTCGAAAATTTCGTCGGCGAAAAACCTTTCGAACATCTCTGTAGGAGAATCAGGTGGGCATGATGGTTCGGAGGGAGGGAAAATACGATTTTTTTTCGCTTCGAAATCGCCTTCAATGAAAACAGGATTCGGCTTCCCTTTTGCGAGCCTCTTGCGTATCCATTCATTGCAAACTGCATCACACGAGTTGAATGTGATAGGAGTATTATTACCTGGACAAGAAGATCCGGCACTATTGAATGGTCCCGAAAGAACCTCGGGAACTTCCTCCTCCAAGTCCACATGCGTCCGGAGTTCACTGTTGAAAACTACTTCTGCTGGTGCAAGAAGTTGTCTCCCTGGGAGATGACTGATGTCACCATCTTCTTCTTCGTCTCCTGATTCCTCATCAGTCATCACAGTAGGTGAAGGAGGCACCATATACACCATCTCAGGCCGTTGGTCACCGATATCATCTTCCCTGAGTAGTTCTAGAGCATCCTGGACGGAGAGACCGGGCCTGAAAAAACCCGTGCCCTGTGAGTCCCGGTGATGCCATATGGCACAAATTTACGAAGTTATCATTTACGCACACCAGAAATGAATGAAATATTGACAAAATGATATATATCAATGCCCACAAATGCCAGTTGTTCGATGAAACAGGAATAATTAAATAAGTGAAGGGAGTAAGGTACTTACGCCAATAAAGCTTGGAGTTGGTCGACATCAAAATACTGGTCCATGATTGATGGCTCATCTGAATGCTGGAATTACACTGAGAGAAGGGTCCCCTTTTCTCAAGCAATGATAAACATCCCAGGAACACGATAAAACATGAATCAGCTCGATTAGTTGCGAGAACAATGAGCTGCCAATGCATGAACGAACCTGAATTTTCTGTGCCGTACGGCATCACCGGGACACAATGGGCTAATGTACAATACTAAAAAAAAGTTTATGTACTAAAAAGAGTACAGTTTATGCTAGATGATAAAATGGAAAACAATGTGCCTCGGAGGTGTTAATTCAGTTCCACCCATCATCCAAGGTCCTCAGGTCAGTGGCTGACAAGGAGCGTGATTTGTTCTGCATTTTTCAGATTCATAAATTCTACATAAGCCTGATCCAAACGGAAAATATGGATGCAATTAGGTAATGTCAGTATCATACATGCGACAGGTAAGTGGAAATGTACAAGTAGGGCTGGGTACCTAGCTACTGCTTCTAGACGTATCTACTACAGAAAAAAAAAGAAATCATCAGTAGGTAAGCCCTCCAATTTCGAATCAGCGCCCTCTAACACCCCCAACAGCGGAAATTGTAATTGCGGACTGGCATTAGGTCCATCTCTTTTACCTAGCACTTGCTGTGGTTCATTCTCGCTGGGTGCTAGCAAAAGACTCCTAAGGAGCAACCAATACCTGCTGTGGTCCATTCTCGCGGGGTACTGGTAGTAGATCCCCTCTTCCCGAAAGACTCCCAAGCAGCAGCTAATACTCGTTGTTCTTGCTCGCGGGGTACTGGCATTAGGTACATCTCTTTTACCTAGCATTCGCTGTGGTTCATTCTTGCGGGTGCTAGCAAAAGACTCCTAAGGAGTAACCAATACTCACTGTGGTTCATTCTCGCTGGGTGCTAGCAAAAGACTCCTAAGGAGCAACCAATACCCGCTGTGGTTCATTCTCGCGGGGTACTGGTAGTAGATCCCCTCTTTCCAAAAGACTCTCAAGGAGCAGCTAATACTCGCTGTGGTTCATGCTTGCGGGGTATACTGGCATTAGGTCCATCTCTTTTACCTAGCATTCGCTGTGGTTCATTCTTGCGGGTGCTAGCAAAAGACTCCTAAGGAGTAACCAATACTCACTGTGGTTCATTCTCGCTGGGTGCTAGCAAAAGACTCCTAAGGAGCAACCAATACCTGCTGTGGTCCATTCTCGCGGGGTACTGGTAGTAGATCCCCTCTTCCCGAAAGACTCCCAAGGAGCAGCTAATACTCGCTGTTCTTGCTCGCGGGGTACTGGCATTAGGTCCATCTCTTTTACCTAGCACTCGCTGTGGTTCATTCTTGCGGGTGCTAGCAAAAGATTCCTAAGGAGCAACCAATACCCGCTGTGGTTCATTCTCGCGGGGTACTGGTAGTAGATCCCCTCTTTCCAAAAGACTCCCAAGGAGCAGCTAATACTCGCTGTGGTTCATTCTCGCGAGGTATTAGCAGCAGGTTCCTCCCGACCGTACAGTAGAAACGAATTTAACTAGCACCTCAGATCCAAAATCACCACAGTAGGACAGGTGGAAGGATATGTATGAATTCAGGTGATTTGTGAGTCTCTGGAGGAAGTTCACAAATACCTGAAGTAGGGCCGGAGAAGTTTAAATCAATTTTTATTTTTTACTAGCTGTGTACCCGCGCTTCGCAACGGTAGAACAGACACCCCCTTTAGGACAGGCCCCACTCATAACAGATACCACCTCCTCAACTGATCAGAAACCTTCCCCAATGCCAACCCTAACTGCCTTTAAACCCCCCCCCCCCCCCCGCGTATCCTATGAACCCTCCCTACCTGGTTAGAAACATTCCTCAATGTTCACACAACAAATTCCCAAAGTTGCACTCCAATTGGTCAAGTAGTTTTGAAATTTCTGTAGACCCCCCCCCCCCTCTCATAACCTGTACCCCCCTCCCACTAACATCCTGATTGAAGTACCACTTGAATGTACTCGTCGAGCTGAATCCAGAATCTAATTACAATCGGATTTACGTCCAACCGTTCAAAGTTATTATAAGCATAAACGTCCTCATAGAAGTGATTATAACACGTTTTTTAGTAGTATTTCATTCATAGCGTTTCAACGGATGGACAGATTCAAATGCGGATTTTTCATAAACCTTCCCAGATAAATTCTGCGTCAAATGGTACCAGCCGCAACTTTCTACGTTCAGCCGTTCTCAATTGATGCCGAGACAAACAAACAGACAAACAGACACTGTTTTATTATATGTATAGATTTTTAAATGACAGAACCCACGTACGCTATGAGCTTTCTACGCTGTAGGTACTCAGTGCTAAGATGATATTACTCGGAGTACCTGTAACTCCTGCACATAACAACGTTTGGTGTGTAGTTCCGTTTCTGCGTCCACGCTGTTGGTGTACTGAGTAGGTACGTGTGTGTGGATGAGTCACTATGGCTGGCTGAACGTTAACGTAGGTCGTGTTCAATCAAGCTGAACAATGAGAAACATCTGACTATATATGACATAGTCAGTTCCTCAATGTTCTTAGATCTGTTCCCACCCGCTCACAAACTATGTTTAGCCTCACGGATTTATTGGAAGTTGAAAGTGATGAGAGAGTACTAGAATGGTTGAGGGGGAGAGGTTTGATTACGCAGGTGCCATCATGTCCTGTATGCCATAAAATAACGACGATTCGGAAAAAAAACCAGTCATGCAGCATGACTTAATGAGCGAATTTTCAAAGAAATATTCGAATTAATGGCTATGGTTTTGAATAAAGGAAAACTTCGGTCTAAAATTTGGTTTTCTATGTATATTCTCTTCGTATTTATTTTAATTTGTACGTTTTGTCCATCCTGATTCTACCGTTTGTTATGAGTAGATTCCTTGTTCCTTCTGAATGGCCTTTCCTCTTGACTACGATTTCAGGCCTGGTATCTAAAACCAGTTCAAGATTTGCTCTACTAGGTAGGTGGATCCTTCCTTCTTCATTGATATTATTTTTATCATGTTAAGTACCTACCTACCTTTGAATATCAAATATTCGTATGATACTGATAATAAATTGATAAGATACCTACCTAACCTTCTTCCTCCTACTGTTAGTACCTAAATTGAATAATTTGAAATAGATTTTTTCTTTCGTCTTCCTTCTAGTAATACGTGGGCCGGTACTTGTCTATCTATGAAGGTATCATAACAATTATATGTCAAATGGGAAATTCAAGGAGTTGTACTAATCGTTTGCCTCCCCCTTTTGGTTTATTATTTTCAATAATGAACCATTGGAATCGAGCATGAAAAAAAAAATTCTTACCCCCCCTCAAAATTTGATGGTTTACGTTTCAAGGTATGTAGAATCCAAAACTGCAATAAAAATATTTCTGTCTGTCCGCCGTACGCCGTACGCCGTACGGGCCACTTTTCTTAGTTACCATGAAAAAAAATTGATGAAATTCGGGTTATAGGTTCCGTTCGGCGTCTAGTTGGTCCTCGAAGCTCGACGTTACTGTGAGTCATCTCTAAGGGGTTCAAAATAGGGGTTGAAATTTTCAAAACGCCTATACCATTTTTTTACGTAAATATTTTTACGGTTTTAAATAGTTCTTGAACTTGCGAGTTTTTTAAGACCATCCGGAGCATCGTACGTCCAGCCGTTCGTTCACAGTAAGGCCCCGAAGTTTGCACCGACAGGCATTTTCGACTCCAGTGTGAATGAAATTGTATACAATCCAAACCAAATCTCGTAACCAGAGACGCGTCCACAATAGGAATTTGTGAATACGGCCAATCATTGGTAGGGATCACCTGATTATATTGGCGGAGTATGAAGTCGAGTTGGTTGTTCTGTGATATTATTTCATTTGAAAAATGATGGCTCTTTTGGAGTTTGTTGGTAGGTAGTGAAACTTGAACAAACGTTGAAGTATTATTGATGGGTAAATTATTACTACGGTAAATCATTACTCAACGGTAAATTATTACACAACGGTTCATTATTATAATCTACGTAGAAGGGGCTGGAGTTTGTTGGTAAGTACCTACTTTTGCAACTTTTTTCACTCCTCATCAACAATTTCTTTTCAGAACTTCATTATGTGTGTTTCTTTTTGTTAGGTACTGTTTGTCATCGGCAGAATTATTTTAGCAACATTTAACTCGTGATTTAGGTAGGTACCTAGTAACGAGTACGGGGTTAGGTACTAACCTACGGAGGGTCTGCGATCTACATAATATGCATAGAATAGTACATATTATATTATATAGACGGGTTATCTATACATAGAGCTGTGATCTGTAACAGAAGGGTATTCTATACAAAATAATAAACCGTTGTGCAGGGATTTGCAGCGTTTTTGCTTCGAACTCTCGTCTTCAATTAATACTTCTCACATTTTTCAATCTGACCACTCTAAGGGGGTGGGGGGGGGGGAAGAGTTTAAAGATTATCCTAGTTTTGGGTAATTTTTGCGCACTTTAAATGCTCTAATTTAAGAACGGATTTAGATATCTAAAATCCGATTTCACCATCGTGTTCAGCGTGCAAAAACCTTTAAAATGAGGGGTCACTTGTTAGAAAATAACATTTTGGGGATTTTTGGGTAATTTTTGCGCACTTTAAATGCTCTAATTTGAGAACGGATCAAGATATCTAAAATCCGATTCCACCATCGTGTTCAGCGTGCAAAAACCTTTAAAATGAGGGGTCACTTGTTGGAAAATAACATTTTGGGGATTTTTGGGTAATTTTTGCGCACTATAAATGCGCCAAAACCCTCCTTAGAGTAGGCCAATTTCGCCCATCTTCGAACTTAGCCTTTCGATTGCCAAGATAGATTTTTTGTGCAAATTTGAGCTGTTTATCTCAATTCTATCGAGAGTTATCGTCTGGAGTGACACATATATAAATATATATATACATATAAAAAAGTGTTAAATTTCAGGAATCGTTTTAGAATGGTCTGAAACGGATTTCTATGAAGAAAATTTCCAAAAATTTATATTATTTAAATTTCGAAGCCATTGCAATAGCTTCATTTTCTTTGAAAATTCGCTAAAATCGAACGCGAACTGTGTTCAATTACCGGTGCCACAAAAGAGCCGCTCAACCTCATGACAGAGCTGTTCAAGCATCTGCCAACTCGTTTTTCGCGCGAACCATCATAGCATAATGATCGTTGCTTATATGTTCGCCCATAACACCAGTGATTCCGGTTTCCTCATTCAAGAAACCTGCACCGCATATAAACGGTTTACTGTTTCCTTTAAACGTAAAACTCGGGTCGTGTTTGTCTGATAGGTAATGTGGGGGCAGATACGGAACTATTACACTATGACAATAGTTCCGTATGTGCCCCAAATTTTTTGGAGCAAATGTTACGTTATTGTACAAACATGTATGGCGCAGTGAATGAAAGAAGACATCTAGAGGTCCCCAAAACGCTATCAATTTTTATTTTTATTCTTTCTGTGTGGAACAACGACTGACTAACGAGTTTGAAAGTGGTCACTATCTATTTCGATAATGTAGATATCGAAAATTCAAAGTGGTCACCCTACTTGTTTCAAGCCCGACGCCACACTAAAGTATGTACCTACTCGAACGAAGGCTAACAGAACAACCTCTTCATCCATCGGACTATTTAAATAGGTATGCTGAAAGGCTTACAATATTCTAAAATAATATTTACGTCATAAGTATAGCAATTCGCATCAAACGTTCAGTAAAATACTGTTCCATACCGCTATTTGGATGCGGCGTTCCTTTGCAGAGGAACGGAACTTAAAATGCAGTAATGGTAACACATTTATAATAATTTAAGCTAAGCAGTCTAATGATCCAATACTAGAAATAATAAAGCGACATACCATGGTGAATAAATACCGAAGTCTTCTAAACTAATACCGAAACAAAACTCTCAGCGTGACTTTACTAAACTCACTGGAAAACAGTCGGTCACAACTCACGAAAGATTAGTGTGGTCTCTCTCTCTTGTTGTCTCTACTTTGCGGAAACCGATGTTTGGGAAGATCATGGTTGGTCCTCCTCAGCGATTTTAGTGGGGAATAAGAGAACTGTTTATAAGTAGACAGTTCCACCATGGGGACAGTACCACTGGGAAAGAGAGGCTGAGGATCGCTACTGGTTGACGCCTCTGGCGCCTGATTTTCAAGCAACGCTGAGTAATCTAATAGTAATCTATTATAGTGGTGTTTGATCACACCTATCTGCGTAAATAGAAGTGGAAGTATATACCACCTTCTTGCTTAGGATAAGTGGTCCGGATGCCCTCTTTGCTTGCATCTCCAATACTAAAACATCACCTGGTCAGTCCTATATTAGTAAAATATATTCATAACTTCATTACGTACTTGGAAAAATAAATCAACGCATAATGTGGGAAAAAATATTTTTTTTAAAGAGCAGGTAGAATTCGACATCATAGATCTTTTGTAAGTCTAGCACAGAGGAATACTGGTCAGTACTTAGTTACAAATTTATGAAAATGGGAGCAATAGGTAGGGTACTGAGCTATGGTGGGAGGGGGAAGATAGGGTACATCTGCCTCCAGCCAATGAATAATTGAAATGAGTTATTCAAGGGAAACAAGTATGTACATGTCGGGTACATAGAATTGGAATTTCAGAGTTCAGGGCACAGGTGACCTCATATCCATTTGCACAGGTAGCAACCACTCAGCTGTACAAACTCAAAACATTACACCACCTTCCTACATTATGTTTGTTTCCTTCATTGGGTTTGTTTCCTTCATTAGATTTGTTCCTTCATTAGGTTAGGTGTCAGACAGGCGTTGGGCCATTTCCACTGATTCTCGGACATTGTTCGCTCTGTATAGTACCTATCCATGACCGGCTGTTTGCAGTATTTTCCTGACTGTCTAAAGCTAGTTTAAACAGTATAGGTACAGAAAACAGGGCGGAGGAGAAACTTACCATGCCCCTTCTTGATTCCCAACCATTATCAAAATCCGCCCCTTCTCAAACCCTTAAATCAAGATGGTATTGGATCATGGATGGTTTATTACAGTTTTTAGGCGTGGTTTTTCAAACCTCAGTTAACTTTGACGACCTAAATGAAGTTGAGGCGCCCCCAAAAAGTGGTCAAATGTTTGACAATATTTTGGAAACTTCGAAAATCTGGTAGGGAGTAACGTTAAATATTTGTCTGAACAATTTAAACATAATCGCGGATTTCCCAGTTTAGGCTGTTACCTACCTCTTGCTGACTATGCCGCTAAGATAATGACGTCACGTCGATACCTCCTATACTTCCAGTATGTTAGGCGTCGTATATCATCTGTGATAATGTAGCACTATAAAAAAAAAACCACAGTCATGCAGCATGGCTATAAGAGCGAATTTTCGAAGTTTTCGGCATCTTCCTCCTCCGCCTAAAATTTTCTGAAAATTAATTTTCGGTCAATGTTTTCCCAACTTGATACCATACAAAATTAAAACAGGAGTAGTTTTACGCAAAGTAAAATTTGGGGTGGAAGGAGGGGGAGGGGGAAATCAAAAATGTTTTGAATACCAGAAGAGTAGGTATTGGGTACGTAGGTAACAAATTTTTTGTTCCATTTTTTGCCGAGTAACACCTCGGTTTGTAGATTTTCCAACGCTGAACACGATGGTGAAGTCAGAATTGCGATATCCCATTCCGTTATCAGATTAGAGCAGACGAACCAGGAAGAACATCTCAAGAAATAACCACGCTCCTTCATCTTCAAAGTGCTCCAGTTTGAGAACGGAATGAGATATCGCAATTCTGATTTCACCATCGTGTTCAGCGTACAAACACCTTTAAAATGAGGTGTCACTTGTCAGACTTTTTCATTTTGGGAATTTATGGGTAATTTCCCCCCCCCCCCCCCCTAAAACTCCCCAAAACTCCCCCTTAGGGTGACCCGATTCTGCCCATCTTCGAACTTAGCCTGTCGATTGCCAAGACAGATTTTTCGTGCAAATTTGAACTTTTTATCTCAATTCTTTCGAGAGTTATCGTCTGGAATGACACATACATATATAAATATATATATAAATATATAAATATATAAATATATATATAAATATATATATATACATATAATTTTTGGTGTCTTTCGGCAGGGAATTCAGGATGGTCTGAAACGGATTTTGGTATAAAAATCTTTCGGAAATTCGAGTTTTAAAAATTTTGGACCGAGAACAATAGCTTCTTTTTCTTCGAAAATTCGCTAAAATAGTCTAATTTAGTTTTGTATTCTTATCATTATTTGTTATGCTTATTCATACGCAGCCAAGGGCGTAGACAGGGTGGGGCAGGGAGGGGCCGTGCCCCCCCCCAGACTTTCGGGAACACAAAAATAAATTGTGCTGAACTTATTTAAAAGAAACACTAGAATATCGAATGCGTAGTTAGGGGCATGGGAAGGTATTATTGGAATTTGGAAACATGTTTTTTGTGAGCAAGAGTAGGTACCTTCATAGTAGATTTTTCGACGAAGAAAAAATGTTGGTACGCGAGGATTTTTTAGGATTTGTTGAGTTGGAAGCGATGGATGCAACAACTATTGCAACAGCAATAGATAATTTCCTTGTTAAATGTGTTGGGCAAGGCTATGATGGTTGCTCCGCAATGGCGGGGAAAGATGGTGGCGTCCAAAAATTCATCAGGGATAAATACAAAAATGCTTTATATTTCCATTGTGCGAGCCATCGGTTAAACCTGGTTGTTAATGATTTGAATTCAGTCGTCGAAATCCGCAATACTATCTCCACAATAAGAGATTGTCAACTTTTTTCGTCAGTCAGTGCTGCGGAGGAAGCACATTCCTAACACCTGGATTTTGTGAGACCAGATGGTCCGAAAAATATCGATGCATTTCTGTTTTCATGAAGCATTTCGTGGAAATAGTTCAGGCATTGGAAAAGCTCACTACAGAGGGAAATAGTAATACAAGAAACAATGTGTTTCTGCTTTTCAGTGCCGTAAAGGCTAGCGTCCACTGGAGACGGGTCGCATCGGGGCGGGCCTCATCGCAAAAAGCGGACATTTCGATCGTGAGTGTTTGATGGGAGATGCGTCCACTGCAGGCGGGTCGCATCGGGGCGGGCCTCATCGCATATTTCAATCGCCCCCCAGGCGGATTTTTGCGGCTGTGCGAGGGGTCCCGGCCAGCCCCGATGCGGCCCGTCTCCAGTGGACGATAGGCAGACGGATTTCAGATTTGACATCGAGGAGGGAATCTAATAAACAGGGGTGATTGTTTTATTTCATTAATTTTATTCTCGGTTTAATTATTTTCTTTCATTGTTTTTATGGGTGTCGTCGGTACACGCAAATTGTAGCAACAACCATGTGGTAACTTGGAATTAAATGTACACTGAATGACTTGAAATAAGGTATATATTTTGAGAGTATCCGGAGGTGTAAAACATAGGTAAATAGAATAGAATAGTTTGGTGGTGGTAGTAGTATTGGTTACAGTATGGATAGGTACTACAAACCACAACAACTTTGTGTTTTGATTTGAATTTTCGTCAAGTTTGCGAATCTGCCATCAGTGAGACAGTGATAAATTGCTGTTGACGCCCGACCATTCTCTAATAATTATTAGGTAAGGTACCTACCTATTTGTAATTATATATTTTCATTAGCGAGCATTGTAGGTAGTAGAATGGAATGAAATGATAGTGTGCTTTTGCATGGCAATTGGTTGTAGAAATACACGGTGTTTCCGCTTTTTAGATAAATCCGCAAATAAAGAATGGTACTCCCCGTACACTCTTCTCTTCAAACAGATGTCGTGGACCCAATAGCGGTGCTTCCTTTTCCGCTGTTTTCTTTTCGCATTATCTTCATTTAATGCCAGCATTAATAGAAGTTCTTCGTCAGAAGAATCCATGGTGGAACGACGCAAACAAACAAAACACGGAACAGCAGAATGAGCACGAAACCGACCACCTTTTTTCTCGTTCCCGCTCAATTTTTCCGATGCGATGCGCCCCGCCCCGTCTCCCCCAGTGGACGCACTATCTATTTTGCGATAAGGCCCGCCCCGGCCCGCCCCGATGCGGCCCGTCTCCAGTGGACGCTAGCCTTTAGGCGTGGTTTTTCAAACCTCAGTTAACTTTGACGACCTAAATGAAGTTGAGGCGCCCCCAAAAAGTGGTCAAATGTTTGACAATATTTTGGAAACTTCGAAAATCTGGTAGGGAGTAACGTTAAATATTTGTCTGAACAATTTAAACATAATCGCGGATGTCCCAGTTTAGGCTGTTACCTACCTCTTGCTGACTTTGCCGCTACGATAATGACGTCACGTCGATACCTCCTATACTTCCAGTATGTTAGGCGTCGTATATCAATTGTGATAATGTAGCACTATAAAAAAAAATAGTCTAATTTAGTTTTGTATTCTTATCATTATTTGTTATGCTTATTCATACGCAGCCAAGGGCGTAGACAGGGTGGGGCAGGGAGGGGCCGTGCCCCCCCCCCCCCCCCAGACTTTTGGGAACACAAAAATAAATTGTGCTGAACTTATTTAAAAGAAACACTAGAATATCGAATGCGTAGTTAGGGGCATGGGAAGGTATTATTGGAATTTGGAAACATGTTTTTTGTGAGCAAGAGTAGGTACCTTCATAGTAGATTTTTCGACGAAGAAAAAATGTTGGTACGCGAGGATTTTTTAGGATTTGTTGAGTTGGAAGCGATGGATGCAACAACTATTGCAACAGCAATAGATAATTTCCTTGTTAAATGTGTTGGGCAAGGCTATGATGGTTGCTCCGCAATGGCGGGGAAAGATGGTGGCGTCCAAAAATTCATCAGGGATAAATACAAAAATGCTTTATATTTCCATTGTGCGAGCCATCGGTTAAACCTGGTTGTTAATGATTTGAATTCAGTCGTCGAAATCCGCAATACTATCTCCACAATAAGAGATTGTCAACTTTTTTCGTCAGTCAGTGCTGCGGAGGAAGCACATTCCTAACATACCTGGATTTTGTGAGACCAGATGGTCCGAAAAATATCGATGCATTTCTGTTTTCATGAAGCATTTCGTGGAAATAGTTCAGGCATTGGAAAAGCTCACTACAGAGGGAAATAGTAATACAAGAAACAATGCGTTTCTGCTTTTCAGTGCCGTAACACGACCAATTTTCATCGTTTGTGCCTTCATTATATCCAAATACTCGGCTCTGTTGCAACCAGTGGTAAATATTTTGCAGGGAAAACAGCTGAATTTGCTTCAATGCAACAATCGAAGACCGCGGCCGAAAAACCGTCCGTTACATTTTTGAAATTTTACAGGAGAGCCAAAAAACGATTGAGAAACCTTTCGATCCGAGAATCGGTGGCTCTAATGTAACATAGACTTCTTTTCGCCAATTAAATTCCAATCCAACCAAAACGGTAAAATATTCTGCAAATATCACATTACAGAGCTGTTCTTGATAGTAACCACATTGGATATTATTACACAATGGCTTATGGAAATCTGTGCTGCAAATTATTACGCAACGGCTTATTATAGATACTTAGCCGTGCTGTATAAGAATAGTTTTTCATAGGTACATACCTAACTGTATTATTTTCTTCCCAGCAATACTGAGCTAGAAAAATATCATAGAACCCAAACTTTAAATTTGATGGTACGTGACTTCGATTTGTCAAGTCTATCCACATCATTGTCTGATAGTTTCAACGAGGAATCCATTTTTCACGAATCCGCGCACAGAAATCCGTAATTTCACACACAAAAAAACGCTGCAAATCCCTGCACAACGGTTTATTATTTTGTATAGAATACCCTTCCGTTACAGATCACAGCTCTATGTATAGATAACCCGTCTATATAATATGATATGTACTATTCTATAGGTACATATTATGTAGATCGCAGACCCTCCTTAGGTTAGTACCTAACCCCGTACTCGTTACTAGGTACCTACCTAAATCACGAGTTAAATGTTGCTAAAATAATTCTGCCGATGACAAACAGTACCTAACAAAAAGAAACACACATAATGAAGTTCTGAAAAGAAATTGTTGATGAGGAGTGAAAAAAGTTGCAAAAGTACCTACCAACAAACTCCAGCCCCTTCTACGTAGATGGTATAATGAACCGTTGTGTAATAATTTACCGTTGAGTAATGATTTACCGTAGTAATAATTTACCCATCAATAATACTTCAACGTTTGTTCAAGTTTCACTACCTACCAACAAACTCCAAAAGAGCCATCATTTTGCAAATGAAATAATATCACAGAACAACCAACTCGACTTCATACTCCGCCAATATAATCAGGTGATCCCTAGCAATGATTTCATTTCCGCCAAATTTCCTATTGTGGGCGCGTCTCTGGTTACGAGATTTGGTTTGAATTGTATACAATTTCATTCACACTGGAGTCGAAAATGCCTGTCGGTGCAAACTTCGGGGCCTTACTGTGAACGAACGGCTGGACGTACGATCAAGAACTACTTATATTTAAAACCGTAAAAATATTCACGTAAAAAAATGGTATAGGCGTTTTGAAAATTTCAACCCCTATTTTGAACCCCTTAGAGATGACTCACAGTAACGTCGAGCTTCGAGGACCAACTAGACAGCGAACGGAACCTATAACCCGAATTTCATCAATTTTCTTTCAGGCTAGCGTCCACTGGAGACGGGCCGCATCGGGGCGGGCCGGGGCGGGCCTTATCGCAAAATAGATAGTGCGTCCACTGGGGGAGACGGGGCGGGGCGCATCGCATCGGAAAAATTGAGCGGGAACGAGAAAAAAGGCGGTCGGTTTCGTGCTCATTCTGCTGTTCCGTGTTTTGTTTGTTTGCGTCGTTCCACCATGGATTCTTCTGACGAAGAACTTCTATTAATGCTGGCATTAAATGAAGATAATGCGAAAAGAAAACAGCGGAAAAGGAAGCACCGCTATTGGGTCCACGACATCTGTTTGACGAGAAGAGTGTACGGGGAGTACCATTCTTTATTTGCGGATTTATCTAAATAAATTTGTTCATGTTACGGAAGTACCTATCAAGAAGACAATTTCTCCCTTGAGAGGGAAAAACATTAAATCATGTTTAATGTTTTTCCCTCGCAAGGGAGAAATTAGATATAGTTTTTTAATGTCAAGAAAAAATGAAAGCCACAATTTCACTGAACTCTACAAGTATAATGTTGCATTTACTGTACTTATTATAGAACTCGCCATCAACATATGGTTGCTACAACAGAAGGTAGTAACTGTGTAGTAACCAATGAAAAACGTAGCTATTGACTCTTGTTTCTTTCGAGTGCGATATTCTTTATGGTTGCTACAACAGAAGGTACCTAGTAACTGTGTAGTAACCAATGAAAAACGTTGCATATTTGCGTGTCGGAATTCACAGAATGACCCCCAGCCCTAAAACATGTTAAAAGCGGAAACACCGTGCATTTCTACAACCAATTGCCATGCAAAAGCACACTATCATTTCATTCCATTCTACTACCTACAATGCTCGCTAATGAAAATATATAATTACAAATAGGTACCTTACCTAATAATTATTAGAGAATGGTCGGGCGTCAACAGCAATTATTTATCACTGTCTCACTGATGGCAGATTCGCAAACTTGACGAAAATTCAAATCAAAACACAAAGTTGTTGTGGTTTGTAGTATCCATACTGTAACCAATACTACAACCACCACCAAACTATTCTATTCTATTTACCTATGTTTTACACCTCCGGATACTCTCAAAATATATACCTTATTTCAAGTCATTCAGTGTACATTTAATTCCAAGCTACCACATGGTTGTTGCTACTATTTAGGTGTACCGACGACACCCATGAAAACAATGAAAGAAAATAATTAAACCGAGAATAAAATTAATGAAATAAAACAATCACCCCTGTTTATTAGATTCCCTCCTCGATGTCAAATCTGAAATCCGTCTGCCTATCGTCCACTGGAGACGGGCCGCATCGGGGCGGGCCGGGACCCCTCGCACAGCCGCAAAAATCCGCCTGGGGGGCGATTGAAATATGCGATGAGGCCCGCCCCGATGCGACCCGCCTGCAGTGGACGCATCTCCATGCAAACACTCACGATCGAAATGCCCGCTTTTTTCGATGAGGCCCGCCCCGATGCGACCCGTCTCCAGTGGACGCTAGCCTTTAATGGTAACTAAGAAAAGTGGCCCGTACGGTGTACGGCGTACGGCGGACAGACAGAAATATTTTTATTGCAGTTTTGGATTCTACATACCTTGAAACGTAAACCATCAAATTTTGAGGGGGGGTAAGAATTTTTTTTTCATGCTCGATTCCAATGGTTCATTATTGAAAATAATAAACCAAAATCCGACTACACACAGGAAAAACGACGACAACGGTGAATGAAGCTGCGCTAGCTACCTAGCAACAGTGAAGTAGGGATGGGATATCGATATCCGATAGTATCGAAATATCGATATCTAGCGTCCGATATCCGATATTCTGATATCGATATCAGCACTGGCGATAATATCGATATATCGATATTCGGACAGCCGATCGAACCGCAAAGTTCTTCTTGTGGCCATCATTCCGTTTCCGTGCTGTTGTTGGCTAAAAAGTATCCGCGTTTTTGTGTTGTGTTGAGCCCCTGTTGAAATTGAAAAAAAATAATAATCAAAATAAAAAAATAATCAGAAGAATTTTTTTTTTTAGAAAGGAATTTTGAACAAAAAGGCTTTAGGTAGGTATCAACACTAGAGGTCACTAGTTTGAACCACTTCGTATTTCCAAGTCCTTCGTATTTATTATACCATGGAATCACCTACACCTACTTTGTCCACGATAAATTATTGACCAGTAGGTATCTAGGTAGGAACTGCAAGTGCAAAAATGTTCGGAGAAAAGGAAATAAAATTAAAATAAGTAGGCAAAATTAAAATAAACGAAGTAGGAGTTTTATAACCGATATCGATATATATCGGTTGATATCGATATATATCGGTTGATATCGATATTATGAAGCCGATATCTACCTGGTATCGATACCACTCTCCCGATGTCAATATCGATACCGATCCACCTCATGAGTGACAAAATTAGGGTTTTTGTTTTCCTAATATTGATAGAGGAGATCCTAACGAATCGTTTGATGCCAGTAACTCATTTTCGAAAAAAATGTAACATAGACGGTTTTTTGGCCGTGGTCTTTATCATATTGAAACTGTGGTGACCACCACTACCGTTGTCTACCGCGCCAGCAACTTCTTCGCCAGACATCGAACAGAGACGAACATTCCCACCTAACCTCAACTCTACTATTCTTATTATTACGCAACGTGCTGCTCTCCCTCAATCCTCGAGTTTGTCTCCCGCTTTTTCACGCCAACTTAAATCATTTTACGTACCATAATTATCTGTTGCCTACTGATTGTTATCTACACAATAAAGTCCTTAGTAAAATTAAGTGGTTTCTGTGTCGACAACATCCAGATACTACTACAGTGGTGACCCCGGTTGGACTTCACAACGACGGCAACCTACGGTAACGATCTTTCAGTTTAACCGAAGGTACGTTTTAACATTAGTCATGCCTTTCGACGACGTTACACCCAAAAAACAGTTAATTGTCGATATGTCCGTTGACGACGGTGGCGAAAACGAGGTCGCTCGCCTATCCATCAAGAAGTTACCACCTGTGTGGCGTAAAAACATCAACGTTTGGTTTATTCAAGTTGAGGCAATATTTCGCACCTCTAGAATTACCACAGAACGCACAAAATTCGACTTCATTCTTTCTACTCTCGACCCTGATATCGCGGAAATGATTTCTGATTTTTTAACCAAACCTCGGTCAGATTCTCCGTATACTGACCTGAAAGAGCGCCTTATACAAGAATTCCAAGAGACAGACCAGCGTAGAACGACCCGACTATTGACAGAACTTGAACTTGGGGACAAAAAACCTACCCAACTTTTACGTGAAATGCGTAGTTTAGCAGGGGAAAACGTAAAAGACGAATTTTTACGAACCATGTTCATTCAGCATTTGCCAGTTCACGTTCGTTCCATTTTGGCGTCAAGTAGTGACACTCTTGACCAGCTTGCCATTATGGCTGATAAAATTCGTGAATACTCACCCCAACAGTATAGCATGAATTCGGTCGACGCTACTTCCTTTCCAGCAGCTGAACATCATGGTCAAGACAGGTTGTCTCGACTTGAAGCCCAGATTTCGGCACTCACTTCTGCCATACACGAACTCAAATCTGGCCGTTCGCGTTCCAAGTCAAATCCTTCCAGTAGGAGCCGTTCCTCGTCAGGTCCTCGCACTTTCCTATACAACGACCCTACATTTTGTTACTACCATCGCTTGTTTGGCAGTAAGGCCAGAAAATGCCAGGCTGACTGCAAGTTCACACACCAGTCGGAAAACTAGCATCACACTGTCTTGATGCGACGCAAGACAGTGTAGGTGCTGGCTCACGTCGCTTGTTTGTATGTGATCGCCTTTCCAATTTGAAATATCTGATTGATTCAGGAGCCGATGTTTCTGTGCTACCTGTTTCGAAAGCCAAATCTTCCAAAATTCTGTCCAAAAGGTCACTGTTTGCTGCAAATGGGTCCACTATACCTACGTATGGTGAACGACTCATCACTCTAGACTTAGGTCTACGACGTCACTTCCGTTGGCCATTCATTGTAGCTGACGTTCAATGTCCTATACTGGGCGCAGATTTTCTTAGCAATTTCGGACTGCTAATAGATATCAGGAACAAGCGATTAATTGACTCAAACACAAGCCTGTCACAACCCGGTGTATCACCTACATCCAACATAACTAGCGCAGTTCACCTAGTCAACCCTAGTCATTGCTATGCTAACCTACTTAGGGAATTTCCAAATCTTCTGAAAGAAAATCCCAAATTTTGCAACCCTGGAGTGGAATACTTTCACACGATTGCGACCACTCCTGGACCTCCCGTTACTGCTAAACCGAGACGTCTAACTCCAGACAAGCTGGCTCAAGCCAAAGCCGAATTTCAACAAATGCTGGATATGGGAATATGCCGACCAAGCAAAAGTTGTTGGTCCAGTCCATTGCATCTTGTACCAAAGAAAGATGGATCCTGGAGACCCTGTGGCGATTATAGAGCACTCAATGCTCGCACAATTCCTGACAACTATCCTATTCCTCATCTCCACGATTTCAATTCACAGCTCAGTGGCACAACCATTTTTTCAAAGATTGATTTAATTCGGGCATTCCATCATATTCCTGTAGCGCCTGACGATGTCCCGAAGACTGCTGTCACGACACCATTCGGACTTTTCGAATTTTTACTTTTACCGTTTGGCCTCATGAATGCGGCGCAGTCATTCCAAAGATACTTGCACTCAGTCCTACGCCATTTACCATTCGTCTATAGCTACCTTGACGATCTCCTCGTAGCTTCCTCGTCCCAGCAAGAACACGAAAGCCACCTGCGGCAGCTTTTCAAGTGCTTAGACACATGTGGCATCTGCATCAATTTACCAAAGTGTGAGTTTGGTGTGCCCGAGGTTTCCTTTCTTGGCTACCAGATCACTAGCTGTGGAATTCTGCCTCTGCCTATCAAGATTAAAGCTATCCAGGATTACCCGCTTCCCGAGACTATCGAGGATTTACTTCGATTTTTGGGAATAATAAATTTTTATCGCCGCTCGCTCCCAAATGCTGCAAAGTCTCAGCAACCACTCTACGACCTATGTGCAGGCCCGGTTAGAAAACGTGACAAACGAAGAGTTAATTGGACGGAGGACGCTAAGGAATCGTTCAGTTCTCTCAAACATGAGCTGTCAAATGCCACACTTCTCGCTCATCCCTCAACTGACCTGCCCATCATACTCTCGGTCGACGCATCTGATTTTGCACTTGGAGCTTCGCTACAGCAAGTTCGCGACTCCATTCTTGAACCACTTGGATTTTATTCCAAGCGCCTCTCTGACACTCAACGCAAGTACAGTACCTACGATAGGGAACTGTTAGCGGCTTATCAAGCAGTCAAGTATTTCAAATTCATGTTGGAGGGCAGACCTTTTACGATCTACACAGATCATAAACCCCTAACCTATGCATTTACCCAGCGACCTGACAAAGCATCACCATGCCAATTACGGCATCTTGATTTCCTTGCACAGTTTACTACTGATATTAGGTATGTGCCCGGCAAGTCAAACATACCAGCAGACGCATGCTCTCGCATTTCCTCCATCTCGATGCCTAGTGCCATTCCACTGCAAGACGTTGCTCGCTCTCAATCTTCTTGTGCAGAACTTCAGCACTTACGCCAATCGGACAATTCTTCCTACAGTTTTCAGGCAATCACACTAGCTGACAACCTGGAGTTATCGTGTGATAATTCCACGGGCAAACTCCGGCCTTTTATTCCCACAGAATTGAGACGTAGTGTATTTGATTCCATCCACAATTTGGCACATTTAGGTATCACTGCCACCGTGAACACTGTTCAAGAACGCTTCTGCTGGCCCTCATTAAAACGTGATGTCACTCTATGGGTGAAGACATGTATTCCGTGTCAGCGTGTGAAAACCTGGCGACACACTTCCAGTGCCATCGGAACCTATCCACGAATAGCCCGACGGTTCTCCCACATCAACATCGACATTGTTGGGCCACTTCCACCTTCACAAGGCAATCGGTATTTACTTACCATTATCGATCGATTTTCACGTTGGCCCGAGGCAACACCGCTCAGTGAAATCACGGCTGAAACAGTCGCCTCAGCACTGCTCTCCACGTGGATCTCACGTTTTGGAGTACCCCGTTTCCTTACCACAGACCGTGGCAAACAATTCGACTGCCAACTATTCTCGGAATTGTCCAAACTCCTAGGAATTGACCATCTTAAGACAACTGCCTACCATCCAGCAGCCAATGGTGCCATTGAACGTTGGCATCGTGTACTCAAGGCCTCGCTACGTTCGCAGATGGATGGGGATTGGGTTGCCAAGCTCCCCACCGTCATGTTAGGACTTAGGTCTTACATTATCCCTGAGTATCATACTACTCCGTCTGAACTTGTTTACGGCGAGCCAGTCACGCTGCCGTCAGACTTCCTTGAGGACTCTACTCTTGCCACCGACGTTCCTTCGCTACTGCACAAACTCAAAGAGCACGTCCGCCACATCCGACCAGTGGATTTCAGGCACAATTCCGCCAAGTCAACGTTTGTTCACCCAGACTTGAAAACATGTTCACATGTGTTCATACGTCAAGACGCCATACGGAAGCCTTTACAACCAGTTTATGATGGTCCGTACCCTGTTTTCTCACGCACCGACAAAGTCTACAGAGTTGCCACACCGCGAGGAGATCAGTCTATCTCAATTGACAGGCTGAAGCCTTCCTTTCTCCTACAGAATGAGTCTGCTACGCCAACCGATGGTCCTGTGGTCAACCAACCTGCTAACAACAGATCTGATACCACGCTAGATCATCCCAAACCTGCTTCAGCTGTGCCAATACCTCCAGGCCACACCTCGACGCCACAGCCTGTGCAGTCTTCTACCACTCGCCTTGGCCGCAGCGTCCGATTTCCAGCTCGGTATCTCACGTAACCGTCGTACCGACTGGGAGGGGAGTGCTGTGGTGACCACCACTACCGTTGTCTACCGCGCCAGCAACTTCTTCGCCAGACATCGAACAGAGACGAACATTCCCACCTAACCTCAACTCTACTATTCTTATTATTACGCAACGTGCTGCTCTCCCTCAATCCTCGAGTTTGTCTCCCGCTTTTTCACGCCAACTTAAATCATTTTACGTACCATAATTATCTGTTGCCTACTGATTGTTATCTACACAATAAAGTCCTTAGTAAAATTAAGTGGTTTCCGTGTCGACAACATCCAGATACTACTACAAAACTGTGTTGTCGACTGTGAGGAATCACAGTGAGTCTGCTGATTCTGTGATGGGAGATATTTATGCATCGGCCAAAAAAATGTCAGACGAATTGGGGGTAGAGCTTTTGACGCCAAGAGTGGTTGGACGTCAGCACCACCGTTCGAATATCCCAAGTGACTCTCCTGAGGAATATTGGAAACGATCAGTCTTGATTCCTTACCTAGACTCGTTTTCTTCAGCGCTGACTGCCGTTTTTTCTCATAATAATGAACCGGCGTTTTCCCTTCCTTCTCTTTAGGGATGAAACATCGAAGGCTCAACATCGATTTTACCATCGATTGTAACATCGACGGCTCAATATCGATTGTACCGATTAATCGGTTGTTAACAATCGATTAATCGATTTTCAAAGCATTTTTCAAATTTGAATCATTTTATATTTCTGATTAAAAATAATTATAATCGTCAAGTATTATTGATCCACTTTTTTTCTTTTTTTTCAAATAGCAGCCTGCTTCCATAAAATGATACAGGTGGATATAGATCCACCTGTATCAAAACTGATCAATTTAATTTATTTGGTGCCTACCGAGCTTATCATTCTTTAAAAAGCTACAGCCTATATTTATTGTTAATAATTTAATTTCTATCAAGATGGTAGTATCTATTAGTTTACAATATCAATTTAGCATTCCATAAATTAATATTAATTTTTTAAAAGTTCCTACTAAGTCAATGGTGAGGCAAAATATTATGTAGTGGTAAAACAGTGGATACTCATATCCTCCCTAATTTTATTTTCCTTCACAAATTTCATGGATGAAGAGAACTGCGCACCCCTTCTTCCATGCAAATTTTATCTGCAGTTGGAGTTGGAACGTTGGGGAAAAAAAGAGTTTTGCGGGGGGGGGCTATAAAATCGAATGATAAAATCGATTAATCGATTAAAATCGAAAAAGAAACATCGATGCAAAAAAATCGATTAATCGAGAGAAAACATCGATTTTTCGATATAATCGATAATCGATTTTCATCCCTACTTCTCTTCACCCCCACGTCATGTTGGCTTCAAAATTAGACCATTTGAAACTCCAAGCCGAAAAAATTGCCAAGTTTTATGATTTTGATGAGGATCTGCTGTACGAAGAACTCCAATTATGGCACAATAAGTGGGCGGAAAAAATGGGCAAGATCGACAAAGGTGAAGACTGGAATGAGACTGGAAAACTGTCAACACTTCAGAATGTGGAAATGATCGACTTGATCAAGGAAGCGGACCCCTTCTATCCTTCCATCAAAAAGGCCCTGATGATTGCGGTAACGTTACCGTGCACGACCTGCTCGGTGGAAAGAACTTTCAGCACCCTGAGGCGCGTAAAATCATGGACACGGTCTACAATGGGGGAGGATAGGCTGAACGGTCTGTGTATGCTCAGCCTCCACCGAGATTTGGTGAAATCAAAGAAGGCAACCATTGTAGAAGAGGTTGTCGATCAATTTGCCAGCAACCCCAGAAGACTGATGCTGTCTTAAAAATTGTCCATTGCTATTTTGTAGTACATACCTATGTTGTATACTGAAATAATTTAAAATATATAAATAAAGATATGTATTGTCATGAAAATTATTTCTCGGAATTCAGACTTTGAACCTTTCGTTTGCTATAATATGCACACGCATACTTTATACAGGGTGTTTCTTAAGTAGTGAACCACCCTTTCTAACTACGTTATTTTCAGTACATGACCCCCGGCGTTAAAATTGCATAGCAATTAATATACATATAATTTTTGGTGTCTTTCGGCAGGGAATTCAGGATGGTCTGAAACGGATTTTGGTATAAAAATCTTTCGGAAATTCGAGTTTTAAAAATTTTGGACCGAGAACAATAGCTTCCTTTTCTTCGAAAATTCGCTAAAACGAACATTTCGACACTATCTTATACCTAAACTAATATGTACCTACCTGTTCCCGTTCAGGATCTGCAGACTTTGAACTGCAATGGAACCATCTTCCAACCATCATCTACATAATCGACCAGCGGAAACCTACACAGTCAGTAACTGCTACTACCTAAGTAGTTGGTAAGCAGGTACCTCAGTGCCGTAATACGCTTGCTTGGCACATTAAATGAGAATGAGAGATGATGTATTGTAGGTTTTACTCGAATCCATGAGGCATCTCAAACCTACCTATTATCTCGAAAACATTGGAAGTATTGCAATGGATGTTACTTGATTAATTACTTTTTAATATTACACTTTTTAATGTAACGTGTATTTTAATAAAACAACTACATAAGCTGTAACAAGTAACTCTCTAGTTATTTATTTCACATAACTAGGGTACCTACATAATATTATATTTTCGCAAAGTTATAATGGTGACTGTTCACCAGCAGGCACCACACAAGTTTCTCACTGCAACATCGCATCCAAAGTCGAAGGCTTTGGTCCTCCAGTCACCGGAGTTGTCTGTGGGAATATTGTCCAGTAGGTAATCGGTTAGCTTCTGGATTTGAGTGCACGTGAAGCTTCTTCACGCTGTTATTTTCTGCCTTCTTGCTGTGTTTTTTATGACCAATAATTACGACGCTCTCCACACCCAGGTATTTGTGGAGGTCGCCATTATTTCTAATGTACCAGGATGCGTTTACAGTCAATTATGAATTAAATAATGACGTACGTCAATTCCTCCTATCATCGCAACATTATATACCGACTTACTTCTGGACGTTATTGAGTGGTTACGAGAGGAGTAGAGATACAATTTTAGTCGTTTTGGACTTCGATAACGAATTTTTATGATAACGAATTTGTACATTTTACCAAACTGTATTGAACAGTGAAAATATGAAGGACAAAAACACCTCACTTTGCATACATTTCAGAAAACAGATGGGTTGAGAGATTAATGAAAAGAACAACTTCAAACAAACATAATATTATTTTATGTTCACCGCGTAGCCAACAATTTGAAATTACAATAAATTCATGAAATATACTAGGTACGTACGGATTGTTTTATATTGTATTTATGTAAAATTTGAAATAGAGATGACACGACCTCAAGATGTCATGTTTACAACCAGTCCATGCTGTGCAGGTATTGATGATTAAACAGCTATTACACACCTAGGATATAATGATAATCAATAATCTGTATTTATGGCATTTGATAAAACAGCAATTTAGTGTACCGATGCAAAAAAAGACATTACCTGGAAAAATAAGAAGGAATTGCACAAACTAATCGTAGAAATCATAGAAACCCATTTCAAACAAAAATTTAGTTATTAAAACGTTATGTATTTCTATTGGTAGGTAACTCAGTTTTTATTTGAAAGCTTGGCAGTTGCCTTTGTCGCTAAGATAAAATACGATGATACCCACATGGTAGTAGGGTAGGTAGTTATCTAGTTATTCACATGTAAGTTAGTTTTAGTTTTAGAGAGGTTGGCTTGTCAAAGTTGGAAGTACCGAGGTAAAATTTAATACTTTGTGGCTACCTATTCCACTTTCATTTACAACCTACCTATCAACCAAAGGTAGTCAAGGCGGTAGGTACCTTTAAGGAGTGTCTCGCCCAAGATCCGCTGTGGACTGGTGGCGCTGCAGTTGGCTGGTGAGCGTACTACTCTCCTCCCCGCGCTCATTTTTGTTATCAGTAGTGGGAAGGTCAGTGGTTTGGTTGTCAGTTCATGTGAAAAATAGGATGTTTTTGCAGCTATTTTACGATTTTCTGTGGTCGACGGGTGATTATGGCGACCATATTGTTTTTCTGTATCATCACAAGTTGAAGCAAAATCTCGTATTCATATTTCACGTAGGTGTGGTAAATGGTGGTGTGGTACAAGTATGTTATAGCCCCGCCAATATCGATTGTATCGATTATCTCAAATACATCGATCCTTGTGGTATCGATGACGTGTATCAGACAAGCCGGTGGGTGTACAAGAAGTTTAGTTACCATTCCGCCGCTCGCATTGTCAAGCGATCTGGATGCTCGCTAGCGCTCGCATCTCAAAAAAGATAAACAATCCCAGAAACTATCCCGTGAATGAGCAGGTTGTTTGGGACTTCTGAATAGATACTGATAACAAAAATGAGCGCGGGGAGGAGAGTAGTACGCTCACCAGCCAACTGCAGCGCCACCAGTCCACAGCGGATCTTGGGCGAGACACTCCTGGTACCTTTACAAACAATCATCATGAAATTAAGTAGAACATTTTCAATAATGATAATAATTGATTGTACCAATCAAAAGCTGAAAGTTTCTCGGAAATTCATGAAAATACCCTGGTAAATAGGTACCTTCGGAAACATGTTTGCCCCATACCTATTCGTTCGATTATTTATTGAACAATATTCAATAGTTAGGTATTTATTGAATATTGATCAATTATTTATGTTTTTCATATGTATGTACATGAGATGATGGGGGGGTTAGTTTGTGTTTCAGAATCGTCGACCCCGGCCTGCGAATAGTCTCGAGCGCTGCGTCGGTTCATCTTCTGGCGGCACTTCGGAAGACGACGCCGGTCTGTCGGCGGCGCCGGCGCCACCGCGAGAGAACTTGCGCCCGCTCGAAAGGTTTTTGCTTTGTCTGCTGTTGGAGGATGCTGAAAAAAGTATGAAATCATAAATTTATAAATGTTCACCAAGTTGGTTTTCACTGGCGGAAATTTACTGGTACCTAAGTGGAGGTTGGACCATAAAATTGGTCTCGTCTGGGCATGTGCAAAAGTTTCTTTGAATACCTACTCCTATTCTCCTTGCACAAATGTATAGGGCAGTGAAAATTTTTATTAAAAAAAAAGAAAAGAATTACTGGCATTAGTAATCTGTATTACTACACGGCATGGGCAAAATCCGGATATATATCGCATTTTGGTACACAGGTCATTCTTCGACAGCAGAATTCCCTTGGCGGTTGTAGTTTTGGTCGTCTTTGGACTGCTCTGTAGTGCATGGTACCTACTCATTCCAAACGTGTTCACTGGCATTCATGTCCGAAGAGAACTGTGGCCACTTCATTCTGTTGACGTTACTCTTGAGTTGAAGTTGAGGCATAATTTTCAGGCATTGGAGTCACTCCAGGTACGAGAACGGCCCTAAGGTATCTACGAATTGGCATTCGCTGCAATTCTATATGAGTGCATTGTGCAAAATTCCGGCCTAACACACGACTGAACCCACCATGTTCTAAGCCAGAAGTTTGAGGGCTCCAGCGACTTGGTTAACATGGTGGTTCATTTTTTGGGCCAGTACCTTCAACGCGAGATTATCACCACAGAGTGGAGTGGCCTCCGTTCTCTGCATGTTCCACAAAGCTGTCTTTTAAGACAACCACACGTACCTTCAACCACCAGGGAATCAGAGACGCTGCTACCGACCAGAGGAGCAATTTACACGAAAAAACGACAAATCACCTGTAATTAAGTACCTAATAAATTAGTTGGTCTACCTAGCTGTTATGATGAAAAAAGGACAAAGGTTTCTGCTTTTAGCGAATTTTCAAAGAAAATGAAGCTATTGCAATGGCTTCGAAATTTAAATAATATAAATTTTTGGAAATTTTCTTCATAGAAATCCGTTTCAGACCATTCTAAAACGATTCCTGAAATTTAACACTTTTTTATATGTATATATATATATTTATATATATATGTGTCACTCCAGACGATAACTCTCGATAGAATTGAGGTAAACAGCTCAAATTTGCACAAAAAATCTATCTTGGCAATCGAAAGGCTAAGTTCGAAGATGGGCGAAATTGGCCTACTCTAAGGAGGGTTTTGGCGCATTTAAAGTGCGCAAAAATTACCCAAAAATCCCCAAAATGTTATTTTCCAACAAGTGACCCCTCATTTTAAAGGTTTTTGCACGCTGAACACGATGGTGGAATCGGATTTTAGATATCTTGATCCGTTCTCAAATTAGAGCATTTAAAGTGCGCAAAAATTACCCAAAATTCCCCAAAATGTTATTTTCTAACAAGTGACCCCTCATTTTAAAGGTTTTTGTACGCTGAACACGATGGTGAAATCAGAATTGCGATATCTCATTCCGTTCTCAAACTGGAGCACTTTGAAGATTAAGGAACGTGGTTATTTCTTCGAAAATTCGCTCTTATAGCCATGCTGCATGACTGTGGTTTTTTTTGTTACATGTTTCTGATCAAGTGAGGGTGGTGTAATAGGATTTTTGATAAGTCCAATGTATATAGGAAATTACTCTCTCACCACCACAGACTAGAAGTGTAAGTTGTTAGAGAGGGCTTCAAATATATTAATGATCATAACCGTGTATAAACTCAAAAACACCACAACATACACAACAAACACAAATAAAACTTGAAAAATGATGCTTTTCTTTCGAAACCTCACTTTATGTTGAATTCTGCTCGGAAAAGTTTAACTGTATTTGGAATGCTGAATTATATCTATTTATAAAAAGACAAAAGAGTTGAATTATATTTATAAATAATGCTGTAACTTCCGAGTTGAATAATAGGTGGTAGGTACTAACTAACCTTTAGTCGGTTCTGGCGCAAATGTGGAGGAGGTTGGCGGTGAATGTGTTGAGACTGAGCGCTCGTTGGCTATTTGTGCCCTTCTCCGCTTGAGAGATTCAATAAGATCTGTATTGCTTCTGAAGGGCCTCACCACTCCTCCTGTGGGCAGGAGAAATTCACAATACCGAGTAAATAGCCATATTTGTCAAGAAATCTGTACAGGTACGTACGTACTAGGCGAGGTTCCTCATTTTCGTTGCATACCATGTACCTACTACCTACCTACCTATCACTTGTTCCTTATTTAAAAAAATAACTAGTGTCATTTACTTTCATAATGTGCGTTTCTTCCATATTTGTTGACGATTTGAAAATTTCCCATACAGTCAACTCTACTTAAAATTGCTTACAACTGCAGTCTACTACTGACTCGCTCGTCTCGTGTTGCATGCATTTGTCGGTGATTAATGTTAGAATCGTTTCGTGATTTATGACTTCAAATTTATTATTTCTTCCATAAATGGCTAAATCATATTATTTAGTTCCCTCGTTTCCTCATGTCATTTAGTTTCTCAGAACGTGAGGAATAGAGGTGGGTCGGAATTTGCTGCTTTAGACCTCAGAATCGGATTCAGCTCTCTCGAAAACCCCTTCGTCCCAATTTTCGGCTCCGAAATCCGAGTAGTTCGGCGGGAATAAGGTAAACAAAAAACGCATGAAGTATCTGGAATGTACGAGTATCTCAGTCGGTTCCCATGTGCGACAGCGAGAGGGCTATGCATACCAGATGACGTCGCACGCTTTTTCCTTCCCCCTTTTCACCCACTTCTGGTGATTTCCGACCTAAAATTTTAAAGATTTTAAAGAATTAAAAAAACCCTGCAAAGTCCTTGTCACATGGGTTTATTATTCTACTGGACATACCTACAGAAATTTTGGCTGTTCATTTATTATGATGCAATATTATTGGCAATGCCTATTTTGATGGTTTCCACCAATTTTCGCCCCCAAAAACACGAATTAGGCTCTGCTTTTTTTTTAAACCGATTATTTTTGATCATGATAGTACCATTTATTGTCTTGATTCACCTGTTGATACTACTTCTAGTGTTAGGTAGTATACAATGTATGGTGATTTCAGACAATTTCCCAGGTTGTTTACCTACTAACAAAAATGAATTTCGGGAGCTTCACCTTCGTTACAATCTCAGTTCTTCACTCCTTCGGTCAAAGTCAACCTCACATTCGGTCTTCTCGCCCTAAAATTATGGAAAACGATACCTCACAAGCTCATGTTCACTAAAACCTCAAAAAATCCCTCGAAAACCCCTATTTTTATACCCATTTTTCTCCCATAACACCCCTGGGTGTATGCCAATCGGGCTGCCCGTGTTTCGGAGCACAACTAGGACCCAAATGTGTTTCCCAATGGGAGGGGCCAAACTGTGTGCGGAAGAACGACGATTTTAGAGCAACATTTAACGTAATTTAAGGCTGAAACTTCGTTAGAATCTCAATTATCCACTCTTTGTCAAAATCGACTTCATATTCGGTCTTCTCGTCCCAAAAAATGGACGTCCATTCCTCATTAAGTCTCAACAGGATACAACGTAGGTTAATCTACTTCTTACTGCGGCGCCGTCTCCTCTGGGAGGCGATCCTAATGACAATTCCTGATCGAAATGCGGCTTCCCGGATAAGTTTACCGGAGAACAAACAAACCATTACCGCACATCCCAAAGCCATGAGTCTCGCTGATCTTTTCCCTTGCTCCACTGGATCCTTCCCCGCATTAAGAGATCAAGAAACTCATAAAGTTCGCCCCCCATGATATGGCCTCACCACACCTTGAGGGTGAAGAGGAGTTCTTTACCTTTATCATCTCTTTTCGGAACTTCCTCGTTCGTCACTTTACGAACTTTATAACTCCTTTTTTATTCTTCGAAATGGGTTTCCACGATTTCATCGCTTTATGCATCATGTACCAGTGTACCCACCTAATAGTTATGAACGAAGAGATGAAAATCCCGAGCACCTTTCTTAGGTGGAGGTCTCATAGGCATAGTGACCGTTCTTTCTTACAAACCAGTACGTACCTATACCTACTGATGATAGAATGATGAAAGAGATAATATATTATCTTTCATCTTTATCAAGTATATATTATCTATATCAAGTATATTATCTATGTCAAGTATATGTTATATACTTGACACTTCTATCCTATTACATAAAACGCGAAGGATGCGTGGTGTGCGCGTCTTCTCCGTCTAAATTATAGGACCGATTTTCTCGCATCACGGTGCACAGTGTGGGTAGGCCACCTTCATTTAGCGAATTTTCGAAGAAAAGGAAGCTATTGTTCTCGGTCCAAAATTTTTAAAACTCGAATTTCCGAAAGATTTTTATACCAAAATCCGTTTCAGACCATCCTGAATTCACTGCCGAAAGACACCAAAAATTATATGTATATATATATATATATTTATATATATATTTATATATATATTTATATATTTATATATTTATATATGTATGTGTCATTCCAGACGATAACTCTCGAAAGAATTGAGATAAAAAGTTCAAATTTGCACGAAAAATCTGTCTTGGCAATCGATAGGCTAAGTTCGAAGATGGGCAGAATCGGGTCACTCTAAGGGGGAGTTTTGGGGAGTTTTAGGGGGGGAAATTAACCATAAATTACCAAAATGAAAAAGTCTGACAAGTGACACCTCATTTTAAAGGTTTTTGTACGCTGAACACGATGGTGAAATCAGAATTGCGATATCTCATTCCATTCTCAAACTGGAGCACATTGAAGATGAAGGAACGTGGTTATTTCTTGAGTTGTTCTTCCTGGTTCGTCTGCTCTAATCTGATAACGGAATGGGATATCGCAATTCTGACTTCACCATCGTGTTCAGCGTTGGAAAATCTACAAACCGAGGTGTTACTCGGCAAAAAATGGAACAAAAAATTTGTTACGTATCCAATACCTACTCTTCTGGTATTCGAAACATTTTTGATTTCCCCCTCCCCCTCCTTCCACCCCAAATTTTACTTTGCGTAAAAGTACTCCTGTTTTAATTTTGTATGGTATCAAGTTGGGAAAACATTGGCCGAAAATTAATTTTCAGAAAATTTTAGGCGGAGGAGGAAGATGCCGAAAACTTCGAAAATTCGCTCTTATAGCCATGCTGCATGACTGTGGTTTTTCCTATTCTTCTCTCCTTCATCCTCAACGCGGCGCTCCTTCGCAACCGTCATCCGGGTGTACACATGTGGTAACTAAGTTAAGTTTTGGTATACGTACCAATTTTTGCCTCCGATTCCGTTTAAAATGATTTTGTTCACAAGAAGTTTTTGCAGCGATTCTAACGGTAACAGATCGATTTCTGTGGGCTTAACCGTTCGTATTGTATACCGGAAAAAGGGAATTTTCGATCCAAAAATTTGTGAAACTGCCATTATCAAGGAACTTTTCGTGGCTTCTTTTCGATGCCCACTCCTCTACAGTCCGTTGTTATGTAGTGCGACGGGTTTTCCTGCCAGTATATATGTATAAAATAGAGATATATATACATGTATACTAGTATAATATATATGTCTGCTATTATATATTTATACAGGTATATATCGTCGGCTTACAAGTGAAATTCACTAAGTCAAATATTATAGTTTTGAGAAAATCAAATTTGAAAAATTCAGTTTTTGGTGAGACCCGTTTTGCTAGGAAGAAATTGGATTAGAGGGTTGAAATTTGGTGAGCAGCTGCTTCGTGATATCTACTTACTTCCACGTGATCCCCAAGTGGTTAGCGCATTCACAACTAACTTAAAAATGTACTTTTCGTACGAAGGGACCTGACTTAGTGAATTTCACCTGACTATAGTGACTTAATGATTTTCACTTGTCGAAAAACTTCTGAGATGTGATGACTTAGGGATTCTTCTATCTATTTCTCCCTGAATTTTGATCGCATTAATGAGGGGGGTGAAGGATTTTAATAAGTATTTTTTTTAAGGATTTTAAAAGTAATTTATTGTTTAAAATCTGAGTTTCGACTGCAATACAATTATTATTTGAAACTTTGTGGAAAAAAAGGAACTTTAAAATTCAAAATAATGCTCACAATTCAGTTCAAAACTTCACTTCTCACAAAATTATTATTCTTCGTCAGAAGCGTCTGACAGTGCAGGTTCAGCAGCCCGGTCAACTATGGCGTTACTTGTCTGTAAACCATAGAACCACTGCTGCAAATTCTGCGGTATGACACCCTTACGGCAGAGAGTTGTTAGGTCTTTCTTTTTTGCCACTGAAATCGGGAGCTGATTCCGGTACAGTGGAGCTAAATATGTTTCAGTCATCCTCAAAGTGGAGGCCCGGCTTTTTCTGGCTGATGCCATTCTCAACGGAATCTTCCTGAATTCATCTTGATAACCGTACTTACATCCAATGGATTCTGGCTCATCCCTTCTGTACTGAAACACTTTTACTTTCAGCCAGTTAACCTTTTGACCCGCATCGTCCACGTTCTTGTTGAACACTGTTGTCTGAACAAGGTGTTTTAAGTTTAACATGTCATGAAAGCAGAGCTCTTTAGTGTGGTATCCATCCTTACTTTTTCGTGCAATTCGAAAAATGTTTTCCCATTCATGAACACTAAAGACAGCCACATTTTTCTTTGCTGTTTCGATTGCAGAATGCATTGAGTCGACCTCCATGTAAGAATGGCCGCTCTCCATAAACTTCTGTTCGATGATTTCTAAGCTGGGGTGATTGCGTACAGCGTACAACAACAGTGCCGATATTTGAATGTTACGGTTTTGACCCCCGCAAGTGTCCGAGAAGATAGTGAGGCGTTCTACTGTGTGAGGAACTTGGTCCATGATGAACTTCAGCAAACAGGACCCGATCTCACAACTCCCTCTTTTGCCATTTACTTCAGTCCAGAAAAAACAGTATCCGTTGTTCGGGGGTGCTGCCTCATACACAGTAAAGTTGTACACATTTATTTTTCTGAGGTAATACAGCAAACTTACATCAGAACTGGGGATCTGAAGCACGCTTTGAAGATCACAAGTTATCAACATGAAGCTTTTGTCATGAGTGGCTTTTTTTTTGTCCAAATCCTTTTCCTTCATGGCTACATCTTTTCTGACACAGTGATCTTTATATTCATTTATATCTCTTTATATTTATTTCATTAATAACTGTCTCGAGTCGAGGTAACTGATGCTGTGGGTAGGTGAATCGCGAAAATCCTTTCTGCCTAGTCGTATTTTTATCCCGGATCCACACGAAATGATCAGAAATATGAATCCATTCAAGTGACTTAGTGAATTTCACTTCAACGTCAATAATTTATTGCCTTTGGAGAAATTCACTAAGTCTCCATAATCATCACGGTAAGGACTTAGTGAATTTCTCCTGACTAATTTTTTTTACATTCTGACTTAGTGAAAAACTATTTCGCATTTTCCGTGAGAACGGTTCCTAGGATCTCAAAATTGACGTCACCAATCGATCGGGCGTTGAAAAATACATAGGAGTAGCAAATAAACCGAAAATTGAAAAAATTGACTTAGTGAATTTCACTTGTAAGCCGACGATATGTATATTGTATATAAATAAAGATGGTACCACTGATGAGAAAAGAGAAAGCGACAAATACAAGAAGCTTCCTGTGCAGAGTCAGAGCTCGTCTATGAGTACAGGTTTTATGTCCTACATATGCAGAGGTTCACTATATTTCTTTTATATTTCTTTCTTTTATAGAGGTTCACTATAACCAAATTTGACTGTTCAACTGTACCTCGGATTCCTTTCTTTGGAGCTTCGGTGGAGGTGGTGGTCGTTTCTTTGGGCTCTGCTTGGCCCTCGTCGTAGAAGTCATCGTAGACTTCACCATCGGCCTCAGCTGGCGGCGGCTCCGGCGTCGTTGTGCTCGTAGCTGGCTTCAGCTGAAATGCAACATTTCATTAGCCGGTATTACAGGCACCTAGACAATATTAATACTCACGAATAAATTAATGCTATTATAGGTCGCAAGGTAATTGATAATTATAGATGGTAACGTTAATCGTACAACTTGGTAAAGCTGCTCAACGTCCCTCTTTTTGGGGGCATATCCTATCACACAGGACACAAACGCAAGTATGAACATTATTTTATTGCGTGTATACTAACATTCTATAGGTAAAGAAGAACTATCTTTACGCGCACTGTTTGCTAATTTTTTATTTGTTCCTCCAAACGGAAAATACGTTTAATATGTAAGGATTTCATTGAATTTTTACATTACACTCATAAGGCATTGTGTTATTTTTACCTACTCTCAGGATACAGATTTTAGGTACGTAGATACCCTCGGAAATTATGAGAGAGTTTCCTAGATTTCTTGGAAATTATAATTTAAATTAACAAAATATTGGTGGATTGGTGGAGGTTTTTGAACTCAAGTTTTGTAGGCCACGCGCTGCACCTACTGTATTCATTATTGTAACGCATTGTCAAACACTGTATTCGTCAGAGCGAGGTCCCGACCACTCTGAAAATCCGTGTAAATCGCATATTGTTTGCGCATGCCCAAATCACGGTCATATTAATCATTTATGAGCTAATGAAGAGTCCACGGATGGCTACGGGAAAATCATGGATGGGCTACGGGGAAGGCGAAGGAGTGTTACGGGATAGTCAAGGGTGGGGCTATGAGGATCCGTACAAACTCACTGTACAACCACCGGCGTGCGACGGAACTCCGAAGGATTAACAACGGAAATCATTACACTTTTACGGGGATTTTCGGGGTACTCCCGTGAAAATGACCATCCGTTGATTTTGCCCAACAGTACACCACGGGTGTTTCCGTTGACGGTCCTTCAATAATACAGAAGTTACGGATATAATTATACAGTGCATCCGTGACCGCATAATATTTACGGATGCACCACTTCTGAGGGTGATTCCGTGAACTATCATTTAGTGCCAATTTACGGGGGCGCCTCCGTTATTTTTTTACGGAAAACACCCTCTTTTGGTTTATTATTCTGGGAATAATACACCTATGTATTCGCTCAGCAAAAAATTTTTATAACACCCCCTCAAAATTTTGGTTTATTATTCTGTGAATAATACACCTATGTAATCGCTCAGCAAAAAATTTTTATAATACCCCCTCAAAATTTTTTCTTTTCCGTTTCAAGGTGCGTAGATTCCAAAAATGCAATGTCCGTCCGCCGTACGCCGTCCGCCGTACGCCGTATCACGTGTACAGGCTTCATTTTCGGTCTAAAAAAGTCGTTCTTTCGCACACATGCTCCATTTGGGCCCTAGTTGTGTCCCGAAACTTTTCAGCCCGATCGGAATACACCCAGGGGTGTTACGAGTGAAAATGTGTGTAAAAACGCTGCAAAGTCCTTGTCACATTGGTTTATTATTCTACTGGACATACCTACAGAAATGTTGGCTTTTCATTTATTGTTTCTTTCATGCGTAATAATCGAAATAGCTATTTCTGATGGTTTCCATTAATTTTGGCCCCTAAAACACAAATTAGGTACCTACGCTCGTGTTATTTTATTTTTTTATTTTTTTTAAAACTATCTTTGATCATTGGTATTGCCATTTAATCCTCTTGATCCACGTGTTGACACTTTTTCCAGTGCTATTATCTAAACTGATGGTGATTTCAGACGATTTTTCAGGTTTTTGACTCATAAAAAATCAATTTTGGGAGCTGAACATTTGGTAGAACTGAATTTTCCACTCTTTGGTCAAAATCGACTTCATATTCGGTCTTCTCGTCCCGAAAAACATGGAAAAAGATATCTCAGAAGCTCATCTTACCAACATGTTGCTAAAACGCAAAAAGTACCTATTTTTACACACATTTTCACTCATAACACCCGTGGGTATATTCCGATCGGGCTGAAAAGTTTCGGGACACAACTAGGGCCCAAATGGAGCATGTGTGCGAAAGAACGACTTTTTTAGACCAAAAATGAAGCCTGTACACGTGATACGGCGGACGGCGTACGGCGGACGGCGTACGGCGGACGGACATTGCATTTTTGTAATCTACGCACCTTGAAACGAAAAAGAAAAAAGTTTGAGGGGGTGTTATAAAAATTTTTTGCTGAGCGAATACATAGGTGTATTATCCACAGAATAATAAACCAAAATAGGTACTTTTGCGTTTTAGCAACATGTTGGTAACATGAGCTTTTGAAGTATCGGTTTCCATGTTTTTTTGGACGAGAAGACCGAATATGAAGTCGATTTTGACCAAGGAGTGGAAAATTGAGGTTGTACCAGATGTTCAGCTCCCAAAATCGATTTTTTATGAGTCAAAAACCTGCGAAATCGTCTGAAATCACCATCAATTTGTAGAATAACATTAGGAAAAGTGTCAACACGTGGATCAAGACAATTAAATGGCACTAAAAAAAAAAAAAATAAAAATAAAAAAAAGGAGCGTACCACCATTGGTGGAAACCATCAGAAATAGCTATTTCAATTATTTTACATGAAAGCAACAATAAATGAACAGCCAGCATTTCTGTAGGTATGTCCAATAGAATAATAAACCCATGTGACAAGGACTTTGCAGCGTTTTTTCTTTTCCGTTTCAAGGTGCGTAGATTCCAAAACCGCTGCAAAGTCCTTGGCACATGGGTTTATTATTCTATTGAAGTTCTAGAGATTCTTGTTGGCTGTTAAATTTATTGTTTCTTTCATGTGGAATGATTGAATTAGCTATTCCTGATGACTTCCACCAATATTGGCCCCCAAAACATAAAATAGGTACTTACGCTTTTTTTTCCAGATCATCTTTGATCATTGGTAGTGCCACTTAATGGTCTTGATTCACCTGTTTACACTTATTCCAATGTTATTATACACATTGATGGTGATTTCAGACAGTTTTCCAGGTTTTTGACTCATACAAAACCAATTTTGGGAGCTGAACCTTTGGTAAAACTTCAATTTCCGCGTCTTTGGTCAAAATTGACTTCATATTCGGTCTTCTCGTCCCCAAAAACATGGAAAACGATACCTCAAAAGCTCATGTTACTAATATGTTGCTAAAACGCAAAAAGTACCTATTTTTACACACATTTTCACTCATAACACCCCTGGGTATATTCCGATCGGGCTGAAAAGTTTCGGGACACAACTAGGGCTCAAATGGAGCATGTGTGCGAAAGAACGACTTTTTTAGACCGAAATGAAGCCTGTACACGTGATACGGCGTACGGCGGACGGCGTACGCCGTACGCCGTATCACGTGTACAGGCTTCATTTTCGGTCTAAAAAAGTCTTTCTTTCGCACGCATTCTCCATTTGGGCCCTAGTTGTGTCCCGAAACTTTTCAGCCCAATCGGAATATACCCAGGGATGTTATGAGTGAAATTGTGTATAAATATAGCTGTACCTTTTGTGTTTTAGTAACATATTAGTAAAATGAGCTTTTGATGTATCGTTTTCCATGTTTTTGGGGACGAGAAGACCGAATATGAAGTCGATTTTGACCAAAGAGTGGAAAATTGAGGTTCTACCAGATGTTCAGCTCCCGAAATTGATTATTTTATGAGTCAAAAACCTGGAAAATCGTCTGAAATCACCATCAATTTATAGAATAACACTAGGAAAAGTGTCAACACGTTGATCAAGACGATTAAATGGCACTACCAATGATCAAACATAAGTTTAAAAAAAATAGTTTTGGGGGCCAAAATTGGTGGAAACCACCAGAAATGGCTATTTCAATTATTTTATATGAATGAAACAATAAATAAACAGCAAAAATTACTGTAGGTATGTCCAATAGAATAATAAACCCGTGTGACAAGGACTTTGCAGCGTTTTTTTAATTCGCCAAGCTTCAACATCGTGGCAGACGGGTCGAGGGTGGGGTGGATTCAGGGCGGCCAGCGGAAGTGCTCTGAATATTTCAAATTTACGTAATAAAGCCCCTTTCGGTAGGGTGGGGCCCATGGACACTATAAAAACGGGGTACGAATCCATAGAGAGCCAGCAGACAAGATATCCTGCCCGTGGATGAAAACATCACCTAATTTATAAGAGCAGGTAACCAGGTCTAGGTCACTTTGGATTTAGCCGCTAGCTGAATCAAACCGTTGATTTGCTTGTAAAAATGAAGGTTAAAAATAGGTCAGTAATTCCCATGAAAAATCAGAATGAATCATCAACAGTAAAACCGGTTACATTTCTTTGACATACAACCCTGGATTTGACCTCGTTGGGTATACCCCGGGGGGGGGGGGGGGGGGGGCTTATCACTCTAACGTTATTTCTATCTTATAGTCCCTTTAGACTTCACATGATTATTACCAGAAGTGAAGAGCTAATCACTGGTCGGGTTGCTAATCGCTTTTCAAAACTTGTATTGGTGCCCGCCGCGACGAACTTTTATCCCAAACGGGGATATAAAGATCGGACGCCTTAGCCCCCTCGAGCACCCCGGCCCCACTGGTAAAATAGGTAAGTAGGTAATAAAAACGCTGCAAAGTCCTTGTCACATGGGTTTATTATTCTATTGGAGTTCTAGAGATTCTTGTTGGCTGTTAAATTTATTGTTTCTTTCATGTGGAATGATTGAATTAGCTATTCCTGATGACTTCCACCAATTTTGGCCCCCAAAACATGAAATAGGTACTTACGCTTTTTTTTCCAGATCATCTTTGATCATTGCTAGTGCCATTTAATGGTCTTGATTCACCTGTTTACACTTATTCCAATGTTATTATACACATTGATGGTGATTTCAGACAGTTTTCCAGGTTTTTGACTCATACAAAACCAATTTTGGGAGCTGAACCTTTGGTAAAACCTCAATTTCCGCGTCTTTGGTCAAAATTGACTTCATATTCGGTCTTCTGGTCCCCAAAAACATGGAAAAAGATACCTCAAAAGCTCATGTTACTAATATGTTGCTAAAACGCAAAAAGTACCTATTTTTACACACATTTTCACTCATAACACCCCTGGGTATATTCCGATCGGGCTGAAAAGTTTCGGGACACAACTAGGGCCCAAATGGAGCATGTGTGCGAAAGAACGAATTTTTTAGACCGAAAATGAAGCCTGTACACGTGATACGGCGGACGGCGGACGGCGTACGGCGGACGGACATTGCATTTTGGTTTATTATTCTGTGAATAATACACCTATGTAATCGCTCAGCAAAAAATTTTTATAACACCCCCTCAAACTTTTTTCTTTTCCGTTTCAAGGTGTGTACATTCAAAAACGCTGCAAAGTCCTTGTCACATGGGTTTATTATTCCATTGGACATACCTACCTACAGAGATGTTGGCTGTTTATTTATTGTTTCTTTCATATAAAATAATTGAAATAGCTATCTCTGGTGGTTTCCACCAATTTTGGCCCCCAAAACTCGAATAAACTACGCTCCTTTTTTTTTTAAAATAAATTATCTCTGATCATTGGTAGTGCCATTTAATCGTCTTGATCAACCTGTTGACACTTTTGGTTTATTATTCTGTGAATAATACACCTATGTATTCGCTCAGCAAAAAATTTTTATAACACCCCCTCAAACTTTTTTCTTTTCCGTTTCAAGGTGCGTAGATTCCAAAAATGCAATGTCCGTCCGCCGTCCGCCGTCCGCCGTATCACGTGTACAGGCTTCATTTTCGGTCTAAAAAAGTCGTTCTTTCGCACACATTCTCCATTTGGGCCCTAGTTGTGTCCCGAAACTTTTCAGCCCGATCGGAATATACCCAGGGATGTTATGAGTGAAATTGTGTATAAATATAGCTGTACCTTTTGTGTTTTAGTAACATATTGGTAAAATGAGCTTTTGATGTTTTGATGTATCGTTTTTTAATTCGCCAAGCTTCAACATCGTGGCAGACGGGTCGAGGGTGGGGTGGATTCAGGGCGGCCAGCGGAAGTGCTCTGAATATTTCAAATTTACGTAATAAAGCCCCTTTCGGTAGGGTGGGGCCCATGGACACTATAAAAACGGGGTACGAATCCATAGAGAGCCAGCAGACAAGATATCCTGCCCGTGGATGAAAACATCACCTAATTTATAAGAGCAGGTAACCAGGTCTAGGTCACTTTGGATTTAGCCGCTAGCTGAATCAAACCGTTGATTTGCTCGTAAAAATGAAGGTTAAAACGCTGCAAATCCCTGCACAACGGTTTATTATTTTGTATAGAATACCCTTCTGTTACAGATCACAGCTCTATGTATAGATAACCCGTCTATATAATATGATATGTACTATTCTACACATATTATGTAGATCGCAGACCCTCCGTAGGTTAGTACCTAACCCCGTACTCGTTACTAGGTACCTACCTAAATCACGAGTTAAATGTTGCTAAAATAATTCTGCCAATGACAAACAGTACCTAACAAAAACAAACACACATAATGAAGTTCTGAAAAGAAATTGTTGATGAGGAGTGAAAAAAGTTGCAAAAGTACCTACCAACAAACTCCAGCCCCTTCTACGTAGATGGTATAATGAACCGTTGTGTAATAATTTACCGTTGAGTAATGATTTACCGTAGTAATAATTTACCCATCAATAATACTTCAACGTTTGTTCAAGTTTCACTACCTACCAACAAACTCCAATAGAGCCATCATTTTTCAAATTAAATAATATCACAGAACAACCAACTCGACTTCATACTCCGCCAATATAATCAGGTGATCCCTACCAATGATTGGCCGTATTCACAAATTCCTATTGTGGGCGCGTCTCTGGTTACGAGATTTGGTTTGGATTGTATACAATTTCATTCACACTGGAGTCGAAAATGCCTGTCGGTGCAAACTTCGGGGCCTTACTGTGAACGAACGGCTGGACGTACGATGCTCCGGATGGTCTTAAAAAACTCGCAAGTTCAAGAACTATTTAAAACCGTAAAAATATTTACGTAAAAAAATTGTATAGGCGTTTTGAAAATTTCAACCCCTATTTTGAACCCCTTAGAGATGACTCACAGTAACGTCGAGCTTCGAGGACCAACTAGACGCCGAACGGAACCTATAACCCGAATTTCATCAATTTTTTTTCATGGTAACTAAGAAAAGTGGCCCGTACGGCGTACGGCGTACGGCGGACAGACAGAAATATTTTTATTGCAGTTTTGGATTCTACATACCTTGAAACGTAAACCATCAAATTTTGAGGGGGGGTAAGAATTTTTTTTTTCATGCTCGATTCCAATGGTTCATTATTGAAAATAATAAACCAAAATAGGTCAGTAATTCCCATGAAAAATCAGAATGAATCATCAACAGTAAAACCGGTTACATTTCTTTGACATACAACCCTGGATTTGACCTCGTTGGGTATACCCCGGGGGGGGGGGGGGGGGCTTATCACTCTAACGTTATTTCTATCTTATAGTCCCTTTAGACTTCACATGATTATTACCAGAAGTGAAGAGCTAATCACTGGTCGGGTTGCTAATCGCTTTTCAAAACTTGTATTGGTGCCCGCCGCGACGAACTTTTATCCCAAACGGGGATATAAAGATCGGACGCCTTAGCCCCCTCGAGCACCCCGGCCCCACTGGTAAAATAGGTAAGTAGGTAATAAAAACGCTGCAAAGTCCTTGTCACATGGGGTTTATTATTCTACAGAAATGTTGGCTGTACATTTATTGTTTGTTTCATGTGAAATAATTGAAATAGCTATTTCTGATGGTTTCCAACAATTTTGGCCCCCAAAACACAAATTAGGTAGGTAGGTACGATCTTTTTTTTTTTTTCAAATTAACTTTGATCATTGGTAGTGCCATTTAATCGTCTTGATCCACGTGTGACACTTTTTCTAGTGTTATTCTACAAACTGATGGTGATTTTAGACGATTTCGCAGGTTTTTGACTCATAAAAAATCAATTTTGGGAGCTGAACATCTGGTACAACCTCAATTTTCCACTCCTTGGCCAAAATCGACTTCATATTCGATCTTCTCGTCCCCAAAAACATGGAAAACGATACCTCAAAAGCTCATGTTACTAAAATGTTGCTAAAACGCAAAAAGTACCTATTTTCCCACACATTTTCACTCATAACACCCCTGGGTATATTCCGATCGGGCTGAAAAGTTTCGGGACACAACTAGGGCCCAAATGGAGCATGTGTGCGAAAGAACGACTTTTTTAGATCGAAAATGAAGCCTGTACACGTGATACGGCGTACGGCGGACGGCGGACGGACATTGCATTTTTGGAATCTACGCACCTTGAAACGGAAAAGAAAAAAGTTTGAGGGGGTGTTATAAAAATTTTTTGCTGAGCGATTACACAGGTGTATTATTCACAGAATAATAAACCAAAAGGAAATAAATAACAATTTAATACATTGCGGTTTGAGCTATTTTGTGTGTTTAGAAAGGACTGAAAATTCTGTAAACTCAACGTGCCGAACAGAAGACATGGTGAGCCCTACAATTCGTTAGGACACACGGGCAGGAGCTCCAGACTGTGTGACATGAAATAATTTAAGACTCCATATCTGAAGGTTTTATCTTTAAAAAGAAAAAAAAATAGTACAGGCACCCAACTAAAAAAAAAAACCAGTCATGCAGCATGACTTAATGAGCGAATTTTCAAAGAAATATTCGAATTAATGGCTATGGTTTTGTTTTGCTTCGAACTCTCGTCTTCAATTAATACTTCTCACATTTTTCAATCTGACCACTCTAAGGGGGTGGGGGGGGGGGGGGTGTAAGAGTTTAAAGATTATCCTAGTTTTGGGTAATTTTTGCGCACTTTAAATGCTCTAATTTAAGAACGGATTTAGATATCTAAAATCCGATTTCACCATCGTGTTCAGCGTGCAAAAACCTTTAAAATGAGGGGTCACTTGTTAGAAAATAACATTTTGGGGATTTTTGGGTAATTTTTGCGCACTTTAAATGCTCTAATTTGAGAACGGATCAAGATATCTAAAATCCGATTCCACCATCGTGTTCAGCGTGCAAAAACCTTTAAAATGAGGGGTCACTTGTTGGAAAATAACATTTTGGGGATTTTTGGGTAATTTTTGCGCACTTTAAATGCGCCAAAACCCTCCTTAGAGTAGGCCAATTTCGCCCATCTTCGAACTTAGCCTTTCGATTGTCAAGATAGATTTTTTGTGCAAATTTGAGCTGTTTATCTCAATTCTATCGAGAGTTATCGTCTGGAGTGACATATATATATATATATATATATATACATATAAAAAAGTGTTAAATTTCAGGAATCGTTTTAGAATGGTCTGAAACGGATTTCTATGAAGAAAATCTCCAAAAATTTATATTATTTAAATTTCGAAGCCATTGCAATAGCTTCATTTTCTTTGAAAATTCGCTAAAACGTCTGCCAATTCGAGTAGGCAGTATAGCTTCCTCACTTGAATCACATGAACGTATAGAGTAGTCGGGTAGGCTCATTTTGATACGGGACCATCTGCGATCCAACCCGCGTGTACCCCCAAAATTTCAGCTCTCTACGACAATTTTTCGCGTGGTCAGAAGCGTTACAAGGAAACGGCCAACATTTCATGTTTGCGCATGCGCAGACGAATGAAATTCATACGGAACTATCAAAATGTTATTCCTGATCGGCCCTCCAAATCTGAACTCATTTCAACGATATTTAAGGTAGTTATAGGCGTCTCAAGTATCTCACGTTTACGCATGCGCAGACGAAACGATTTCCATGGTTCTGGAACGGGACCATTTGCGATCAAACCCGCGTGTACCCTCAAAATTTCAGCTCTTTACGATTACTTTTCGTAGTTCGCGTTACGAGGAAATGGTAAACATTTCATGTTCGCGCATGTGCGGACGAAAGCTACATTACGATTCCAACGAAATTCATTTGGAACTATCAAACTACTATTCCTGATCGACCCTCCAAGTTTGAACTTGGTTTGGGGTTGTTATGGGCGGTTCAAGTATTTCACGTTTGCGCATGCGCAGACGAAAGTTACAGTAGTTTTTCAATGATATTTTTTGTATAGGACCATCTGTGACCCAACCCGCATCTATCTTCCAAATTTAGCCCATTTCGACCATTATTTCGGGTAGTTATGGGCGTTACAAAGAATTACCACAGACAGACAGACAGACACGGAACCAATTTACTCAGTCACGAATCCAAGGCGTCCCTACCTTTAGTAGTGAGGAAACAAAATCTATAAAATATATACCTACCTATTATATTTTTGGGCAAAACTGCACCAGCTATTGTATTTGTTGAATTTGGATCCAGAAGTGCTCAAAATTGGAATGCTATAGCCACTTTCCGTAAAATCAATAAATAAATGGGAAGGAGGTAATTAAAGTAGGCAGCCACTAATTTTATACAATAATGCAATAAGTAGGTTATTTGAATAACAAAACTGTGTGCCGCAAAAAGTGTTCAAAATGGAATTTATACGGTTAATAATCATGGAAAATGTTCGATAATTATGGTAGCAGGTTGAACTGCGGTTTTAGTAAGAGCCTTCGTTACTTGGAAAATACGCACATTAGGTCATGCTGCACAGGAACATGGTAGTATTTGTAAATGGATAAACGCCACCATCATTCCGGTCCCATGAAAACTCATGACACAATTCGGGAACCCAACCTGCTGGTTACATTACATCAGAACATGAAGTTATATGGAACATATACCAGAATATATACCAGGGGTCGTCCCTTGGTGGTTACAAGGGTGTAGACAGGCAAGAAAAGGTTACAAATTAATTTGGTTCCATGTGTATTTTTTTTTTTTTTTTAAATAGGTAGATAACTTTATTATTATAATATAATATTACAGTTGTGCTGATAGTAATACGTAACAAGAAAATAAAAAATAACATGGTACGTGATTAAGGATGCAATCCAACGATTGTCCCTTATAGTAACTTATAATAACTTTAGAAGTCATTATAAATTATAATAACTTTAAAAGTTAGTAAGAGACAGGAAATTTTTTTTTTTTCTAATATTTCATAGTATGGCGTCTTGGGGGCGTTTGCGCTTAAGTCGTCGTTCGGAGCGAGGAAGGGGCGGATTATCAGCCATGTGGTTCATGAGAGGGTTCGGGTGGTTCAGCATTTTTGCGTGGAGGTTTTCGTAGTTTGTTTGAATTGTCTCTTTTACAGTGGGGATGCTGAGGTCAGTGTGGAGGACCGAGTTCCTGATGTACCAGTGGTTTCCCGTGATTATTCTTAACACTCGGTTTTGCGTCGTTTGTATTTTCTTTAGGTGGGTTTCCGCTGCTGATCCCCACAGTCCACGAGAGTATTGCCAAATTGGTCGGATGAGTGATATGTAAAGGAGCCGTTTACTTTCGAGGGGTAGTGTGGAGCGTTCGTCGAGAAGATGTTTCAGGGAGCGGATTCTCGTACGCACTTTTGCTACCAGCATCTTCACATGTTCGGCCCATGTTAGCTTCTCGTCTATGTGGACTCCCAAGTATTTGACCTTTGCAGCGAGTGGGATGGCGGTTCCGTTGAGGGTGATGGTGGGGGGTGCCTGGTTTCTCCTTTGGTATGAAAACTTCACCACTGAGGATTTATGAGGATTCATCACTGTGCGCCATAGAGTACACCATTTACTCACCGAATCACAGTACACTTGAAGGTTTCGTTTTGCTTCGTCGCAGGTCGGTGCTGTGCTTAGGGCAGCCACGTCATCCGCCAATTGGGCCAACATAATTCCTTCTTGGGTCGGGAAGTCATGTACATACATGAGGTACAAGAAGGGTCCCCATACACTACCCTGCGGTATGGAAGATGCACTTGCTGCTCTGGATAGGGCAGTACAGTATCTGACAGTAAAAGTGCGGCCGGTAAGATAACTGGTGATTATTCTAAAGTATGTGTCCGGCAAGTGTGGCTTTATTTTGTATAGTAGACCCGGGATCCATACTTTATCAAATGCCTTTTCGGTGTCGAGGTAAAACCCAAGACAAACTCCTTTTTTCTCATATGTTTCGAGGATCTGGTCTACAATGCGATGCAGTTGCTGAGGACAAGAGTGTAGTTGTCTGAATCCCAGTTGTGTATTTGGGATTAATGGACCAAGGTAAGTTAGAAGAGTGGGGAGCAATAACCTTTCGAAAATGTTTGAAAACAGTGGTACAAGGCTTACTGGCCTGTATCCATGGGGATCATTGGCTTGTTTACCGGGTTTCTTTATCATTACCACATGTGCGTGTTTCCATTTATGTGGGAATCCATGTGTATGAAACTCAAAGCGCGAGTAAATTTTTTGAATAAAGTGCTTCCCTACGTTTGGTGGAGAGAAGTAAATTTTTTGCTTCCTCACTACCGAGGGTAGTGAAGCCTTGGATTCGTGATTGAGTGAAGTAAAAAATTCTTGTCCTCCAAAATGAAAATTTCCACTACCATTTTGCGTTTCAGACATCGAGGAACATTTTTGGTTCCTTGTCTGTCTGTGGTAATTCCTTGTAACGCCCATAACTACCCGACATAATGGTCGAAATAGGCTGAAATTTGGAGGGTAGGTGCGGGTTGGGTCACAGATGGTCCCATACCAAAATCATTGAAAAATTACAGTAACTTTCGTCTGCGCAAGCGCAAACGTGAAATACTTGAAACACCCATAACAACCCTGAATATCGTTGAAATGAGTTCAAACTTGGAGGCTAGATCAGGAATAATACTTTAACAGTTCAAAATCAATTTCATTGGAATCGTAATGTAACTTTCGTCTGCGCATGCGCGAACATGATATGTTGACCATTTTCTTGTAACGCTTTTAACTACGCGAAAAATAGTCGTAAAGAGCTGAAATTTTGAGGGCACACGCGGGTTTGATCGCAAATGGGCCCGTTCCAGAACCATGGAAATCTTTTCGTCTGCGCATGCGTAAACGTGAGATACTTGAGACGCCCATAACTACCTTAAATATCGTTGAAATGAGTTCAGATTTGGAGGGTCGATCACGAATAACACTTTGATAATTGCGTATGAATTTCATTCTTCTGCGCATGCGCGAACATGAAATGCTGACAGTTTTGTTGTAACGCTTCTAACTACTTGAAAAATAGTCGTAGAGAGCTGACATTTTGGGGGTACACGCGGGTTGGATCGCAGATGGTCCCGTATCAAAATGAACCCCTCCAACTACTCTATACGTTCATGTGATTCAAGTGAAGAAGCTATACTGCCTACTCGAATTGGCAGATGTTTTTAGATAGGTAGACCACATTGTGGAAAATTGCATTGGCTTTATAAATCATGGCAGCGCTTTTCCCGTACCGTGTAGGTTACCTACCAACCTCTCCGACACTTGCCGTATTTTCAAACGAAGATTCTGATTGACTTTTGCTATCTTCATAATAATCCAACTAATCAGTGTTATTTAATGACCCGAACCGGAATTCAAGACGAAAGGCGCTGCATTCCAGGACCCCGGGGGGAGGGCAGACGTCCTTGCTAAGGCCGACCTCAGCTTCGAAAGTGAAATTGAGGAAACCGGTATCACAGCTAAGGTATTCTCTTCTTGGTATCGGTGTTGGTATCACTCCTCCGTGGTTCACGATGAAAGGGGAGTGGAGGGATCCTTGTATACTTTTTTGTTTTGTTTTTTCCCTCATCTCATTTTTGTAATGACCTAGTCGTGCTTATAGGTAGGTACCGAAAACAGGTTGTTTGAAGGACCATATCGTGACACCATATTCACTGTCCACAGGATGTCTCCAACGTGATGGCGAGTGATGTGGGGTTGTTCGGAAGTGGTGCCAGATCTGTGGTCTCTCCCCTAGATTTAGAGGGATTCTTCACTAGATGGGGTTTTAAGGGGCATTTCAAGGGAAAGAAGGCATGAAAACAAAACTTCACGAACCTAAAAGCCAAAAAAAAAAAAAATCCCCCACTATATCCATCCACAATAATTCTCATTTTTCAACCATTCAATTCAGTTCCTTGTAATTTCGCTTTCTGTAGTTATAGATTTTTTAGCCATTATTAATATGCAACTTGTTTTGCTCTAAACAGCTGCACGATTACATGTCTTTCTGTTTAGGTAACACACGTAGCTTTTACTTTTACTAACATACTAATTTAACATAGGTAGTACCTACGTACTTTATACATAATGTTGACCATCCGTTTTTATGATCTGAAATTTAATACCAACTTATTTATGTTCTAATTTATTGCTGATGCTGCTTTATTGATGCTTGTAAATTTCTACACAATGCTTTCACACCCCCGAGCTCATTGACATTTTATTCATTTTATTGTGCACAGGACAATGTAGTCCGACCTCGCGCACAGAAAACCAAAGATATAAGTATGCAAAAATATAGTGACACAAGGTTTCTGGCATGTTTCTAACCTACGAAATAAATTAATCCAAGTAGGTTTGTGCGTGCGCTGTTTCATTTACGGATTTATCTCGACAGTTTCGTAATTCTCAAATAACAGAACAGTGCGACATGGATGTGTTGAACAGGAAGTGATGTACTTAATATAACTTTCAAAGTACCTAGGTAATTATTTATTCATAATAAGAGGTAAATACCTAGATAATAGTAACTTCGTTATACATGCTTTGAAACTGTATTATGTACATGGGACACTCCACTGTTCAACGGCATTTTGGTTCGTAAGTATATAACAGTGTTTAAGAGCTTCCTGAGTGTGAATCAAATTTGAATCTTGAATCCTGCAACTATTTTGCAACAAAACTGGTATTTTGTGCAATTTCCTCAAAACCCCATAATTTTCTGAATTGTTGGCGGTTCAACATTTTGATTGTGCTTTTGAGTTGAACGAGTTGGGCATTTACCTAATAAGAGTCTTGTGGTGGTAGGGGATGTTTGACCTCCTCACTCAAAATTTCTCGCATCTAGAGTTTTGGGCATCATTGAACAAAAAATTTTGATATACTGACAAATGATTGATTTCTTGTCCGTCTGTTTTCGGTCTGTCCGTAAGTGTGAATGCAAATCCTTGCAATACGCCTGACTATGCAAAAGAATGGTTGTAACTTCAGAATTTGGTTGTAGCTGAAATTAGGATTATAGGGGTATTATAACCCAGGTGCAGACTCGCTGTTTTAAAAATACCATCACAGAACCCACCTTAAGCCTACTACATTATGGGCCATTGTTCTTCCGTGTTTCCCATTGGAAATTAAATAATGTTTACTTACCTGGTTTTTGGAGAGAGCTCTATTTGGTATGACTGGACCTCGTGGACTTCGCAATTTGGATCTTCTTTCCTCCACTTCCTGGTAGTCCTGAGCCACCGCGCACCCCATCGCGCACACCAACAATCTGTCAAATAAGGTTATGATTTAGTTATCTTGTGTTTGTGTGTTCGCGACTGTGTGCGACTGGACGAATGTATCCAAAACCCGCAAAATAAAATTTCCCCTTCAATATAACCAAATCATCACGGATATTTTTTATGTCTCACTGTTAAAAGGCGTTTTGGACGGTGAGGGTGGTAGGTACGTGTAATGGTATTCTCGGCGACCCCCAGCAAGGATAAAAAAACCAGTCATGCAGCATGACTTAATGAGCGAATTTTCAAAGAAATATTCGAATTAATGGCTATGGTTTTGAATAAAGGAAAACTTCGGTCTAAAATTTGGTTTTCTATGTATATTCTCTTCGTATTTATTTTAATTTGTACGTTTTGTCCATCCTGATTCTACCGTTTGTTATGAGTAGATTCCTTGTTCCTTCTGAATGGCCTTTCCTCTTGACTACGATTTCAGGCCTGGTATCTAAAACCAGTTCAAGATTTGCTCTACTAGGTAGGTGGATCCTTCCTTCTTCAATGATATTATTTTTATCATGTTAAGTACCTACCTACCTTTGAATATCAAATATTCGTATGATACTGATAATAAATTGATAAGATACCTACCTAACCTTCTTCCTCCTACTGTTAGTACCTAAATTGAATAATTTGAAATAGATTTTTTCTTTCGTCTTCCTTCTAGTAATACGTGGGCCGGTACTTGGCTATCTATGAAGGTATCATAACAATTATATGTCAAATGGGAAATTCAAGGAGTTGTACTAATCGTTTGCCTCCCCCTTTTTTGCTTCGAACTCTCGTCTTCAATTAATACTTCTCACATTTTTCAATCTGACCACTCTAAGGGGGTGGGGGGGGGATAAGAGTTTAAAGATTATCCTAGTTTTGGGTAATTTTTGCGCACTTTAAATGCTCTAATTTAAGAACGGATTTAGATATCTAAAATCCGATTTCACCATCGTGTTCAGCGTGCAAAAACCTTTAAAATGAGGGGTCACTTGTTAGAAAATAACATTTTGGGGATTTTTGGGTAATTTTTGCGCACTTTAAATGCTCTAATTTGAGAACGGATCAAGATATCTAAAATCCGATTCCACCATCGTGTTCAGCGTGCAAAAACCTTTAAAATGAGGGGTCAGTTGTTGGAAAATAACATTTTGGGGATTTTTGGGTAATTTTTGCGCACTTTAAATGCGCCAAAACCCTCCTTAGAGTAGGCCAATTTCGCCCATCTTCGAACTTAGCCTTTCGATTGCCAAGATAGATTTTTTGTGCAAATTTGAGCTGTTTATCTCAATTCTATCGAGAGTTATCGTCTGGAGTGACACATATATATATAAATATATATATACATATAAAATAAAAAACCAGTCATGCAGCATGACTTAATGAGCGAATTTTCAAAGAAATATTCGAATTAATGGCTATGGTTTTGAATAAAGGAAAACTTCTTCCTCCTACTGTTAGTACCTAAATTGAATAATTTGAAATAGATTTTTTCTTTCGTCTTCCTTCTAGTAATACGTGGGCCGGTACTTGTCTATCTATGAAGGTATCATAACAATTATATGTCAAATGGGAAATTCAAGGAGTTGTACTAATCGTTTGCCTCCCCCTTTTTTGCTTCGAACTCTCGTCTTCAATTAATACTTCTCACATTTTTCAATCTGACCACTCTAAGGGGGTGGGGGGGGGGGGGTAAGAGTTTAAAGATTATCCTAGTTTTGGGTAATTTTTGCGCACTTTAAATGCTCTAATTTAAGAACGGATTTAGATATCTAAAATCCGATTTCACTATCGTGTTCAGCGTGCAAAAACCTTTAAAATGAGGGGTCACTTGTTAGAAAATAACATTTTGGGGATTTTTGGGTAATTTTTGCGCACTTTAAATGCTCTAATTTGAGAACGGATCAAGATATCTAAAATCCGATTCCACCATCGTGTTCAGCGTGCAAAAACCTTTAAAATGAGGGGTCACTTGTTGGAAAATAACATTTTGGGGATTTTTGGGTAATTTTTGCGCACTTTAAATGCGCCAAAACCCTCCTTAGAGTAGGCCAATTTCGCCCATCTTCGAACTTAGCCTTTCGATTGCCAAGATAGATTTTTTGTGCAAATTTGAGCTGTTTATCTCAATTCTATCGAGAGTTATCGTCTGGAGTGACACATATATATATAAATATATATATATATACATATAAAAAAGTGTTAAATTTCAGGAATCGTTTTAGAATGGTCTGAAACGGATTTCTATGAAGAAAATTTCCAAAAATTTATATTATTTAAATTTCGAAGCCATTGCAATAGCTTCATTTTCTTTGAAAATTCGCTAAAAGTGTTAAATTTCAGGAATCGTTTTAGAATGGTCTGAAACGGATTTCTATGAAGAAAATTTCCAAAAATTTATATTATTTAAATTTCGAAGCCATTGCAATAGCTTCATTTTCTTTGAAAATTCGCTAATAAGTGTAGGAGGTGATTGCGGGGGGCTCCCTGGTCATGCGACACAACGAAGTTATCAGTCCCTTAAAGACGTCTTGGAATGTGTGGCCTGGCATACAGTATAATAATAGCTTTTACAAATTTATTTCAACCTTTTACAATTTTATTTGAACCATTTACAGTTTTATTTAAAAGTTTTACAATTTTATTCCAACGTTTTGCAAATGTTTTTAAACCTTTTGCAAATGTTTTTAACCCTGTTGCTATAAACACTTCGGGCAGAAAACTATTTTGAGGTACAAGGCGAACAGTAACTGTAGGTATATTAAGACAACACGAATTTAATGAAGTGGATGACCACCAGTAGCTGCATCAAGCAATAACAAAAACATGTCCATAACACATTGGCACAATCTTGGGGTGTCATTGAAAACAATCTTGTTTGAATCACTTCCAAAAAGGCATGCTCCCCTTGACGGCTTATAATGTCTGTTGCTGTAGTTTTGATTTTAGAAAAAGCCTTCTCAACATGTTTGAACATTGGTGAATATGGTGCCAAAAACTTGAGGGCCATTTGGGATGAAGCCATAAAAGCTGTTACCGCGGTTGATCGGTCAATCTGACCATTGCCAATGATCAGAAGGACGCCATCGTTTAAAAACAATCGTAAAAAAGTTTAAGCATTTGTAAAAGGTTGAACTAAATTTTTAAAAGGTTTAAATAAAACTGTAAATAGTTCAAATAAAATTTTAAAGCGTTGAAATAAATTTGTAAATGCTATAGTTGAGTGTGACTTCCTAGCCATAATTTTATATAATTACCTCAACAGAGCGACCTATCATCGCTAAGGTACATTTTTTGTGACGTTAACGTTACTCGTACCGTTAACGTTTCTCAGCAGTCCCAGTACTACCTATTCAATTCAATATAAATATTTACCAGTTCAATGCTTTCTGGCTGGTAGGTATAACTAGTCGGTAGGGGAACTACCTGTTCTTGAGACACATCAGTGTCTTGGTGGACGGCTATTATGTTGGGTCCACCACACCCTTAAGGGGTCCAGCTTTCCAGTCACTACCTACTAATGTTAATATACCTATAGCATTTCCAAGCCAAATTCAACCTTTTCCAAGTCAAATTCAACCTTTTTCCAAAACAAATTCAACCTTTTCCAAACCAAATTCAACCTTTTCCAAACCAAATTCTTCTTCCATTTCAAATTCGACTTTTTCCATTTCAAATTCAACGAAAGTGAGTGGTTTAGTTCGTTTCAAATTCAGCCTTCCCCGACTTCAGTAAAAAAAATATAAATTTTAATAAACTGAATTGTGAACCTCATTACCTATTAACTGTTTGTTGCATTATTTAAGGCTTAAATTGAACAGCGCTATAGCGGCTCAGTGCAGGTACTAGGTACAAGGAAAATACTGTACAGTGCCACAGGAAGAAAACCATTTATTAAAACAATTGAATTGAAATTAAATGTGATTCTTCTTACAGTTTTATAACCATAGGAATCCTATAATAAATGGTTTTTCTTCCTGTGGCTCTGTACAGTATTTCTTTGTACCTAGTACATGTACTGAGCCACTATAGTGTTGTTCAATTTAAGCCTTAAATAATGCAACAAACATTTAATAATGGGGTTCACAATTCAGTTTATTAAAATTTATATTTTTTGCTGAAGTCGGGGAAGGTTGAATTTGAAACGAACTAAACCACTCACTTTCGTTGGATTTGAATTGGAAAAAGTTGAATTTTAAATGGAAGAAGTCGAATTTGGTTTGGAAAAGGTTGAATTTGTTTTGGAAAACGTTGAATTTGACTTGGAAAAGGTTGAATTTGGCTTGGAAATGCTATATAATCTACCAAATGAATTAGGTACGGGTTGATGATGGTGCTGCCACTCTTAATACGTCTATCAAAGTTGCGTGATACTTATCTATCATATTATGTTCAAAATTCGTCCCGGATGGTAATAATGGTGTCAGGTAGGTATAATGAGTAAACTGTTCTACCGTAAAACACTTATTAAAGATTTTAAAGATTTTTGATCGACAGGGATAGCTACGTAGTCATGGGTGACTTCCCAGCCATTAGACATCAATGTTTTAATGGCGTTTTGGATGGTGGGTGGCTGGTAAGTATCGTCGTGGACGACTTCTATCTTTTAAAAAAAATCAAATAATGTATTTATCTTCCATGATTACAATATGATAGACAAAAATACAAAAATTTAAATACTACTGACCAAGTTGAAAACTTGTGCTGGTGGTAGCAGTTGTAACGATATCAAAAAATAAATTACTTACACATTACAAATTTACTTTGCCTCACCTAATTGTGACAAACGATAAATACAAATATTTATTTTGTATCCTCTTATTTGTGAAAAAATCATGAAATAAACATCACTTCTGATAGTGGTTTTTCAGTTTTGTTTTGAATAGTGCTAATAATGAGTAACAACATTTCAAGTCCTCTGGCAAGTAATTAAACAGCATAATCCCTTTATAACTATGTGACCTTTGACAAAAGCAGTGCTCCTAAAACGAATATCTAGAACTATTTTGGACCCTGTTCGAGTGTTCGAATCAACACTTTTGTGGACCCCGCTCTTATATTCTTTGAACACATGTTTCAGGGTGGTTCTGCCTACCAGTGTAAGGAGGGTGGGCACCTTAAAGATTTTGAAAAGCAGTGGAGAAACGCCTTTTCTTCAACAAAATTTTTATCAGAAGTTTCTGAGTGGTAGCTAATTGATTTTGTTTCGTGAACAGGCACTTCCCCGACATACTATGCTATAAATCAACAAAGATTGAATTGCTGCGTAATAAAACATTTGAATAGTGTGCATTTTTAAAAAGTAGCGTATTTTCATACATACTGGAATCAGTCTTATGAGCCTAAGCATTAGTGAATGGGCTTTCCAGTTCCACGTCATAAGACTTCATAAGACGTATCTCTATTTAAATACGCATTGAGTGGTTGGTACGTATCCCTTGTGGGTAACTCATGGGTTACTCCATATCATCTATTTATGCTCAATTACAGGTTAATAAGTTCTAAGCTCCCTACCCACATGCTCCCATGGGACCTTCAAGATACTACCTACCCTATAAAATATGACCGTATATATTGTATATATATACCGTAGATATTACAGTCGTAGAGACGAGTCTGGACGGGTCACTGACCGGAGGCTCATAAATTAACATAAGTTTAGAACTTTTATTATGTAGAGTCTATAAAAATCATTATATTTGTTGCATAAAGTTTTTTTTTTAATAACAAAACGCTGCAAATCCCTGCACAACGGTTTATTATTTTGTACAGAATACCCTCCTGTTACAGATCACAGGTCTCCGTATGGATAACCCTTCTATATAACATATGTACTATTCTACACATATATTATGTAGATCGCGGACCCTCAGTAGGTTAGTACCTAACCCTGTACTCGTTACTAGGTACCTACCTAAACCGTTGTGTAATAATTTACCTGTATAGGTTCCCCTTCTACGGAGATAGAATAATGAACCGTTGTGTAATAATTTGCCCATCAATAATACTTCAACGGTTGTTCAAGTTGCAAAAGTACTGATCAACAAAATCCAGCCCCTTCTTGGTAGGTGAACCGTTGAGTAATAATTTGCCGTTGTGTAATAATTTGCCGTTGTGTAATAATTTACCGTTGTGTAATAATTTACCCATCAATAATACTTCAACGTTTGTTCAAGTTTCACAAGTACCTACCAACAAAATCCAATAGGCCATCACTTATCGAATGAAATAATATCGCAGAACAACCAACTCGACTTCATACAGCCATCCTTGATTATAATCAGGTGCTCCCTAGTGATAATATCCGGATCGGATTTATACCGTTTGATTCACAAAATCCAGCCCCTTCTTGGTAGATGAGCCGTTGTGTAATAATTTACCGTGGTGTAATAATGTACCATTGTGTAATAATTTACCGGTGTGTAATAATTTGCCGTTGTGTAATAATTTGCCATTGTCTAATAATTTACCCATCAATAATACTTCAACGGTTGTTCAAGTTGCAAAATTACCTATCAACAAAATCCACCCCCTTCTGGGTAGATGAGACGTTGTGTAATAATTTACCGTTGTGTAATAATTTGCCATTGGGTAATAATTTACCCATAAATAATACCTACTTCAACGGTTGTTCAAGTTGCAAAAGTAGGTACCTATCAACAAAATCCAGCCCCTTCTGAGTAGATGAGCCGTTGTGTAATAATTTACCGTGGTGTAATAATTTACCGTTGTGTAATAATTTACCGTTGTGTAATAGTTTGCCGATGTGTAATAATTTACCGTTGTGTAATAATTTACCCATCAATAATACTTCAACGTTTGTTCAAGTTTCACAAGTACCTACCAACAAAATCCAATAGGCCATCACTTATCGAATGAAATAATATCGCAGAACAACCAACTCGACTTCATACAGCCATCCTTGATTATAATCAGGTGCTCCCTAGTGATAATATCCGGATCGGATTTATACCGTTTGATTCACAAAATCCAGCCCCTTCTTGGTAGATGAGCCGTTGTGTAATAATTTACCGTGGTGTAATAATGTACCATTGTGTAATAATTTACCGGTGTGTAGTAATTTGCCGTTGTGTAATAATTTGCCATTGTCCAATAATTTACCCATCAATAATACTTCAACGGTTGTTCAAGTTGCAAAATTACCTATCAACAAAATCCAGCCCCTTCTGGGTAGATGAGCCGTTGTGTAATAATTTACCGTGGTGTAATAATTTACCGTTGTGTAATAATTTACCGTTGTGTAATAATTTACCGTTGTGTAATAGTTTGCCGGTGTGTAATAATTTGCCATTGTGTAATAATTTACCCATCAATAATACTTCAACGTTTGTTCAAGTTTCAGAAGTACCTACCAACAAAATCCAATAGCCCACCACTTGTCAAATGAAATAATATCGTTAATTATTTCCACTTGACCACTTGCTCCGTAGTTATGATATCTGGGCCGGATTTATACCGTTTGATTCACGATCGTGTTGACGAAGCTTTTTGGTGCTCACGAACGGCTGGACGTACGATGCTCCGGGTGGTCTCAAAAAATTGTTTAGCTCAAGAAAAATTTAATAACGTAAAAAAAAACCATACCCTTCTATCGGAAGTTTTCGAGCAACGGCGTTCTGAAAATTTCAACCCCTATTTTGAACCCTTTCGAGATTACTGACAGTACCGTCGAGCTTCGAGGTCCAACTAGACCCCGAACGGAACCTATAACCCGAATTTCATCAATTTTGTTTCATGGTAACTAAGAAAAGTGGCCCGTACGACGTACGGCGGACAGACAGAAATTTTTTTATTGCATTTTCGGATTCTAAATACCTTGAAATGTAAACCATCAAATTTTGAGGGGGGGCTATTTTTTTTCATGCTCGATTCCAATGGTTCATTATTGAAAATAATAAACCAAAATATACATATACATATAAGATACAAGGTACCCTCTAAGGCGCTACCTATATGAAAGACACCCTACAATATACTAACCCATAATACACTTCAATATAGGAGTTTTGGACGTTAAAGTGTGGCAGGTAACAGTGTAGTGGGTAACGGTCAGGGGAAATGTCAGAGGAGGAAGGTGCGGCGGTCGTCCTTGACGGCAAAGCACCGACTGTCGCAAGCGCCCGTGGGCAGGTGATCTCGCTCATCGGCCTGGCTCACCCCTATTATAATACTGCAGATCTCTGTTGGTAATCATCAGCGACAAGGCGGTTTACCCATGCGTTTCAATGGACATCATTCTGTACAGCAATTATTAGCGAATTCACGTATAACTGCTTCGGTTTGACAACCTAAGTACAAGCAAGTTCATATTGAAAATCCACCTCGTGGAGAAGTGACGGAGCAATATTTTGGTTCATTTAATGTTTATGATATCAAGCCTCGTGGTCATACATCCCATCTTGGATACCTCCAGGATCTTTTGGATACTTCCAGCTCGGACACTTACTTTTGGTTTATTATTCTATGAATAATACACCGATTTATTCGCTTAGCAAACAATTTTTATAACACCCCCTCAAACATTTTTCTTTTCCGTTTCAAGGTGCATCGATTCCAGAAATTCAATGTCCGTACGCCGTCCGCCGTACGCCTTCCGCCGTACGCCGTCCGCCGTATCACGTGTACATGCTTCATTTTCGGTCTAAAAAAATCGTTCTTTCGCACACGCGCTCCATTTGGGCCCTAGTTGTGTCCCGAAACTTTGCAGCCCGATCGGAATATATCCAGGGGTGCTTTGAGTGAAAAGGTGTATGAAAATCGGTACTTTTGGTTTATTATTCTGTGAATAATACACCTATGTATTCGCTCAGCAAAAAATTTTTATAACACCCCCTCAACATTTTTTCGTTTCCGTTTCAAGGTGCGCAGATTCCAAAAATGCAATGTCCGTCCGCCGTCCGCCGTACGCCGTCCGCCGTATCAAGTGTACAGGCTTCATTTTTGGTCTAAAAAATTCGTTCTTTCGCACACATGCTCCATTTGGGCCCTAGTTCTGTCCCGAAACTTTTCAGCCCGATCGGAATATACCCAGGGGTGTTATGAGTGAAAATGTGTGTAAAAATAGGTACTTTTTGTGTTTTAGTAACATGTTAGTAACATGAGCTTTTGAGATATCGTTTTCCAAGGTTTTGGGGACGAAAAGACCGAATATGAAGTCGATTTTGACCAAAAAGTGGAAAATTGAGTTCTACCAAATGTTCAGCTCCCAAAATTGATTTTGGTTTATTATTCTGTGAATAATACACCTATGTATTCGCTCAGCAAAAAATTTTTATAACACCCCCTCAAAATTTTTTCGTTTCCGTTTCAAGGTGCGCAGATTCCAAAAATGCAATGTCCGTCCGCCGTCCGCCGTCCGCCGTATCAAGTGTACAGGCTTCATTTTTGGTCTAAAAAATTCGGTCTTTCGCACACATGCTCCATTTGGGCCCTAGATGTGTCCCTAAACTTTTCAGCCCGATCGGAATTTACCCAGGGGTGTTATGAGTGAAAATGTGTGTAAAAATAGGTACTTTTGCGTTTTAGCAACATGTTAGTAAAACCAGTCATGCAGCATGACTTAATGAGCGAATTTTCAAAAAAATATTCGAATTAATGGCTATGGTTTTGAATAAAGGAAAACTTCTTCCTCCTACTGTTAGTACCTAAATTGAATAATTTGAAATGGATTTTTTCTTTCGTCTTCCTTCTAGTAATACGTGGGCCGGTACTTGTCTATCTATGAAGGTATCATAACAATTATATGTCAAATGGGAAATTCAAGGAGTTGTACTAATCGTTTGCCTCCCCCTTTTTTGCTTCGAACTCTCGTCTTCAATTAATACTTCTCACATTTTTCAATCTGACCACTCTAAGGGGGTGGTGGGGGGGGGGGGGGGGGTAAGAGTTTAAAGATTATCCTAGTTTTGGGTAATTTTTGCGCACTTTAAATGCTCTAATTTAAGAACGGATTTAGATATCTAAAATCCGATTTCACCATCGTGTTCAGCGTGCAAAAACCTTTAAAATGAGGGGTCACTTGTTAGAAAATAACATTTTGGGGATTTTTGGGTAATTTTTGCGCACTTTAAATGCTCTAATTTGAAAACGGGTCAAGATATCTAAAATCCGATTCCACCATCGTGTTCAGCGTGCAAAAACCTTTAAAATGAGGGGTCACTTGTTGGAAAATAACATTTTGGGGATTTTTGGGTAATTTTTGCGCACTCTAAATGCGCCAAAACCCTCCTTAGAGTAGGCCAATTTCGCCCATCTTCGAACTTAGTCTTTCGATTGCCAGAATAGATTTTTTGTGCAAATTTGAGCTGTTTATCTCAATTCTATCGAGAGTTATCGTCTGGAGTGACACATATATATATAAATATATATATACATATAAAAAAGTGTTAAATTTCAGGAATCGTTTTAGAATGGTCTGAAACGGATTTCTATGAAGAAAATTTCCAAAAATTTATATTATTTAAATTTCGAAGCCATTGCAATTATAGCTTCATTTTCTTTGAAAATTCGCTAATGAGCTTTTGAGGTATCGTTTTTCATGTTTTTGGGGACGAGAAGCCCGAATATGAAGTCGATTTTGACCAAAGAGTGGAAAATTGAGGTTGTACCAGATGTTCAGCTCCCAAAATTAATTTTTTATGAGTCAAAAACCTGGGAAATCGTCTGAAATCACCATCAATTTGTAGAATAACACTGGAAAAAGTGTCAACAGATGGATCAAGACGATTAAATGGTACTATCAATGAATGATTATTTAAAAAAAAAAAAAAAAAGGAGCGTACCTTATTCGTGTTTTGGGGGCCAAAATTAGTGGAAACAATCACAAATAGCTATTCGAATCATTTCACGTGAAAGAAACAATAAATGAACAGCCAACATCTCTGTAGGTATGTCCAATAGAATAATAAACCCATGTGACAAGGACTTTGCAGCGTTTTTGTGTTTTAGTAACATGTTAGTAACATGAGCTTTTGAGATATCGTTTTCCAAGGTTTTGGGGACGAGAAGACCGAATATGAAGTAGATTTTGACCAAAAAGTGGAAAATTGAGTTCTACCAAATGTTCAGATCCCAAAATTGATTTTGGTTTATTATTCTGTGAATAATACACCTATGTATTCGCTCAGCAAAAAATTTTTATAACACCCCCTCAAAATTTTTTCTTTTCCGTTTCAAGGTGCGTAGATTCCAAAAATGCAATGTCCGTCCGCCGTCCGCCGTACGCCGTATCACGTGTACAGGCTTCATTTTCGGTCTAAAAAAATCGTTCTTTCGCACAAATGCTCCATTTGGGCCCTAGTTGTGTCCCGTAACTTTTCAGCCCGATCGGAATATATCCAGGGGAGTTATGAGTGAAAATGTGTATAAAAATAGGTACTTTTTGTGTTTTGGTAACATAGTAGTAAAATGAGCTTTTGTGGTATCGTTTTCCATGTTTTTGGGGACGAGAAGACTGAATATGAAGTCGATTTTGACCAAGGAAAGGAAAATTGAGGTTGTACCAGATGTTCAGTTCCCAAAATTGATTTTTTATGAGTCAAAAACCTGCGAAATCGTCTGAAATCACCATCAATTTGTATAATAACACTAGAAAAAGTGTCAACACGTGGATCAAGACGATTAAATGGTACAATCAATGATCAAAGGTAATTTGAAAAAAAAAGAAAAGAAGCGTACCTAATTCAAGTTTTGGGGGCCAAAATTTGTGGAAACCACCAGAAATAGCTATTTCAATATTATTTTACATGAAAGAAACAATAAATAAACAGCCAGCATTTCTGTAGACCAATAAAATTATAGAATAATAAACCCATGTGACAAGGACTTTGCAGGGTTTTTTATTAGTGAAAAACCTAGGAAATCGTCTGAAATCACCATCAATTTGTATAATAACACTGGAAAAAGTGTCAACACGTGTATCAAGACGATTAAATGGCACTACCAATGATCAAAGATAGTTAACAAAACAAAAAAAAACGCTGCAAAGTCCTTGTCACATGGGTTTATTATTCTACTGGACATACCTACCCACAGAAATGCTGGTTGTTCATTTTTATTGTTGCTTTCATGTAAAATCATTGAAATAGCCATTTCTGATGGTTTCCACTAATTTTGGCCCCCAAAGCTTGAATTAGGTACCTACGCTCCTTTTTTCCAAATAATTGTTGATCATTGGTAGTGCCATTTAATCATCTTGATACACGTGTTGAGACTTTTCCTGGTGTTATTCTACAAATTGATGGTGATTTCAGACGATTTCGCAGGTCTTTGACTCATAAAAAATCAATTTTGGGAGCTGAACATCTGGCACAACCTCAATTTTCAACTCCTAGGTCAAAATCGACTTCATATTCGGTCTTCTCGTCCCCCAAAGCATGGAAAACGATACCTCAAAAGCTAATTTTACTAACATGTTACTAAAAAACGCTGCAAAGTCCTTGTCACATGGGTTTATTATTCTATTGGAAATATCTACAGAAATTTTGGCTGTTCATTTATTGTTATTTCATGTGAAATAATTGAAATAGCTATTTCTGATGGTTTCCACAATGTCTGCCAGTCCGCCATCCGCGACACTTTCTTGAGTAACCATGAACCAAAAATAATGAACTTCGGTATATAGGTCCCATTTAGGGTCTAGGGGGTGAAAAATAGGAGTTGAATCTTTCAAAACGCAGCAACTCGCAGCAATAGAAGGGTTTTCATGACGTTCAAGTTTATTATTCTGTGAATAATACACCTATGTATTCGCTCAGCAAAAAATTTTTATAACACCCCATCAAAATTTTTTCTTTTCCGTTTCAAGGTGCGTAGATTCCAAAAAAAAAACGCTGCAAAGTCCTTGTCACATGGGTTTATTATTCTACTGGACATACTTACAGAAATTTTAGCTGTTCATTTATTGTTTATTTCAGGTGAAATAATTGAAATTATTTATTGAACCATTTTTGGCCCCTAAAACACGAATTAGGTACGCTCCTTTTTTTCCAATTTATCTTTGATCATTGGTAGTGCAATTTAATCGTCTTAATCCACGTGTTAACACTACTTCCAGTGTTATTATACAAATTGATGGTGATTTCAGACGAGTTCCCAGGTTTTTGACTCATAAAAAATCAATTTTGGGAGCTGAACATTTGGTAGAACCTCGATTTTCCACTCTTTGGTCAAAATCGACTTCATATTCGGTCTTCTCGTCCAAAAAAACTTGGAAAACGATACCTCAAAATCTCATGTTACTAAATGTTGCTAAAACGCAAAAAGTACCTATTTTTGTGCACATTTTCATTCATAACATCCCTGGGTATATTCCGATCTGGCTGAAAAGTTCCGGTACATCTAGGGCCCAAATGCGTACGGCGGACGGACATTGCATTTTCTGAATCTAAGCACCTTGAAACGGAAAAGAAAACGCTGCAAATCCCTGCACAACGGTTTATTATTTTGTATAGAATACCCTTCTGTTACAGATCACAGCTCTATGTATAGATAACCCGTCTATTATGTAATATTCTATGCATATTATGTAGATCGCAGACCCTCCGTAGGTTAGTACCTAACCCCGTACTCGTTACTAGGTACCTACCTAAATCACGAGTTAAATGTTGCTAAAATAATTCTGCCGATGACAAACAGTACCTAACAAAAAGAAACACACATAATGAAGTTCTGAAAAGAAATTGTTGATGAGGACTGAAAAAAGTTGCAAAAGTACCTACCAACAAACTCCAGCCCCTTCTACGTAGATGGTATAATGAACCGTTGTGTAATAATTTACCGTTGAGTAATGATTTACCGTAGTAATAATTTACCCATCAATAATACTTCAACGTTTGTTCAAGTTTCACTACCTACCAACAAACTCCAAAAGAGCCATCATTTTTCAAATTAAATAATATCACAGAACATCCAACTCGACTTCATACTCCGCCAATATAATCAGGTGATCCCTAGCAATGATTGGCCGTATTCACAAATTCCTATTGTGGGCGCGTCTCTGGTTATGAGATTTGGTTTGAATTGTATACAATTTCATTCACACTGGAGTCGAAAATGCCTGTCGGTGCAAACTTCGGGGCCTTACTGTGAACTAACGGCTGGACGTACGATGCTCCGGATGGTCTTAAAAAACTCGCAAGTTCAAGAACTATTTAAAACCGTAAAAATATTTACGTAAAAAAATGGTATAGGCGTTTTGAAAATTTCAACCCCTATTTTGAACCCCTTAGAGATGACTCACAGTAACGTCGAGCTTCGAGGACCAACTAGACGCCGAACGGAACCTATAACGATTCATTTTCATCAATTTCATCAATTTTTTTTCATGGTAACTAAGAAAAGTGGCCCGTACGGCGTACGGCGTACGGCGTACGGCGTACGGCGGACAGACAGAAATATTTTTATTGCAGTTTTGGATTCTACATACCTTGAAACGTAAACCATCAAATTTTGAGGGGGGGTAAGAATTTTTTTTTTCATGCTCGATTCCAATGGTTCATTATTGAAAATAATAAACCAAAAAGTTTGAGGGGGTGTTATAAAAATTTTTTGCTGAGCGAATACATAGGTGTATTATTCACAGAATAATAAACCAAAATGGGTATAAAATAGGTATTTTTCGTGTTTTTTGAGTTTTATTAACAGTGTGGAAAATTGAAGTTCTAACGAAGGTTCAGTTTCCAAAATTCATTTTTTTATTAGTCAAAAACGTCGGAAAACTGTCTGAAATAAATTTGTATAATAACACTAGAAAAAGTGTCAGCAAGTGAATCAAGACAATTAAATGGCACTACCAATGATCAAAGATAATTTGAAAAAAAAGAGCGTGATTTGTGTTTTTGGGGGTCAAAATTGGTGGAAACCATCACAAATAGCTATTTAAATTATTTCACATGAGAGAAACAATAAATGAACGGCAACATTTCTGTAGGTATATCCAGTAGAATAATAAACCCATGTGACAAGGACTTTGCAGCGTTTCATGTTAAAATCAACAAAGGCGTGTTGCCATCATATCTCTCGTGCCATATCGTCAAGGTAAAATGCACTCAGAATTGCAGCATGAATCAGGAGCCATAAGCCAGCCATTTGGTGTGGTTGGTGCGAGACTGTGGAACTCCTTGCCTCTCCAAATCCGTTCCCTTTCTCCATAACCCGGTTTAAAAGAGCTGCTAAATCTTTCATGGCCCAACAGCTGGCTGGCATCAGTCGATCTCTCTCAGCTTGTTTATCGAATTCAAATTTTCGTAATTGTAATACTTTTAGTATTTGTTTAGTATTTTAAATTTAGTATTCCGTATATTGTGTTTTTTTTTTTTTTCATCCACAATCTTTGTAATGGACATAATGTGCACTACACTGTGAGGGGTAACAGCGCTATGTACAGTAAACGATTTTACATTTACATTTAAAACACCGATGATGGTTACTAATATAATATGAGATCTTCTTGATGAAAACTGACACTCAATTCCGATCTTCACTGATAGTAGGCGGTACTCCGATGGTCGATGGGTGGGGTACCTTCGAGTAGAAACGGCATTCGGAGGATCTGTTGCCTGTCGAGTGCGTAGCCTCCTTTTCATTTAATTGGTTGAATGCCCGTTCCTGCGGAATCTGGGTGTTTTGAATTCGGCAGATGACGCACACGACAGAAATCTTGTTTATCGTATCAAATCAGATTGGTTCGTTTGAACGGGCAATCTCTCTTCTCTACATTATCGAGTCTCCCTATTCTCTACATTATCGAGTTAGAGATTGAGTATCAATATTCAACATACTTGTGGGTACCCCGACCTCACGTACGTATGTGCTAAGGGGGGAAACACTGCAAATTATTACATAACGGTTCATTATTTTCCAGTATACATACCCCTTCTTTATGGATCACTGTTTTCTGTGGTCAATACATCCCCTTGTGCTTTCCCCAGGAAAGCACTAAATCAAGTAAATGTCACCAATAATCCAAGCATTTATAGCGGACCATCTTGAAGCTGCACCCCAACTATCCACCTAATGTGAGCAAAATCCGTCCATTTATTCCTAAGAAGACTACGTCGGATTGGCGTTTGCGCAAAAGCAGTGGCCATACCCACGATCCGATTTACCTGAAATTCATATGACCACATCTGGGAGCTAAACCCCAACTACCCACTGAATTTGAGCGTAAATCCGGCTATTTATTCGTGAGAATTTGAGTAACTCGGATTCGCGTTTGCGCATGCGCAGTGGCCCTATCAATGAGCTGATTGTTCTGTAATTCATAGGGGACCATCTAGGCCCCAACCCGCGTGATCCCTGAAGATTTCAGCAACATCGGATTCGAATTGAGGAAGTTGAGCGTGTGACAAGTATTTGCGGACGCACAGACGGACGGACAGACACCAAACCAAATTTGCTCAAGTTGCAAAAGTACCAATCAACAAAATCAAAAGTAGCTATCATTCTTCAAAAGAAATAATATCACGGAACAACCAACTCGTTTCATAAAGCCATGCATGATTATAATCAGCTGTTCCCTCGCAATGATATCTGGGCCGTATATACCTATACCGTTGTATTCACACTCACGTTGAAGCTTTTCGATTCATACTTAAGGGTCTCACTGCCCTGAACGAAGGGCTGGGCGTACAATGTTCCGGGTGGTCTGAAAAACGCCTCAAGTTCGGAGTCAATTTAAAAACGTCATAAAACTCACACCCTTCTACTGAAATTTTTTAAGCTACGGCGTTCTGGAGCTCATATTTTTCACTCCTTAGGAATGACTGACAGCAACGCCGAGCTTCGCGGGCCAACTAGTCCCCATATGGGACCTACCAACCAAATTTCTTTCATTCTGGTTCATGGTCACTTAGAAAAGGGTCGCGTACTGTGGACGGACAGACATTTTTTCAATTCCATTTTCAGATTCTACGTTGGTAGGTACCTTGAAACGCAAACAATCAAATCAAGTATAAGCCAACAAATCCCTGCACAACGGTTTATTATTTTTATATAGAATACCCTTCTGTTACAGATCACAGCTCTCTGTATAGATAACCCGTATACCTAAATAATATAATATGTACTATTCTATACATATTATGTAGATCGCAGACCCTCCATAGGTTAGTACCGAACCCCGTACTCGTTACAAGGTGCCTATCTAAATCACGAGTTAAATATTGCTAAAATAATTCTGTCAATGACAAGCAGTAACAAAAATGGCAAAAAGAAACGCAAATAATGAAGTTCTGAAGGAAAATGGTTGATGTGGAGTGAAATAGATGCCCCTTCTCAGTAGATCACTGTTTTCTGTGGTCAATACCTACCCTCATGGTCAAGTATAATGAACCGTTGTGCAATAACTTGCCCATCAATAATACTTCAACGGTTGTTCAAGTTGCAAATGCACCGATCAACAAAATCCAGCCCCTTCTTGGTTGATGAACCGTTGTGTAATAATTTGCCGTTGTGTAATAATTTACCATTGTGTAATAATTTATCCATCAACAGTACTTCAACATTTGTTCAAGTTGCTAAAGTAGGTACCGATCAACAAAATCCAGCCCCTTCTTGGTAGATGAACCGTTGTGCAATAATTTACCGTTATGAAATAATTTACCGTTGTGCAATAATTTACCGTTGTGTAATAATTTGCCATTGTGTAATAATTCACCATTGTGTAATAATTTGCCGTTGTGTAATAATTTACCATTGTGTAATAATTTACCCATCAATTATACTTCAACGTTTGTTCAAGTTGCAAAAGTACCGATCAACAAAATCCAGCCCCTTATTGGTAGGTGAACCGTTGTGTAATAATTTACCGTTATGAAATAATTTACCGCTGTGTGATAATTTACCGTCGTGTAATAATTTGCAGTTGTGTAATAATTTACCATTGTGTAATAATTTACCCATCAATAATACTTCAACGTTTGTTCAAGTTGCAAAAGTACCGATCAACAAAATCCAGCCCCTTCTTGGTAGGTGAACCGTTGTGTAATAATTTACCGTTATGAAATAATTTACCGCTGTGTGGTAATTTACCGTCGTGTAATAATTTGCAGTTGTGTAATAATTTACCATTGTGTAATAATTTACCCATCAATAATACTTCAACATTTGTTCAAGTTTCACAAGTACCTACCTACAAAATCCAATAGTCCATCACTTATCAAATGAAATAATATCGCAGAACAACCAACTCGACTTCATACAGCCATCCTTGATTATAATCAGGTGCTCCCTAGCGATGATATCTGGGCCGGATTTATACCGTTTGATTCACGATCGTGTTGACGAAGCTGTTTGTTGCACACGAACGGCTGGACGTACGATGCTCCGGGTGGTCTCAAAAAATTGTTTAGCTCAAGACAAATTTTTTTAATAACGTAAAAAAAACCATACCCTTTTATCGAAAGTTTTCGAGCTACGGCGTTCTTAAAATTTCAACCCCTATTTTGAACCCCTTCGAGATGATTGACAGTAACTTTTTTATTGCATTTTCGGATTCTACATACCTTGAAACGTAAACCATCAAATTTTGAGGGGGGTTAGAATTTTTTTTCATGCTCGATTCCAATGGTTAATTATTGAAAATAATGAACCAAAATATTATAGAAGACAGTCGGAATGGGTGAAATCGAGGAGGGGATTAATGGGTGGAAAAGGAGCTTCTTGATAGCTCCAAAATGACTTATCAATTTCAAAAAAATCTGGCAGGGTTGAGTTAAAAATATCCTTTCTAGACCGATTCAATTATCTAACTATCTAAATGTGTAGGAATGTACTCGTAGATTGTGGCTGAACCTAAATATTGGTACTAGGTATCAACCTAAAAGCAACTTGAGGCTGATAAAGTGATAACCAGTAGCGGACAGGAAGCTTAGCGAGCGGTTCTCCTTGGGTGTCTGATGGATCAGGATGTGAAAAAGTCGATTCCTTCTTGTGAGGTAGGTATATACCATATAGGTATCCAAGGAAGGGTAATTTGAAATGGAACAAGGAAGTTGATTTTAAATCAAAATCGCAGAGTTATTAGTAGCTGACTACCGTCAACCACTAATTAATAGTACCTACCTACTATTTATCAGTATGTGACGGTATATGGGAATCCCGTCCGATTTTATATTGGATTCGGGCTCTTTCCCGATGTTTTTGACACGCGGCTGATGGGGCGGTCGATTCGCGAAAACGAATCGTGGAACCATTGAGTAATAATCAAACGAATGTCTCTCCAGGGGCACTACCACACCACACTGCCTCCCTACTTTTCTGAGAGGATAGGAGGACCTCTCGGAGGGGCATACTCTGTATGGGCGGATAGTTATACCCCCCCCCCCCCATCAATTTCATGGTAGCACAGCGTCGGTTTGGTGGGTATGCGCTGAAATTCACCATACCTCCTTCACTTATTTTATGGATTTATGGGTATTTCCAGAGGGAAATTTGTCACAGACCCCTTACAAATTTCACCTAACAGCACATTACAAATTTCATATAAATCTCTATGTGTAAACAATCATTTACGTTATATGTATTTTAATCTAATATTATATTTTAACCTAGGTATGATTTCAAAATGTTATGAAACGGTAGAGTCGAAAAATGTAAAACCAAAAACCAGTGTCCTGATTTAGGCTTTTGGAAATTTTGAAACCCAAATCACTGTGAATTGCATCTACTTATCATACTCTTATTATTAGTTGAACAGTCTAATAGACAATTCATGTAGCAAGCCAGTCCGACCTTTGACAACTCCTTTCACCTACCCACCTCAGGGTTTCAAAGAAGATATTCTTTCCGCACAGGGAAGTGATGATGGCATTTACTCAACCCGATAGTCTATCTGTACATCCCTTGCACCATCATTTTTCTAAGCGAACGAAAATGATCAGTCCGCAACTTCTTTTCTGATTATACAACTTGCAACTCCCTCTCTGTTATGGCAAAATATCTTGAGCAAGAGCCTCTCGTAGCATTGGTCGTGGAATGCCAACTTTGTTGCAACTTCTTCAGTGTTTTACTGCAGGAAAACCCCGTAGTGGATGCTAATCTAAGCAATAACCTTGAACTTAAGGCAATACACGAACAATGAGAGAGTATTCACGATCTTGCAAATTTGTTCGAAAAGCTCATTTTGATGGACCATTCACACGCTATCCGCACCTCATGGATTTCGTTGGCATCTTCTGTGTGATTTTGAGTTGACTGCTATATAATAATGCCTATGTGGCTTTTCAGACGTAATACTATTATAATACACCTAAGTTTGAAAAGCATTACCCCCTCAAATTATTAACGCCAAATAAAGCCAGAAAAACGCGATTGATATTTTAAGTTTCACGGTTATTAATTACGTTTACATATAGAATCTAAAAATCGAATATGTAAAGCCGTCCGCAGAGTGATCCAGAGACTCTGATTCCGTGGACAGAAGTCCAAAATTGATGTTTAACCTGATTTTTTAATATGTTTTATTCACATTCAAATGAAATTCGAAGAATGTCCTAGGCAGCCAAATTAGGAATTGGAGTGATCGCCAGGCGGGTTTTATTGGTGAACGGCCGAGGGGACAATTTGGTCGTCAAATAGCCTAACTACCTTTTGGTTTATTATTTTCAATAATGAACCTTCGGAATCGAACATGAACCCCCCCCCCCCCCCTCAAGAAATATTATGATGGTTTTCATTTCAAGGTCCGTAGATTCCGAAAATGCAATGGAAAAATTTCTGTTCGTCCGTCCTACACCGTACCTTGCCCTTTTCTTAGTTAACTATGAACCAAAATTAATGAAATATGGTTCTTAGGTCCCTTTTAGGGTCTACCTAGTTGGTCCTCGAAGCTCGGCGTTACTGTCAGTCACCTCTATAAGGGGTGACGAATAGGGGTTGCAATTTTCAGAACGCCGTAGCTCGAAAACTTTCAGTAGGCAAGGGTATGGTTTTTTTAACATTTTAAAATTGATCACGAACTGAAGAATTTTTGGAGAACATCCGAAGAGTTGTACGACCAGCCGTTCGTTTGCACCGAAAAGCTTCGTCAACACGATCGTGAATCAAACGGTATAAATCCGGCCCAGATATAATAATATCATTGCTAGTGAACACCTGATTATAAACACGGATGGCTGTATGAAGTCGAGTAGGTTGCTCTGTGATATTATTTCATTAATTTGAAAAATGTTCATTTGATGATGGATCTATTACTAGATCCGCGTTCATTTGAAAATGGATTTATTACTAGATCCGCGTTCATTTGAAAATGGATCTATTGGATTTTGTTGGTAGGTACTTTTGAAACTTGAGCAAACGTTGAAGTATTATTGATGGGTAAGTTATTACACAACGGTTCATTATTGGTACTATCTACGTAGAAGGGGCACCTATACAGGTAAATTATTGCGCAGCGGTTTATTATGTGCCGTATGCTTCATGAATAACTACAGATAATTAATGATTGAATTATTGAATCCCGCGCATTTGAAGGAAAATTCCGGCTCCGGCACTCGATTTAGGGCTTTCCTGGGGGAGCTCGGGGGTATTGACCACAGAAAACATTGACCTACGCAGAAGGGGCATCTATACATGTAAATAATAAACCTTTGTGTAATAATTTGCAGCGTTTTTTTATTCCATTTTCGGATTCTGCGTACCTACCTTGAAACGGAAACCTTCAAGTTTTGAGGGGGTTAATTTTTTTCTTTTTTCATGCTCGATTCCAAAGGTTCATTATTGAAAATGATAAACAAAAATAGAAGTTTTCTACCTGCTGTTTTTGATGGGTTTTAACATGGTTTTAATCATAAAATAGGAAAGATGTGCATTCCCTGTTCCCCGTTACGAGGCTAATGACTGTTATCAATATTATTTATAATCCAATAAGTAGGTACACTACTATTCTCTGCAACGCACGTCCGATCCAGCTTGTGCTCGTTATTTGAGCTCATCCAGACCGTTATTCTGTGTTATGGCGGGCATTTAATTATATAGCTAATAAAAAGCAGTTTAGACAGAAGCGATCTACACATTAGGTATCTGCACAGAAAAATATATATACCTACCGTTGTGGAAGAATTTCAGCGTTTTTTGGCCCGTGATGTTTGCAATAGGTACCTACCTAGATACTTTCCTTTTACCCTTCGTGTTGAGTAATGAAAGTAAAAAAGTTAATTTGTAACCCCTAGAAGTAGAGTTACACGACATAACAGTTCCTATTACAAGACGCTCCTTCTGAATGACGATTTTCGCTCATCATTCGGGTCACGCTCAACTCTCGCTCTTTCACGATTCGGGAGCCGTTCATAAAACACGTTCCGAAGGTAACAGAATCTGCATTACAAAAAAACGTTACGATCCGAAAAAAACACAGTTCGAACTATTTTGCAACGGGCGTTTGAAAAAAAATACACCAAAAACCGCGCCCTGTGAGCAGGAAATATCGAAGCCTGTCGCTTACGTGCCGTCCATAGAAAGATGTGAGAGTTGTCCGTGCAACCGCGTCTCAATATCCTTATAAACTTCCTAGAGTTGAAATGATTTTTTCGATTGTTTTTCTTTCGTTCCCCTAGTTGCTGAACTTCAGTGAGGCTGAACTTACTCTTACTGTTAGACACAGACGGCATTCATCACTTTGCATGTTTGTGTATTAGCTCCCCGAAAAAATGACCCTCCGATGGATGTAAACTTGAACGCCTGCTACCTACTGGATGAACAATAACAGTTTACTGCAATTTTTATAGGTAGTTACAAGGGCGCCAGGGAGCAGCACTACAGATACAATGGCGCCGCAAAACATGAAAAAAAGTCTTGCTTCTTGATATTTTGATATTACTCATTAGATCATGAGAATTTACCGTAGGTAAGAAGGTACCTACTCATTATTAATACGAGGTTAGTTTGGCGCCACGTCGGAATGGCATCACCAAATTTAAAAAAATAACTGATTTTGGCTCCAAAATTGGGGCCAAAATTGGTGGAAACCACCAGAAATAGGGTATTTCAATTATTTTACATGAAAGAAACAATAAATAAACAGCCAGCATTTCTGTAGGTATGTCCAATAGAATAATAAACCCATGTGATAGGACTTTGCAGCGTTTTGGTTTATTATTCTGTGAATAATACACCTATGTATTCGCTCAGCAAAAAATTTTTATAACACCCCCTCAAAATTTTTTCTTTTCCGTTTCAAGGTGCGTAGATTCCAAAAATGCAATGTCCGTCCGCCGTACGCCGTCCGCCGTCCACCGTACGCCGTATCACGTGTACAGGCTTCATTTTCGGTCTAAAAATATCGTTCTTTCGCACACATGCTCCATTTGGGCCCTAGTTGTGTCCCGAAACTTTTCAGCCCGATCGGAATATACCCAGGGGTGTTATGAGTGAAAATGTGTATAAAAACGCTGCAAAGTCCTTGTCACAAGGGTTTATTATTCCATTGGACATACCTACCTACAGAGATGTTAGCTGTTTATTTATTGTTTCTTTCATACAAAATAATTGAAATGGCTATGTCTGGTGGTTTCCACCAATTTTGGCCCCCAAAACTCGAATAAAGTAGGTACGCTCCCTTTTTTTAAAAATAAATTATCTCTGATCATTGATAGTACCATTTAATCGTCTTGATCCACCTGTTGACACTTTTTTCCAGTGTTATTATACAAATTGATGGTGATTTCAAACGATTTCCCAGGTTTTTGACTCATAAAACATCAATTTCGGGAGCTGAACATCTGGTAGAACCTCAATTTTCTATTCTTTGGTCAAAATCGACTTCATATTCGGTCTTCCCGTCCCCAAAAACATGGAAAACGATATCTCAGAAGCTCATGTTACCAACATGTTACTGAAACACAAAAAGTACCTACTTTTATACACATTTTCACTCATAACACCCCTGGGTATATTCCGATCGGGCTGAAAAGTTTCGGGACACAACTAGGGCCCAAATGGAGCATGTGTGCGAAAGAACGATTTTTTTAGACCGAAAATGAAGCCTGTACACGTGATACGGCGGACGGCGTACGGCGGACGGCGTACGGCGGACGGACATTGCATTTTTGGAATCTACGTACCTTGAAACGGAAAAGAAAAAATTTTGAGGGGGTGTTATAAAAATTTTTTGCTGAGCGATTACATAGGTGTATTATTCACAGAATAATAAACCAAAATAGGTACTTTTTGTGTTTTAGTAACATAGTAGTAAACTGAGATTTTGAGGTATCGTATTCCATGTTTTTGGGGACGAGAAGACCGAATATTAAGTCGATTTTGACCAAGGAGTGGAAAATTGAGGTTCTACCAGATGTTCAGCTCCCAAAATTGATTTTTCGTGAGTCAAAAACCTGGAAAATCGTCTGAAATCACAAGCAGTATGTATAATAACACTAGAAAAAGTGTCAACACGTGGATCAAGACGATTAAATGGCACTATCAATGATCAAAGATAGTTTAAAAAAAAAATAAAAAAAAGTGTACCTAATTTGTGTTTTAGGGGCCAAAATTAATGGAAACCATCAGAAATAGCTATTTCGATTATTACGCATAAAAGAAACAATAAATGAACAGCCAGTATTTCTGTAGACCAATAAAATAATAGAATAATAAACCCATGTGACAAGGACTTTGCAGCGTTTTGGTTTATTATTCTGTGAATAATACACCTATGTATTTATTTTATTGTCGTTTTGATTCAAAATGGCTTTCAATGAAGAAGTCAACCTTGAACGTTCATGCGATGTTAATTTTCACAACACACTAAATGTTTCAGTTCTCATTTTGAGATGTCCTGTTTAATAAGAGGTGTGTTGCTCGCTCCAGTTGGGTAGGTACTTGATTCATACAATTTTTTTAGCATGCTTCCTACACCACGATAAAAAAAATTTTCTCCACGTCCCAAAAACACCGTAGGTGGAGATTCCAATTAGGCCAGTTCATGTAAGGATCAGTCTGTAACTTGTGGCTCTAAAAATCGGTTAATTTTTAATGCATACATAATAATTATTATATCTAGTACCAGTTAAACAGCCTAGGTATTTAGAAACTCAAGAACTCATGGACTGAAGGGAATTGCCGATAAATTGCTTTGATTTTGGAAGAATTTTCAGATAAAATGGCCGATTTGGGGTGAGGCCTGCACAAGTTAATAATACACCTACGGTACCTAATATATATGTGTTTTTATTGATATAAAATTAAGGAATTAATAAATTATTAGGACCTATGTTGGAATGGGTTGCAGAAAAAGCAAATTTTTACGGTAACTTACACCTGGAAATGTTATGAATGTAAAATTGTATTGTTTGTATGCAAGCGTCCTGTTTTTCTATTCCCGCTGGCGCCCCCTTAGGCATAAACTTAGTTTGTTCTACTTTCTTCCCTAAAATTGCATGTCAAATTCTATATTCACGAACCAAAAACAGTATAACAGTTGCTCTATAATATACTAAGTATGAAATCACTGTTTGGAAAAGTGTAGAATTTTATCATGAAAATCGTTAGGAGGAAAATATAGAACGAACTATTAGGGTTCCAAATTTTTGTTTGGAATTTACTCCCTGACTCACTATTTTAAGCGATGTGGCCACCGCACCATTCGTATTCCTACTTAAGTACTGATTTCATCCAGTCTGATTCAACATTCATTAGGAGAGAGGCAAGCGTTTGAAACACTATTGATGAGGCTCAAGAAAACGTATGCCAAAAAATGTGCACATAATTCCATACCTATTTTCCGTTTAGCAGGGTAGGTATACTTAAGCTAAGCGTATGTAAGTGTGTTACATGACACACACACACACACACACACACAAACAGTGTGTCACATGATGTGTGTGGCTCATTAGGCTCGCTATTCAGTTAGCCCGAGGGTACTGTCCCTGGATGGACGTTTTGTTCCCGTTTTGATGTCGGGCTATCTATGTAGAAAACTCCAATCAGGTTCAACCTTCTCGACACGTCAGTTGCCTTGACCGTGAAGGTTGAATGGAGTGCCGTATACATAGGCCATTTAAAATGAGAGTAGATAAGTACCTGCATGCAGCAACCAGCAGCACTTACCTAAGAATTAAGTATAGGGCACATAAGTACCCACGCAGTTATGTTAGTCTGCCCATAAATTATTATGTTAGAAATGGACTACGGTTTGGGATGGCTCGAGTGCTTAAGATCCTAAATTATTAGCAATGCGCTGGTGAACGCAAGTTGTAAATTGACATTTTGATCTTGTTCTGGATAATTAAATATCCAAAATTTACTTTAGGAGCTCTGCTGTCTGGTGTCTCAATTTACTGCATTATGTGTTTACCCAACCCGGAAGACAGAGAAGAGTGCTCCGTCTGAAAGGCAAATTTTTTCTAGAACTCACCCAGTTTAATAAGCATTCTAGACAAAAAAAAAATTGTATGCTTGTGTGTGAGTGTGGCCTTGTGGTAGCATATTATGTACGTTGGGTATAAGCTACACCTCATTGTACAATTATGGAACTTCCGGAAAAAATACGCCTTTGCTAGAGATAGGACAACATTTTCATTATAATCAAAAATGTTTTCGATACAGAAAATTTTAAAAATCGGTATAAACGCGCTAATTTACGAAAAAAGACACACATATATTATATACCTACCTATTTCGATACAGTAATCAATAACAAAAACGAAATCGTTTGGAGGACAAAAATAGTGTTCTGATTCGGATTTCAATATTGTTAAAACCCGTGGGAAATGTTCAATGAACTTGGTAGTTTGAAGTGAAGGCTTCCTTGTTCAATTATGTTGCTCTGAAAATTCGCTCTATAAATCATGCAGCATGGCTGGACTATTTTCTTGATATTTTGAATTTTGGAAGAATGGGAAGTTATAAGTGGAATTATCCTGATAATTTTGAAATAGGTTCCAACTTTACCTATAAATACATCATACTTTTGGCATAACTTCCAGGTAGGTATTCAGCTTACAAACAGTAGGTATCTGTTTTATTTTATGACCTTTGTTTTATATGTTTTACATTAATGCAACCTAGCTGAAGTATTTACAGATATATTATTATGTATACTACATGACAACTTACAGTAGGGTAATCCTCATGACCGGGGCGGTATGCACTTAATCAGAGTTCCAGAGGGAGACTAGGTTAGGGGAAGAGGCCAACTGGTCCAAAGGGTGGGAGGACGTGACATCCCCCCAGTCTTGGCCTCTCAACACGAAGAAGGGATGCGTACGCTATTATCCCTTCCACATGTTTTAGCCGTGTGAAATTCAATCCCCTGGAGGGAGTTTGGTACTTGGTGCCCCCGAAGGGACCTTGCTAATAAAGTAGCCACCTTGAAATGGGCGTTGGTATCAATTAAGTGGGCAACCGTCGAGTTGAGTACGAGGCCGATACAAGGAAACAAACTTATGCTACTAAAATTACCTATCTAAATAAGTGATTGTCCGTATACCTATATATCTTGGCCGTTTACAATCATCAGAATTTTGCCATCTACGCAGGATTGCCACATAATTCTTATAGCCAGTGTCAGGTCAGCGGTGTTACTTTTGGGAAATGATGGGTGAGTGAAGTGGGGTTTAAACCCGTGAAAACCTTGGCTAGATCTTTGGCTAGGGGGTTTTATAAAATAAGAAAAACCGCAGTCATGCAGCATGGCTATAAGAGCGAATTTTCGAAGTTTTCGGCATCTTCCTCCTCCGCCTAAAATTTTCTGAAAATTAATTTTCGGCCAATGTTTTCCCAACTTGATACCATACAAAATTAAAACAGGAGTAGTTTTACGCAAAGTAAAATTTGGGGTGGAAGGAGGGGGAGGGGGAAATCAAAAATGTTTTGAATACCAGAAGAGTAGGTAGTGGATACGTAACAAATTTTTTGTTCCATTTTTTGCCGAGTAACACCTCGGTTTGTAGATTTTCCAACGCTGAACACGATGGTGAAGTCAGAATTGCGATATCCCATTCCGTTATCAGATTAGAGCAGACGAACCAGGAAGAACATCTCAAGAAATAACCACGTTCCTTCATCTTCAAAGTGCTCCAGTTTGAGAATGGAATGAGATATCGCAATTCTGATTTCACCATCGTGTTCAGCGTACAAAAACCTTTAAAATGAGGTGTCACTTGTCAGACTTTTTCATTTTGGGAATTTATGGGTAATTTTCCCCCCCTAAAACTCCCCAAAACTCCCCTTAGAGTGACCCGATTCTGCCCATCTTCGAACTTAGCCTGTCGATTGCCAAGACAGATTTTTCGTGCAAATTTGAACTTTTTATCTCAATTCTTTCGAGAGTTATCGTCTGGAATGACACATACATATATAAATATATAAATATATAAATAGGTATATAAATATATAAATATATATATATATACATATAATTTTTGGTGTCTTTCGGCAGTGAATTCAGGATGGTCTGAAACGGATTTTGGTATACAAATCTTTCGGAAATTCGAGTTTTAAAAATTTTGGACCGAGAACAATAGCTTCCTTTTCTTCGAAAATTCGCTAAAACTAGTCACTGACACAGGAAGAAGTCAACAATCCGCCGTAATCATTCCCTTCCCATAACTGAGCAGGTACGTAGGTATAAAGCAAAGATGAGGTGACAGAGGCTTACCGAGGCAAGAGACGAGATCCAAAATTAGCTTTAAAATGTCGGATTAAAAATCAGTCATGCAGCATGACTTAATGAGTGAATTTTCAAAGAAATATTCGAATTAATGGCTATGGTTTTGAATAAAGGAAAACTTCGGTCTAAAATTTGGTTTTCTATGTATATTCTCTTCGTATTTATTTTAATTTGTACGTTTTGTCCATCCTGATTCTACCGTTTGTTTATTACGTAATTGTACTAAGTGCTTATTTATTTGATCGCTGTGGGTAAATTCAAGGAGTTGTACTAATCGTTTGCCTCCCCCTTTTTTGCTTCGAACTCTCGTCTTCAATTAATACTTCTCACATTTTTCAATCTGACCACTCTAAGGGGGTGGGGGTAAGAGTTTAAAGATTATCCTAGTTTTGGGTAATTTTTGCGCACTTTAAATGCTCTAATTTAAGAACGGATTTAGATATCTAAAATCCGATTTCACTATCGTGTTCAGCGTGCAAAAACCTTTAAAATGAGGGGTCACTTGTTAGAAAATAACATTTTGGGGATTTTTGGGTAATTTTTGCGCACTTTAAATGCTCTAATTTGAGAACGGATCAAGATATCTAAAATCCGATTCCACCATCGTGTTCAGCGTGCAAAAACCTTTAAAATGAGGGGTCACTTGTTGGAAAATAACATTTTGGGGATTTTGGGGTAATTTTTGCGCACTTTAAATGCTCTAATTTGAGAACGGATCAAGATATCTAAAATCCGATTCCACCATCGTGTTCAGCGTGCAAAAACCTTTAAAATGAGGGGTCACTTGTTAGAAAATAACATTTTGGGGATTTTTGGGTAATTATTGCGCACTTTAAATGCTCTAATTTGAGAACGGATCAAGATATCTAAAATCCGATTCCACCATCGTGTTCAGCGTGCAAAAACCTTTAAAATGAGGGGTCACTTGTTGGAAAATAACATTTTGGGGATTTTTAGGTAATTTTTGCGCACTTTAAATGCGCCAAAACCCTCCTTAGAGTAGGCCAATTTCGCCCATCTTCGAACTTAGCCTTTCGATTGCCAAGATAGATTTTTTGTGCAAATTTGAGCTGTTTATCTCAATTCTATCGAGAGTTATCGTCTGGAGTGACACATATATAAATAAATATATATATATATACATATAAAAAAAATCAGTCATGCAGCATGACTTAATGAGCGAATTTTCAAAGAAATATTCGAATTAATGGCTATGGTTTTGAATAAAGGAAAACTTCGGTCTAAAATTTGGTTTTCTATGTATATTCTCTTCGTATTTATTTTAATTTGTACGTTTTGTCCATCCTGATTCTACCGTTTGTTTATTACGTAATTGTACTAAGTGCTTATTTATTTGATCGCTGTGGGTAAATTCAAGGAGTTGTACTAATCGTTTGCCTCCCCCTTTTTTGCTTCGAACTCTCGTCTTCAATTAATACTTCTCACATTTTTCAATCTGACCACTCTAAGGGGGTGGGGGTAAGAGTTTAAAGATTATCCTAGTTTTGGGTAATTTTTGCGCACTTTAAATGCTCTAATTTAAGAACGGATTTAGATATCTAAAATCCGATTTCACTATCGTGTTCAGCGTGCAAAAACCTTTAAAATGAGGGGTCACTTGTTAGAAAATAACATTTTGGGGATTTTTGGGTAATTTTTGCGCACTTTAAATGCTCTAATTTGAGAACGGATCAAGATATCTAAAATCCGATTCCACCATCGTGTTCAGCGTGCAAAAACCTTTAAAATGAGGGGTCACTTGTTAGAAAATAACATTTTGGGGATTTTTGGGTAATTATTGCGCACTTTAAATGCTCTAATTTGAGAACGGATCAAGATATCTAAAATCCGATTCCACCATCGTGTTCAGCGTGCAAAAACCTTTAAAATGAGGGGTCACTTGTTGGAAAATAACATTTTGGGGATTTTTAGGTAATTTTTGCGCACTTTAAATGCGCCAAAACCCTCCTTAGAGTAGGCCAATTTCGCCCATCTTCGAACTTAGCCTTTCGATTGCCAAGATAGATTTTTTGTGCAAATTTGAGCTGTTTATCTCAATTCTATCGAGAGTTATCGTCTGGAGTGACACATATATAAATAAATATATATATATATACATATAAAAAAAATTAGTCATGCAGCATGACTTAATGAGCGAATTTTCAAAGAAATATTCGAATTAATGGCTATGGTTTTGAATAAAGGAAAACTTCGGTCTAAAATTTGGTTTTCTATGTATATTCTCTTCGTATTTATTTTAATTTGTACGTTTTGTCCATCCTGATTCTACCGTTTGTTTATTACGTAATTGTACTAAGTGCTTATTTATTTGATCGCTGTGGGTAAATTCAAGGAGTTGTACTAATCGTTTGCCTCCCCCTTTTTTGCTTCGAACTCTCGTCTTCAATTAATACTTCTCACATTTTTCAATCTGACCACTCTAAGGGGGTGGGGGTAAGAGTTTAAAGATTATCCTAGTTTTGGGTAATTTTTGCGCACTTTAAATGCTCTAATTTAAGAACGGATTTAGATATCTAAAATCCGATTTCACTATCGTGTTCAGCGTGCAAAAACCTTTAAAATGAGGGGTCACTTGTTAGAAAATAACATTTTGGGGATTTTTGGGTAATTTTTGCGCACTTTAAATGCTCTAATTTGAGAACGGATCAAGATATCTAAAATCCGATTCCACCATCGTGTTCAGCGTGCAAAAACCTTTAAAATGAGGGGTCACTTGTTAGAAAATAACATTTTGGGGATTTTTAGGTAATTTTTGCGCACTTTAAATGCTCTAATTTGAGAACGGATCAAGATATCTAAAATCCGATTCCACCATCGTGTTCAGCGTGCAAAAACCTTTAAAATGAGGGGTCACTTGTTGGAAAATAACATTTTGGGGATTTTTGGGTAATTTTTGCGCACTTTAAATGCGCCAAAACCCTCCTTAGAGTAGGCCAATTTCGCCCATCTTCGAACTTAGCCTTTCGATTGCCAAGATAGATTTTTTGTGCAAATTTGAGCTGTTTATCTCAATTCTATCGAGAGTTATCGTCTGGAGTGACACATATACAAATAAATATATATATATATATATATATATATATACATATAAAAAAGTGTTAAATTTCAGGAATCGTTTTAGAATGGTCTGAAACGGATTTCTATGAAGAAAATTTCCAAAAATTTATATTATTTAAATTTCGAAGCCATTGCAATAGCTTCATTTTCTTTGAAAATTCGCTAAAAGTGTTAAATTTCAGGAATCGTTTTAGAATGGTCTGAAACGGATTTCTATGAAGAAAATTTCCAAAAATTTATATTATTTAAATTTCGAAGCCATTGCAATAGCTTCATTTTCTTTGAAAATTCGCTAAAAATGAAGGCGTATGAGTAAGTATCTACGCCCGACGTTTTGCCCAGAGTGATCAGGCATATCTACTCTTTATTGTATATAATAGGTACCTACTCTTCTTATTGTATATAATATCTTTTTAGGCTATTTTCTTGATACTAATCTCTTTTGCTTCCTCACCACCGAAGGTAGGGAAGCCTTGGATTCGTGATTAAGTAAAAAAAATTTATGACCTCCAAAATTTAAATTTCCACTACCATTTTGCGTTTCAGACATCAAGGAACATTTTTGGTTCCGTGTCTGTCTGTCTGTGGTAATTCCTTGTAACGCCCATAACTACCCGACATAATGGTCGAAATAGGCTGAAATTCGGAGGGTGGTTGCGGGTTGGGACACAGATAGTCCCATATAAAAATCATTGAAAAAGTGCTGTAACTTTCGTCTGCGCATGCGCTAACAACAAATGTTGACCATTGCCATGTAACGCTTCTAACTGCACGAAAAATAGTTGTAGAGAGCTGAAATTTTGAAGGTGCACGCAGGTTGGATCGCAAATGGTCCCGTTTCAAAATCATGGAAATCGTTCCGTCTGTGCATGCGCAAACGTGAAATACTTGAAACGCCCATAACTACCTTATACATCGTTGAAATGAGTTCAGCTTTGGAGGGTCGATCAGGAATAATACTTTGATAGTTCTATATGGGTTTCATTTAAATCGTACTGTAACTTTCGTCTGCGCATGCGCGAACCTGAAATACTGACCGTTTCGTTGTAACGCTTCTAACTACGCGAAAAATAATCGTAGAGCTGAAATTTTGAGGGTACATCCGGGTTGAATCGCAGATGGTCCCGTATCAAAACGAGCCTACCCAACTATTCTTATACGTTCATGTGAATCAAGTGAGGAAGCTACATATATACATACTGCCTACTCGAATTGCCAGACGTTTTTTCATCTCAGAGCCGAACATAACTTAGGGCTTGATTCATAGTCCTCACTTACACCTGAGCGTTTACTTTTGTGAGCTGAAGGTCCTTCAAACGTTTTTCGTATTAATAGACCTGAAGTGAGTGAATATCTTAGTAAACGCTTAAGCCTTCACTCGCTGTGCAATTCATAAGCACAAAACGTTTGATAAGTTAAGAGTGCACTCAACTTCCTCAGCTGAGAACCTGAGGGACCCGGAAAGGTCCCTTAAGTATTTTTCTCACATCATTATTTCAGTGGGCTTCCATGGTTTTCAGTTCATATTACACCTTTCGTATTTTATATTATATATAACTTTTTTCCTTTCCGGAACCGTTTCATTACATAATGTATGAAGAATGACCACCTTGTACTTGATGAGTGGGATGAAGAATATGAAAACTTCATTGGTGGTCGTGCGATTGTGATGGTACCGAAGAGCTACGAAGATGCGGGACCAAGAGAACCCACTGGAATTTCTGGACAATATTCAATTCAAGCGAACTGTTCCAGGAAAGAAATACTCATGAATGTGTTAGTTCCACTCATCTCCAAGTGGAAAACTAAGGAACTTCTGAAGAAACCGTTAGTTCAGACATAAACATAGTTGTTTTGGAATGCAAACAGTGGGTCGAATCTTGATTTCTTGAGCGTCTAAAACTGCTTTAAAAAACGCTGCAAATTATTACACAACGGTTTATTATTTACCTCTACAGATGCCCCTTCCGCGTAGGTCACTCTTTTCTGTGGTCAATACCTCCCACAAGAGAGCCCTAAATCGAGTGCTGGAGCCAGCCGGGCAATCACATTTCATAAATATGCGGTGCAATAAATATAATACTATCACTAATAATCTGTTGTTATTCGTGAAGCATAACGTTTGTTCAAATTAATAAATTGCCTAATCCATCATTCGTTTTAAACGAAATAGGTAGGTACCTACCTCTTATCTCCCTAGCGATGTGGTGTTCCCTAGCAATGATATCTGGGCTGGATATATACCATTTAATTCATGATCATGTTGATGAAGCTTTTTGGTGTGAACGAATTTCGGAAGTTGAAGATAAATTTAAAACAAGGAAAATGATACCGCACAAGCTCATGTTCACTAAAACCTTTAAAAAAACGCTGCAAAGTCCTTGTCACATGGGTTTATTATTCTATTGGACATACCTACAGAAACGTTGGCTGTTTATTTATTGTTTTTCTTTCATATAAAATAATTTTTAGCTATTTCTGGTGGTTTCCACCAATTTTGGCCCCCAAAACACGAATTAGGTACGCTCCTTTCTTCTTTTTTTTCAAATTATCTTTGATCATTGATATTACCATTTAATCGTCTTGATCCACCTCTTGATACTTTTTCTAGTGTTATTCTACAAATTGATGGTGATTTCAGACGATTTTCCAGGTTTTTGACTTATAAAAAATCAATTTTGGGAGCTGAACATATGGTACAACCTCAATTTTCCACTCTTAGGTCAAAATCGACTTCATATTCGGTCTTCTCGTCCCCAAAAACACGAAAAACGATACCTCAAAAGCTCATTTTACTAACATGTTGCTAAAACGCAAAAAGTACCTATTTTGGTTTATTATTCTGTGAATAATACACCTATGTAATCGCTCAGCAAAAAATTTTTATAACACCCCCTCAAACTTTTTTCTTTTCCGTTTCAAGGTGTGTAGATTCAAAAAATGCAATGTCCGTCCGCCGTCCGCCGTATCACGTGTACAGGCTTCATTTTCGATCTAAAAAAGTCGTTCTTTCGCACACATGCTCCATTTGGGCCCTAGTTGTGTCCCGAAACTTTTCAGCCCGATCGGAATATACCCAGGGGTGTTATGAGTGAAAATGTGTGTGAAAATAGGTACTTTTTGCGTTTTAGCAACATTTTGGTAACATGAGCTTTTGAGGTATCGTTTTCCATGTTTTTGGGGACGAGAAGATCGAATATGAAGCCGATTTTGGCCAAGGAGTGGAAAATTGAGGTTGTACCAGATGTTCAGCTCCCAAAATTGATTTTTTATGAGTCAAATACCTGCGAAATCACCATCAATTTGTAGAATAACACTAGAAAAAGTGTCAACACGTGGATCAAGACGATTAAATGATGGCACTACCAATGATCAAAGATAATTTGAAAAAAAAAAAAAAAATCGTACCTACCTAATTTGTGTTTTGGGGGCCAAAATTGGTGGAAACCATCAGAAATAGCTATTTCAATTATTTCACATGAAACAAACAATAAATGTACAGCCAACATTTCTGTAGAATAATAAACCCCATGTGACAAGGACTTTGCAGCGTTTTTACACACATTTTCACTCATAACACCCCTGGGTATATTCCGATCGGGCTGAAAAGTTTCGGGACACAACTAGGGCCCAAATGGAGCATGTGTGCGAAAGAACGACTTTTTTAGACCGAAAATGAAGCCTGTACACGTGATACGGCGGACGGCGTACGGCGGACGGACATTGCATTTTGGTTTATTATTCTGTGAATAATACACCTATGTATTCGCTCAGCAAAAAATTTTTATAACACCCCCTCAAACTTTTTTCTTTTCCGTTTCAAGGTGCGTAGATTCAAAAAATGCAATGTCCGTACGCCGTACGCCGTCCGCCGTACGCCGTATCACGTGTACAGGCTTCATTTTAGATCTAAAAAAGTCGTTCTTTCGCACACATGCTCCATTTGGGCCCTAGTTGTGTCCCGAAACTTTTCAGCCCGATCGGAATATACCCAGGGGTGTTATGAGTGAAAATGTGTGTAAAAATAGGTACTTTTTGCGTTTTAGCAACATGTTGGTAAAATGAGCTTTTGAGGTATCGTTTTCCATGTTTTTGGGGACGAGAATACCGAATATGAAGTCGATTTTGACCAAAGAAGGGGAAATTGAGGTTTTACCATTGGTTCAGCTCCCAAAATTGGTTTTTTTTAAGTCAAAAACCTGGAAAACTGTCTGAAATCACCATCAATGTGTATACTAACATTAGAAAAAGTATAAACAGCTGAATCAAGACCATTAAATCGCACTAGCAATGATCAAAGATGATCTGGGGGGAAAAAAAGTGTACCTATTTCATGTTTTGGGGGCCAAAATTGGTGGAAGTCATCAGGAATAGCTATTTCAATCATTCCACATGAAAGAAACTATAAATTTAACTGCCAACAAGAATCTCTAGAACTCCAATAGAATAATAAACCCATGTGACAAGGACTTTGCAGCGTTTTTGCGTTTTAGCAACATTTTGGTAACATGAGCTTTTGAGGTATCGTTTTCCATGTTTTTGGGGACGAGAAGATCGAATATGAAGTCGATTTTGGCCAAGGAGTGGAAAATTGAGGTTGTACCAGATGTTCAGCTCCCAAAATTGATTTTTTATTAGTCAAATACCTGCGAAATCACCATCAATTTGTAGAATAACACTAGAAAAAGTGTCAACACGTGGATCAAGACGATTAAATGATGACACTACCAATGATCAAAGATAATTTGAAAAAAAAAAAAAAAAAAGATCGTACTTACCTACCTAGTTTGTGTTTTGGGGGCCAAAATTGGTGGAAACCATCAGAAATAGCTATTTCAATTATTTCACATGAAACAAACAATAAATGTACAGCCAACATTTCTGTAGAATAATAAACCCCATGTGACAAGGACTTTGCAGCGTTTTTTGAATCTACGCACCTTGAAACGGAAAAGAAAAAATTTTGAGGGGGTGTTATAAAAATTTTTTGCTGAGCGAATACATAGGTGTATTATTCACAGAATAATAAACCAAAAAGGAATACAACTATTTTTACACCCATTTTTCACCCACAACACTCCTCCGGTCAGGTTGCGGAGCTTCGGAGCACAACTAGGAGCCTTCGCGCGAAAGATCGACGATTTTAGGACCAAATTTTAAGGTACATTTGAGGCTGAAAATTCGTTAGAACCTCAATTCTTCGCTCGTTGGTCAAAATCGACTACGTATTCGGTCTCCTCGTCCTAAAAAAAACATGGAAAACGATACCTCACAAGCTCATGTTCCTAGAACTAAAAAAAAAACCTACTTTTACACCCATTCCCCCACCCCTCCGCCATAACACCCACAAGTGTGATCCAATCGGGCTGCTGAGCGGAGCACAACTGGGACACAGTTGCATTCCCAAATGGGGTCCAAAACTGTGTACGGAAGAACGGCGATTTTAGACCAACATTTAACATAAATTTAAGGCTGAAACTTCGTTAGAACCTCAATTTTCCATTGTTTGTTCAAAATCGACTACCTACGTATTCTGTTTCCCCGCCCTGAAAATATGGAAAACGATACTTCACCAGCTCATGTTACTAAAACACCATAAAACCCCATTTTTACACCCATTTTGGTTCATTATTTTCAATAATGAACCTTTGGAATCGATAATTAAAAAAAATTGTAACCCCCCTCCCACCACAAAATTTGAAGGTTTCCGTTTCGAGGTTTGTAAAATCCGAAAATGCAATAAAATAATTTCTGTCCGTCCGTCCGCCGTACGCCGTACTTCGCACTTTTCCTAATTACCACGAAATTTAATGAAATTAATGAAATCTGGTTTGTAGGTCCCGTTTGGGGTCTAGTTAGTCCGCGAAGTTCGGTGTTACTGTCAGTCATCTCTAAGGTGTGAAAAATAGGGGTTGAAATTTTCAGAAGGCCGTAGCTCGAAAACTTTCAATGGAAGGGTATGGTTTTTTTTAAACGTTTTTAGATTGATCTTGAACTGAAGAATTTTTTGAGACCACCCGGAGCATTCCGCAGCCGTTCGTGTGTTCGTCAACATGATCGTGAATCAAACGGTATAAATCCGGCCCAGATATCATTGCTGGGGAGCACCTGATTATAATCACGGATGGCTGTATGAAGTCGAGTTGGTTGTTCTGTGATATTATTTCATTTGAAACATGATGGATCTTTTGGATTTTGTTGATAGGTAGGTACTTTTGCAACTTGAACAAACGTTGAAGTATTATTGGGTAAATTATTACACAACGGTTTATTAATACTATCTACGCAGAAGGGGCATCTATACAGGTAAATTATTACACAACGGTTTATTACTTACCTTATGATTCATGAATAACTACAAATAATTAATGACTAAATTATTGAATCCCGCGCATTTGTATGAAACTGTAATTCACGGCCCGGCTCCGATACTAGATTTTTAGGGCTTTCCCGGGGGGAGCTCGAGAGTATTGACCACAGAAAACAGTGATCTACGCAGAAGGGGCATCTGTAAAGGGAAATAATAAACCGTAGTGTAATAACTTGCAGCGTTTTTTTATTCCATTTTAGGATTCTACGTAGGTACCCTTCGGAAACCATCAAATTTCGGTGTTGTTAAATTTGTCTTTTTCCTGCTCGATTCCAAAGGTTCATTATTGAAAATAATAAACCAAAATCATCAAAAACTGCCAAATTATCATTGTCTGAAGTTAGGTCGTGTAAGGTGATTGTAATGTAGGTCGCTTTAGTTCACGTAACGTGATCACGGCGTCTCAGCCTAAATAAACTTACTCGTAGTTCAATTATAACTGATGTACAACTGAAATTGTAACCTAATTTACCCACGTAATTAACCAGCTAAATATCACCGCAATTCGCTAATAACTTGCAAAAAATGTGTCCATAACAATAACTCACAACAGGAAAAAATTACCATCTTAATATTTATGTAACTATTATAAGTTAGTACCTAACCGAAAATATGAATCATGAAAGTGTGAGGAGGTTAGTCTGTGCGGAGAGTGTTAAAATAGGTTACTCTAAACATCTTTTTTCTAGGAGTAGGTAGGTCTGTAATCTGGTCACCGTTGTTTTGATGCTAATAAATTATCATACTCGCCGTTACAGCCTACCGTTACGCCGTTACCTTCCTACCTGATGTATTTAATTTCAAGTATTTTTTTTGTGTGGAACGATAGTATGTTTCAAGCGTGTAAAAGAATCAGTTCCGACAAATAGTTTCGACCCTCTAGTGGGATCTTCCTCCTTTCTGTGCGGGGTATTGTGCAATACCGACTTGGGCTGCTTCAACTCAAGTCCTTGGAGCTCTTCCAGACTTTCTAATCCATCCAAAAGGTCACGAACTTCAGTCATCTAATCCATAAATTGAGCCGAAATGCATCCTAAAGATGAAATTTTGAATAGGTAGACCACCTACTTTCAAAGAATAAGCCAATAACCCTGATTTTCAAGAATAATAATTATATAGGTATATGCATTTGGCATGAAAATTAATTAAATATTTGGTCTGATGAACCACGTGTAATGAAATCCATGGGCTCAGCCAGATAATATTGATATTGATATATTGATAATATATCATTATATTGGCTAAAGTGCCAATATAATGATAATCTTTACCTAGCCCTAGAGAAGTACACTCTATAATAATATTATGGCTACAGGTTTAAATTTAACAAAACCTATATTGTGAGCATTGGGCTCCAACCCACACACAGGTATGTACCAACTTACCGTCCAGATTTCAGCTTCGTTAACTTTTTTTCTTCTTTTTTTTGCGAGTTATGTTAAAAGAAATGCATGTTTGCGCATTCGCCGACTCAAGTTGGTAGGATACCGACTAAAATCATAGATAACAAATTAATTATTTGTGGTAAAATGTAAATTCTACAAAGTGGTCGAAGTACTGCCCTTCTCGAAGGGCCAATTTCAAGATCTTTTGAATTCAACTTATGGCGATAAAATACTTAGGTACCGTAAAATCCGTAATAAGAGGGTCACTTTCAATAAATTTCTACTTCATTTTTCACCGACAAAAAAAAAAAAAAAAATTTCCTAACAATTAAATAAATAGTTGGTTCTCCACATTTATGAGTCTTGGGCTATAGAATGATTTCCCATAACTAGATTCGATCTTCCATGTAAGTAGGTTTGATTTTTTTATTTTTGTGTGTGACCCTTATTCCTACCTCCCAGACAATTAGGGTCACTTATGGGCTTTGTGTGAAAAATCTATTTTTGGTTGAATTATAAAACTAAAACTAAAAAGGTTGCCACTGAAATCTTTGGCAACACCCGTCTAATAAGGTGATAATCTTTTTAGATGGAGATTCGCAGGAGGGAAAATACCTTTTTTTGCCGTGCAGTTAAATATATCCGAAATCTTTTAGCGAATTTTCAAAGAAAATGAAGCTATTGCAATGGCTTCGAAATTTAAATAATATAAATTTTTGGAAATTTTCTTCATAGAAATCCGTTTCAGACCATTCTAAAACGATTCCTGAAATTTAACACTTTTTTATATGTATATATATATATATGTGTCACTCCAGACGATAACTCTCGATAGAATTGAGATAAACAGCTCAAATTTGCACAAAAAATCTATCTTGGCAATCGAAAGGCTAAGTTCGAAGATGGGCGAAATTGGCCTACTCTAAGGAGGGTTTTGGCGCATTTAAAGTGCGCAAAAATTACCCAAAAATCCCCAAAATGTTATTTTCTAACAAGTGACCCCTCATTTTAAAGGTTTTTGCACGCTGAACACGATGGTGAAATCGGATTTTAGATATCTAAATCCGTTCTTAAATTAGAGCATTTAAAGTGCGCAAAAATTACCCAAAACTAGGATAATCTTTAAACTCTTACCCCCCCCCCCCCCCCCCACCCCCTTAGAGTGGTCAGATTGAAAAATGTGAGAAGTATTAATTGAAGACGAGAGTTCGAAGAAAAAAAGGGGGAGGCAAACGATTAGTACAACTCCTTGAATTTCCCATTTGACATATAATTGTTATGATACCTTCATAGATAGACAAGTACCGGCCCACGTATTACTAGAAGGAAGACGAAAGAAAAAATCTATTTCAAATTATTCAATTTAGGTACTAACAGTAGGAGGAAGAAGGTTAGGTAGGTATCTTATCAATTTATTATCAGTATCATACGAATATTTGATATTCAAAGGTAGGTAGGTACTTAACATGATAAAAATAATATCAATGAAGAAGGAAGGATCTACCTACCTAGTAGAGCAAATCTTGAACTGGTTTTAGATACCAGGCCTGAAATCGTAGTCAAGAGGAAAGGCCATTCAGAAGGAACAAGGAATCTACTCATAACAAACGGTAGAATCAGGATGGACAAAACGTACAAATTAAAATAAATACGAAGAGAATATACATAGAAAACCAAATTTTAGACCGAAGTTTTCCTTTATTCAAAACCATAGCCATTAATTCGAATATTTCTTTGAAAATTCGCTCATTAAGTCATGCTGCATGACTGGTTTTTTTTTTCATATCAAGTTACCTACCATGCGATACCGCGGTTGGTGATTATTATAAAATTTTACGTAAACTAACAAATTTTTATTTTATTCACATTACATTTGCTCAGTATCAAATACATAATTGAAATATCAAAGTTTCAACCCTTACTGACCCCCCTTATTACCGGGTTTTACTGTACCTAATAGTAAAACACTACCTATGTAGGTATTTATTAGGTAGGTAAGTGTTTCGCATTTGAATGTCTATGTTTGTGCAAACTGACCCTAGGTTTGTTCTCAATGACCAGCTGACGGTTATCTGACCGTCAGAAAGGCGTTTGACCATTCGCAGTAGGTACCTAATTCTCGGACTCTTTTTTGACTGTATAGTATCCATGCCCGGCTGTTCCAGCGTTTTCCTGACTATCCGACGCCAGTTAATAGGTGTGTACCAGCCATCAGAACTTATTTTAAAAAGCTTTAAAACCCGAAACCAAGTTTTTCTGAAGGGTGGGGATGAGTTTTAGAATTTTTTCAGTTCGAGAACTCATCGGCTGGATCACCTTGGAAACACACCAAACAACTGAGATGACTTTAGGGCTGAAAAATTTCTGAGTAGGCAGCACAGAGACGAAAAATCCGTTTAATGTGAAGGTTGGAGGGAAACGAGATTTTTGGAAGGACTTTATATTCAGTTCTGTTGGATAAAACCAAACCCCTATCAGGTGCAAAAAGTTAAGGAACTCGGAGAACTAAGTTCCTGGACCTGATACTGTTGGAACAGTTTATAGATAAAACCTAAGTGTACAGAGAAAAACTTTTCAACACTCGGTGTGGTTGGAACCCCTATATATGAGTAAAATCGAAAAATAAATGAAATGATCATCATTCCAGTACACAGAAGACAGATGGACGAGAAACGGACTGCATGCACTGCCCTCTCGATTCCCGGTCATTATCAAACGCAACCCTTAAAAACTCATGGAGATGGTATTGGATCATGATGGATGGTTTCATATTGTTTTCTAGGAGTCAGCTAACCTTCAGAAAAAGGCCTATGCGAACAAAGCTGTCTACATTAGTGTTTTATTGGCAGTGAATAAATAAATTCTAGTTAACAAAAAATGAAGTACAATGATGATGTGATGGAATTAGTAAAAACAAAGTAGAATGTACTTACCATTTTTTTTTGGTTCTGGAATCGGCTTGGCGCTATTATTTACTAGTGGATCTGGAATAGCTCAGTACAAAACGCTGTAAAGTCCTTGTCACATGGGTTTATTATTCTATTGGACATACCTACAAAAATCTTGGCTGTTCATTTATTGTTTCTTTCGTGTGCAATAATTTAAATAGCTATTTTTGGTGGTTTCCACCAATTTTGGTCCCCAGAAACACGAATTAAGTAGGTTCCCAATTCGTTCCTATATATTGTTGGGAACTGCTAAGTAGGAAACATGAAGACACTTGGAGACCAAGAAGTTTCGTGGAAACAGAGACGCTTTTTGTTTCATAAAAATTACTTTTCTGTCGGTTGCCGTGTGTGATTTCGAGTTCGGAAATATAATTTGTATTCCTACCTGTTTTTGGTACGTTTCGTACAGTGGTGTCAGAAGTGGGATAATTGAGAATGAGTGAACAAGAGGAGGTGCAAGAACCGACGTCGGAGGGGCAGCGATTACGAAGTGGCCGAGTGGTTTCGGTACCAGTCCCGAACCTTAGCGACAGAGGGATCCCCGCACCCAAGGAAGACGACAGTGCTGCAGAAGGACTAGCAGCGGAGGTACAACGGAGGGTATTGCAGGCGGTGGATGGACAACTACGTGGTTTTTATGAGAACATGATGAGGGAAATGCGCACGTGGCGTGAGCACGTGAGGCTAGAAACAGGCAGCCAGGGAGCCAGCGGAGACCCACCTCGGTGTCAGGTAGGCCCTAACGTTCAAAACTCGGACTCTAACGTTCAAAATTCAGATATCGTTCAAAATTCAGACTCTAATGTTCGAAATTCAGGCCCTCACGCTCGAAACCTAATTAAACCCGGCTGGTATGATGGCAGCTCCAACTGGGGAAATTATTTGGCCAAGTTTGAGAGGGTAAGTCGCAGTAATGGCTGGGGAGAGGAAGAGAAGGCCGTGCACCTACTGACCAATTTGCACGATGCCGCCTTGGATGTCGTTTCCAATTTGGGCCCCGACCCCTCGTTCCAGCTGATGGTAGCCGCGCTAGAACGGCGTTATGGTACCGCCGGGCGAGAGCACTTGTACATGGCCCAGCTCAGAGGGCGTGCACAGGGACCAAAGGAGGAGCTCATGGCATTCGCGACAGGGGTAGAGAGCCTAGCTCGTAAGGCTCTACCAGGGGCAACGCCAGCTGCCACCGAGGCCATGGCCTTACAACAGTTTTACGACGGCCTAAGAGACGTAGAGCTACGCAAACTCGTTCTGGCATATCCCACAACCACGCTGAGTGGGGCAGTAGAGTATGCAGTCCAAGCAGAAGCCAACCTGCTCCGGGCCAGTGGCGGGCTTGGCGTGGCTACCATTCGGGCTAGGGAGGAAGGAGACGACGAACGAGGGGAGGTACGGGCAGTAGGAGCTAGCCAGAGGCCACGCACCAACAGCAATCAGTGCTGGCGTTGCAGTGCAACGGGCCACGTCGCTCGATTTTGCCCCACGGTGAGGTGTTTCCGCTGCCAGGCGATGGGACACATTTCTCCAGATTGCCCCAGGGGACAGCAGGGACAGCAGCAGGCGGGAAACGGGCAATGGTTGTAGGGGGAGGGGGGCCTTCGGCCAGAAGAAAAAAAAGACAACCCCGCACAAACGACTGTTCACCCGTGGTATATCGGCTCAGTTCGGCAGCGTCAATCCTCGTGCCAGGGGACATCAACGGCCAGGCCTGTACAATGGTAGTGGATACCGGCGCCATGGTCACAGTTGTACGGCGGGGGTTGCTGGCAGTAGGGCCGAGGGAAGCACAAGGTGGCAGGGAGATGGTACTGCGCACGGTGACAGGCCAGGAGTTCCCAGTGGAAGGGCGTGTGGTGGCCCAGGTGGGGTTGGGAAGAGGAAAGGCTTGGGAACACACGGTCTGGGTTGCCAACATTAAAGACGACTGCATTCTTGGCATGGATTTTTTGGCTAAAGTGAGGTGCAAAATTGACGCAGCGGCAGCCCAGGTCACGACGGAGGAAGAGGAGGAAGGAAACCTGGTACGAGAACTACGGGGGAAGGAAGAGGAAGAAGAACAGGAAGCTGGCGAGGAGGAGGATGAAGATCAGGAGACCAGCAGGGAGGAGGAAGGGATGGCAGATTTGGGGAAAAGGGAAGAAACCAGCAGAGGGTCGACGCATGTGCAAGAACTCATCCAACGAGCGAAGGAAGGGTTAACCGAGGCAGAACAGGATTTGGTGGCCAAACTGATCGAGGAGTTTGCAGACGTTTTTTCGGCACAAGGTGATAAATTAGGACGGATAGAGGGAGTACAACATGAAATTGTGGTAGAACCGGACGTGCCGATTCGGCAGGCCCCACGCAGGATCCCAGTCCACCGGCTAGAGGAGGTGGATGTGCTCATTCAGGAGATGGAGCGTGATGGAGTCATAGAACCTTCAAGCAGCCCCTGGGCTAGCCCAGTCGTCCTGGTTGGTAAGAAAGATGGCTCAACACGATTTTGCATCGATTACAGGAAGCTGAATGAAGTGACACGGAAAGATGCACACCCCCTACCCCACATTGATGATCTCCTGGTGGCGACAAGAGGAAGTTCGTGGTTCTCCTCACTGGACTTGAAGAGTGGGTACTGGCAAGTACCCCTGAAAAAGGAGGACAAGCCGAAGACAGCATTCTGTACGCCCCGTGGGCTGTGGCAATTCAAAGTTATGCCGTTTGGATTAACCAATGCGCCGGCGACTTTCCAGCGGGCCATGAACCGGGTGTTGCACGCTCTTGTGAGGAAAGGGCGCGTTCAGGTGTACCTGGACGATGTGAGGGTGGATGCGGCGACGTTCTCAGAAATGATGAATTGGTTGCGAGAGGTATTCCTTCTGTGCCGTGCCAATGGCTTGAAACTGAACGGAAAAAAATGTGACCTGTTCAGACGCAGTCTCCCCTACTTAGGGTATGTCATCTCGAGCGAAGGTGTACACACGGACCCAGCAAAGGTGGAACGGGTAGCCACATGGCCCACGCCAACATCAGCCAAAGAAGTACATGGTTTCGTTCAATTCTGCTCGTACTATCGACCTTTCGTAGCTGACTTCGCACGACGCGCGGCCCCCTTGTACGAAGTTGACAACAAGAAGGACGCCTTTGTTTGGACAGCCGAGTGCGAGCAGGCGTTTCAAGATCAAAAAGCAGCGCTCACAACTGCCCCAATACTAGGCCACGCCCAGCCAGACGTCCCATATATCCTGGATGTAGATGCAAGTAGCACGGCAGTGGGAGGTGTGTTGTCACAGCGCCAAGGGGAAGCCGAAGTTGTCCTAGCTTACTACAGCCGCTGCTTAAGCCGGGCAGAACGTAACTACTGCGTTACCCGGAAGGACTTATTAGCCCTGAAACTCGCGTTGGAACATTTTCGGCACTATGGGTTAGATGGAGGGATACCATTGACAGTCCGCACTGACCACGCGTCTTTGCAGTGGCTCCGAAATTTTAAGCAACCGGATGGACAGATGGCAAGGTGGTTAGAGGCGTTGGCGCCATTCAACCTAACAGTAGAGTACAGGAAGGGTGCCTCTCATGGAAACGCCGATGGTTTGTCAAGACGACCCTGTCAGGAGTGTAAGTACTGCAGCCGACAGGAGGAAAAAGATGCCCAGGGAGAAGAAGTGCGGCGGGTGCAGGTGCATGGGGGGATTGCATGGCAGGAAGAGCAGAGTAAGGACGAGGAGGTAGCACAGGTACGAGGGTGGGTGCAGGAAGCAGATCATCGTTCCTAGGCAGTGTCTGCATGAAGTACTCCGCACCCTGCACGAGGTCGGTCACTTTGGGACCTGGAAGACCATCACGGAGTTGCGCCGTAATTTCTGCTGGGAGGGTCTACAGCAGGACGCACGGGAGTTTGGCAGAGCCTGCCAGGCCTGTAGGGAGGCGGGTCGACAGGGAGGAAAGCGAGCGCCGCTGCAAGAATATCGGGTGGGAGCCCCCTTTGAAAGGGTGTCCGTAGACGTCATGGGGCCATTCCCGCAGTCCAGTCGGGGGAACCGGTACCTGGTGGTGGCTGTAGATCAGTTCACCAAGTGGCCGGAAGCGTTTCCCACGCCAGACCAGCAAGCAGAAACAGTAGCCACGGGATTAGTAGAAAATCTGATGTCGCGGTTTGGAATTCCTGGAGAGATCCATACGGATCAGGGTCGAAATTTCGAAGCTGGAGTATTTGCGGATGCGCTGAGGACCCTGGGGGTGAACAAAACGCGCACGACGCCCCTCAGACCCCAAAGCAATGGGTCGGTCGAGCGCTTTAACCGAACACTGCTGGAAATGCTGCGGAAGGTTGTCGCCACGCACCAGAAGGACTGGGATAACCACATAGCCTGGGCGTTACTGGCGTACAGAGCCTCCATCCATCGTTCAACAGGGTTCTCGCCAGCCATGCTGACTTGTGGGAGGACTCCCACCCTCCCGGCGGACCTATTAACGGGAACTGCGCCCACCCCTGAGGAAGCTCCAGCCTATGCTGCCAATTTGCGCCGCACGGGAGACACTCGGGAAAGTCGGGGAAGAAGCCAAGAGGAGGTACGATGTGCGTGCCGAGCAGCCGCGGTTTGTGGCCGGGGATCGCGTGTGGCTGTTCGACCCCACGAGGAAGAAGGGACTGACACCCAAGCTCCAGCGGCCTTGGAGGGGGCCGTGTGTAGTGCAGAAAAAGATAACGGACGTCGTTTTCAGGGTCCGCCTACCCCATGGCCGGTGTCGCGTTGTCCATGCCGACCGGCTCCAACGCTGCGAGGAGGAAGAGGATGTGGTGTTGGGAACTGCTAAGTAGGAAACATGAAGACACTTGGAGACCAAGAAGTTTCGTGGAAACAGAGACGCTTTTTATTTCATAAAAATGTCGTTACCGTGTGTGATTTCGAGTTCGGAAATATAATTTGTATTCCTACCTGTTTTTGGTACGTTTCGTACAATATATTATAATAATCTTCTACCATTAACTGTCTTGATTCACCTGTTGATACTAATTATTCTAGTGTTATTATAGTTTATGGTGATTTCAGACAATTTCCCAGGTTTTTGACACATAAAAATTGAATTCTGGGAGCTGAACCTTTGTTACAACCTCAATTCTTCATTCTTTGGTCAACTTCATATTCGATCCTTTCGCCCTAAAAAACATGGAAAACGATACCTCACAAGCTCATGTTCACTAAAACCTCAAAAAACCCCTACTTTTACACCCATTTTTCACCCATAACACATCTGAGTGTATGCCGATCGGGCTGCCGTGCTTTGGAGCACAACTAGGCTCAAATGTGTTCCCAAATGGGGACCCAAACTGTGTGCAGAAGAACGACGGTTTTAGGCCAAAATTGAACGCAAATTTAAGGCTGAAACTTCGTTAGAACCTTATTTTCTACCCCTTGGTCAAAATCAACTTCATATTCGGTCTCCTCGTCCTAAAAACATGGAAAACGATATCTCACAAGCTCATGTGAGATCTTACCAAAACAACCCTATTTAATATTACACCCATTCTTCACCCATAACACCCTTCGGTATATTTCGATCGGGCTGCAGTTTCGGGACACAACTAGAGCCCAGTTGGAACCAGTAGGGGTGCGTGGGGTCTGAAAACGGTGGTGCACCAGACCAGAACACAAAACCAACAGATATGTCCACAAAATACCCCAAGGCAACAAAACCCTTCCCTTATTTACTGCTTGTGTGACAGGTATTCAGCAAAGCTTAAATCTCTTTTATTCAAAACTCTATCATCGTCGTACGACAACGTCGACAATTTCTACTGCAAATTAGCCACCGAATTCATGTGTTACAAAAATATAGTAAACTAAAATACAACAAAACAATGACAATGACTAGAAGCTAGGTAGTTATCTGTGTGTTGATATTGACATCGATCAATCCAAAAACAACAAACAGGACAAAACGCACGTAGGTACCAAAAATACAAATCTGTCATCGGTACCGGACCGAACTCAAAACGCGCAAAAATTGACGCAAAAAAATTGAAAACTTACAGACTAGAAAGCGATTGTGATTCAGTGGAGTGAAGTTCTCAGCTTAGTTGCCTGTAGATGTCGGACATGTGATTCAGAGACGACAAAAAACAAATCAGAAGAAGAAGAAGAAGAAGAAGCATCTCCTATCGATATGACAAGTTGAATCGAAGGAATCGAATCGATTGTGCAATGAACGATTTTGGGGTTGAAATCAGATTATAGGTCTGTTCCTGCCTACCAGGGAGTTCTTTAACCAGTTAATTTAGATAACTCAAGTGGTGGGGATGAGTGAAGGAACTTTTCAGTTTTTCAACTGGGTGGTTGGAACGCGCAGAACTACTCCAGCAGAGAGCGCTGGGGCTTCAGCAGTGACGTGAAATAGCACTAACGTGAAATCCGACGGATATCCGACTATATGAATAAAAACAGGAGAATATTATCATCAAATTACCTTCGTGCTCCATTCACCACGATTCATTCACCATATACCATGGTCTATTTCTTTATTACATCATGATCTAATTCTCTACACCATGGTCTTCACACGTTCTACTTCTCAAAGTAGGTTCAACTTCAACTTTTTGTCTTCAAGTTCAACTACCACTGTTTTCGAAGTTGAACTGTTTAATACCTATGTAAAAAGGATGAGTACCTACTAGGTTACACTTGAAAGCCTTACCTGCATTCTTGACGGCGGTGATCTGATGTTTTGGTTTATTATTCTGTGAATAATACACCTATGTATTCGCTCAGCAAAAAATTGAAAGCAGAAAATTGAGTTCTACCAAATGTTCAGCTCCCAAAATTGGTTTTTTATGAGTCAAAAACCTGGAAAATTGTCTGAAATCACCGTGAATGTGTATAATAACATTAGAAAAAATGTAAACAGGTGAATCAAGACCATTAAATGGCACTACCAATGATCAAATATGATCTGGAAAAAAAAGAAAAAAAAGCGTACCTATTTCATGTTTTGGGGACCAAAATTGGTGGAAATCATCAAAAATAGCTATTTAAATTATTGCGCATGAAAGAAACAATAAAGGAACATTCAATGAGAATCTCTAGAACTCCAATAGAATAATAAACCCATGTGACAAGGACTTTGCAGCGTTTTTAGATACGGAAAAGACGGCACTTGAAGGAGAGTAAACAAAACACAGACCTACCTCGAGAACCAACCTCCACGGGAAGTAGGAGAGAAATGAATTTTCGGGAAGGTAATGGTCAGGTTACCGTAAAAAACTGGCTTAACCCGCTTCTCATCCAGTGAAGAAAGTTTAATAACTCGAAAAAAAAGTTTTGTAACTCGTTGCGGCTGGAATGGTGAAGCGAGTGAAAAGTTCTGTAACTGAAAACGGCAGGAACACGACAATCGTGCGCACTGGGCCACTGTGCACAACTGGTTTAAGAACTGACTGTGGCAGGAACATACCTTATGGAACAAGAGCTCAAAGTGGGCGTGGTCAACAGCAATTTTACTCGACTGAGAATGCGGGGATGCACCAATTTTCTTGGTTGCCATGGCGACACTGGTCCTAGGACCCACAACTTACTTCCCCTTTTCAGGGACCTAGGTTTCGAGTTCGGTTGTAGTACATCGATTACTGTCGCTTTATTCCGATAGCTTCAATGAACCACCATGGATGCTCTACAAGAATATTGAATATCCATTGCCAGAGAACTCTGGCCTGTTGCTGTTGAACTTGTGAAAAATGCTAGGTAGGTACAGTGTAGGGAGGGAAATTCAGATGCCAACTGAACAATGGTTGGTCATTTTTACTCTAGTGTTTTTGGGTGCCTGGGCCACAGAACAAGAGACTATGGCCAGGGCAGTGGCCCAAAGCAACGCCCCTGGTTGGAACCTGTGTGCGAAAGAACGAATCTACCCCTCACTGAGCCTGGGCAGGGCAAGATTAAATGTTCGCTGTCAATGGCTGAGACAAACGTTGACAATACCGAAGAAGAATAACACAAACGATTTTTCACGTAATATGAAGCTGCAGAGATAACCCCTCTTCGCTCTTCGGTACGAAATTTTCGACAGTTTTTCCTCCGGACTTTTCTTTCTATCGGTAAATTATTGGATATTATATAGATATCCCAGTCGCGGCAATCAATTCCGAGGAGCCCAACCTGCCGGTAATGGACGAGGAGACAGAAAACGAGGATGGGAATCTAATGGATGATGACTATTATGCCTTCTTAAATGTTCCTCGAGATGTAAGTTGAGCCAAGAAGAATCTTTCCGTAGAATGAATTGATTAGTTAAGTTAATGTTGTATCGCAGTGAATAGATAGGATCAACTTTGCTAGCTTTCTGGAGCAGATAATTATTCATACTCCTGGAGTGAAGGTTGACGAAGGTCTCGAAACATTTCATCATTGTTGGAACTATGATGATCATGCTGGGTACTTGAGACTTTACTATTATGTACCTATGATGAAAACGTGCCACCTAAACCATTCTTAAAGTTTGACAATTCATTCAAACTCCAAACAATCCATACAAACCCCAATCAATCCATACAACCAAACAAGTGCATACCTACAAGTATCTCATAACAACGCCGGTAGGTAGGTGAATAAACAAATTATTTGTCATAAGCCTCTCAAAGTCAAAGTGTTAACCTTCTAATCAGTTAACCTCCTAATCCCTCAATGAAATTAACCTCATAGTAGATATATAAAGTATCCCACCTCGCATACGAGCAATGCGAATATATATTTGAACAGTAAAAGGCTTTTGAAACAACAGCAGATTAACAGGAAACTCGTCTGCCAAGTAGGTGGACTTTACTTCCCACTCACATTCATCTGCTAAGGGCCGGTTTCACCAACGCGGATTATCCAGAGTTCAATCTCGGCTGAGGTTTAAGCCATCGATTCTGAGAAAAGACAGTTTCACGAACGCCTAATCTAGGAATAAGTCGCGGCAACGGCGCATTAAGTTAATACCTCGTTTCAGGTGGTTTAAACCTCTGATCTACGGTTCATCTCCGATTCTCCTCCAGGCCATCGCCATTTTGAAATCTATTTTATCAGTGTTTTTCGTACTTGCATCAACATTTAGTCCGATTAATCGTTTCACTGAAGTGAGAGTCATCCTAGTATGAATATTTCAATGAACTTGTGGAAGTGGCCGTGCGCAGACGGCAATAATATTAGCGAAAGGGTCGAGCATTTCCACAAGTGGGATGACGGCGATTTTTTCGCGAGGTTCCGCCTTCCCAAGGAAGGGATGAGCTTCGTGCTCGATGCAATAGAAGTCCTAGTTTTCGAAACAGAATGGTGAGTCCAACCAAAAATGTGTAATAAAAATATAATTTTACAACAAACCAGGTAGGCAACAACGTCGGACCCATCATTATTTATTTCTTCGAGTAGGTAAACAAACCTTCATAGTACGTGGTAAGTACTTGCAGACTGCGCTAATAAGTACATGTATAACTGCTTCTGCATACAGCGAACTATTGTAAAAAAGTAGATTTTGATGAAAGAGCCTATCTATAATTTATTACAAGAGCTGTCTCGAGTGGAAGTTCTCATGACAGAGCCATAAGAGAGAAAAAAATCGGGAACACGAAACTATCGCACTGGTTACTATTATACAGTTCAAATGTCTCCACAACAGTGGATGGCGGACGAAACTTAAGTATCCATAGAAGAAATATCATAGATCCACCACTCATGGATGAGCATCTCTCCTCCATGTCATCTGTAATACGGGATTTGTGTTTCTGGGGATAGCAATGCTGATGCAAACTGAACAATCTCGGCTTAAACCCAAGTTCGGCTAAACCGCGGATCAAAAACGTTGGTGAAACTGTCGAAGCTCTGAACCACAGATCAAATTTGAATCCAGTTTTTATTGATACCAGGTTTAAGCTGCATTGGTGAAACCGGCCCTAAGATTCGCATGATATTTATCTGTGGATAATCCTCAAGTGTTTCTCCTCATTTAGATGGTTCAATACGGTGGTTACGATGAATTGCGTTCAGACCGACTAACGTAATACTCGGAATCTGTTGTTTTTTTAAATTTATTTATTAGGTATTCTGTGAATAATACACCTATGTATTCGCTCAGCAAAATATTTTTATAACACCCCCTCAAAATTTTTTTCTTTTACGTTTCAAGCTGCGTCGATTCCCAAAACTACAATATCCGTCCGCCGTATCACGTGTACCTACCGGCTTCATTTTCGGTCTGAAAGTTTCGTTCTTTCGCAAACATGCTCCATTTGGGCCCTAGTTGTGTCCCGAAACTTTGCAGCTTGATCGGAATATACCCAGGGGTGTTATGGGTGAAAGTGGGTATAAAAATAGGTGTTTTTTGTGTTTTAGTAACCTGAGCTTTTGACCGAAGAGTGGAAAATTGAGGTTCTAACGAAGTTTCAGCCTTTGATTTACGTTAAATTTCTTTCTTATTTATTTCATTTTTTTTTACGTGACTTTTTTTGTCCAAAATCCTCTTTCTTCCGCGCCATTTGGGAACACATTTGGGTCGTAATTGTGCTCCTAAGCTTGGCAGCCCGATCGGAATACACCTAGGGGTATTGTGGGGTAAAAAATGGGTATAAAAATAGGGGTTTTCGAGGTAGTTTTGAGGTTTTAGTGAACTTGGGCTCGTCAGATGATGTTTTCCATGTTTTTTAGGGCGAGAAGACAAAATATGGAGTCGATTTTGACGAGAGTGAAGAATTTAGGTTGTAACGAAGGTGTTCAGCTCCCAGAATTCATTTTTTGTGAGTCAAAAACCTGGGAAATGTCTGAAATCACCATAAATTTGCATAATAACACTGGAATTCGATGACAATTTCAGTGATCGAAAATGATTTTTTTCAGAAATAGCAACCTAATATTTGTCTTTAAAACCCTCAAATATAATATCTTTGTGGGTCTCTTCAGTGAGGTCCCAATCGTGCCGTATTCATTTGAGAATAATAAACCCATATGACAAGGACTTTGCAGCGGTTTTTTAAAAATATTCTTTTTTATTTTGGCGGAACACAAATTTTTGTTCCTGTATGAATAGATTCATGGCTGCTCCAATAGTTAGGAGGCAATAGTTGTTATTTATTCTCATGGAAGCATGGAGCATGTCAGGTATGATGGAAGCATGGAGTGGCACCTTACCAACTCATTCGGAACGTTCCAAGTAGGAATGGGTTGAAACTGCAGTAGGTACCAAAAAATACTTGGTGACTTGGACTTCTTTCTTACAAATAGGTAACCCTACCTTCGACAACCTGGAAAGAGCTGTTATTCGGTAGTCGCCTCTTATCGCAGTCCCACAGATCCAATATTCGTCCAGTTCTAATAAAACGAACTCGATACTTCAGCTTAATCCAGCTGTTGTGCCTACTTTGATTGTACCATATTCGTCCAGTTCTAACAAAACGAACTCGATATTTCAGCGCACTCCAGCTGTTACGGTACTTTGATAGTTTGTATCTACTGTTATTCTTAGGCTCCCCAAGATGAAATCACCAACGCATACCGACGTCTTAGTAAGACGTTCCATCCTGACAAACACCAAGATCCGCTGCGTAAGAAAGAAGCCGAACTGATCTTCAATAAGGTCAGACAAGCGTATGAAGGTGAGATCTAGTTTCTTTGTCCAGTAATCTAATCATGTTTATTAGAGAGTTCGTACAACCATGAATGACAATATTATCATATTTTTAACAGTAGCCCACAATAGCTTTTCTATTGTCAAACATTGACCTGGGGAATGAACGTAACATAGTGGACACTTGTAGTACCGTATCCCGCCTTGGCACACTGTAGGATGATGAGGTGTCATTGGCATGTCACCCACTTATGGTGATGCTGTGTCGTTTGAATGTTAGCATCTGCAGTTGCTTGCTCTACTGCACAGGTAGGTTCTGGACCCATTTTACATCAAAAAATTGTTGTGCAAACACTTTACTGACACTAGGGGTGAATCCTTAAATATATAGGTAAGTATTGATATCGTTGGGTTTGTTAGATGAGCCTCAATTGACTGAGTTACCCTAATTTTATTTTCAGTGTTGAAGGACCCGCACCAAAGGGCCATCTATGACTCAGTGGGAATGAAAGGGCTCGAGACAGAAGGTTGGGAGATCATTCAAAGGACGAAAACACCGGCTGAAATCCGTGAAGAATATGAAAGATTGGCAAGGTATGATGTATGAATCGCAGTAGGATTGAGTTACTATAAATCCGTTATAGTCTTGATTTCAAACACTCGCAGTGAAATCCAATTAGGAATACTCGCGTAGTTGTTTTAATTTTCATTGATTTATTGCACAAAACAATCGTTGTTATTCCATTTTTTTAAACTGCGTGACAAGTGTTGGATAATCTGCATATATTTGTCCATGATTCATTGAGGCAAGTGTGGCCAGGTTCACCTTGCGGACATTTATGTTACTGGATTATTTTTATCATCAAAGATAATAAATTCAAGAGCATGTTACACGTCGATATCAATTAGAAACAGTTGTTGAAATATAATCGAATGATGAAAAGTCCGTTGGGACCAACTGAAAGTCTTGTTTCGGTTAACTTCTAAACTGCAGTGTATAGGAACAAGTTCAATTTGTTTTAAATTGTTGAATCCAAAAAATGCTATAAAAATCGACAGAAGAATAGTGGTACAGAAGAAATGACGAAAACAAGGGTAAAAATAACAGGTAAAAATTGAAAAAGCCACCTCTGGGAAGAACGCGTCAATCTATCCTACTGCTCAACACCGTCACGCTTGGAAGAAGGTGAATTTTGGAAACCAATAAGTAATATTGTTATTCTTTTTGAGCAAAACCGGAATTCCCTAGTCAGTTACTAACTCAAAAAACAGTCAGCAAAAAACGAGTCAATTTCAGATTCTCGGGTTGACCAACTATTGGCTTTGTATGCCTAATCTATCCTGTTTCTAACGTTGACATGATCTTTGGCAGACAAAGAGAAGAAAGAAGGTTGCAACAGCGCACAAATCCAAAAGGGAGTGTCACAGTCAATGTTAATGCAGTCGACCTTTTCAATCCTTACATGGATGATTATGATGACGAATTGTGAGTTCTCCATGTTACAATTACCAGTAAATTGCACAGCTGTGCTTGTTTTCTTGAGCATTAACTTTATACCTAGAAGATATTGATTTTGGAGCAAACTTGTTTCAGTGATAATGGCTGGCCCATGATTGAAGTGTCTGGCCTGTCGATCAACCAGTCCATCCAGGCGCCATTGACGACTAGGGACACTGCAACGATTGCTGGATTCGTCAACACACACAACGGCACAGGTGAGATGGACAATTTGGAATGATGGAGACAGTTGGTGGTTGATAAAAGGATTCCGTACATTGATAATATTATCATTAATTTATCGTACGAGAGTTTATTGGATTTAGGTGTGTATGAAAGAATCAGCGTTGAAAAGAATGAAAATATATTTTGTCATGACTTTGAAAGTTCCTGCTATAGAGGATATTGCCCTTCCAAAAAGCACAATATTGCCCTTCAAAAGAGCAAGTCCTCAGGTGATTATCAGAGTGCTCTAGTATGGCCTACACAATTACGTGTTGAACACCACTTATTTACACAAAAGGATAATCTATACTTTTCATGGGAGATGTGTTTAAAGTTGCGGTAAGAGCGTTAATGTGCGTCTTGACCACTGAACGAGTTAGAGAGCGGAGCAGGTTGATAAAATAAAAAAACCTCCAACTAATTCATTACCAACTAGTGTAATGGGAAAATAATATCGAAACTTCGGTAAACAAAATTTTCTTCGGCCTAGCCGCCTAGAAGAGCTCTTCAAAGAAATAAAGGTTCTGGGCACCTGTCAAGATGTCGTCCACGTATGAATCTCTTAACAACGCGTGACCTGCTAATGGGAATTCATCTCCGTGGTCTATGGCCAACTGCTGAAGGACTCGTTGAGCTTTAGGGCGCACAAACTAGTCCATAGATCACAGTATTTAGCTCATAGCGTCCGACCGGCTCGTTGGGATCAAATCTCCAAAAGATTTGCATGTATTTGCGGTCATCAGGAAACATCTCTATCATCCTGAACATTTTTATTATGTCAGTCGTGAATACTACCCTGTGGTATCGAAAGCGGAGTATCACGTCTCTTATGTCGTTTTGGAGCTTACAGCCTGTGAGAAGGTGGTCTGGTCATTAAGTGATCCACTAGGGGTATCTGCGCTGGCATCAAAAACGACCTTCAACTTCTGACCCTCTGAACTCTCTCTGACGATGCAGTGATGTGGAATCATGAATTTCGCTGGTTCAATTGTGTGAGACATGTGTCCAAGCTCCTCATACTCAACCAGAAAATTGTGGTATTTTTCGCTGACAGAAGGATTCCTCTTCAGTTTCCTTTCAAGGCTGTGGAACCGTCAAAGAGTGGTAGAGAATGAGCCTTCAAACGAGGGCTCTTCGTTGCAAAATGGTAGGCGTACTCCATATCGTCCACGCTCCAGACGATAATGAGTCTCGATGAAATGCTCTTCACAACGTTGATCTTCGGGGTCCGCGATGTGTTTGATGGGAACTGGTTCTTCTTGATGCCAGAATCTCTCAAGCTGGAAATTGACTTCACTGCGACTGTTGACCATGAGAAGAGAAGATGTTGAAGGAGTTTCCGAAGAGCCAATCCTCCCCATCACAACGAGGCCAAATATGGATGACAAGAGCTTTGGGCCGTCTGCACTGGTCTCTTTTACAATTCCAGTCCATATCTCGCCAAACAGGTCAGCTCCGAGGAGAAAGTCTACTGATCCGGGCTTCCAGAAAGTAGGGTCTGCTAGCTTTAGTCCACGACATTTTTCAATAACAGATTGGGGCAGTAAGGTAGACGGCAACATCGACGTGATTGCAGAAACTACAATCGCTTGTGTAGTTATTTGAGGGGAGTCGGTGTGCTGAGGTCTGATAGAGCATGTAACCTTGCCCCTAGCTCCATCAAATATGGTTTGTCCGATCGCATGTAACCTTGCCCCTAGCTCCATCAAATATGGTTTGTCCGATCGCATGTAACCTTGCCCCTAGCTCCATCAAATATGGTTTGTCCGATCGCATGTAACCTTGCCCCTAGCTCCATCAAATATGGTTTGTCCGATCCCTGAAATGACTCAGTCGGTTTTTGACATCGTCAGACCAAGCCGTGTCAGACAACGATGGGTAATGAATGAACTCTGACTCCCAGAGTCAATCACCATCCTGACGTTCTGATAGCGACCTCTTCCGTCAAGGATTCTAGCCATAGCCGTACCAAGTATCACATGATCACCGTTGATTTTTGCAGAACAGGAAAGGCTTGTGGACTGCGCAGCCTGAGAGGTATCCTTGGTAGGGCTGGGATGTAAACTAGCGTGGTGGCGCTCGAGACAAAAGCGACAGTGCCACTTCGAGTGGCAGTCCTTCACTTGGTGCTTGTGAGAGAGACAGTTGACGCATCCCGACCAGTTACGAAGTAAAGCACGGCGCGCCGGACCTGCAGTGTCGTTCAACACCTGACAATCCAACAGGGGATGAGGATCACCCTTGCAAGCTACACAGGTGGAGGTATTGGATGGTGTTGACTGAGGCTTCTGTGTAGGCGGCTTGTTGGCGATCAGAGACGTTTTAGGGTTCTTCGGTTTAGGAGGACGGGATGACTTGGTGTTGGGCGAGGCAGTGGAAGTCGATGTGCTTGATTCTTCCATAAAGGGATTCGAACAACCAGCTAGCTGAAGCGCCATCGCCCGCTCCCGTACAAACTTACAAGGGCGGTAAACGTAGGGAAGGTGTCTCTGTTTTGGCTCATCTCAAACAGCTCCCTAGTATGTTGGTCTAAGCATCGAACTGAAAGATGGAAAAGTATGAACTGCGATTCCTCCGCGATATTCAGTAAATGGAAGGCTGAAACATTATCAGAAACAGAGTATAAGAACTTATTGAGCGCCTCAGGTGTGGCTTTACCCTGAAGTGGTTTGAAATTCAAGAGCTGGTCTAAATAGGCTGAGGCTAACATTCTCTGGTTGTCGTACGTGTCAAGCATGGCTTGCCATGCAAGTGGATAATTTGCATCTTCAACTTTGAATGACGAAATTACGCTAAGGGCTGGACCTTTGAGGCTCGCTCTGAGATAATGGAACTTCTCTATTGCTGATAATTTCTCTAGATGAACCATTGAAATAAACGAATCTCTAAATCGGGGCCACTGAAGTAACTGGCCGTCGAAGAAGGGAAGATTCAGCTTAGGAAGATTCTTAGCAGGCCTCATTTCTGTCAGAGTTATGTTACTGGCGTCATTTGCTGATTTTTCCAAATTTTCAGATTTAACCAGTTCGATCCTGCCATTAGCCCCATAGTAGTCACTCCTCACCTTAGCTCTTTGCGCTTCATCTTCCTCTGTAGGGAATGCTGTAGACCTTTTGTTATGGTCGTGTAGACTACCTAGCTGTGCCCAAAATTCTTCATATCTACGCAAGTGAGAGTCTAAATTATCCTTCATGCCTTTCAAATTCGATTTCACACTATTGGATGCTGTAGACAAGTCAGTAATGTTCGTCTTAGCATACTTATAGACGAATGTTATTTCGCTCGCCGAATCACTCAGTTGACGTCGAATTTGATGTTCAAAGGAAGGGCTGGAGGACGTCTCAGATGATGGTAGGTTATCATGGGCGGACTTGGACATGTTTGAAATTGGAAATATTCAAGATGATCGGCACTTAGGGGTCGAAAGATGGGAATAATAGGAAAAATATGATAGGATTGATCCAATGTACCCACACATTTACCTTGACATCAAGTCTATGAATCGGCCTGTAGGTTCAAAACAACAATTGCAAAACAGAACACCAACATCAAGTAGGTACCCAAAGGTATCGATCCAATGATAAACAAAAGATTTACCTAAGGACAAACAAGCTACTTACCCACCTGTCTGATTAAAATTTTTATTGTCAACAATTGCCAAAATAGCTGAAAATTAATGTTCAACGTTATCGTTACCAAACGGCAACCGTAGGTACTTGATAAAAAACTATTTGTACCAATATAGCAATTGTTGTTCTACTATTAGCTTCTCTGAATCATTAATAGGTCGAATAGGAGAATTATTTATCTTAATAGGTCGATAAAATAATTGCCGAAGCTTGTATGCAGTGGAAGACTTATTTACTATGGATTTTCAGTCAAAATATAAAAATAGGATTTAATAGGTAATTGTGATGTAAATTAAAACAACCACACTCTGCTACCAAAAAATGAACGAGTTAGAGAGCGAGAGCAGCTCCTCCAACTAATTCATTACCAACTATTGTAATGGGAAAATAATATCGAAACTTCGGTAAACAAAATTTTCTTCGGCCTAGCCGCCTAGAAGAGCTCTTCAAAACAAAGAAATAAAGGTTCTACCTTGATTTGCAGGTTATACAAAGAAATATATATATAGTCCTGGCTGAGGTACAAGATGATGAAGGGGGGGGGGGGGGGGACGACGTCCTGGAGTCGAGGCGAGAACCGAGCACGTAGTCGTTGACAACAATGATGATGGCGGTGGAGATGGTCGGCCACTGGAATCCTGCAATGACAAAGGGGCAGATTCAAAAACTCGTTCATGAGCCGTCTGCTTCCAGGCTGGCTAAGTAGTGCGGGAAGTGGTAGATAAATTGGGCGGAAATTTCGTCATCACTCACCAGAAAACGTCGTCAGTAGGTTGTGTGGAGAGAGCGATGGTATACTGCGACCCAAACGCGTCAATTTCACGAATTTCCCAGGATACTGCGAGCTGAGTCGAGAAATTAGAGATTGGCAGTGTGCACCTTTCTTCTACTAGCTTTGCGGCAATACTGAACCAAGTGTTGGATGACAGGGAGCTGCAGCTGGACCCCCTACCACTTCCGTATTCTTGTACGAACAGGCTGAAGACGACGAGCAGACTCAGAACAACACACAGTCGAAGTGACGGAGGTCGGTAGATAACGGCGAGTCGCCATCGGCAAACGAGCGATAATCCGGTTGCAGAGTCAAAGCCGAAATTATAAACAAGGGGGGGGGGGGGGGGGGTGAGTCGGCCACCGGTAAAGAAAACATCACGAGAGAAAAGAGAAAACGAATAAAATGAAACTATTCTCCTAACTTGAAAAACCACTCATCTTTGCATTCACCATTTTGAAGCGTTTGGGTGTTGTGAAGTATTAGCAATGTTGTGCGAGGAACATTCCAATAGTACCTGAGTTTCATGTCTCAATTGACACCATCATGACTCTCTCCTTTCTGATGTAAGCACATGGATCGCATCTGACCTTTCTTTACTTTACTTTTTAACCTTCTATAGTATTTAATATGTAATGTTGAATTACAGGTTCTGGAGTCATCAGCCTGGCAAACAAGAGGCAGATCAGCGAGAAGGGTTGGGTCGAAGTACATGGAGGAGTAGGCTCTGGGCCGCTGTTGGGGCTCAAAGCACTGCGCACTTTAGGCAAAAGGATGTTTATCCAAGGTGACTCGTATATTCAGTACGTCAACAACGGCCTGAGGGCTGGCTTGGATGGAAGTAAGTTTCTACTGTGATTTATTTAGTGTTCCAACAACCCTTGATAACATGCTGTTGAGAAACACAACAGTAATATTGAATATGGTTCTACAATTATGTTTTGGTCCTATGATATCCCACATGTGTTAGTTCAATGTGTCACATGATTCAGCTCTGGCGATGCAAGTGGGAAAATCGACGATGGGATATTTGACGTGGCAGACTGGTTCGTCGTCATCGATGTCGACTTCTCTCGCCAGAGACACAGAGCACACACACGTCAACGTAACTTTCCTCCTTGGTAGGTAGTGTCCATAGTTGATAACTTTACCTACTCAACCCCAATGTTTTCAGGACGGACATACCTTCAGCGTAACTTGGTAGGTAACAAGTGCTGGCTCGAGGTAGGAAAGTCCCACCAGGATGTTTAATGCTAGAGATTCATTCCTTGGTGGAACTTAGTCACACCAATTCTACTGTACTACTGCTGGTACAGTATTCCTTGCATTTGCAAAGCGCAATATAGCCAAGGGTCCAAGGGACCAGTCAGCATCGACCTTTAGTACCTACGGGTCGAATAGGAACCCAGCTAGCCATGCCCGACTTCCTTGTATTCCTTAATAAGCAGTTTTAAATGAAATTCTAAGCAGCGTATCCTTCAAAGAGATAGCTACCCCCAAACGTTTCCCTGGGTAAGGCTGCACTTTTTTCCATGGGTGTTCTCATCCACTGAGACAATACTACTATCAATACTGCTATCCTTCTGTAGAGCTGTTTAGATTATTTCAAGTTCCAACTTTCGCCGCCACTGTCAATATTATCACTTTAATTGAAACCTATAAATATATCCAGACAGGATCTTATTAACAAATAAATCAATCAGAAACTCGTGGTTGCGGTAGCATTATAGTCCCTTTCCACCTGACTGCGGCAGGTCAGCGGTCATGTCTGTACCGTGGCGCGAAACTTTATAATAGTCTGCCCATGAATAATAGTGATGCTCCAACTCTGTATTCTTTTAAACGACTGGTGAAAAAGTTATTTAATGATATTGAACCATAACTTGCCATTATAAACCATGATATAAGACCACACGAAGTCTTATGTAATTAATCTTAATCATTGATCGACGTGTGCCTACAATAAAGAAGTGTGACTCCTTCCCCAAGCACGAGGGTTTCCTCATATGGGGGATTAGCATTCGCAAGCGGCAGTGTAGGGTATTACTGTAATTACTGTCTCCATTTCTTAATATTTAGTACCGCAATGTTTTCCTTTTTATTTTTTCAAAAGAATGATTTTTTTTAAATATTGGTTATTGTTATTTATTGTTTCCCACAGGTGTTCCGCACTCGTACCTATCCATAAACTTCACCTGGAAAGTCGCAAAAGCTGATTTAAAAATCAAGTCCACTGTGAAGTAAGGTTTAATAATTTAACTATTACTGTATCTTTTTTAATCATCCATGTGAACGTTTGTCACTGTACATGGTGTTGTGTCTTAATATTTCACAGGGCTGGAACATTTGGCGCAGAGGTTTCTTATGGGGCAGAGAAAAAAATTTCCGAGCAGAGTTCTGTGTCTGCCTTTGTTTGCATTGGAGTTCCCACTGGGGTCACATTGAGACTCAGGTGAGTTCCATTGAAACTGGAGAGATTTGGAAGCTATAGCCTGTTTGGTTCCTTGCTGTCAGGAAAGAGGGAAGTCTGCGCCCAGGCTGATTGACTAAAGGCCAGTTTTCTTCTCTTCATACCCTTAAGTTAATCCTCTAACAACTGCGTTTCTTTCCAGGCTGACGCGAGCTTCTCAGAACTACTTGATACCAATTCAGCTATGCGACGAAGTGCTACCTAGTCCAGTTTTCTATGCAACAGTGACGCCTCTAGTGGTGTATGCCATAGTCAAGAAGCTAGTGATTGACCCAATGAAAAACGAAGAGATTGCCACCAAACGCCAACGGCAGAAAGAAACTTATCGAAACCGGTTAGTTACATTATTTTGTTGTTCACTGGGCATCTAGTCTTCCCACCACCTGCCTTTGGCCCGTTTACACGAGCGGACCGGGCCGGATAAATCCGAGGAGTACAGTAAGTGCGTACTTCCGCCCTGCCGTGTAAACGCTCCACCGGACCGGTTATGGGCGTTCCCACTTGCTAGGGAGGCCCGATGGAAATTCCTTCGGATCTAGGGTCCCCCCACCCGACGATCCTACTCACCCCACCCGTTTGCTCTGTCACCCTGTGATGTAAACGCATATCCGCTCAGGATCTTCTCCAGGACTAGGTACCTACATCCCTATAAACATGCATATAGTTTAAAAAACGCTGCGAAGTCCTTGTCATATGGGTTTATTATTCTATTGGACATACCTACAGAAATTTTGGCTGTTCATTTATTATTTCTTTCATGTGAAATAATTATTGAAATAGCCATTTATGATGGTTTCCACCAATTTTGGCCCCCAAAACACGAATTAGGTACGCTCCTTTTTTTTCAAATGATCTTTGATCATTGGTAGTGCCATTTAGTTGTCTTGATTCACCTGTTGACACTTTTTCTAGTGTTATTATACAAATTGATGGTGATTCAGACAATTTCCCAGGTTGTTGACTCATTAAAAATCAATTTTCGGAAATGAACCTTTGGTAAAAACTCAATTTTCGCCTCTTTGGTAAAAATCGACTTCATATTCGGTCTTCTCGTTCCAAAAACATGGAAAACGATACCTCAAAAGCTCATGTTACCAACATGTTACTAAAACACAAAAAGTACCGATTTTTATACACATTTTCACACATAACACCCCATGGGTATATTCCGATTGGGCTGCAAAGTTTTGGGACACAACTAGGGCCCAAATGGAGCATGTGTGCGAAAGAACGACTTTTGAAGAACGACTTTTGAAGAACGACAGAAATTGAAGCCGGTATGCATGATACGGCGTACGGTGGACGGACATTGCATTTTCTGAATCTAGGCACCTTGAAACGCAAAACAAAAAATTTTGAGGGGGTGTTATACAAATTTATTGCTGAAGATAATAAACCAAAACGGTGGAAATTGTTATACAACTGTTTATTACGTTCTTGTCTTCGTCCGGTCGTGTAAACGGCTGCCCGAAGGGAAGGAAGCCCCGCCCCCACAGAGCGAGTCAGGAGGCTCCTAGCTAGGAGCATCGGAGTATCCGGCCCGGTCCGCTCGTGTAAATGGGGCTTTATTAGTCGAAAGCAGTGAAAGTCACACATATTGTAATGAACATCAGACATAAGTAGCTGAAAATCAATGTGGACCTGTCTATGGAGAAGGAATCTTCTTACTGAGTTGAGTCCTTGTGAAAACATGTTTTTATAGACATTTTCATAATTCAGCATTTGTCTGCAGATATTCCTTCTTTTTTTCAGAATGGCAGAGAAAAGGAAGGAAGCGCATGCTGCCATCAACTTGATGTCAAACACTTTTTCGAGGATCAGGGCCGAAGAAGAGGCACGGAGAGGGTTGGTGATTGTGTCTGCAGAATATGGGAAGCTGGATGCAGCCAATGTGTGTGGCGGCCCTAGCGGAGAGCCCTCTGGCGATCGGAGTTTGGATGTGGAAGTGATCGATGTTACAGTTCCACTCCAGTGTCTCGTCAAGGATTCTAAACTCATCATACACGATTCCACCAAGGTTAGGGCCCTCACACCCCTTCTATTGCAGGGCTTGGTACAAAGGGCAATAATTATCGCCTACTTAAAACAGCACTTTTGGTACTAAATAATATTATAATTGCTGTTAACATTCCTCCACATTTAAAGACTGAAAATTTGACAAAGCACTGCTTCCGGGGCCAAAAGCGCGTTGTGAAAGTCCATGGCTTCAGACAAGGTCGTTTTGATTTTCATTGGATCATAGCCACTAGGCAGATGCAAAGTCCGCTATATGTTTCACTCGATCAGGAAGGCTATCTTTATCATGTCACCATCTGTCTCTGCCCACTTTTCCTTCCCCTTGTTTTATGAAATCTTGATTTTCAAAACCCTTTCAAAAAATAAAGGGAGGAGTTCTCCCCGATTCCCTCAACATTCGTCCTTCAGATATCAAGATCTTTCACAAAGAAAATTGCATAAACGTCCAGAAGTGCATAAAGATAATTTGCCATCCAAAGGAATGCACCTAACAAACAACACTACATAGTCAACCCATTTTAAATGAGTTTGTTCCATAATTTTTACGGGTGTGTTTTGAACTCGGTTTCAGAGTCAGCTGGCAGGTTTCTATGACCCGTGTGTAGGTGAGGACAAGCACTTGAAGGTTCAGTACCTGTTCCATTCCCAGCTCCACCAAACTACAGTAGCAGACAATGAACCTCTTAGGATACCAAGGCAATGTAAGATTCTCACTAATCTGCTAATACATATATATTTACACCTGCACAAAGTTTTCGGATAATTTTTGAAGAACAACTATTTCAGTGCAATGGGGATGTTCCAAGAGAATTGGAAATTGCTCCCAATGTTCATGTGACAGTAATGGAATGGTTCCAAAATCCGGTTCCAGCTCCTATCATGCTGGAATATCAATGAATCCTTGGGAAAACCACTTTGTTGGGAATGCATTCCAGTCAAAAATTCCTTGGCACAGTAACTATGGATATTAGGGTAGTACTGATGTACAGTAATAACTAATAACCTTTGTATAACAGCTGTGACAGAGTGTAACAGTGGGGTGGACCCTCGAGAGTCCCCCTCCTATACCAGTGAGGTTGTCACCGGTTAAGAAGGGATCTCGATTAGGCTTCCCCAAGCGACCCCGTCTGCACCGGAAGAAAAAATGTATCGAGAACAGCCCACACTGTTACACTCCTCCCCACATGACAGCAGAAGTGTGAGAGGGAAAATGGGGAATGAAGTAGTATGAAGTTCTGGTTCAGGAAAAGACCTCTGAACAACTTCAAGGTGACTAACCTCCATCGTTGGGGTGGAACAACTATTGGGACTTGTCAATTGGGACATGGCATCAATCGCCTTCTAATGAGCTCAGTATATTTTAATTATACTGACACTCTAAAGGGTGGAAAGGGGATGGGGAAGCCAATGTATGTACTATCAACGAGACAGGTTGTTAGTAAAGGAATCCATATGGGAAACCTTTGGGCTTATCCTTCTGGTAAGTCCACAAAAAGTGGATGGAGTCTGGTGAAGTGCTCAGCGCATACTACCGAACCACGCTAATGCTACCATGTGACACAGTGTGACAGTGGGGGTGGACCCTCGAGAGTCCCCCTCCTAGACCAGTGAGATTATCACCGGTTAAGAAGGGATATCGATTAGGCTTCTGCTTATCGATCCCGTCTCCACCGGAAGAAAAAATGTATCGAGAACAGCCCACACTGCTACACAGCCCATTATAACTGATAGCTGTAAAGGCAGGCATGTGATGAAGTGTTACGACTTTAATCATTGTATCCCATTAAGTTGCAATATAAGTATTGGAGGAAAACAAAATGAATAGGTAATACGAGAAAAACCTTAATTGGATTTAAAAAAAATTAGAAATACTCTGTCATCAAACTTCGTTGCTTATTGTTAAGGGTAAATGTCCTGGGTTTAGTTCCAAGAACCGCCACCACGTTGTGCTTCAAAATGAGCCAATCCAATATTCGGTTTATCTCTTGAACGGGTCAACCGATTTTCAATCTGTAAAATGTTCTGTAATCGTTATAAACAACCAAAAGTGCGGACATTCAGTTTTGAATTTCAAAATTTTTTTTCATGGAGTTCCCGAAATTTTTTTACCTAATTTCAACCTTTTTAAAAAAAGCAACTAGTACTTTTGTAGGAAAAAAATCGAAGAATTCAAATCCGCTTTCAGATTGAAGATCGGATCATTAGATCGAACGGCATCTGGGAAAATTACTATAACAATGGGGCCTATTGTTAGCCCTCTAATCCTCTACCTGGGCCCACCTTGCAACGATGTCTCCCCTTTCCTGTTGATTTGAGCTAGCAGGCGGACTGAGTTCACATCTAAGAGTGTATTATTCCTTCTACATCTATTTCTTCAACTACAAGATTTGCTTGGCAGAAATAGTTGGCTGCTGGATCAAATCAGGATACAGCCACATTTTGGCTGAATCCTGTCAGGGTACCAAGAAGGGCGTTTGGTTTTTAGCATCTGACTGGTATCTAGTTTTCTTACTATGATTTCATTTTCTAAATTATTACTTTCCAAGTACCTATGTGACTGGCATTTCCATAATAAGCCATTCAGTAACTAATGATTTGCAGGGTTCTCATAGTCCACCAAACCCTATGAAGCCATAAAAAAAACAAATCGCCATAAAATGAAGGAAGTTCAATAAAAGGTTCAGGCAAAATTGCACTCGATAACTATATATTGCCACAACTATTATCAGTTTCGAGGTTCACAAGTGACGCCTATGGAAATATCACTGACTACGACCGAAGATAACAAATATGTTGAGAATGATCGATATAATAGCAATAACAATAATTCAAATGCAATAAAAATATCAATAGAATAATAATAACAAGAATACAAGTACATAAAAAATAACTTGCTATTGGAATAACAATAACAAGAATGTAAAATAACGAGAGTGCCAAGGATTTTTCATTTGAGCTGACGAACGGCACGATTTCAATGAATTTTATCCAACCCATTTATATTATATTGGTCCAACCCGTGCCTATCCGAAAAATCTGCCACCATTTGCCACATCTGCCACCATAATTATATTTCCATGTGTTCAACCGTTATAATTTGGTGAAACTCATATGGAACCTTCAGTGTTTCATTCTAGATCCACCCTCCAAATTTGAATTCTTTGCTACGATTATAAGGTAGTTGTGGGCTGTACAAGGATTGCACTTCGCGCATGCGCTAACAAAGCTTACAGTATTTTTAAAATGATTTTGATTTGGGACTATCAGCGACCCGACATGCACCTGCCCTCTAAATTTCAGCTCGTGACAACCATTTTTTCTGGCACACGTGGCCTTCATCAGGGATTGTACACAGACAGACACTGAAAAATGTTCCTTGATATGTGAAAAGCACCATGGAGTCCATGGTGCTTTTCACATATGTACCTATGTATATTCTGATATACATAGGTATATGATAGGGGATGGGGACTCCAGTGCATTTGTCAAAATTTCTCAAAATGCTTCGTATGGACGCAATATGACAAAAATTGAATGCGCCAATCACGTGATCAAAAATTATACAAAACGGCTTTTTGTTTTGCAAAAAGAGTCCCGGACTTACTCTAAAATGTTAACCAACTCTTATAAAGCGGCTGAAAGCGTGCGCGAGAGGTGCAATCGCGCACAATTCGAAATCCACCGGTCTAGTAGAAGATTTAAGGATAGATTTAACTAATGGGCCAAATCACATTTTTGGAGATCATAGAGAATGCAAAGAGTATTACTGTTCAAACCCCCGAAACGGGAAGGCGTTTGATGAGGTAACTATTATTTTACTTTCTAAAATACAAGTGGCACTTGCCCCCTGTACTAGTGAAAAGTCACTATTTATTGTCAAATGACACAAGTAATTTGGCAGAAAGTTATATGGCATTAGTGGCCAAGTTTACTGGGGGTAAACAAATCAATAGGGGGAAGAGAGGTTCGTTCACGAGTAGAGTTAGAGGGGCAGCTTTAGATTACCAAATTGGTCCCGAATGGCACGCTAAAACTATTAGATATATAACGGGAAAAAGCCCAGCAAGTATAACGAAGAAAATCGCAGACAGACGAAACGTAGGAATGCCGCATGTAGGCGAGCTCTTTTTACTGGTGGGAAAAATAAGAATAAAAAGCAATATTCTAAAAAAATAAAGAGTGCTCCAGAAGATTACGGCCCGAATTCCATCCAGCCAGGCACGATAATGTCAGAATAAAAAGCAATTTTCTAAATAATTAAAGAGTGCTCCAGAAGATTACGGCCCAAATTCCATTCAATCATACATTTGTACTTCGCAATATTCTTGGTTACCATGATCCGAAATTAATGAAATTTGCTTTGTACGTCCCGTTTGGGGTCTAGTTGGTCCGCGAAGCTCGGCGTTAGTGTCATTCATCCCTAAGGGATGAAGAATCGGGGTTGACATTTTCAGAACGCCGTAGCACGAAAACTTTCAGTAGAAGGGCATGGTTTTTTTACGTTTTTTAATTGATCTTGAACTAAAGCGTTTTTTGAGACCACGCGCAGCTTTGTACGACCAGCCGTTCGTTTTCACCGAAGAGGTTCGTCAACATGATCTTGAATCAAACGGTATAAATCCGGCCCAGATATCGTCACTAGGGAGCACCTGATTATAATCACGGATGACTGTATGAAGTCGAGCTTGTTGTTCTGTGATATTATTCTATTTGAAAATCGCTGCAGAGTCCTTGTCACATGGGTTTATTATTCTATTGGACATACCTACAGAAATGTTGCTGTTCATTTATTTTTGTTTCATGTGACATAGTTGAAATAGCTACTTCTGATGGTTTCCCCCAATTTTGGCCCCCAAAACCCAAATTAGGTACCTACGCTCCTTTTTTTTATTTATTTATTTATTTATTTATTTACACATTAACGGGAGATACTCCCAATTACAATATATTAATCAATTAAATATGCACTGGCATGGAAGGGAATGAAAAAAAAGGACAAAAATTAATTTAACGAACTCCTGCAACATTAAGAGAAGATAACTGAATCAAACCATTCAAGCTAAGTATCAAAATCAATATCGACAAAATATTTACACAACTTGCATTTAATACTATGGGGGCTATCCACAAATATATCCAAATCAGTCTGAATCGCGTTAAAGTCCCGCTGCATCCTGGTCATCGGGCGATTTCTGCCATAGTTCGTGCTTCTCATCGAGGGAAGGAACAAGTCAGCACTCCTCGTTTCGTAGCCAGGCACACGAAAATTCACCATCGATAGGACATCCGGAGCATCGATCAGCCCTTTAACCAGCTTAGCCAGAAAACATATATCGCAGATCTTCCGTCTATCCCTCAGAGAGTTCAGCCGATACATACGCCTCACAGACTGGTCAGAGAAGTCCTCAGTACTACCATATTTCCGGCAATGCTTATAGTGGAGCATCTTGAGGAACTTATGCTGGACTCTTTCCAGGGAATCAGCATAATATACTGCATAGCAGGGGTTCCACAAGACAGATCCAAACTCCAAACAGCTTCTGACCAGAGCCACGTACAAAATTTTTAGAGTCTCAGGCTTACGCAATGACTGTGACGATCTAGAGAGAAAACCCAACCTCTGTAAGGCACGTGAGACGATAGAGGAGATATGTGCTGAGAAGGTTAGTCTGGAATCATAGATTATTCCCAGGTCTCGAACCTCTGAGACTTTCTCCAAGTGGTGCCCAGCAATCGTATAGTCAAATCTGATTGGGTTCCTAGAGCGGGTGAAACTAACTGTGCAGCACTTTGAGACGTTCAAGGAAAGGCCATTGTCCAAGCAGTATGATGTCAGCCGGTCAATATTCTTCTGAAGCAACAATGCGTCATCCTCACCAGTTACCCTCCTGAATATTTTCAGATCGTCCGCGAACAGAAGAAACTGCACATCCTGAAAGACACTACCTATACTGTTAATGTACAGGATAAACAGTAGTGGACCAAGATGCGAACCCTGAGGTACACCAGATGTAACAGAAAAAGTGTAGGACCGGACTCCATTGACCATCACTGCCAATCGTCTACCCACGAGATAAGAGGCCATCCAACTCAGCAGGCTACCGACAACACCGAAGTCCCTCAACTTGGCCACCAGGCGATCCAGGTTGACTGTATCAAAGGCCTTACTGAAGTCCGTGTAGACAACATCCACCTGCAGACCCTGCTCAACTGCTTCACCCACATATTCATGGAAGAAAATCAAATTTGTTTCAACCGATCTCCCCCTATAAAATCCATGCTGACGAGGACTGATGATGCTGCGGAACAGAGGGGTGAGCTCATCGACAATCAGTGACTCAAAGATCTTCGGAATGGTAGATAGCTTGCATATGGCGCGGTAGTTAGAAACATCACATTTTTTCCCTTTCTTGTAGACGGGTACAATAAATCCAATCTTCCAGGCATCCGGGAATACACCACTTGACAGCGATTTGTTGAAGAGTCTAGTTAGTGGTTCAGCTAGAGCGTTCGAGCATAACCTCAGCACAAGGGGTGGAACCCCATCAGGTCCAGCCCCCTTCCGCACATCCAACCCTTTCAGTTTAGTCAGGACCTTACTTTGATCAAGCGTAATACTCTCAATACAAAGATCAGCCATAGATGGTTCAATTTCCGAGTCAAGCTTGGCATCTGTGAAGATATCCGAAAAACTCCGTGCAAACGCATCAACAATACTCCTTGGGTCAGTCAATGTTGAAGAGCCAAAGACCATAGTGGAAGGGATCCCCTGATTTTTCTTCAGTGAGTCAACGTAGCTCAAAAAGGGCCTAACATCGATTTCAGAAATCAGAAACTCGAGCTCACATAAAAATTCAGTATAGCAAGACTGAGACATCTTTTTGCATTCAGCCCTTAGGCATGAGAAAATCTCATAGTCAACAAGCAGCTTGCTATCCTTATAAAGCGCATGCGCTTTTACTTTATCGCGAGTCAAGGAACGGAGTTCTGGAGAAAACCAATGCGGGAAACGTACAGGATTGACATTTGCAATTGGAACACATTGCTCAAAGGCATAAAATAGTACCGCATATAGAACCTCTACTGCACACTTCAAATCAATATTCTCAAGACACGACCAATCAATATCTGACATAAATGATGACAGCACACCAAAGTCAGCTCTCTTAAAGTTATAATTTACAGACTTGGTGCATTTGTAGGTAGAGATAATGTCAATATCCAAGTTTACTGTTATTGATGGGTGATATCGATCACAAGCAACCACACAGTCTTCAAACGATGTATCCACCGACACCTCACAACCACTAGCATTAGAGAAAATTAGATCAAGCAGGGATCCCTCAGAGTTGAAGACAAGATTAAGCTGATGAAAGTCCAAGAAACTAAACTCCTCCAAGATGAGAGCTCCCTGCTGAGTCACCGGTATCCAAGTATCGGGTGGGCCTCTGATGATGTCGGCAGGAAGACTTTTCTTTTTTTAAAGTTATCTTTGATCATTGGTAGTGCCATTGGTTCACGTACTGACACTTTTTCTAGTGTTATTATACAAATTGATGGCGATTTCAGACGATTTCCCAGGTTCTGACTCATAACAAAATCAAATTTGGGAGCTGAACCTTTGGTAGAACGTCAGCTTTCCACTCTATGGTCACCATCGATTTCATATTCGGTCTTATCGTCCCAGAAAAACATGGAAAACGATACCTCAAAACCTCATGTAACTGAAAAATACAAAATAAGTACCTATTTTTCTACACAATTTGACTAACAACACCCCTGGATATATTCCGATCGGGCTGAAAAAATTTGGGGCACAAGTTGAACCCAAATGGAGCCTGTGTGCAAAACACGAATTTTTTACATCGAAATGAAGTAATGCGTGATACGGCGGACGGCAAACGGACATTGCGTTTTTGGTTTATTATTCTGTGAATAATACACCTATATATTCGCTCAGTAAACAATTTTTATAACACCCCCTCAAATTTCTTTCTTTTACGTTTCAAGGTACGTAGATTCCAAAAATGCAATGTCCGTCCAACGTACGCTGTCCGCCGTATCACGCATAACTACTTCATTCTCGGTCTAAAAAATTCCTCCTTCAGCACAAAGGCTCCATTTTGGCCCTAGTTGTGTCCCGAAACTTTGCAGCCCGATCGGAATATACCCAGGGGTGTTATGGGAGAAAATTGGGTGTAAAAAAAGGGGTTTTCGAGGGATTTTTGAGGTTTTAGTTAACATGAGCTTGTGGTGAGGTGTTTTCCGTGTTTTTTAGGGCGAGAAGACCGAATATTAAGTTGATTTTGACCGAAGAGTGGAGAATTAAGGTTGTAACGAAGGTTAAGCTCCCTAAATTCATTTTTTATGAGTCAAAAACCAAATTTCGCCAAAATGTTCTTACTGCCAAACAGAACGATGAGTTCGAAGACGAGCAATTTTTAAAAATTCTAAGGGGGTCTGTCTAATTTGAGTTTTTGAGTAAAAACGGCTAAAATTGCGAACAATTGATACAAAATCACTGAAAGTTGTATGGAAGGGTGAGTAAAGACGGAAAAATAACGTTTCAATTGTTTTTCGTACAGAATATGGGTTAAATTTTGATGGGGCGGTCAAAAGTTCGTATTATGGGCTAAAACTAATATTATTTCACCTGACATTGTGTGGGATGGTGATTCGCGAATTTGACACATTTGTCAAGTTTATAAGGGCCAAAAATCGGTAAAAATGGGTCAACGTTCAGACGCCTACAGATCGCTCACTATCACCAGGCCGTCATTTCGAAGTTCCTTGGCGACAAATATCCTGCTGGATTTGACGGCCGTTATTTTCCATTGCCGTTTTGAGGGTTGCTCTCAGTTTTAAGATTGTTGTTACTCTTGAACACGGGTAACGAAAAACTGACTGAGAAATCCAGCCCAGATATCATTGCTGGGGAACCCCTGATTATAATCAAGGATGGCTGTATGAAGTCGAGCTGGTTGTTCTGTGATATTATTTAATTTGAAGATATTATTTCATTTCTTTTGCAACTTGAACAAACGCTACGCTTCATGAATAACAACAAATAATATTAATGATTGAATTATTGAATCCCGCGCATTTGTATGAAACTGTAATTCCCGGGCCGGCTTCAGTACTCGCCACTACTCGGTTCAGTGCTTTCCTGGGGGGAGCTCGAGTGTAGGTATGGACCACAGAAAACAGTGATCTACGAAGAAGGGGCATCTATACAGGTAAATAATAAACCGTTATATAATCATTTGCAGCGTTTTTTCTTTAATTAAAAAAATATTTTGGAAGACAGTATGAACAAAAATAAAAGGTAGCAAGAATAACTTTTTTTAGATGTTCTAAAAACGTCGACAACAATAACGAAAATAAATAAAATAACTATAACAAGTTACACGTTTCACTAATGTCAATAACAATTTAAAAAATGCATGCAATAACGATAATAACAATAAAAATGTTCAATAATCGTAACAACAATAACAAGAAGAAATTAAATCATAACAACGAAAAATATAATGAAAATAACAAGAATAAATCAAAAACCCTTTGGGTGGTGGGGATTAAAATTACAATAAACATAACAAAAATAAATAACTGCCATCAATCTCATCTTTCTCCCCTGATAGCTTATACTTCCTGTCTGTCGGCCAGCGTATTACCAATACTGCTGAGAATAATTCGACGGCATTAGATCAGAAATGTCGGTTTACCTTGTTGAAGAAAGTCCAACTATTAGATATAATGAACCTGGATATCCACCAGCTCCCCAGACGACCTGGTTCTAGAAAACTTCCCCAGGACCCCCAGGGTCCGTGGTTGACTCTCACCAGGTGGAAGTAGAAAGTCAACGACGTACCAGCCTAGGGGTGAAGCCCCCCCAGAGGATTAGAGGGCTAACAATAGGCCCCTATTGTTATAGTGATTTCCCAGATGCCGTTCGATCTAATGATCCGATTTTCAATCTGAAAACGGATTTGGATTCTTCGATTTTTTTGCTACAAAAGTACTAGTTGCTTTTTTCAAAAAAATTGAAATTGAGTAAAACGATCTCGGGAACTCCATGAAAAAAAATTTTAAAATTCAAAACTGAATGTCCACACTTGTGGTTGTTTATAACGATTACAGAACATTTTACAGATTGAAAAATCGGTTGACCCGTTCAAGAGATAAACCGAATATTGGATTGCCCCCGACGGTGCAGCCATCTATTGAAAATATTTCTTACTAAAATCCGTGACATTTACCCTTAACCGTCGGGCGCTCGCGGTCTGTTCCTAAACGCCGGCGCTCGTGGTGCATCCAGGAGGTGCTCTCCCCACTTAGCGGTCTTTTCCGCAATTTCGAAAATTTCCTGTGAATCATACATCTTTCTAAAGAACCTTTCCAAAGGAAATCAGAGGAAAAAACCAACATCTCAGTTTCTAAATGATTATTTTTTTTGACAAAATTGCGCCTCTACTAACATTGTTTTCTTTGCTAATACGTATTCCATTCCGACCGTTGGAAAAAATAATATCACAAAATAGTTTTTTGTAACATTTTTGACTACCCTTAGCTATGACTACCCTTAGCTATGTATCATTCTCGTAGTACTGAATTGTAGCAGTCTTAGCACTTCAAAATTATGTAGGATATTGACTCAAAGACAGGAACATCGAGTGCAAAACTGAAAAACTTGAATAAGGCACCACATTGAACAACAACGTTTCCAAATATCACCAACTGATTTAGAAAAGTAATCAAAATTTCGTAATAACGTTCCTAACATTTGGATGGAAAAAAAGCTGCTAAGTCCTTGTCACCATGGGTTTATTATTCTATTGGACATACCTACAGCAATGTTGTCTGTTCGTTTATTGTTTCTTTCATTTGCATTAATTGAAATAGCTATTTTTGATGGTTTCCACCAATTTTGGCCCCCAAAAACTCGAATTAGGCTCCTATTTTTGACAAATTATCTTCCATCATTGATAGTGCCATTTAATTGACTTGATTCGCCTGTTGATACTACTTCTAGTGTTATTATACAAGTTTATGGTGATTTCAGAAACTTTCCCAGGTTTTGGCTCATAAAAAATGAATTTTGGGAGCTAAACCTTAGTTATAACCTCAATTCTTCACTCTTTGGTCAAAATCAACTTCATATTCGGTCTTCCCGCCCTAAAAAACATGGAAAACGATAGGTAGTTCTCAATGGAGCACGGTCTAGCCTGTCCATATTATGTCCTGTGGCTAGTTCCACAGGATTGACCCTCTGAGTGGTGAAGTTAGGTACAAACCTCTCCATTGGTCACCTCTATCACTAGCCTATTCAGCTGTGGAGTGCTGCTCCTAGAATGTAGTGGCGTGAAATCGGGGTAGCACTCCTTGGTGACTCCATGTTTACTCCAGTCACCTTCCTAAGGCCCACTTTCACCAAAAATTTGAAACGAGTTTAACCCGGAAGAGGTTGCAAATTAACGGAGTTTACTGCTCACTGTCTTTCACCAGAGCTCTGTGCGAGCTTAAACTTCCACCGAGGGGGCTCAAGTTTAAACGCCCGAAATCCGGCATGTTAAAGTCTCTAATCTCCGTTATCCATGAGATCCCAATATGGCCGCCTAGCTCACAGCTGATTTTCGGTTCCGTTGTTATAGAGCTGTGAAATGAATTAACACGAGTTGGCATTGTATTGGTATTTACTCTATACCATGTGTTCCACAACGATATTATAGGTACCTTACCTCGTGACTGGAGTCGTTGTAAATCAGAAATCACTTTGGCAAATTGCAGTTGTTATTACAGCGGAACAATGGAAGCGGGAATCGACATCAGCTGAGTGGTGGTTGTTGTTGTTTTGACGAGTTTATAGTCCCGGCGCGTCATATTGTCCAACTTTTGCTTGGACATTTTAAACTAAACTCCGTCAGGCAAACTCCGTTATTTCAAACTGGGCTTAACCGACATTTGGGTTGGTGAAAGACGCCGGCTGCCTTTCCAGGTTTAAACCTCGACGTTAACTTTAACGGAGTTTGGCTAAACTCCGTTAATTAATTTTCTGGTGAAAGTGGGCCTAAGTCGATATTGATGCCTCCGATTCACTTGTGGTGATGCAACCGGCTCTTCGCAAGATGCTGGCACAACCTATTGGGTCAAAAATGGCGCTTTTCCGCCACCTTCTGTACACTTAATCGGCTGAAAATTCTGGTATTTGGGCTTGGTCTTTGGATCTTTTTCGCGGAACTGCTGGAACCAGCTCCAGTCATCTGGAATATTTTGACTGTCCAACCAGGGGTTTTTTTTTTAAATCCTTATACCCTTGAGGCTTGTTGTAGGGGCCATAGTTTCCAGAAGGTCCCTCTTGTGTGAGGGCTGGTACCCCTATCACTGGGCTTGCAAATAAGTCACCACTTCTACCTCTGGAGTTTCCTGAGCTTACTTCACTGACTCAGGCGCCTTTCTGCTAAGTACCCTGGTCTATCGCTGTTATTTTGGTTGTCCTTCTGTACATTCTGGACGCGGTCTAAGGCTTTATGGTACTGCCATATATCCCGACAGGATTGGTGTTTCCTGCTAGTAAATTTATTGAACCCGACCGGATATATAACTCCAGTTGCAGTTTCCACGCAGTATTTCGCCCCTATACACACACACGACCTACCAGGGCATACAGGCTTTTGTCAAACACTAAATCATTGGACAATCCAGAAAAAGCCCGGCGATCTGCTTTCCTGACATCGCTAGCACGAGCTGCAAAATGGTAGTCAAGGTCTCGTTCCTTGGCCAACTGATCTGAATGACACGGCAGCGGCGGGAGTGGGTAAAAGGCCCCAAACAATTACAGCCTGGCACTGTGGGCCCCTTCTCGCGAGCCCCAAAACCTTGTAAGGCGAATAAGGCAGTCAAAAGGTGCTTGTTATCAATAGCACCAACGAATATAAAACGCTAGGTTCCCTCTTAATCAGTACTGAATAACATCCAACTGTACCAGTAGAATAGCCAAACCCATATTGCAGCGCGTTAAAAAACCCTGCCAACCTTATAAACCCCTTTGGGAAAAAGAAACATAAAACAGAAACGAAGAAAATAATAATACTTATTTAATACTCAATGCGCTCCGTGATGTGAAAAATGAAACTAAGATTCCGAACACCACACCACGGCAAAACAAACGAAGCTCGGAGACTGATGTTTCCTCAACAAAGGTTCGACAGCAACTCTTTTCATTATTGTTGAACGATTAATGAGCTATTTTCTCCTGGCTATTGTTATAACTAGAGGATCGTAATCAGCCACCTGCCCGGTCAAGTTATTTAGGTAGACACCAAGGTTTGTCGTTACAAAGTACTGGATCTAAAAGAAGTTTATATACATTATATATTTTGTTTTATTATTTTCAATAATGAACCATTGGAATCGAGCATGAAAACAAAAAAGAAAAAAAAATTCTAACCCCCTCAAAATTTGATGGTTTACGTTTCAAGGTATGTAGAATCCGAAAATGCAATAAAAAAAATTTCTGTCTATCCGCCGTACGGGCCACTTTTCTTAGTTACCATGAAACAAAATTGATGAAATTCGGGTTATAGGTCCCGTTCGGGGTCTAGTAGGTCCTCGAAGCTCGACGTTACTGTCAGTCATCTCGAAGGGGTTCAAAATAGGGGTTGAAATTTTAAGAACGCTGTAGCTCGAAAACTTTCGATAAAAGGGTATGGTTTTTTTTACGTTATTAAAAAAATTTGTCTTGAGCTAAACAATTTTTTGAGACCACCCGGAGCATTGTACCACCTGCTGTTCGTGTGCACCAAAAATCTTTGTCAACATGATCGTGAATCAAACGGTATAAATCTGGCCCGGATATCATCACTAAGGAGCACCTGATTATAATCAAGGATGGCTGTATGAAGTCGAGTTGGTTGTTCTGCAATATTATTTCATTTTTGATAAGTGATGGGACTATTGGATTTTGTAGGTAGGTACTTGTGAAACTTGAACAAACGTTGAAGTATTGTCGATGGGTAAATTATATTACACAATGGGAAATGATTACACAACGGCAAATTATTACACAACGGTAAATTATTACATAACGGTAAATTATTTCACAACGGTAAATTATTACACAACGGTTCATCTACCAAGAAGGGGCTGGATTTTGTTGATCGGTACTTTTGCAACTTGAACAATCGTTGAAGTATTGTTGATGGGTAAATTATTACACAATGGTAAATTATTACACAACGGTAAATTATTACATAACGGTAAATTATTTCACAAAGGTAAATTATTACACAACGGTAAATTATTACACAACCGTCATCTACCAAGAAGGGGCTGGATTTTGTTGATCGGTACTTCACATCAACAATTTTCCTTCAGAACTTCATTATTTGCGTTTCTTTTTGCCGTTTAAGTTACTGTTTGTCATCGACAGAATTATTTTAGCAACATTCAACTCGTGATTTAGGTAGGTACCTTGTAACGAGTACGGGGTTAGATACTAACCTAGGGAAGGTCTGTGATCTACATAATATGTATAGAATATTACATATTATAATTATATAGACGGGTTATCTGTACAGAGCTGTGATCTGTAACAGAAGGGTATTCTGTACAAAATAATAAACCGTTGTGCAGAGATTTGCAGCGTTTTTTGTTTTTTTAAGTAAGCTCAAGTTCAGCTTGAGATTCCTTCTGTAGGTATGTTCTAAATGAAGGCTTTCCAATGGTCCACTTGTGGGAAGCCTCTGGGGAAAAGGGTATGGATGTTGAAATTGTGTAGAAGTATCCACTCAGAGTTCCTCCGAATTACTGACATCGTCCCAATCAGTAGCGGTGTGTGGGCTCTGAAAATGGTGGGCCACCAAACCGGAACACAAATTAACAGCTTTTTCCACAAAATACCTGTAAATGTTTCCAACAGTGGAGTCTTCTTTTGAGAAATGGGTGGATTTTAATCAACCGCAGCTCTTAGCAAGTCAGAATGTAAGCACTGTGTTCACAATAGTTCTGACCAGTACCCGGGATTACCAGAAGCTAAAAGTTCTATACCTTCATACTGACTAATACTCAGCAACTTCCTAAACTTTTAATCATCACTCTATCCTCGTAGGAAAACGTCGAAATTTCGACTGTAAGTTAGCCACTGAATTCATGTGGTACAAAAATACAGAAGCAAATAAAGTAAACAACCACTAGAAACAACGAACTAGACTAAAATACAACGAATTAATGACCCGCCGGCCAGTACCTATTTGGATGGAGAATCAGACTAGAAGCCAGGTACTTATCTGTGTATGTTGACGTCGATCAATCCACAAGAGCACAGACAGGACACAACGCACTTAATTATCGCAAATCCAAATCTGTCCTGGGAACTCGAATGGGAACATACAAAATTCGAAATGTAAGCAGAAAATTGAAAACTCAACATAGGAACAGAACGGCAAAAGTGATAAGAACATGGAATAAAGGGCTCCCTTTATTCCATGATAAGAATTTTTTGGGGAGGACAGATAGAAGGACAAGCATCTCGTATCGAGATAACAACATGAATTGAAACAATCCAATCGATTGTGAACACAAACGATTTTTGGATGGAAATGTGGGCCACGGGCCCAAAAGGAACGTGGCTAACCAAATTTTTACTCGACTGAGCTTGCGCGGGCCACTTTTCTCCGTTGCCATGGTGACACCCAGTCCCCGGACCTGCCAGTTTCAGAAGTGTCGGTTTCGATTGCAAGACATTGATTACTGTAGCTATATTCCGATAAAATGCTCGAATATCCATAGCCAGACTTCTTCTTCTTCCCAGTTACTTGTCTTGGCCGCAGCCATGCGAGACATAGGTTGGGACAGAGAGAGAGAACTCTGTCGAGTCGCTGTTGAACTCATGAAAAATGCTTGGTAGGTACAGTATATGGAAGGAAATTCGAATGCCAACTGAACAAATGGTTGGCATTTTTTTGGAGTTTTTTGTGTTTCTGGATGCCGGGGCAGTGGCCCAAGTGGCCTTATGAACGCAACCCCCCAGTCCCTAATGGAATCTTACGTTACTTATTGTGCTTGATGATGACATTGTATCATTTTTGTTCCAGCCCATCGCATCAACCAGACGTGACCCTCTGTGCATTGTTGTGGTTAGTTCAGAGTCCCGGCTAAAAGAGCGCCGTAGTTGTTTGTAAGTAGCGGAACGGCTTCAATGTTTTTTTTTTTTTTTTTGCCTTGCTGCGGAAAAAACCTAGTGGCCACCACGAATAATGGGAGCACCACTGGGCCACAATGCACTATTGCCAAACTTGAAACTAGTACCTTATTATACCTTCCAATACAAATTACGCTCAAGCCACACACTTCCTGTTATTTTTATTGTGTTCTTAAATGCCGCTGTACGTATAGTCTGCAGGATTGATCATAAATATATTCAAATTAAAATTGAATGAAATTCTGGGTTGTTTTATGGTAGATATTAAAATACTGTAGACTGGTGAGACATGCATTTTATTGATTATTTCACTTTCCCCTCACAGAATGGAACATATTTGTACTGTTGCGATAGAAAGTAAAATTACCATGTGTTACGAACTAAAACAAAACCTGGAGTTAGATTAGGAGTAAAATAATAAGATAGTAATGAAAAAAGTTTGAAATGAGGTGGCGTATCAAAAAATTTTTGGAGTTTTTTGGAATCAACAGCTGTCTTCCGAAATAACCTACGATGACCTACTCATGGAAAACGTAAAAATACGATCATCAGACTTCGCTGTTGTGTATCTGGATACGTAGTAATATGGGTAGTCTTTCAAAGAACCACAAAATCCTAATCGGAAAATTATGTCACAGCCAAGAACGAAGGGAATTCTCTGATCCATGAATCTTGGAAGGGGGAAAAAACCCGACGCCAATGTGGTAATGATTTCAGAACTAATGAATAGAAGCTGGACAAGCGCTGAGAAGGCCTCCACGGTCGATGGTAGAGTACTGGATACACGGTCGGTCACAGTTAGTTTGCATGAGGGCCCACCAGAAAGACAAACCCTGTGCTGTTTTCGTTCTGTGGAGCAGTGAGTGGCCTTTGTCGAGGGAGGCTGAGTGGATTATGTCCTGAAATGCACAGATGAGAAGATCGATCAAATACCGGCATTAGCTGTGTAGCACCTGACCATGCTCGCCGTATGTATCACATCTAAACGCCTTAGGCTATGTCCCACGTGCTGCGGCGTATACGAACGAAGCGACCGAGTGGTGCAGACGAACACGCGAATAGCGAGTGGCGGCCGGCACAGTGTCCCATGTGGCAACAACAGACCGAGCGGATATTTGCTGTCCTTGTCATGTTATTTTTTTCCGAGTGACGAGCATCTTTTTCCTGATACCTCGTCAATTTTTCGAGCCGAGATTATTGCCGACTATTTCTTTTTGGAACAATCAGCCATGGTGTTGGAGTGTTCGGCGGAGGACGGAAGGTAACAAATAAATCCCGTCAAACAAATTTATCTGGAACGGAGTCGCACGGTCACCATTCGGTAGGTAATTAATTTACTGAATTCTGTCAACTATGCTCATTCGGTAGGTAATTAATTTAATGAATTCTGTCAACTATGCTCAATGTTCTACTTACCAAAAAGTTGTATCAACTGAGAAACTTCTTTTGTAGTTGAAAACTGCAATTGCTTACTTACTTATTGCTACCCAGTCAACCAAAGATGCGAAAGCCTTGTGATCACTTTTGAAACAAACAAAAATGGTCCTCAAAAATTAAAATTGCCACTCGTACTTTGCGTATCAGAACTTTTTGAATTTACAGATGGTCCGATATGAATGGATGGATATAGATGGCGGTGATGGTTAAGATATCGCCGTCAGATTTTTCTATTTACTAAAATCTGTGCCCCATATAAATTATTAGACGTACATCTGAATGAAGATTTCAGCCATAGCACCTTTTTTTGCGTTTCTCCTATCAGAGCTTCCGTAATCCAAAAAAAAAAACACAGAACACATCAAAAATAACCTTAACCAATGGAACCACAACAAAAATAAACGAAGTAGTTCGCGCGTTTGCCGTGTGGCGAAATCAAGCTGGCTTGAAAATCAAACCCGAATAGGCGAATAAATTACGCCGGGAGGGACACTTCCCTACTTTACATGATTTGATCACCAGATTCGTCACCCCGCACCACCCGTCGCGACGCTCATTCGCGTTTGCCGTGTACGTGGGACACAGCCTCATTGTGGTGACCGTATCGAAGGCACTCCTTTTCACCATAGCCAATTGCATTGAGGTACGAGATACTCCATAACAGAGACAATTCTCATAAAATTGTGGTATTTAATCCGGGTTTACATTGGTCGAGTTGAAGGCAGAGTAGAGTAGAATTATTCTACCCTACTCGTGTAAACACTTTCAGTAGAGAAGATTTGTCTCTGACAAGTAAGTGGTAGAGTTGGAGCGACTAGCATGGAGGTAGAGTGACTCTACGAACTAAATAACTTGTGAAGAAATCATGGAAACCCACTTCAAAGAAAAACGGAGTTACTGAAAAGATGTCTATTTCTACTAATACACGAAAAATAACTGTTTACTGGTTTCGGTGATCAAACCATCGTCAGTAACAAACAATAACTGATAATATTGTTATTGTTTGTTACTGACGATGGTTTGATCACCGAAGCCGGTATAACAGTGTATGTTTCGCGTTTTTCGTGTATTAGTGGAAATATACATTTTCTCAGTAACTCTGTTTTTCTTTAGAGTGACTACTGACTCCCCCACTACCGAAATTTGAACTCTACTGTTCACTCCACCACCTTCTGTACCCATGTAAACGGTAGAGTAGAGTTGGAAGGAGAGGAAGAAGGGAAGATACTCAAGTCTTGGTAATGAGTGACCAACATTACCTATGTTGGGATTTATGGCATCCCTCATTACAGTATCGTTGCTTTTGAGCAGTGGTGGGGCACCATGCCCAACTGTTCAATGCCTCAGGACACATTCTCATCACAAGTTTAAACTCATCCTGATCTTCAAACCCCTGACCCATTTCCTTCAACAAAAACTGAACAAACGAAGTAATTGAGTTATTGAAAAGTTGCCTATTCCCACTGATACACGAAAACACACTGTTATTAACTTTTCAATAACTCCGTTTTTCTTTGAAATGGGTTTCCACGATTTCTTCGTGAGTGATTTACCTAGTTCGTAAGGCTTTCTCAATTTCTTCTTTATAATAGACATGGCACAAAAGAACTAAACCGATCAGATTAGAAAGCAAAAATGAAACTCAACAGAGAGAATTCTTTACTATACCTTTCTGAAAACAGCACTCGACTGACGTGTGGATGATTCAGGTAGAGTCGAGCTGAATTAGTAGTTGGTACGGTAGAATGCACTCTACTCTACCTTCAACTTGACCAATGTAAACCTGGCGTTGGAAAACACCATGATGGCAGTAGGTAGTTCTCAAAGAGTTACATCAAGTCATATGTTATTGCCTGCTGTATCCAGATACAACGTCGTATGTATATATTATACCACCCAATGTAACATAGCACATTATGGTACAGTCCTACAAGCTGATACATGATGCAGTTCTGCAAGGTGATACATCATACAGTTCTGCTGACTGATACACGCAATTGCATCTTATAATACAGCAGGGATGACATACCTCCAATCATATCTACTGTGCACGTCCACCTTATTGATGACGATAAGATGCACGCGCAGTTGCATGTTACGATTCAATCGAGATTTCTATCCAACAATATTTACCAGCAAATGTCTATTACACACAAAGAATGGAGCGTTTCAAAAACAAGCGAAGTAGACATGTCATCAGCGTCATAATATAAGATCTTTATCTCACCTTCACAAAATTCTTCATAGCAATGTGTAGGAGGCGACTGACTTTGGAATCGACGTTGGTGAGGCCAGCGTCCCAAGCTGCAAGGTACAGCCTGGCTCGGATCAGTTGGATGCCAGGAAGACTCAAATCAACGTACCTGCATGCAAACGCCATTAAATAACTTGGACATTAAAGGCCACAATAATATACAATCATTTTTCTGAACGCTAAAAGAGATACCACTAGTTTGCAGATACTGCCTGGGGATGCAAAATTCTAAGGAGAAAATGCAAAAAAGGCGTGGGGTTATAAGGGGTGGATGAAATCTTTGAAGGGTGAATAAGAAACGGTGGTGTCCGGGGAACCTAGGGAGCTAATAGTACGCACTGGGATTCATTGTTCGGACTCTTTGTCGCGGAGCTGCATCTCGGATTCATTTTATTGCATCCGGGACGCTCCGCGACAATGAGTCCTGCATCTCGTGTGTTGCATTTTAGTATTTTTTTGAATCCCATCCGAAATGGGATTCTTTAGACAATGTCGCGCAACATCGAGTCAGTGCGTACGTGAATCTCGAACAGAGTGGGCCCCTCATCACTGTGTGGGAGTGATAGCACCACACATTCATTGTCCTCATACGTACAGAATTACATGACAATGTAAACGTAGTTTTCAATCTATATAATTTTTTTTAAATATATGTAAATTGATTTTTTAATGCAATTAGGTACCTAAAGGCCGGTTTAGACGGCGCGCACCCACTCGCGCACCAGCCTCACTTCCGGTCCCTCGCGCAATGTAAACACCTCCCTCCTCTCGAGGCCACTCACAGTGAGGCCAACTCGGGGTGAGCCGTCGTCTGTCGGTTTTTAGTCGCGCATCAAAGGACACTCCGTCTCTAACCTCGCGCCGTGCGAGTGAATGCGTGTCGTCTAAACAGTGAGGCGAGGATGAGTTTATTGCCGGGCGAGTTGAAGTCGAGTCGGAAGTGAGGCTGGTGTGCGAGTGGGTGCGCGCCGTCTAAACCCGCCTTAAGATAATATTTCTTTTTTTAAATGTAACTTCAGCAATAAATAATAACCTAGAATATAATAAATATTTCCTTATTTTATTGCAAACTGAGCAATAAAATGACCATGTACCTACTCCATACAACAGTGGTCCGCAACCGGGGTGCCACGGCACCCTAGGGTGCCGTGAGTCCCGTCCAGGGGTGCCGCAAGATTTTGAGATCGGAATAACTTTTTGTATAATTATAATAAAGGAGAGAAAAAACAAATATTGAACCTACTGCAATTTATTGGGACACGATTGAACTAAACACATCCCAAAACACTAACAGATCCGCTACCTAGTATAATATGTGTAAAACGACGTATTATAAAAGCAACCGGAAGGCAGAGCTAGTGCCAACGTGGTCATGATTTGATCGGAAGTGCAGAGCAACAGCTGTTCAAAGTTCATTCTCCCTTGTTTCGTTTTCTTTTGTTTGTGTTTTTTTTCGTCCCGAGATGCCGAGATCAATCTGCTTGTACGATTCGTTCACGTCAGTGATTTAGAATTTATCCAATCGTGAGTGGTTTTTTTTTCAATCACTGTGATAAGTAAAAGTTCTCTTCGAAAAATAGATAGATTTGACGCTGATGAAAGAATGATGGATCAAGAAACGGGGTCTGATTCAACAACTGCGAGTACTTCTTGTTCACCAATTGTGACGCAGCCGACGAATGTGACATCGAAGCCCCCTACCACGAATATGAAAAGCGGAGGTAAGAATAGACAATACCTTGACTCGTACCTGACAGTCGGGTTTACCTGGTGTGGGCCTCCAGACAAACCGATTCCTAAGTGTGTTGTCTGTGGTGAAACATTGAGCAATGCAGCAATGGTCCCAAGTAAATTGAAACGCCACCTTTCTAGTAAACATTCTCATTTGGAGGACAAGGATGCTGTTTATTTCAAGAGGCTTCTTTCTAGCAATAATAAACAAGCTGCTCAGTTCACAAGAAAAGTCAAGGTTTCAGATAGAGCTCTCGAGGCTAGCTTCGTTGTTTCCCGAATGATCGTAGGAGAAATGAAAGCACACACCATTGGAGAAAATTTGGTTAAACCTGCTTGCAAAGAAATGGTACGCATAATGCTTGGAAATGAAGCAACTTTGGAAATTGACAAGGTACCCCTCTCGGCTGAAACTGTCGCTCGTCGTGTTGCTGAAATGTCGTTCGTCATAAAAGACAGAACCTCTGAAATCATGAAAACCTCGCCGTTCGCGCTCCAAGTTGACGAATCAATGGATTCCACTGGAAAATGCCACTTGATAGGGTTTGCCCGTTTCATTGATGGAGATGAAATTGTCAGCCAGTTTTTTTTGTTTGAAGGAAATGAAAACGACAACCACGGGAAAAGATATTTTCGAGACCATCGATTCATTTTTTGCTATCAACGATATACCGTGGAGTAACTGTGTTGGTATATGCACAGATGGAGCTCCAAGTATGATCGGCTCTAACAAGGGATTCGTAACCTTGGCAAAATCAAAAAACCCCAACATGGTTACAACTCACTGTTTTATTCATAGGGAAGCCCTCATGACAAAAACCTTAAGTCGGGAATTCGAAGTTGTTTTGAGCGATGCAGTCAAGAACTACATAAAAGCAAAACCACTGAAAAATAGGATTATCAAACAGATTTGTGAATCTATGGGCGCAGAGTTCACAGGGTTGTTGTTCCACACTGAGGTAAGATGGTTATCGAGAGGAAAGGTACTCACACGTCTTTATGAGCTCAAAGAAGAAGTTCTGCTCTTTCTCATGCAAGAAAATCATGACGATTTTTGTGCTCTCTTGACAGACGACGACTGGAGGACGAGACTAGCCTACCTGGCTGACATTTTTCAGCACCTCAACGCTGTCAATTCTGGTCTACAAGGTCCTTCTGACAGTATTCTATCGTCCACAGACAAACTTTCTGCGTTTGGAGAGAAAATCGGTATGTGGCTGAAGAATTTGGAACAAGGGCACACTGATATGTTTCCACTGTTTTCTGGTGAGGAAAACTCGAACCCTCCTATTTTACAAGGCATTGCAAACCACCTAATGAACTTGAAACTGGCTCTCGACAAATACTTCCCGAACCTGGACATCAAAAAGCATGACTGGATTCGAAATCCGTTTTCCACCATGGTGCAAGTAGAAGGCATGCCTCTTCAAACCGAATTTACTGATTTGATAAACGACGGAACTCTACAACTCAAGTTCAATGACGTCCCACTGAACACCTTTTGGATTGACGTTGCAGCAGAATATCCTCAGCTGTCGAAGAAAGCAATTGACATCCTTCTTCAGTTCTCGACTTCGTGGATGTGCGAACATGGATTTTCGACACTTGCGACCATGAAAACGAAAAAACGGCAAAGAATGTTGGAAAGCACATTAGAGGACGACATGAGGGTTTGCCTTTCCCAACTGCCTCCTAGAATCCCAGAAATTTGCCGAAAACATCAGGGACAAATTTCACATTGATTTAAGTTAACAACCACTAAAGAAAAGAATTAACATTTTACTTACCTACCTACCTATTAATTATTAATTAAAGTTTTTGTGCTCTTTAATGAAAACTTGTTTCTATTCCGAACTTATTACACTGCGAAATTTTGTGTTTGTATGGTGGGGTGCCACAGGGTGAGGACGTCACGAAAAGGGGTGCCGTGACTCAAAGAAGGTTGCGGACCACTGCCATACAAGAAAAAAAATTACCTTAATATACGTTCTCAACGCAATGTTGATGGCTGTGCAGACTTCAGGAACAAACTCGGATATAATCTGCTTCGAAATTTTGAAAGTATACATGAGGCTGGTATACGAATCTCCACTTGCGAGGAACCGGAGAGTGACTGCAAGCCTGTTGATTGCAGAAACTGGCTCCCTAAAGTTGGTCTTCGTTTTCGAAATACTTGGTCCAACCATTTACAGGAGACATTCGAAATCGACTGTACTCATATGAACAAAATTGCGAAAACCCATTCCATCCTCCAATCTCAGTGTGTCAAGAAGATCGCGCCCGTGGTTATTCCGATCCTTGAATAAATCACGCATCCACCAACGCGGTGGCTTTTTTTTAGTCGCTTTTTTTTACTCCGTAGAGCTATGTAAAGTGCTACTGCAATTCCCGAAAGCGTGACCTCGTTCGACACGGCTCAGGTTCATCCTAGATGCGTACACGATTTGCAGAGCGACAATGTCGCGGGGCAAAGAATCTGCGACATGAATCCGAGCGTCTGCGACAAAGAGTGCGAACAATGAATCCCAGTGCATACTAGCCTGCACCCCTATTTTCGCCCTTCAGAGATATCATTCTTCCTGCGATCAATATTGGGATGGCTTCAGTAACCAGCAAGGGACATCATTTTATGTTGAAAATCTATACTATGTTCCTTTCGGTTTAGGAGAACGCTATTAATTTACCAACCTTGGAGTGGGAAGATTGAGTGGCATAAAGTTTGATTTACGTGGCGTATGTATCTCATCATGCAAACCCTGGTGGTCTATCAATAAGGATTTTGTGCAGGACTTACTTAGTTACATACAATAGGTACAACAACTAACGTTTTATGGAAGAGAACCCTCTCATCTTGGTTGTCAGTCTGCAGAGCTTCTCCCGGTCTTCCTGGTTGAGGGTGCAGAGGTAACGGTGGAGCGGAACTCGATGGCATCGTCGTCTCAATTCTCAGGGAGCTGACGCCCCAGCAGAGTTTTGACAGTGAGACCAAGAAATCCAAGTGAGTTTTACGCATTGACTCGTCCAGTATGCTGAAAACCTGGGGGGGGGGGGGGATATACGGAGTGAGAGAACAGATTTAATGCAAATCAAAGTAATGAATTCAATTGTTGACGGCACTGACTGGTCACACGCTCCTGGTATCCGCAAAACATTTACTAACCAGCATGTATGTAATTACCTACTTATTTCAGCACCACTTCACTGTAGAAAATGGGATAGTGTCAGTACCAATTGAACTGTATTTAAAAGTGTACAAGTCTAGAGCCCTAAACTGTGAAAATAAACCAATTCCAACATACCTGAATGTCCAGCTGAACCTTTGATTTCCTCATTCGTATCCAATCGAGGACAGCCGCTATGTAGCTGGGGAATCGCTCTTCCAAACTGTTCTGGAGGACACTCCGTAGCGTCAGGCATCGCTTCATGCCAAGTTCTGTACTACTGGGCCTACAGCTTACTTTCTTCATGGCTTTCTCAAATAAATTAACGTGAATAAAAGTAATAAAGTGTTGACTTGTTAACTCATGGCAAAATCACTAAACTTTCCTATAGGTAACTTTTTGATAACACTTGAAATACTTATCCAGAATTGGTGATTTTCATAATTTTGATTTACCTAAGCCTTGATCACCAGACAGTAGACAGAAATGACAGCAACAATGAGTATGACTATGATCTCCCATTTTACTGCCCGTGGCAATTCCGTGACAGGCAGCGATTATAAAAAAGTATCAATCCATACATGGCCGGCTTCTCTAAAGCCGGCCACAGTGTGTACCATGTAGCAATCAATAAATCCCAGCCCAGATAAGGCTGATAAGGGCATGGACCAAAGAGTATGGAAGTATAGAGGAGATACATGTACAGGAGAAATTAGCTGTCGTCCATGGGTGTAAAAATAGGGGTTTTTGGTGTTTTAGGAACATGCTTTTGTGCCGAATTGTTTTCCTTTTGGTTTATTATTCTGTGAATAATACACCTAGGTATGTATTCGCTCAGCAAAAAATGTTTATAACACCCCTTTAAAATTTTTTCTTTTCCGTTTCAAGGTGCGTAGATTCCAAAAATGCAATGTCCGTCCGCCCTACGCCATCCGCCATATCACGTGTACAGGCTTCATTTTCGGTCTAAAAAAATCGTTCTTTCGCACACATGCTCCATTTGGGCCCTAGTAAATTAAAAATAACATTAAAATTAAAATTAAAAATAACATTGTGCAACCCCTAATGAGTTTAATTAACATGAGCTTATCGACTGGTGTTTTCCCGGATAACCTAAAATTGGCAATCGTTTTCCCTCTCTTTAAGAGTGGAGACCGGAAGGAGGTAGGGAACTATCGTCCTATATCGTTATTAAGTGTTATTTCAAAAATATTTGAAAAATGTGTCAAGTCCCAACTTATTGAGTACCTGGAAAAGTACAACTTGTTAGACGAGAGGCAGTTTGGTTTTCGTTCTTATAGGAGCACCCAAGATGCCATGGCTTATCTTACGACTCGAATAATCCAAGTTCTTGAAACTGGAGATAAGCCACTGGCTGTGTTTTTGGATCTAGCAAAGTGTTTCGATACTATTTCTCACGATATTCTCTTTGAAAAGCTCTATGAAGTGGGTATTAGGGACACGGCGCTTCTATGGTTTAAGAGCTATCTTAAAAATAGAAGCCAGATGGTGCGCGTTAATGGTGTTTTGGGTGAGGTCTTGCAAATGCAGGGGTATGGAGTGCCGCAGGGCACGGTTCTTGGGCCTATACTGTACGCATTATATGCCAATCAGTTTTTTAAATCGGAAGCGATGTCAATGGGTGAGGCGGTGATGTTTGCCGATGACACAGTTATGATTTTTAGTGGTGGCTCCTGGTACGAAGCATTCAGAAAGGCTGAGATTGGTCTAAAATTTATTAGTTCTTGGTTGATAGAGAACAAACTAACCCTTAACGTAAGCAAAACAGTTTTTTTGCCGTTTTCATGGTCTATGAAAACCATGCCTTCGGAGGACATGATATTGAAACTTCACCGAGTTGATTGTCAAGCCCCCAGTACGTGTCCATGCCCTCCTTTAAACCGTTCTAACCAAGCTAGGTACTTAGGACTAATTATTGACAATTTATTGAAATGGGATAGGCATATTAGTACTCTTCAGGGCAAACTAAGAAAATGTATTTACGTTTTTTCCTTTCTAAAGAAAATAGTGAGCACTGATATACTCAGACAGATTTACTGTGCGCTCGTCCAGTCTCTGCTACTCTACGCTTTACCAATTTGGGGTAGTGCCTACGAAAGTACTCTCCACAAGATTGTTGTACTCCAGAAATATTTTGTACGAGCAGTTTCTAAATTAGACAGCAAAGCCCATACAGGTCCTTTGTTTGTAAAACTGAGTCTCTTAAATCTCCGCGATATGTACAAGAAAGCTGCTGTTCAGCAGTTACTTAAAAGTAGTGAATTTTCTACTCCGACCCACTCTATTTTTACCCGATTTGCTAATAACGACTCACTAGCTCTTCCAAAATTAAACTTTACAGCTTCTCAAAAATTTTTCCCCTATCAAGGCATTCTAACTTTCAATAGTTTTCCTAATACAACTAGAGTTGAGTTAATTGAGCAATCAAAAAATAACCCTAAGAAAATAAAAATTGTTTAAAAAAAATTATTTTCATACAAGTAGTTAGAACCATAATATAAGTAGGTGTAACAACATAGAATAAAAATATTGTAATTCTGCTACCAGCATTATTAAAATTTCAATTGAATAGTATACTTACACTTTGTACAATTTCATTAGGCTATTGGTAATTACCGAGCGATGAGCAAGTTGCTCATTCCCCAACACGGGCTGGTGCCCATATGGGGAATTATATTTCCGAATATTTTATTTCACTTATAACATGTGTTGTATTTTTGTTATCCGTAATTATTATTTTTTGGTTAACTTATATGGCTGTATTATGTAATGGAAATTTAAAAAAAAAAAAAAAAGTTGTGCCCCGAAACTTTTCAGCCCGTTCGGAATATACCCAGGGGTGTTATGAGTGAAAATGTGTATAAAAATAGGTACTTTTTGTGTTTTAGAAACATGTTAGTAAAATGAGCTTTTGAGGTATCGTTTTCCATGTTTTGGGGGACGAGAAGACCGAATATGAAGTCGATTATGACCAAGGAGTTGAAAATTGAGGTTGTACCAATGTTCAGCTCCCAAAATTGATTTGTTATGAGTCAAAAACCTGGGAAATCGTCTGAAATCACCATCAATTTGTAGAATAACACTAGGAAAAGTGTCAACACGTGGATCAAGACGATTAAATGGCACTACCAATGATCGAAGATAATTTGAAAAAAAAAGTACCTAATTCAAGTTTTAGGGGCCAAAATTGGTGGAAACCACCAGAAATAGCTATTTCAATTATGTCAAATTAAAGCAACAATAAATGAACAGCTGGAATTTCTGTAGGTATGTCCAATAGAATAATAAACCCATGTGACAAGGACTTTGCAGCGTTTTTTTTTTTTTTTTTAGGACGAGGAGACCGAGTATGAAGACGATTTTGACCGTCCAGCAAAGAGTTGAGGTTCTAACAAACTTTCAGCCTTAAATGTACATTAAATTTTGGTCTAAAATCGTCGTTCTTCTGCATACAGGCTCCATTTGGGTCATAGTTATGCTTTGAAGCTCGGCAGCCCGATCGGAATACACACAGGAGTGTTGTGTAAATAAGTAAGCAAGTAAAAACTTTTGATCACAAAAAGTACCTATTTTTACACACATTTTCACTCATAACTCCCCTGGATATATTCCGATCGGGCTGAAACGTTTCGGGACACAACTAGGGCCCAAATGGAGCATGTGTGCGAAAGAACGAATTTTTTAGACCGAAAATGAAGCCTGTACCTTCACGTGGTACGGCGTACAGCGGACGGATATTGCATTTTTGGAATCTACGCACCTTGAAACGTAAACAAAAAATTTTGAAAGGGTGTTATAAAAATTGTTTGCTGAGCGATTACACAGGTGTATCATTCGCAGAATAATACACCAAAACTAGGGTTTTCGAGGTTTTGGTTTATTATTCTGTGATTAATACACCTATGTATTCGCTCAGCAAAAAAATTTTATAACACCCCCTCAAAATTTTTTCTTTTCCGATTCAAGGAGCGTAGATTCGAAAAATGCAATGTCCGTCCGCCGTACGCCGTCCGCCGTACGCCGTATCACGTGTACCGGCCTGATTTTCGGTCTAAAAAATTCTTTCTTTCGCACACTCCATTTGGGCCCTAGTTGTGTCCCGAAACTTTTCACCCCGATCGGAATATATCCAGAGGAGTTATGAGTGAAAATGTGTATAAAAATAGGTACTTTTTGTGTTCTAGTAACATAGTAGTAAAACGCTGCAAAGTCCTTGTCACATGGGTTTATTATTCTATTGGACATACCTACAGAAATTCCAGCAGTTCATTTATTGTTGCTTTAATTTGACATAATTGAAATAGCTATTTCTGGTGGTTTCCACCAATTTTGGCCTCCAAAACTTGAATTAGGTAGGTACGCTCCTTTTTTTTTTTAAAGTATCTTTGATCATTGATAGTACCATTTAATCGTCTTGATCCACGTGTTGACACTTTTTCTTGTGTTATTCTACAAATTGATGGTGATTTCAGACGGTTTCCCAGGTTTTTGACTCATAAAAAATCGATTTTGGGAGCTGAACATCTGATACAACCTCAATTTTCCACTTTTCGGTCAAAATCGACTTCATATTCGGTCTTCTCGTCCCCAAAAACATGGAAAACGATATCTCATTAGCTCATGTTACCAACGTGTTGCTAAAACGCAAAAAGTACCTATTTTTACACACATTTTCACTCATAACTCCCCTGGGTATATTCCGATCGGGCTGAAAAGTTTCGGGACACAACTAGGGCCCTAATAGAGCATGTGTGCGAAAGAACGAATTTTTTAGACCGAAAATGAAGGCTGTACACGTGATACGGCGGACGGCGTACGGCGGACGGCGTACGGCGGACGGACATTGCATTTTTGGAACCTACGTACCTACCTTGAAACGAAAAAGAAAAAATTTTGAGGGGGTGTTATAAGAATTTTTTGCTGGGCGAATACATAGGTGTATTATTCACAGAATAATAAACCAAAATGAGCTTTTGAGGTATCGTTTTTCATGTTTTTGGGGACGAGAAGACCGAATATGAAGTCGATTTTGACAAAGGAGTGGAAAATTGAGGTTGTACCAGATGTTGAGCTCCCAAAATTGATTTTTTGGTTTATTATTCTGTGAATAATACACCTATGTATTCGCTCAGCAAAAAATTTTCATAACACCCCCTCATAATTTTTTCTTTTCCGTTTCAAGGTGCGTAGATTCCAAAAATGCAATGTCCGTCCGCCGTACGCTGTCCGCCGTATCACGTGTACAGGCTTCATTTTCGGCATACAAAATTCGTTCTTTCGCACACATGCTCCATTTGGGCCCTAGTTGTGTCCCGAAACTTTTCAGCCCGATCGGAATATACCCTGGGGTGTTATGAGTGAAAATGTGTGTAAAAATAGGTACTTTTGCGTTTTAGCAACATGATAGTAACATGAGCTTTTGATGTATCTTTTTCCATGTTTTTGGGGACGAGAAGACCGAATATGAAGTCGATTTTCACCAAAGACGCGGAAATTGAGGATTTACCAAAGGTTCAGCTCCCAAAATAATAATTGGTTTTTTATGAGTCAAAAACCTGGAAAACTGTCTGAAATCACCATCAATGTGTATAACAACATTAGAAAAAGTGTAAACAGGTGAATCAAGACCATTAAATGGCACTACCAATGATCAAAGATGATCTGAAAAAAAAGCGTACCTATTTCATGTTTTGGGGGCCAAAATTGGTGGAAATCATCAGAAATAGCTATTGTAATCATTCCACATGAAAAAAACAATAAATTTAACAGCCAACCAGAATCTCTAGAACTCCAATAGAATAATAAACCCATGTGACAAGGACTTTGCAGCGTTTTGGTTTATTATTCTGTGAATAATACACCTATGTAATCGTTCAGCAAAAAATTTGTATAACACCCCCTCAAACTTTTTTCTTTTCCGTTTCAAGGTGCGTAGATTCCAAAAATGCAATGTCCGTCCGCCGTACGCCGTCCGCCGTCCGCCGTACGCCGTCCGCCGTATTTGGTTTCTTTGTGTCGCCGGGTCGCCACGACAGTGTCGCGACGGTAAAAAACGCTGCAAAGTCCTTGTCACATGGGTTTATTATTCTATTGGACATACCTACAGAAATGTTGGCTGTTCATTAATTGTTTCTTTCATGCGTAATAATCGAAATAGCTACTTCTGATGGTTTCCATTAATTTTGGCCCCCAAAACACAAATTAGGTACGCTCTTTTTTTTTTAAACTATCTTTGATCATTGGTAGCGCCATTTAATCGTCCTGAACCACGTCTTGACACTTTTTCCAGTGTTATTATACAAACTGATGGTGATTTCAGACGATTTCCCAGGTTTTTCACTCATAAAAAATCAATTCTGGGAGCTGAACATTTGGTAGAACTCAATTTTCCACTTTTTGGTCAAAATCGACTTCATATTCGGTCTTCTCGTCCCCAAAAACATAGAAAACGATATCTCAGAAGCTCATGTTACCAATATGTTACTAAAACGTAAAAAGTACCTATTTTTACACACATTTTCACCCGTAACACCCCTGGGTATATTCCGATCGGGCTGAAAAGTTTCGGGACACAACTAGGGCCCAAATGGAGCATGTGTGCGAAAGAACGATTTTTTTAGACCGAAAATGAAGCCTGTACACGTGATACGGCGGACGGCGGACGGCGGACGGCGTACGGCGGACGGACATTGCATTTTTGGAATCTATGCACCTTGAAACGTAAAAGAAAAAAGTTTGAGGGGGTGTTATAAAAATTTTTTGCTGAGCGAATACATAGGTGTATTATTCACAGAATAATAAACCAAAATGCAATGTCCGTCCGCCGTACGCCGTCCCCCGTATCACGTGTACAGGCTTCATTTTCGGTCTAAAAAAGTCGTTCTTTCGCACACATGCTCCATTTGGGCCCTAGTTGTGTCCCGAAACTTTTCAGCCCGATCGGAATATACCCAGGGGTGTTATGAGTGAAAATGTGTGTGAAAATAGGTACTTTTTGCGTTTTAGCAACATGTTGGTAACATGAGCTTTTGAAGTATCGGTTTCCATGTTTTTTTGGACGAGAAGACCGAATATGAAGTCGATTTTGACCAAAGAGTGGAGAATTGAGGTTGTACCAGATGTTCAGCTCCCAAAATCGATTTTTTATGAGTCAAAAACCTGCGAAATCGTCTGAAATCACCATCAATTTGTAGAATAACATTGGAAAAAGTGTCAACATGTGGATCAAGACACTTAAATGGCACTACCAATGATCAACGATAAAAAAAAAAAAAAATTAAAAAAAGGAGCGTACCACCATTGGTGGAAACCATCAGAAATAGCTATTTCAATTATTTTACATGAAAGCAACAATAAATGAACAGCCAGCATTTCTGTAGGTATGTCCATAGAATAATAAACCCATGTGACAAGGACTTTGCAGCGTTTTTATTAGTCAAAAACCTGCGAAATCGTCTGAAATTACCATCAATCAAGCGAGGCGGTAGCCGAGCGATGCCAAGCATGAACCCGCGCCCGGCTGCCCCAGAGCCTAATATCAATCAAGCGAGGCGGTAGCCGAGCGATGCCAAGCATGAACCCGCGCCCGGCTGCCCCAGAGCCTAATATAACTGAGCGAAGAATCGGGCCAACTTTGGCCCCCTCCCGGGCCTTCCCCGTTATTTCTATATTTTATTCACGCGTATATATTTTGTGGGGCAAACACCCTGAGTCGCCTGACACCAAATTCGAAGCGGTAGGTGTTTCGAAAACCTGCGAAAAATAGGGCTCAAAATACGTGTTTGGTGACTTTCTTCCCATTTTTTTTTTTTTTTCCACCCATTCTTTGTCACGCCACTTCAACCCTTTTACCTCGATCGATGGTTATGAAATTTGGTATGTAGATCAGGGGGCCTATTCACTAAGCGAAAGAGATATCTCTTTTCGGTCCGACTCTCTCTTTTGGCAGAAGAGATTTTTATAGTATCCATGACAGGGTTATTCAGTAACTTCTGAAAGAGAGAGTTGGCGGCCATCTTGGCATTTTCGATCTCTTTCAGAGAGACAGCTAATTAGGTGTCTTTCCTCGAAAGAGAGAGTCTATTTCTCGTTTGTTTGACAGTGATCAATCTTGTAATATCCTCGTTCATCCGCAATCACATCGGTAATTTTGATCGTGTGTTTTTTTCATTTCATAAAGGCAAGTCAATGTTCATTAAAAATATATACATATTATTGATTCATGAGTTAAAACGTCCAAGTACGGGTTGAGGTAGGTACCTAACTACCTAAGAGTGGCCGTTCATTAGGTGTAGATATAATACAAGCATTAAGCTCCCTAATTCGACTTTTTCTGTTTGTAATTGAGACTTTTTTTCAATTTCATTTAAACTTCTATCTGATTCATGAGTAAAAACGTCCAAGTATGGATTGAGGTACCCACTGAATAGGTATTACTAAGAAATGCGTTCATTATTAAGGAATTCAATTCCCGAGGGCCAAACATCTCGCACTTCATGGATACTATCGGATTTTCATGCATTAGGATCCATATCTCTTTCACAAGGTCACTGGAACTATTCTATAAAATAAACAAACCCCGGAGACATTGGAAGAGACTGTCTCCAGGGGGAGACTATCTCTCCCGGGAGATTTTCAAATAGATAATCTCTTTCCACTATCTATTTTAGTGTATAGGCCCCCAGGTTTGGCGTGGTGAAGTGCCTTTTGGGAGTTTTAACCGTTTTCGCGGAAGCAAAGGGGGGGTTCCGGGGGAGGGGGCTTGCTTTTTTTCCACCCATTCTTTGTCACGCCACTTCTACCGTTTCCCCTCGACCGATGTTTATGAAATTTGGTATGTAGAGCCTATTCACTAAAATAGACAGTGGAAAGAGATTATCTATTTTGAAAATCTCCCAAAAGAGATAGTCTCCCCCGGGAAGACAGTCTCTTCCAATGTCTCCGGATTCGTCTATTTTACAGAATAGCTCCAGAGACCTTGAGAAAGAGATATGGATCCTAATACACGAAAATGCCATAGTATCCATGAAGTGCGGATGTTCGTGCCCCCGGGAGTTCAATTCCTTAATAATGAACGCATTTCTTAATACCTATTCAATGGGTACCTACCTACCTCAATCCATACTTGGACGTTTTTACTCACGAATCGGATAAAAGTTTAAATGAAATTGAAAAAAGTCTCAATTATAAACAGAAAAAGTCGAATTAGGGGGCTTTTAATGCTTGTGTTATAATATCTACACCTAATGAACCTTTTAGGTAGGTAGGTACCTACCTCAACCCGTACTTGGACGTTTTTACTCATGAATCAATGATTATGTATATATTTTTAAATTGACTTACCTTTATGAAATGAAAGAATACACGATCAAAAGTACCGATGTGGTTGCAGATGAAGGAGGATATTACACGGATGAAGGAGGATATTACACGATCACTGTGAAACAAACGAGAAATAGACTCTCTCTTTCGAGGGAAGACACCTAATTAGCTGTCTCTCTGAAAGAGATCAAGAATGCCAAGATGGCCGCCAACTCTCTCTTTGAAAAGTTACTGAATAACCCTGTCATGGATACTATAAAAATCTATTTGGCCCAAAGAGAGAGTCGGACCTGAAAGAGATGTCTCTTTGGCTTGTGTATAGGCCCCCAGGTTTGGCGTGGTGAAGTACCTTTTGGGAGTTGTAACCGTTTTCGCACAAGCAAAGGGGGGGGTTCCGGGGGATGGGGGCTTGTTTGTTCCACCCATTCTTTGTCACGCCACTTATATACCCTCTTCCCTAGACCGATCTTTATGAAATTTAGTACCGATCCAAATCATGTTAATGCGTGAAGTGATTTTGGGTGTTTCCATCAAAACGAAAATTAAAAACTGTAACGCCGAAGTGACATGGCGAATAACGGGAGGTCTACCCTTTCCAATGTGAAGTGTCAAGCATTTTTAGCATTGCTTGTGTGAGAATATCGTCGTTGCACCACATTGATTCAGGCTTCGGATATTGTTGCGTCACATTGAGCCACATTGATTTCAGCTTCGGAACTTACTTGCGACCTTTCAAAATTTGTGATATCTCCTAAAAAAAACACTCCCTTGTAAAAAAAGATGCCAAGCTACAAAAGGTGTGATATCCAGGTTGTGCCAAGCACTGTGCCTAATAATCTTCCGTCCACATCCGACAGTTCATTTTCGACGTTAATTTTGAGGTATAGACTAGACTTAGCTAACAGGGTGAGGAGTGAGTTAATCTTTAGGAAGTGTGCTGCTTGGCCGGTCTAGTTACTGATCTATTCAGTTCCTACACGAAGGGTTCGAAGCCATCAAAATTAATGATTCAAATTCTACGTGCCTACTAATCTTCCGTCCACATCCGACAGTTCATTTTCGACGTTAATTTTGAGGTGAGGAGTGAGTTAATCTTTAAGAAGTGTGCTGCTTGTCTGTCTACGACATATCAGGCACATAGCATGTGAATCATTAATTTTGATGGCTTCGAATCCTTCGTGTAGGAACTGAATAGATCAGTAACTAGACCGGCCAAGCAGCACACTTCCTAAAGATTAACTCACTCCTCACCCTGTTAGCTAAGTCTAGTCTATACCTCAAAATTAACGTCGAAAATGAACTGTCGGATGTGGACGGAAGATTATTAGGCACAGTGCTTGGCACAACCTGGATATCACACCTTTTGTAGCTTGGCATCTTTTTTTACAGGGAGTGTTTTTTTTAGGATTGGTATAATAACACTAGAAAAAGTGTCAACACGTGGATCAAGACGATTAAATGGTACAATCAATGATCAAAGGTAATTTGAAAAAAAAGTGTGTGTAGTACCTAATTCAAGTTTTGGGGGCCAAAATTTGTGGAAACCACCAGAAGTAAGTAGCTATTTCAATTATTTTACATGAAAGAAACAACAAATAAACAGCCAGCATTTCTGTGGACCAATAAAATAATAGAATAATAAACCCATGTGACAAGGACCAATTCAATTTACTAGAACCGTGGGTATCTTGAATTGACCACCTACCTATTTACCACACTGAATAACTCAAAACGCTGCAAATCCCTGCACAACGGTTTATATTTTTTGTACAGAATACCCTTCTGTTACAGATCACAGCTCTCTGCATAGATAACCCGTCTATATTACATAATTATGTAATATTCTATACATATTATGTAGATCGTAGACCCTCCGTAGGTTAGTACCTAACCCCGTACTCGTTACTAAGTACCTACCTAAATCACGAGTTAAATGATGCTAAAATAATTCTTTAGATGACAAACAGTAACTAAAATGGCAAAAAGAAACGCAAATAATGAAGTCCTGAAGGGAGACTGTTGATGTGGAGTGAAAACACAGGTCTCCGTATAGATAACCCTTCTATATAACATATGTACTATTCTATAGGTACATATTATGTAGATCGCGGACCTCCGTAGGTTAGTACCTAACCCCGTACTCGTTACTAGGTACCTCCCTAAACCGTTGTGTAATAATTTACCTGTATAGGTTCCACTTCTACGGAGATAGAATAATGAACCGTTGTGTAATAATTTGCCCATCAATAATACTTCAACGGTTGTTCAAGTTGCAAAAGTAGGTACCTATCAACAAAATCCAGCCCCTTCTTGGTAGATTAGCCGTTGTGTAATAATTTACCGTTGTGTAATAATTTACCGTTGTGTAATAATTTGTCGTTGTGTAATAATTTGCCATTATGTAATAATTTACCCATCAATAATACTTCAACGGTTGTTCAAGTTGCAAAAGTACCTATCAACAAAGTCCAGCCCCTTCTGGGTAGATGAGCCGTTGTGTAATAATTTTCCATTGTGTAATAATTTACCCATCAGTAATACTTCATCGGTTGTTCAAGTTGCAAAAGTACCTATCAACAAAATCCAGCCGGATCGCACACCCTCCGTAGGTTAATACCTAACCCCGTACTCGTTACTAGGTACCTACCTAAATCACGAGGTAAATGTTGCTAAAATAATTCTGTCGATTGCAAACAGTACCTAACAAAAAAAAAACGCACTTCATTTTTCAAATGAAATAATATCACAGAACAACCAACTCGACTTCATAGGTACCCCATCAATCGACGTGTCCCTGGTGACGAGATTTCGTCTGTTGTATACATTTCATAAACCCTGGAGTCGAAAATGCCTGTTGGTGCAAACTTCGGGGCCTTACTGTGAACGAACGGCTGGACGTACGGTGCTCCGGGTGCTCTTAAAAAACTCATAAGTTCAAGAACTATTTAAAACCGTAAAAAGATTCACGTAAAAAAAAGGTATAGGCGTTTTGAAAATTTCAACCCCTATTTTGAACCCCTTAGAGATGACTGACAGTAACGTCGAGCTTCGAGGACCAACTAGACCCCGAACGGAACCTATAACCCGAATTTCATCAATTTTTTTTCATGGTAACTAAGAAAAGTGGCCCGTACGGCGTACGGCGTACGGCGTACGGCGGACAGACAGAAATATTGCATATTTATTGCAGTTTTGGATTCTACATACCTTGAAACGTAAACCATCAAATTTTGAGGGGGGTAAGAATTTTTTTTTTCATGCTCGATTCCAATGGTTCATTATTGAAAATAATAAACCAAAATATGGCTGCCTATTCGCTTAAACCCCGATAGCCGAACTGAAGTTATTCAAATTTTATCCTGCCCGCAAGAACTACTATTTTGATGTGCAATAACTATCCGGGAAAAATGGGTTAATAATGAAAAGGTTGCACAAGGAAATAATAAGTTTTAATAGCTGCGGGAGATAACCATTTTTGCCAATCAAACCAGGTTTATTCAGGTGAAACCAAAAATATCCATCAAATTTCTAGGTAATTACCTACGAAATACGAGTAGGTGCGTATATTATGTTACGTGATGGCAAGAAAGTGGGAACATTTCGAATTAGTTGTACTCCAACAAAAATAACGCTTTACTTTTATTTTTTTCACCATCTGAATCCCCGTGCGTTGCACAGTATACCTTGCTCCTCGCTACCTTCTTCAATCCCCGCCACTGGTATTTGTCCGATATTTACGATTCAAAAGAGCTCATGTTTCAAGCTCTGTTGAGATCAGTATTTTACAACAATTAGGCAAATTATTACAAACCCCTTTCCCAAAACCTTAGGTCCCATATTGTTGACTTCTGTAACCTCAGATTTCAGGCTGACCTATCCCTACTAAACACATTCACCAAGTTTCATCCAAATATGAACATCTAGGTAGGTAGATTACTAGGTACAATTAGGTAGTTCCCACCACTCATAAGCCCTCATCTAGGCTCAATATACGTATAAAATCCTAAGACATCAGATTTCGTCAAAGTGGACACATTGACCAAGGTTTATACAAATATTGTTAGGTAGGTAGTTTTCTACAAGTGTGTGACGCAGTACCCAGGTCGATGGGCCAGGTTTATCTCTGCTGATGATTTCACGAAATTTTAATAAATTTTTCAGCTCTGCGTATGAGCTAAAGCATTTTCGTAGATACGCCCAAAACTACCCGGATAAGCGTTGAAATTTGGGGGTATATGTGCGGTTTGACAACTAAATAATCCCATATATACCTTTTGTGTTCCGTAAAATTCCGACTGTAACTTGGCCTGCGCATGCGCAAACGTGAAATCCGTGGATCGTTGATCCACGGATCTACGGTCCGATCCCGATCCGGTCGTGTGTCGTGTGGGTTGGTGTCCTAGTCCTATAATCAATTTCATTAATTTAATCGATTTCCATCTGCAAGCTACTCTCCCTGGGCAAGTAGGTTTTAGTATAGTAGGGTACAGAAGTTGAGTGTGTCTTGAATAAAATTTTACGTAGATTACGAAAATGAATTGAAAGTTGGATATATTAGCCTGGACGGGTCATTGACCTTAGGCTAACCCAACTTAAGTTTAGAACTTGTATTATGTATCTAGACTCTCTAAAAATCATTATATTTGTTGTATAAAGTATTTGTTGAATAAAAAATTGAAATTGAAAGTTGGATATGTTATTTTCAATAAACAAAGGTGACAACCTTCCCCCCCCCCCCCCCCCTCTTTAAATGAGTAACTGGACAGTGAAATGGTGCCAAGATGATGGAATTTTCCTCATTTAATAGGTACCTAGTTATAACTACGGCAACATTAAAAATGCATTGTGCACGGTCCTGGGTTCCTCTATATAAGTCTCACGGTACCGCCAGACGTAAAGAAATGAGTTTGGAAATCAAACTCAAGTTGACAGGTTGAGGGTGAAAGGGGGTAGAACAGGCCGCGCATGCGCACATCTGCCTGCGGGCCCCACCCCGAAATCTCGAGTACCAGGCTAGTCGGTCCCGGGAAACTGTGTCGGTCGGTCGGTAATAATTTGAACCCCCTCCCCCCTTCTCCTAGTACTGAAAAATAATATTTTAGTTTTAAAAACTAGATAAAAACACTCGGTTTCATCCCCTGCAACCAATTGGGCTACAGCTCAGATCGATTGTTCAAGTGCCAAAGTTCGCTACACCCACAACGTAGAATAACCATTTCGTCAAGGTAAGATTCAATTTTTTCTCCTTAATTTTTAATTTTTCAACGCGAATAATTCCTACTTACTTTAGTTACGATACAAATTTATGTTCCAATATCATCAACAATTTGAGCAGTAGGTAATTGAAAAGTTGATTTTTCTTGACAATATTCGCGTGACCAGTTAATATAATATCTGTATTCCTCTTGCGTACACTAGTCATTTGAAAAGTATTTCTTCATTATTTATATTCGATTCAGCTAGTAAGACAACCATTCAATCATGAAATACCTTAACGTTCATAATACGTTCTTTCTACGTTTCATGAAAATTAAGTAAAAATAGTACAAATGGATTGACAGTAGTTCAGATGGAGTTGATATTTATATAGCAAGCATCTGTACACGCTAGAATCTTCTTTGTTGCATAATTTGACTGTTTTCCACCACACCTGTACTGTTTCCCCACTCTACTTCACACGTAATCATTTTCGTAATAATTCGTCGTATTACCATAAATCAGTACAGTTAAAATCGGTGATGTAGATAACGGGGGTCAGCGGTAACCACCCTGGCAGAAAATCGTCGTTCTAAGGGAGTTGCCGCCCTAGTAGAGGTTAAACCCGTATTTTGACCCATATCCGCGCGCAGTGGAATCAATGTTACCGACTTCCCGAAGCCTTCTAACCGAGAGATTTCACACTAAAAGCCATTTTTGAATTTGAATTTCCTTCAAAAATGTGACTGATAAACAGTCGTTTGTTATGGTATAATTATTATGTATACCTAATTGGTTTTTTCAAGATTGGTTTAATAATCTATTTTCACTACATATTACAGGAAGAAACATTGTTTTTGCCAAACTTTGACGTTTTAAGAAATTTCACGATAACCTTAATAATAATTTTTAGGTAAATGGCCTCACGCTTTTTTTTCTTTTTGAGCAAAAATCCACTTTTTTAACGTTTATTGAGAGAGAAGCTCTAATCAGATACTCATCGAAATGAATGTTTTAGAAAATTAAATTTTGCGTCCATTCAGACCCAATTCAGCTCCTAACGTATGCATGTAGTTGATTGTTAATGAACTTTTGATGTTATGGGGATGTTTATTTTTAGACATTGTTAAGTGTGTCTATCAACGCGCTTCTTTAGGTTTGAGCCCTCATTATGGAAGAGCTAGGAAAATGTTCCACATGATACTGATCTTGATGCCACGGATTGGATTCTGAAATAACATCAGGTATCAGGTAACGTCGGGTTTCCTCTTTCAGGAAATGGGTTTATGCGGGAATTTTGGAAGAATTCAGACAAACTAAATCTAGTCACTGATACTCAAGAGCAGGTTATGGTTCTTATTTGTTTTACGTAGGACCTCATGAAGTTTATCTATTAAACGACGAACACTTGACAAAATTTGACGAAGAAGAAACAAGTACCTGCTGGATGTCCCAATACTGTTGACAATCTTGTCTGGTGGGTCGATATCCAATATTAGACTATAGTTTCTGGTTATGCGGGTGGAAGAATTTCGATGAAGGACCAGCGTCGAGTGAGGGACGCAAATAATGTAGGGGGGAAAACTTCGATAGCAAAACGGTAGATAACAAAAATTTGACTTACCACAAGGTGGCTGGTTCAGTCGCCTAAAGCGAAGCGTGGTGGAAATTAATATTAATGTTTAGTTACCTGTAAGGGGAGGTGGTGGTAGGGTAGGAGAGGAAAGGAAATGAAGGGTAAATGCTATGAATTTAATATTTTAAAACGCTCGCTTTCGGTGGTCGTCGCGGCAGTGAGAGCCCGGGATTTTTCCTTGGTCACCAACAAAATAGGAACCGACACTGCACGGCGGTTGGATTTGATTTGGCGGAAAATATAAATAATGACGAGTCCGCGAGGCGGCGATTAATTAAATACTTTTGATTTGGGCGAACGACGAGGGAACTCACAGTCACGAGAGACTTCCTTTACCGATTGTTAATATTGCTACTTCATGAATGAGACTGCTCGACGTCGTTATCGCTTGAAAAGAAGGCGGGGGTTATCAAGAGAAGTGTATTTCTGCATATCGACTCCATCTAGTGGGAGCTCAAGATACTATCGGACAAACCAGTTTCCTAACAATAGAAATCGAACGAAATGTGCTCCCCAGTTAACGAATCACTGCAGATTGTGATTCGCCTAATCACTATACTTAACAATTATTGTGGAGCACCACAGTAATAATAGAGTTCATATTTAACCGCCAATATTTTAGAAATAGCTTAATAAGAGATTATTTAGAATTAAAAATGCAATTAACATAATGCAATCAACATCCCAAGAGAGATGGAATAGATGTGAATTTTGTGAAATACAAACTCCAATACATGCATCTGTCGGTTATACCGTCTATCGGCTGTTATACCCACATTCACTGGGTCCTTTGACTGTCGTTGTTACAAGGTGGGGAGGTCGGGTAGAGCAGAGATGGTTTTGATCTGGGTTTTCACCCCATTTCGGAGCGACACCCCCAAAACCACCCTCGCCAAACCCTTCCACCCTACCGTACTCCTATTTTTCCCTGAATCACGGGAATTGGATGCAAATTTCTAACTAACATGTCTAAGAACTGATATACTAAGAAAAATGAAATTATCTATCTTTACCTTATTAACCTAAAGGGGGCGTTCCACCAACTGTTTCCCTCCCATAAATGAGAAAAGAAACAGTAAACAAAATAATAATTTTTAGTTTATACCAAAAAAAAAAATCGAGGTAGAGCTACTCTTAGCACACCAACCCAAAAATCCAGAAGCAAGTGACTCCCATACCATCGTCGGTCTCGCAGCTCTGTCGAACTCATCTTGTCCCAATTGCTAACAGTGTAACTACTTCATGAACCTAAAATTCAAATATCTATCAGGTGATCATTCGATTATGGGCGACGGATCCTCCACGTCGGGAATGAACCTACCCTGAAAACGGACCTAAAGTAACGTGTAGAAGTGATAGTGTAGTGTCCGAAAGTTACGGCATGAATTCTAGACCACCTCCAGAGGAAAACAAAAATCAATCATTGACATACCTTGCTTCCTAGAACTCCACTATAAGACCTGAGATCAATTAAGCAAAACTCCAAAAATGATGGAGTATCATTATTCAGACTCTCGAATTCCCCTGATACAACTACCTTTTCCTTTGAAAATGGAAACAGTCCTTACATCGCAAAGGGGGAAAAGGAGATCAATCGGGCAATAATTCCAGAAAGATCTATCTTATCCCAAAGCACTATCATTGGCCACGGTGGATTCGTGAGGGAATAAGCCAAGATCCCAAAGAACGGATCAAGGCTCACTAGCTCCCGAAAACACCGAGGTCCATCACAAAGGACAAGGAAGTTCACAAAAGTTCGGCATTTCAACCAATTATAATGGAAAGATGAATTTATCCCCAAACAAATTGAAAAGTTACTTGAGCTCAGGATCCTATGAGAATAGTTGCCAAGCTGACATTAGCAGCATATAGCAACATGGTAGGAGGTGATCACATTTTTGGTTACTACATGGAAACACAAAAATAAAACCTAACTTCTCTTGGAAATGTAGCGAAAAATCCTATAATAAAGAAATGTGGTTTCTAACCAAGAGGGAAACTAACGATCCCTTAAAAATGATCGGGAAAGTGAACCGAAATTAAAACCTGAAAAAGAAACCTAGATGGAAATTTGAAATTTCGAAAAAGTGTGCACTACCTACTAAATGGGACAAGATGGTACCAAAACTGAATCCTGAGGAAAAGACAAGGGTTTTGAAATTAATAGGAACAAAATCCATATTCAAGCCCTCATCATTTATTAAACTATCAAGAATGAAAAGTGAAATCGGAAAACATTGATAGGAAGTGAGTACCAAAACAATAAATTTATGGATCCAATAATTCTTAACAATCTAAAAATGTAAACGAAAAGCCTAACTTCTACCCACCAATAAACCTTTGAAATGACCTAACAAATAACTAAATTCATAATTTGATTGTTACTTTTCCAAATTTTACTATAAGGAGTAACCTTTTCAGTTAAGCAACGTTGAAAGGAAAATTCTTCCCTAAATCTTTAAAATTACTCCTACCCCAAAAGAAAATACTGTTGAGATGGAACCACCATCACAAGAGTTGAATTATCTTTAGTGTTATAAATTTATTACTTAGGCATGGAGATAGAGTTAAGTCAGAAAAAAAACCCTTGAGGGCAAAGTTAACTTGAAAAGGGGGAAAGAACCTAACCCTATCCCAATGTATTCTTAGGATAAGTACGTCTCACAAGATGAAACCAAAAAGAATTATTTTAACATGAGGCCAACTGCCAAAGGAAATTTCATTTAGGAAAATTTTATTTAGAACTTGAAGCTGATAAAACGAATTCTCTAAACAGATTCGTGAACCCCGTTAGGAATTGACATTTTTTTGGAAATTTAACTTAAATTGTGAAACTCTTAATGATTTGGACTAGGAGAAAGGAACCAAGTTCCTACCTTAATTCAGCTGGGGGAAGACAGTCCTGGACGCCTCCTGCCGTCTGTCGACTTTTCAGCAGCCAACTGTCCTGATCCCGACTTCTCCTTTTCCCAAGTCAACTCTCACCTCCCACTCTCCCCGTTTAATAAGAAAATCTTATACTCTGAGGAGAGGGGCGTCCGAGCGAATCCCAGGAAAAGGGGGCCCGGTGAAACGGTGGATTGATGACACAAAGTATGTAAAACGAAAATTGATGAGTTTATATAGTTGGATTACCATGAAAGGAGGGACACGACGAAATTCACCAGTGATTTACTAAAATACTCTAATTTATTATATTTTCTGTTGATGTGGGAATTTCGTCACGTCACAGTCGTTATATGCGATTTTTACTGAGCATAGTATTCGAACCTACATATAATTTATTTTGCTTCCGAGTCTGCGAAGCAGCGGAAGCCTTGTGTTCACTTTCGTGAGCCAAAAAATTTTTGTCTTCAGAAATCAAAATTTCCACTTGCATTTTGCGTTTCAAAGCCTACTGAACAAATTTGGTTCCGTGTCTGTCGGTCTGTGAGTCTGTGAGTCTGTGAGTCTGTGAATCTGTGAGTCTGTGAGTCTGTCCGCATTTCCTTGTTACAGCCATAACTTCCACGATTTTGAATTGATTCAGCTCAAATTTTGAGGGATGGTGCGGATAAGGCCCCTTGAGGTCCCATACAAATTTCAACATGATTGATCCAGCGGTACGCCCTGCGCATGCGCTAACGTTAAATTCAACAAACACGCATAACTTTCACAATTTTGATTCAATTTCGCTCAAATTTTCAAGGGTTGTTTGGACAAGGCCTAGTGAGTTCCAGTATGAATTTCAGCATGATCGGACCCTCGGTGCGCTCTGCGCATGCGCTGGCGTGAAATAGATTCAATTTCCTTGTTACAGCCGTAGTAACCAAAGATTTCACCCAATTTCAATGTAATTCTCAGGGATTAAGCGGGTAGGGCCCATTGAGGTCCCATATAAATTTCAACATGATAGAGCCAGCGGTTCGCCCTGCGCATGCGCTCTGTCTGTCTGTCTGTCCTTCTATGCACGGCCAAACGGCTCGACGGATATCGACCAAATTTGGCACGAATATCCAGTAGGCTCCCAAGTTGTGCAACGTCGCATTTTTAATTCCCTGACCATAGCGGAACTATGGTCGACCATGGTCAACTCCTGAATGGCTTGATGGATATCGACCACATTTGGCACGAATATCCAGTAGGCTCCCAAGTTGTGCAACGTCGCATTTTTAATTCCCTGGCCATAGCGGAACTATGGTCGACCATGGTCAACTTCGTTAATTGGAATGGTAACCCCTATTTTTTATCGCGTATTCGTAATCTACGTGAAATTCTATCTACGATCGACCCGCGGTCGACCATAGTGCATCCATGGGCCCCTCCATGGTCGAATCCCGAATTGCTCAACGGATATCGACCAAATTTGGCATGAATATCCAGTAGGCTCCCAAGTTGTGCAACGTCGCATTTTTAATTCCCTGACCATAGCGGAACTATGGTCGACCATGGTCAACTTCGTTAATTGAAATGGTAACCCCTATTTTTTATCGCGTATTCGTAATCTACGTGAAGTTCTATCTACGATCGACCCTTCGGACTACCCCCGCGGTCGACCATAGCGCATCCATGGGCCCCTCCATGGTCAAATCCCGAATTGCTCAACGGATATCGACCAAATTTGGCACGAATATCCAGTAGGCTCCCAAGTTGTGCAGCGTCGCATTTTTAATTCCCTGACCATAGCGGAACTATGGTCGACCATGGTCAACTCCTGAATGGCTTGACGGATATCGACCAAATTTGGCACGAATATCCAGTAGGCTCCCAAGTTGTGCAACGTCGCATTTTTAATTCCCTGACCATAGCGGAACTATGGTCGACCATGGTCAACTCCTGAATGGCTTGACGGATATCGACCAAATTTGGCACGAATATCCAGTAGGCTCCCAAGTTGTGCAACGTCGCATTTTTAATTCCCTGACCATAGCGGAACTATGGTCGACCATGGTCAACTCCTGAATGGCTTGACGGATATCGACCAAATTTGGCACGAATATCCAGTAGGCTCCCAAGTTGTGCAACGTCGCATTTTTAATTCCCTGACCATAGCGGAACTATGGTCAACCATGGTCAACTCCTGAATGGCTTGACGGATATCGACCAAATTTGGCACGAATATCCAGTAGGCTCCCAAGTTGTGCAACGTCGCATTTTTAATTCCCTGACCATAGCGGAACTATGGTCGACCATGGTCAACTTCGTTAATTGAAATGGTAACCCCTATTTTTTATCGCGTATTCGTAATCTACGTGAAAATCTATCTACGATCGACCCTTCGGACTACCCCCGCGGTCGACCTTAGCGCATCCATGGGCCCCTCCATGGTCGAATCCCGAATTGCTCAACGGATATCGACCAAATTTGGCACCAATATCCGGTAGCCTCCCAAGTTGAACGTAGGCGCATTTTTAATTCCCTGACCATAGCGGAAATATGGTCGACCATGGTCAACTCCTGAATGGCTTGACGGATTTTGATAAAATTGGGCACAAATACCCGGTAGGGTATGGGATTTTTCCGTCGTTTGTTGGTTCCACGATACTGCGTACAGCGAATCTCGGATAGCGAGTGAAGCGAGCGGTCAGGCTAGTTATGTATAATGGACGTAATGTATTATGGAAGTCATGTTATGTATAATATGTATATTTCATGTAATGTTATGTAATATGTATATTTAACGTTATGTAATGTAATGTAATGTAATGTTATGTTATTTTGCTTCCGAGTCTGTTCTATTTTATAATGGGTCACTCTGATTGTGACGAGGAAGCTCCTGTGCCATCACCTTGGCAGTGTATTTTGTCTACTTGCCCTGGGCAGAACGAGTTCAACGATGGACGGCGCGCTGGTTATACAGTAACCGCAAGACCGTGCGGCCGTGCTTTTTAACATAAAGTAAACCGCTTATAAATAAAATGTTCAGTAATTTTCCAGCCCATCGATCACACATTACCAGATCGAATGATTAATATGATCCATAAATCATTTTATAGGATATATCTTGTACATATAAGTCACAATAAGTATGGCGAGGGCGAATCGTCATTTGGATGAATCTTTCAGTGAACATTCAGGTTCTCTGGTTGAACCCTTTACGAGTTGCATTGCATTCGGAATGACAGTAGCGTCTGCGCATGCGCCAACAAATCATGAAACCAAGTTCAGAGTTTGGAACACACAAATACACATCATACATCATTAATTGATGTACCTACTATAAAATTTTGATTCGTTGCGATAGCTTATTTTCACCAAAAACTGGCTGAAGGGCAGATTATACTGTGGTTATAATATGTTGCTAGGAACTTGGAGCAGAGTGACTGGCAATTAACCATTATGAGCTGGTAGTGAACCAAAATTATTTTGGTTCACCTCCAAGTAGGTAGGTATGTCTGAAACACACAGTTCACATCGCCAAAGGTATAGTTAGCTCGTTCTGTATAAGGACTACGTTATTATAATATTAAAAAACCATGCCCCAACCACCTGTATTCTGAACAATACCTGGAAAGACAAATAACTTCCGTCTCGGGGAGGAAGGGTGAAGGCTACGATCGGCTTCTTCCGTAGACACTCGGTAACGGTCGGCGGACTTGACCTTCAGGGCTGTGTACCAAAGTTGCCAGATATACGGACTTTTCCGTATTCTACGGATTTTTAGAGGCATTTACGGATAGTTGGATTCTTCGATATTTTGGTTAAATCCATAGATATTTTTCTTGATAATTAGATTAGGTTTTTCATTCGCTTTTATGACTCATGGTGTATTAGTAAAAGTAGTAGGTAAATTTAATAATCCAAAAGGTGTCATTAAACCCAGAAGCAGTATGTAATTAATACTATATAACAATATTATTTTGTGTTGTAGTTTTGACCAGGATATTCTGGAAAAGGTATGCGCATTTTGAATGGTTAGGTATGTACCATAAAACATTGTTTAGAAAAATATAATTTACTCATCCTTTTTGATTGATCAGTATCTACTTATATACCAGTATCATCGCGGTATTCGAGTCTTTTGAATTTTTGGTCACAGTGTAAAAAGCAGTTTCACTCTGGAAACTCTATTTTCAATTTAAATGGAAAAGGATAACACGTAGGTACATTTCCTACCCCCACGTTTATATTTATGATAGCTATAGCTAAATGACTGACCTGAAAGACGGGTTCGATCGTGCCCCACTGACCAGAGAGACATGGCAAAAGACAGCAATTTATTTTGCCTTTGGGTACTGCGAGTTTAATTATTAGCTATTCGCAATTCGGGTTGGAGAAATCTCTGAGTATGACACACGTGTTGGAAGACTTGCTGGTCATCCATCCATAAAGTTGTATATCGACGGTTTTTAGTTTAATATTCTGTTTCTTTTACGTTTAAAGGTGCGTACATCTAAAATGCAAAGGCCGTATACCGTATCATCCATATCTACATTTCTTTTCGTTCAAAAAAATTCGTTCTTTCATACACAGGCTCCATTTGGACCCTAGTTGGGCCTTAGTACCGTATTACTGCAGGAGTAGTATTGAACCTCAAATGGAGGAAGTCTAAGGACTCGCCATTATTATATAAAAAATAATTTCTCTCGAATTATATCCCACAACTGTCCTTAGAAACCTTTGGACAAATAAAACAAAAATAGTTTGAACCTGCGACGAGTTTCATGATTTTTATTCTACAAACTCTTTTTTATCTAAGAAAAAACCCTTAGGTACGTATGTCACCCCCACGTCACGTACTCGTACGTGTATGTCATTTCGGAATCAGCATGATTCGTGGACCCTAGATTTGGGTACATCACGAAATGCTATGAATAATTACCGTAAACTGAACGGTTGTATGTACTATGCAAACAGCATGACACCCTCTGGCAAATTACCGCAGAAAACACCACTGCGCGGCCCAGCAAACCTCTCGGAGACCTTTCATCAAATCCTTCATGTAGTTTTTCACCCACGCGGCATTTTTTTCGACGTCGCACATCGTTTTGCCGCAGGTAGTGAAAACAATTCAAATTAAAAGATTCTCTCTCCTAAACTCTTTATCTATTTACACAATTCAAATCAAATCAAACTATGAAATGAGTTCAATAGGTCATGCAAAAATAAGCAATGGTTTATAAACCCGAAGGCGTCGGTAAAATCCATGAAGAACACCACTGGTTACTTAATTCCTACTAAAATCCTCCAGTATAATATTATGCTCAGTTACGTGGACTAGTGCTGTGTCCGTCTCTAAAACCTGACTCAGGGACTCGCAAGAGATTGACAGTTGATACGAGAAGACAGAACGGATTCGAAGGTCTTAAAAGGTACACATAACAGTGAGATGGGTCGAAATTCGTAGATTTCAGTGGGATTAGAGACCCTGGCAAGGGGAACTACAATCGCATGCTTCCATGGGACGGGGAACTGGGAAAAACTTATACAACTGTTGATTACAATTAATGTGAAGTGCTTGAGGAATACAGGAGATAATTGCGTTAGAAACGTTAGTTGAAAACAATCATTGCCAGCTGCCTGCGAAGTGATAGACAAAAACGCTGCAAAGTCCTTGTCACATGGCTTTATTATTCTACTATCCATACGTACAGAAATTTTGGCTGTTCATTTATTGTTTCGTTCATGTGCAATTATTGAAACGGCTATTTTTGATGGTTTCCACCAATTTTGGCCCCCATAAACACGAATTAGGCTCGACTTTTTTTTAAACAGATTATTTTTTATCATTGATAGTACCATTTAATGTCTTGATTCATCTGTTGATACTACTTCTTCATTATACAAATTTATGGTGATTTCAGACAATTTTCCATGTTTTTGACAAATAAAAAATGAATTTCGTGAGCCTAACCTTCGATAAAACCTCAATTCTTCACTCTTCGGTAAAAACCAACCTAATATTCGGTCTTCTCGCCCTAATAAACATGGAAAACGATACCTCACATGCTCATGTTCACTAAAACCTCAAAAATCCCTCGAAAACCCGTATTTTAACACCCATTTTCTCCCTTAACACCCCTAGGTGTATGCCAATCGGGCTGCCGTGTTTCGTAGCACAACTAGGACCCAAATTTGTTCCCAAATGGGGACCCGAAACTGTGTGCGGAAGAACGACGATTTTAGACAAAAATTTAACGTAAATTTAAGGCTGAAACTTCGTTAGAACCTCAATTTTCCACTCTGGTCAAAATCGACTTCATATTCGGTCTTCTCGTCCCAAAGACATGGAAAACGATACCTCAAAAGCTCATACAAAACCAAAAACACGAAAAACACAAAAAATACCTACTTTTATACCTATTTTTCACTATAACACCCCTGGGTATATTCCGATGTGGCTGCAAAGTTTCGGGACACAATTAGGACCCAATTTGCTGAGCGATTTCAGAGGCGTATTATTCACAGAATAATAAACCAAAAAGGCAATACGCACACCCGTACGTACAGATGAAACAGTACCAATCCTTCTTTGAATGGGATCACGAACGTATTCAATGGCGACGGAGCCTGCCTATTCAACACAAAATGCCTATTGAACTAATCTGCAGTGTGATTAGGGGTTCCAGCGGATTTGTCACCTCTAACACCTAAACTTTCCACGTTACGCCAGAATGATTTCAAGATTTGCGAAGGATTCAATTTATCCAGATAATAATTTATCTTGGCATTACGTATCCACTCACGCAGCGCGTTACGTTCCATTCGTGAAGCATAACTATAGTGAGTGAACTTTCGAAATAACGTACCTACTTAGGAACCTACGTAACTATCAAACATTTTCCATGGTTTTCTCCACATATTTACACTCCTTTGCCCCAAAAAGTGTATAGTTTACTGTGTCAAATTACCACCTTCCCCCTTTTTGTTACTTTCACTAGTTTTATCCAATTTTGGGCAATTTTCTGTGCAAAAAAAACCGACGTCATTAGAGAAAAATTATTCTGCTACCTTCTGAAAAGTCTTTTACTGTCTCCAGTAAAATAACCTGTAATTTGATGGTTTCCTGTAATTTCACTTTCAACTATATGTTTCACCCTTATTAACATATATATTATCTTTACTGCTCCCTTGTAACTACAGACTTACCTTAATTACATTTATGTGTATAAATTATATACGAAATGGTAAAATCCACGGATGGAGCCAGCGTACTGTGAAGCGTGTTTGCAAAAATGCATGAACTAAATCAACACCGGTCCCATCCCAATATCATATTTTCCTTGAAAATTCGCTAAAAGAATGTCTAAAAACGAATACAGGCTTCTAGATGGGGCTGAATTGGATCTCAACATTTTTGGACCCCCCCCCCCCCCCCCACGATTGATACCTAGGTCCAATTTCGCTTTTGAGACTTAAGTTTTTTAGGCGGAATGAGGTAAGTACTTACTTAAATAATTGAAACCGCTGTTTTGGTTTATTATTCTGTAAATAATACACCTATGTAATCGCTCAGCAAAAAATGTTTATAACACCCCCTCAAAATTTTTTCTTTTACGTTTCAAGGTGCGTAGATTCCAAAAATGCAATGTCCGTCCGCCGTCCGCCGTCCGTCGTATCACGTATACCGGCTTCATTTTCGGTCTAAAAAATTCGTTCTTTCGTACACATGCTCCATTTGGACTCTAGTTGTGTCCCAAAACTTTGCAGCCCGATCATAATACACCCAGGGTGTTATGAGTGAAAATGTGTGTAAAAATAGGTACTTTTTGCGTTTTAGCAACATGTTAGTAACATGAGCTTTTGATGTATCTTTTTCCATGTTCTTGGGACGAGAAGACCGAATATGAAGTCGATTTTGACCAAAGAGTGGAAAATTGAGGTTCTAACGAAGTTTCAGCCTTAAGTTTACGTTAAATTTTGGTCTAAAATCGTCGTTCTTCCGCTCACAGTTTGGGTCCCCATATGGGAACACATTTGGGTCCGAAACACTGCAGCCCGATCGGAATACACCAAGGGGCGTAATAGGGGAAAAATGGGTGTAAAAATAGGGGTTTTCGAGAGATTTTTGAGGTTTTAGTGAACAAGAGCTTGCGAGGTATCGTTTTCCGATTTTTTAGGGCGAGGGCGGTTTTAGGTTGATCTTGAAGAAAGAAGAATAGAGGTTGTAACGAAGGTTAAGCTCCCGAAATTCCTTTTTCATTAGTCAAAAACATGGGAAATTTTCTGAAATCACCAACAATTTGTATAGTAACACTAGAAGTAGTATCAACAGGTGAATCAAGACAATTAAATGGTACCATCAATGATCAAAAATAATCTGTTAAAAAAAGCCGAGCCTAATTCGTGTTTATTGGGGCCAAAATTGTTGGAAACCATTAAAAATAGCCATTTCAATAATTGCGCATTTCAAAAATAGCCATTTCAATAAAGAAACAATGAATGAACAGCAAAAATTGCTTTACACGTAGAATAATATACCCATGTGACAAGGTCTTTGCAGCGTTTTTAGGTTTCGATAGGGGTTTCCTGTTATTTTGTCCTGTGGTACTTGTTTACGTCACCAGGGTAAATCAGGAGGATTGCGGTGGGTGGGTTGGAGGCTCCTCGTGTCGTCGCTTCCCCAAATTGAGGTCAATACTCGACTGTGGAGATAGTACGTAGCTGCATCCTGCCAGGTTTGTCAGTCTAAACCTCCTTTTACTTGGCACATTTTCCAAGAACTTTTAGTGAATGATGGTAAATATATGTAATACCTAAATAATGAGGAGTACCCACGGGTCTGAAATTGCCTGATTTTTCCAACGAATAGTTTTTTACGCTTTTAATTAATAGGAAATTCCAATTTGTTAGAGAGGAATAAAGTATATTTATTTGGTTTCCAAAACTATCCTACCGGCCGGCAGTGGCGTCCCACACTTCTTCCTCTAAGCCACACAGTTTGAATGTTGCCCAAATGACTTTCAGCTGGGTTTCAACAACTTTCTCTTCATTTTTGCTTTATTATTCTGTGAATAATACACCTATGTAATCGCTCAGCAAAAAATTTTTATAACACCCCCTCAAACTTTTTTCTTTTCCGTTTCAAGGTGCGTAGATTCCAAAAATGCAATGTCCGTCCGCCGTACGCCGTCCGCCGTATCACGTGTACAGGCTTCATTTTCGGTCTAAAAAAGTCGTTCTTTCGCACACATGCTCCATTTGGGCCCTAGTTGTGTCCCGAAACTTTTCAGCCCGATCGGAATACACCCAGGGGTGTTATGAGTGAAAATGTGTGCAAAAATAGGTACTTTTGCGTTTTAGCAACATGTTGGTAACATGAACTTTTGAAGTATCGGTTTCCATGTTTTTTTGGACGAGAAGACCGAATATGAAGTCGATTTTGACCAAGGAGTGGAAAATTGAGGTTGTACCAGATGTTCAGCTCCCAAAATCGATTTTTTATGAGTCAAAAACCTGCGAAATCGTCTGAAATCACCATCAATTTGTAGAATAACATTAGGAAAAGTGTCAACACGTGGATCAAGACAATTAGATGGCACTACCAATGATCAACGATAGTAAAAAAATAAAATAAAAAAAAGGAGCGTACCACCATCAGAAATAGCTATTTCAATTATTTTACATGAAAGCAACAATAAATGAACAGCCAGCATTTCTGTAGGTATGTCCATAGAATAATAAACCCATGAGACAAGGACTTTGCAGCGTTTTTTAAAACACTATTAAAATTTATACCCATCCTGTTACATGTATATCTATAGATTCTCCTGCTTCAAATGAGTAATGGATTATTACCTCCCAATTATCGACCAGACGACCAGTGACGTCATCGAACTGTAAGAAATCATAAAGAATTAAAAAACGCTGCAAAGTCCTAGTCACATGGGTTTATTATTCTATTGGACACACCTACAGAAATGTAGGTTCATTTATTGTTTCTTTCATGCGTAATAATCGAAATAGCTATTTCTGACGGTTTCCATTCATTTCATTAATTTTGGCCCACACAAATTAGGTACGCTCCTTTTTTTCTTTTTTTTTAACTGTCTTTGATCATTGGTAGTGTAATTTAATCGTCTTGATAAACGTGTACACTTTTTCCAGTGTTATTATACAAACTGTAATTTCAGGCGATTCCCCAGGTTTTTCACTCAAATAAAATCAATTTTGGGAGCTGCGAACATTTGCAAGAACTCAATTTTCCACTCCTTGGTCAAAATCGACTTCATATTCGGTCATCTCGTCCCCAAAAAACTGGAAAACGATATCTCATTAGCTCATGTTACCAACGTGTTGCTAAAACGCAAAAAGTACCTATTTTTACACACATTTTCACTCATAACACCCCTGGGTATATTTCGATCGGGCTGAAAAGTTTCGGGACACAACTAGGGCCCAAATGGAGCATGTGTGCGAAAGAACGACTTTTTTAGACCGAAAATGAAGCCTGTACACGTGATACGACGGACGGCGGACGGACATTGCATTTTGGTTTATTATTCTGTGAATAATAAGCCTATGTATTCGCTCAGCAAAAAATTTTTATATCACACCCTCAAAATATTTTCTTTTCCGTTTCAAGGCGCGTAGATTCCAAAAACGCTGCAAAGTCCAAGTCACATGGGTTTATTATTCTACTGGATATACCTACAGAAATGTTAGCTGTTCATTTATTGTCTATTTCATGTGAAATAATTGAAATAGCTATTTCTGATGGTTTCCACCGTTTTTGGCCCCTAAAACACGAATTACGTAGGTACGCTCCTATATATATATTTTTTTTTTTCAATTTATCTTTGATCATTGGTAGTGCCATTTAACCGTCATGATCCACGTGCTGATACTACCTCTAGTGTTATTATGCAAACTGATGGTGATTTCAGACAATTTCCCAGGTTATTCACTCATAAAAAATCAATTTCTGGAGCTGAACATTTGGTAAAACTCAATTTTCCACTCTTTGGTCAAAATCGACTTCATATTCGGTCTTCTCGTCCACAAAAACATGGGAAACGATATCTCAGAAGCTCATGTTACTGACATGTTGCTAAAACGCAAAAAGTACCTACTTTTACACACATTTTCACCCATAACGCCCCTGGGTGTATTCCGATCGGGCTGAAAAGTTTCGGGACACAACTAGGGCCCAAATGGAGCATGTGTGCGAAAGAACGATTTTTTTAGACCGAAAATGAGGCCTGTAGACGTGATACGGCGTACGGCGGACGGCGGACGGACATTGCATTTTTGGAATCTAATCACCTTGAAACGGAAAAGAAAAGAGTTTGAGGGGGTGTTATAAAAAAATTTTGCTGAGCGAATACATAGGTGTATTATTCACAGAATAATAAACCAAAATAGGTACTTTTTGTGTTTTAGTAACATGTTAGTAAAATGAGCTATTGAGGTATCGTTTTCCATGTTTTTGAGGACGAGAAGACCGAATATGAAGTCGGTTTTGACCAAGGAGTGGAAAATTGAGGTTTTACCAGATATTCAGCTCCCAAATTTGATTTTTTATGAGTCAAAAACCTACGAAATCGTCTGAAATCACCATCAATTTGTATAATAGCACTAGGAAAAGTTTCAACACGTGGATCAAGACGATTAAATGGCACTACCAATGATCGAAGATAATTTGAAAAAACGCTGCAAAGTCCTTGTCACATGGGTTTATTATTCTATTGGACATACCTACAGAAATGTTGTCGATTCATTTATTGTTTATTTCATGTGAAATAATTGAAATAGCTATTTCTGATGGTTTCCACGATTTTGGCCCCTAGACCACAAATTAGGTACGCTCTTTTTTTTCCTTCTTTAAATTTATCTTTGATCATTGGTAGTGCCATTTAATCGTCTTGATCCACTTGTTGATACTACTTCCAGTGTTATTATACAAATTGATGGTGATTTCAGACGATTTCCCAGGATTTTGACTCATAAAAAATCAATTTTGAGAGCTGAATATTTGGTAGAACCTCAATTTTCCACTCTTTGGTCAAAATCGACTTCATATTCGGTCTTCCCGTCCCCAAAAACATGGAAAACGATTCCTCAAAAGCTCATGTTACTAACATGTTACTAAAACACAAAAAGTACCTATTTTTACACACATTTTCACTCATAACACCCCTGGGTGTATTCCGATCGGGCTGAAAAGTTTCGGGACACAACTAGGGCCCAAATGGAGCATGTGTGCGAAAGAACGAGTTTTTTAGACCGAAAATGAAGCCGGTACACGTGATACGGCGGACGGCGTACGGCGTACTGCGTACGGCGGACGGCGGACGGACATTGCATTTTGGTTTATTATTCTGTGAATAATACACCTATGTATTCGCTCAGGAAAAAATTTTTATAACACCCCCTCAAACTTTTTTCTTTTACGTTTCAAGGTGCATAGATTCCAAAAACGCTGCAAAGTCCTTGTCACATGGGTTTATTATTCTATTGGACATACCTACAGAAAGGTTGGCTGTTCATTAATTGTTTCTTTCATGCGTAATAATCGAAATAGCTACTTCTGATGGTTTCCATTAATTTTGGCCCCCAAAACACAAATTAGGTACGCTCTTTTTTTTCTTTTTTTTTTAAACTATCTTTGATCATTGGTAGTGCCATTTAATCGTCCTGAACCACGTCTTGATACTTTTTCCAGTGTTATTATACAAACTGATGGTGATTTCAGACGATTTCCCAGGTTTTTCAATCATAAAAAATCAATTCTGGGAGCTGAACATTTGGTAGAACTCAATTTTCCACTCTTTGGTCAAAATCGACTTCATATTCGGTCTTCTCGTCCCCATAAACATAGAAAACGATATCTCAGAAGCTCATGTTACCAATATGTTGCTAAAACGTAAAAAGTACCTATTTTTACACACATTTTCACTCATAACACCCCTGGGTATATTCCGATCGGGCTGAAAAGTTTCGGGACAAAACTAGGGCCCAAATGGAGCATGTGTGCGAAAGAACGATTTTTTTAGACCGAAAATGAGGCCTGTAGACGTGATACGGCGTACGGCGGACGGCGTACGGCGGACGGACATTGCATTTTTGGAATCTATGCACCTTGAAACGTAAAAGAAAAAAGTTTGAGGGGGTGTTATAAAAATTTTTTGCTGAGCGAATACATAGGTGTATTATTCACAGAATAATAAACCAAAATGCAATGTCCGTCCGCCGTACGCCGTCCGCCGTCCGCCGTATCACGTGTACAGGCTTCATTTTCGGTCTAAAAAAATCGTTCTTTCGCACACATTGCTCCATTTGGGCCCTAGTTGTGTCCCGAAACTTTTCAGCCCGATCGGAATACACCCAGGGGTGTTATGAGTGAAAATGTGCGTAAAAATAGGTACTTTTTACGTTTTAGCAACATATTGGTAACATGAGCTTCTGAGATATCGTTTTCTATGTTTTTGGGGACGAGAAGACCGAATATGAAGTCGATTTTGACCAAAGAGTGGAAAATTGAGTTCCACCAAATGTTCAGCTCCCAGAATTGATTTTTTATGAGTGAAAACCCTGGGAAATCGTCTGAAATCACCATCAGTTTGTATAATAACACTGGAAAAAGTGTTAAGACGTCGTTCAGGACGATTAAATGGCACTACCAATGATCAAAGATAGTTTAAAAAAAAAGAAAAAAAAGAGCGTACCTAATTTGTGTTTTGGGGGCCAAAATTAATGGAAACCATCAGAAGTAGCTATTCCGATTATTACGCATGAAAGAAACAATTAATGAACAGCCAGCATTTCTGTAGGTATGTCCAATAGAATAATAAACCCATGTGACAAGGACTTTGCAGCGTTTTGGTTTATTATTCTGTGAATAATACACCTATGTATTCGCTCAGCAAAAAATTTTTATAACACCCCCTCAAACTTTTTTCTTTTACGTTTCAAGGTGCATAGATTCCAAAAATGTAATGTCCGTCCGCCGTACGCCGTCCGCCGTCCGCCGTCCGCCGTATCACGTGTACAGGCTTCATTTTCGGTCTAAAAAAATCGTTCTTTCGCACACATGCTCCATTTGGGCCCTAGTTGTGTCCCGAAACTTTTCAGCCCGATCGGAATATACCCAGGGGTGTTATGAGTGAAAATGTGTGTAAAAATAGGTACTATTTACGTTTTACCAACATATTGGTAACATGAGCTTCTGAGATATCGTTTTCTATGTTTTTGGGGACAAGAAAACCGAATATGAAGTCGATTTTGACCAAAGAGTGGAAAATTGAGTTCCACCAAATGTTCAGCTCCCAGAATTGATTTTTTATGAGTGAAAACCCTGGGAAATCGTCTGAAATCACCATCAGTTTGTATAATAACACTGGAAAAAGTGTTAAGACGTCGTTCAGGACGATTAAATGGCACTACCAATGATCAAAGATAGTTTTAAAAAAAAGAAAAAAAAAGAGCGTACCTAATTTGTGTTTTGGGGGCCAAAATTAATGGAAACCATCAGAAGTAGCTATTCCGATTATTACGTATGAAAGAAACAATTAATGAACAGCCAACCTTTCTGTAGGTATGTCCAATAGAATAATAAACCCATGTGACAAGGACTTTGCAGCGTTTTTTGAATCTACTCACCTTGCAACGGAAAACAAAAAATTTTGAGGGGGTGTTATAAAAATTTTTTGCTGACCGAATACATAGGTGTATTATTCACAGAATAATAAACCAAAAGGAGCGTACCTAATTCAAGTTTTATGGGCCAAAATTTGTGGGGACCACCAGACATAGCTATTTCAATTATTTTACATGAAACATACAATAAATGGTCAGCCAGCACTTCTGTAGGTATGTCCAATAGAACCCATGTGACAAGGACTTTGCAGCGTTTTGTTTACTATTCTGTGAATAATACACCTATGTATTCGCTCAGCAAAAAATTTTTATAACACCCCCTCAAAATTATTTCTTATCCATTTCAAGGTGCGTAGATCCCAAAAATTCAATGTCCGTCCGCCGTACGCCGTCCGCCGTATCACGTCTACAGGCTTCATTTTCGGTCTGAAAAAAACGTTCTTTCGCACACATGCTCCATTTGGGCCCTAGTTGTGTCCCGAAACTTTTCAGCCCGATCGGAATACACCCAGGGGCGTTATGGGTGAAAATGTGTGTAAAAGTAGGTACTTTTTGCATTTTAGCAACATGTCAGTAACATGAGCTTCTGAGATATCGTTTTCCATGTTTTGGGGGGCGAGAAGACCGAATATGAAGTAAATTTTGACCAAGGAGTGGAAAATTGAGTTCTACCAAACGTTCAGCTCCCAAAATTGATTTTTTATGAGTCAAAAACCTGGGAAATCGTCTGAAATCACCATCAGTTTGTATAATAACACTGAAAAAATTGTCAGCACGTGGATCAAGACGATTAAATGGCACTACCAATGATCGAAGATAGTTAAAAAAAAAAAAAGGAGCCGTACCTTAATTGTGTTTTAGGGGCCAAAATTAATGGAAACCATCACAAATAGCTATTTCGATTATTACGCATGAAAGAAACGATAAATGAACAGCCAACATTTCTGTAGATATGTCCAGTAGAATAATAAACCCATGTGACAAGGACTTTGCAGCGTTTTTGGAATCTAGGCACCTTGAAACGGAAAAGAAAACGCTGCAAAGTCCTTGTCACATGGGTTTATTATTCTATTGGACATACCTACAGAAATTTTGGCTGTTCATTTATTGTTTCTTTCATGCGTAATAATCGAAATAGCTATTTCGGATGGTTTCCATTAATATTTTGGCCCCTGAAAAACAAATTAGTTACGCTTTCTTTTTTCTTTTTTTTTTTTAACTACCTATCTTTGATCATTGGTAGTGCCATTTAATCGTCTTGATCCACGTTTTGACACTTTTTGCAGCGTTATTATACAAACTGATGGTGATTTCAGACGATTTCCCAGGTTTTTCACTCATAAAAAATCAATTTTGGCAGCTGAACATTTGGTAGAACTGAATTTTCCACTCTTTGGTCAAAATCGACTTCATATTCGGTATTCTCGTCCCCAAAAACATGGAAAAAGATATCTCAGAAGCTCATGCTACCAACATGTTGCTAAAACGCAAAAAGTACCTATTTTTACATACATTTTCACTCATAACACCCCTGGGTATATTCCGATCGGGCTGAAAAGTTTCGGGACACAACACGGGCCCAAATGGAGCATGTGTGCGAAAGAACGAATTTTTTAGACCGAAAATGAAGCCGGTACACGTGATACGGCGGACGGCGTACGGCGGACGGTGGACGGACATTGCATTTTTGGAATCTACGCACCTTGAAACGGAAAAGAAAAACGCTGCAAAGTCCTTGTCACATGGGTTTATTATTCTATTGGACAACCTACAGAAACTTTGGTTGTTCATTTATTGTTTCTTTCATATAAAATAATTGAAATAGCTATGTCTGGTGGTCCCCACAAATTTTGGCCCCTAAAACTTGAATTAGGCACGCTCCTTTTTTCCAAATTATCTTTGATCATTGGTAGTGCCATTTAATCGTCTTGATCCACGTGTTGAAGCTTTTCCTAGTGCTATTCCACAAATTGATGGTGATTTCAGACGATTTCCCAGGTTTTTGACTCATAAAAAATCAATTTTGGGAGCTGAACATTTGGTAGAACCTCAATTTTCCACTCTTTGTTCAAAATCGTCTCTATATTCGGTCTTCTCGTCCCCAAAAACATGGAAAACGATATCTCAGAAGCTCATGTTACCAACATGTTGCTAAAACGAAAAAAGTACCTATTTTTACACACATTTTCACCCATAACACCCCTGGGTATATTGCGATCGGGCTGGAAAGTTTCGGGACACAACTAGGGCCCAAATGTAGCATGTGTGGGAAAGAACGACTTTTTTAGACCTAAAATGAAGCCGGTACACGTGGTACGGCGTACGGCGGACGGACATTGCATTTTTGGAGTCTACGCACCTTGAAACGGAAAAGAAAAAATTTTGAGGGGGTGTTATAAACATTTTTTGCTGAGCGAATACGTGTATTATTCACAGAATAATAAACCAAAATGAGATTTCGGACATCGAGTGATCCCTCGAAACCTTGGGAATCCTTTTTTTAACCTGACCCTTCAGGTTTTTGCGATGGGACCCCCCGCCGAAAAACGACAGGAAAAACGCTGCAAATCCCTGCACAACGCTTTATTATTTTGTATAGAATACCCTTCTGTTACAGATCGCAGCTCTCTGTATAGATAACCCGTCTATATAATATGATATGTACTATTCTATACATACCTATTATGTAGATCGCAGACCCTCCGTAGGTTAGTACCTAACTCCGTACTCGTTCCTAGGTAGGTACCTTCCTAAATCACGAGTTAAATGTTGCTAAAATAATTCTGCCGATGACAAACAGTACCTAACAAAAAGAAACACACTTAATGAAGTTCTGAAAAGAAATTGTTGATGAGGAGTGAAAAAAGTTGCAAAAGTACCCACCAACAAACTCCAGCCCCTTCTACGTAGATGGTATAATGAACCGTTGTGTAATAATTTACCGTTGAGTAATGATTTACCGTAGTAATATTTTACCCATCAATAATACTTCAACGTTTGTTCAAGTTTCACTACCTACCAACAAACTCCAAAAGAGCTATCATTTTTCAAATGAAATAATATCACAGAACAACCAACTCGACTTCATACTCCGCCAATATAATCAGGTGATCCCTACCAATGATTTTATCTCCGCCAAATTTCCTATTGTGGGCGCGTCTCTGGTTACGAGATTTGGTTTGAATTGTATACAATTTCATTCACACTGGAGTCGAAAATGCCTGTCGGTGCAAACTTCGGGGCCTTACTGTGAACGAACGGCTTGACGTACGACGCTCCGGATGGTCTTAAAAAACTCGCAAGTTCAAGAACTATTTAAAACCGTAAAAATATTTACGTAAAAAAATGGTATAGGCGTTTTGGAAATTTCAACCCCTATTTTGAACCCCTTAGAGATGACTCACAGTAACGTCGAGCTTCGAGGACCAACTAGACGCCGAACGCAACCTATAACCCGAATTTCATCAATTTTTTTTTCATGGTAACTAAGAAAAGTGGCCCGTACGGCGTACGGCGTACGGGGTACGGCGGACAGACAGAAATATTTGTATTGCATTTTCGGATGCTACATACCTTGAAACGTAAACCATCAAATTTTGAGGGGGGGTAAGAATTTTTTTTTTCATGCTCGATTCCAATGGTTCATTATTGAAAATAATAAACCAAAAGTGAGACCAAATAGTGAGACCAAATAATGAGATAAAAGTAGCGCGAAATTTTCTTATGATTTTCACGTACAACCGAGTAGTTGCTAGGGAAACGAAACTTCTTTCATTTTCATCGGACAAAAATCGATTTCCATTCGTTGGAAAGCTCTTGATTTATCACGCATTTATTTCGTATTTGTTCTTGGTATTTATTTCCTAGTTTCATAATATAACTATATAAATGGATGTTATAAATCGATAGTAAACAATGACGCTTGTTTGGTTGTCACTTGGTTGTTCCGATGTGTATAAGCGTGGCTAAAGCTTATATAATACAGCGAGGGGGACAAAAATACAGCGAGGGGGACAAAAACCTGAAGGGTCAGGTACACCACATTTTAGCCGTCAGGCTTTAAGCGGAAGTCATCCGGGGGGGGGGGGGGGGGGGGGGGCGCAGCGCCGAGTTTTTTGGTTTATTATTCTGTGAATAATACACCTATGTATTCGCTCAGCAAAAAATTTTTATAACACCCCCTCAAAATTTTTTCTATTCCGTTTCAAGGTACGTAGATTCCAAAAATGCAATGTCCGTCCGCCGTACGCCGTCCGCCGTCTGCCGTCCGCCGTACGCCGTCCGCCGTATCACGTGTACAGGCTTCATTTTCGGTCTAAAAAATTCGTTCTTTCGCACACATGCTCCATTTGGGCCCTAGTTGTGTCCCGAAACTTTTCAGCCCGATCGGAATATATCCAGGGGAGTTATGAGTGAAAATGTGTATAAAAATAGGTACTTTTTGCGTTTTAGCAACATGTTGGTAACATGAGCTTTTAAGGTATCGTTTTTCATGTTTTTGGGGACGAGAAGACTGAATATGAAGTCGATTTTTACCAAAGAATAGAAAATTGAGGTTCTACCAGATGTTCAGCTCCCGAAATTGATTTTTTATGAGTCAAAAACCTGGGAAATCGTTTGAAATCACCATCAATTTGTATAATAACACTGGAAAAAGTGTCAACAGGTGGATCAAGACGATTAAATGGTACTATAAATGATCAGAGATAATTTATTTTAAAAAAAGGAGCGTAGTTTATTCGAGTTTTGGGGGCCAAAATTGGTGGAAACCACCAGAGATAGCTATTTCAATTATTTTATATGAAAGAAACAATAAATAAACAGCCAACATCTCTGTAGGTATGTCCAATGGAATAATAAACCCATGTGACAAGGACTTTGCAGCGTTTTTTAAATATTATTTCCTGTATGTACAGATATAACTTCAAACGAAACATGCGTAGTTCCCCTTTTGAGGATAAACCTCGCGCTAGGGGAAGGGTTGCTCTTTATGGTCTTCAAACAGTAAATATTTTTCCGACAGATTTTGCCGATACTAAACACCTCTAATACCCACAGTAACAAACACTGCGCAGAACGGCACCATAAAATGTGGAAAATCATTAAATTCAACAGATCAGTAATATGTACGTAACAATCACACCAAAACTAACAATAATAATCTAGACTTAGTTCGCATAAAAATACATCTTGAGTAGATTCTTAAAATTAGATAAATTATTGCACATTCTTATTTCTTGAGGTAACGCATTAAACAGTTTCACAGCCTGATATTTGTATGAGTTATGTGCAGCCGTTTCGTTCGATCGTTTCTGGGATGAGATGGAGAATTGTAAGCAGGTGGCGTTAAGCAAGGGTTTAGAGAAAAAAAATCCAATAACGAAAATGAGAAAAAGTAAGTACTTACCTAATCATTTAAAGGAAAATACTAAAGAGGTAACATAAAAAGCCAGAAACTAAAAAGTGAACAATAATTTGTATGCTGAACAAACGTTATAAGGTGATATAAGAAAATTTTTAAATCGACTCCAAATTTCAACTAAAATGTATAAAAATGCCAAGGGGTACAACAGTGCGAAGGCATCAGGAGCACCGTATTATATAGCAAGTTGAGACATTATAATATTACCTATTTGGAATATGGATTAGGTATCCAATGCTTCCACTGAGTTACATCGCTGGCTAGGCAGATTAAATGTTGCTACTTATGATTCATATTTGCATAGCAGGCACAGCGTCATATAGGCATAAACTCGTAGTTAATAATACATCACCGCGTAGTGGCTGATAGTGCCGTCAACGTTTAACGCTTATATCGATGTTTACCAACTTATATGTACTACTATCGATATTAAACTATCGCATTCGCTGTTGCTATAATGTTGGGTACTTTTACGTCATGAAATAACTTAATATTATTAAATATTAATATTAAACAATTATTGCATTCGCTAAAAATATGAGTGGAAAGTGTGTATAAAACTGGTATCTTCGGGACTAATTATCCACTAGGTATACATGTTAATTGAAATTTGGCGCTGACTTAATATTTTTTATATCGACTTTGAGAGGTACGTTTGTTCAGCATACACATTTTGGTTTATTATTCTGCGAATAATACACCTATGTATTCGCTCAGCGAAAAACCCCACAAGATGTTTTCTTTTACGTTTTAAGATGCGTAGATTCCAAAACGCTGCCAAATCCTTGTCACATGGGTTTATTATTCTACTGGGCATACCTACAGAAATGTTGGTGTTCATTTATTGGTTCTTTAAAGTGAAATAATGGAAATATATTTCTGATGGTTTCCACCAAATTTGGCCCCCAAAACACGAATTAGGTAGGCTCTCTTTTTTCAGGTTATCTTTTATCATTGGTAGTGCCATTTAATCGTCTTGATCCACGTACTGACACTATGGTTAACGAATGATTTGGGGGTCGTTAAATGGGAGAATGGATTCAGTTACAGGTGGAGAGTTGACAGGACTGAGTGTTCCAACTCTGGACTAGAAACAGCTTCCTCAGTTTTAGGAATTGGCGTCGTTGAGACCGAAATTTTGAGGTGAGCTTAGGGAATTGGGAGCATTTCTTGATCACCAGAAAGCCCTATGAAAATAGGTTTGTGATCAGAAAATACTGATTCGTAAGTACCAGAATCAAAATACTCTACGTTTTTCACCCAAATCGTGTCAGTCTGAGTGTTGAAATCAGTGGTAGGGGTTCCTGCTAGCTAGTAAACCCCGATTGAAACCGAATCCGTTCATGCAAGTTTCAAACCCCGCAAATTTCAAACCGCACTGAAAATGTATCGACATTAAAGTCTCCCAGTAACACAGTGATCAACATCAGTCGGGTCAAGTTATGCGAATAGTATGATGAGGGTCTTCTTGAATGTGGTCACTGGAAATTTAGGAGACCTGTATCCAGAAACTACGCGGACATTATGGAAAGCTATAAGTCGAAATGACTTTGACTGGCAATAAATCGGTTAGGTATTGTAAGTTATCTTGAACTGTGACATCAATTTATGTTTGCAGAGGACGAGTACATACCTTGACCCATAGTTGATTTGTTAGATTCGTTAATTCGGAGCAGTTCATTATAGTTATGTTTCAAAAATGAAGCTATCGTTTTGTGAAAAATTGGCCTCTGAAAAAATAATCAAGTCACCCTGTGAAAACCATGGATCGCGTTGAATATATTTCTGGTTAGTTTTGAGTGATAGTAACATCAAAAGCTCATGCTACTAACATGTTACTAAAACACAAAAGGTACCTATTTTTATACACATTTTCACTCATAACACCCCTGGGTACTGAACTCCACTGCGAACGAAGCTTGGGCTACTACTCAGTTCCTTTCTGTCCAGTGATGCCAACCCCCACTCCGGACATTCCAATTCAACCATAACACAAGGAAAACTATTACGTTCCAATTTCCATAAAAGATTATTGAACAGCACCACAAGTCGAGTAGCTATTGACTCTAGGTATATAAGTAAAATAAAATACCCATATATATCTATAATAGGTCTCACCTGAAACGGTAACTGAGGAAAACGGGTTCAGTAGCAGCGAAGAGAACTCAAAAGGGAGATAAAGGTAAATAATCTGAACACAACACAAAGGCCCAAACAAAGTATGATAAGCAATACTTGATTCGCCAAACTATTTACGAGAGTAAATTACTATAATACGAAATTGGGGAAAGTTTTCGTTGACGCGGGTCACTTAGTAACAGCCACTGTCTCGACCAAATCAGCAGTAGGAATGAAAGGGTTAAGGGGTTCTGTCCGGGTGGGGTAGGCGGGTGGTCGGTCAGTGGGGCGGGGGTCGGAAGCATACGGAAGGTATTGTCTTGAAACACACATCTTCATTAACTCCAAAATCGGAAGAGCGATGTTTTGGTGGTGGAAGAATTACCTACCTACCTAACCTCCCTTCATAGAACCCGCAATTGTTTGGTTACACACATTCATTTAAAATAATTCTACACCAACCCCTAAGAAAATCTTCGTTCATTGAGTTTGAGCGTAGAGTTGATAAGTACCTAAGGAATTTTTTAGGTACATATATTCATTCTTCACAATTAATTTATTTAGCTACTGTCGGGGAAACTGTAGGTACTGAGATTATATATGCAGGTAGGTACTGCTACTACCCCTCTTTAATACCAACTATAATTTTGCATGACGCTGTCTACCTAGATGGTAGGTAAATTTTTTATTAGCCAGACAAGAATTGTAACACAATGGTCAATTATAGACATTTTATCTGAGGCAGGTACATAGTAAAAAATTTATAAAATAATAACATGTGTTTAAGACAGAGAACTTGAAAATTTTGTGTTGTGAAGTCAACTAAAATCGTTGAGTCGTTGAACTGTCTAAGGGTCACTTGTTAATACTTACCTCCAGTTTTAATACAACGTTTTTCCAATTTTTTTGAAATTTTTACATTCACGGGCAAAGGTGATGGCGATTTCAGCCATTTCCCAAGTTTTCGACTCACTATAATTTGATTTTGGGAGCTGAACCTTCCTTACAATCTCAATTCTTCGCTCTCTGATCAAAATCAACTTCATATTCGGTCTTTTCACCATCAAAAACATGGGAAACGAAACCTCACATACTCATGTTACTAGAACACACAAAAAATACTATTTATCACCCAAATTTCACCCATAACACCCTTGGGTACATTCCGAACGGGCTACCGAGCTTCAGAGCACAACTAGGACCCAAATGGAGCCTGCGTGCGGAAGAACAATTTTATACCAAAATTTAACGTAAATTTAAGGCTGAAACTTCGTTACAACCTCAATTTTTCACTCTTTGGTCAAAATCGACTTCATATTCGGTCTCCTCGTCCTAAAAAACATGGAAAACGATACCTGACAAGCTCATGTTACTAAAACCAAAAAATACCTATTTTATACCCATTTTTCACCCATAACACCCCTGGGTATATTCCGATCGGGCTGCAAAGCTTCGGGACACAACTAGGGCCCAAATGGAGCATGTGTGCGAAAGAACGAATTTTTTAGACAGAAACTGATGTAGTTATGTGTGATACGGCGGACGGCGGGCGGACCTGCCGGACGTTGGAGCCAGGCTTGCGGCCCAATGGATGGAGCCCTCCTACATCACCACTCAGCACCTGACAGGACAAGGCAACTTTAGCGGCAAACTGCACAGCTTCAGGAGACGTGAGTCCCCTGAATGCCCGTGCGGCGAGCTGAACGAGCTTGCCGAACACGTCATACGGTCACGCCCGTTGTATAGCCACCTGGGAATAGAGATGCGCGGTGCCCCCGTATATGAAGGTGACCTGAGCCAGCTGTTGACATCTCCTGACCAGCACCGGAAGTTTGTGTCGTTTTGCGATCAGTGGCACAGACTCAGAGGAGAAGGGGCAGAGCCTGTATCAGCCACAAGCAGTGCACTGCCGCCCAGTTGAGTCTTTTAGCGAATTTTCAAAGAAAATGAAGCTATTGCAATGGCTTCGAAATTTAAATAATATAAATTTTTGGAAATTTTCTTCATAGAAATCCGTTTCAGACCATTCTAAAACGATTCCTGAAATTTAACACTTTTTTATATGTATATATATATTTATATATATATGTGTCACTCCAGACGATAACTCTCGATAGAATTGAGATAAACAGCTCAAATTTGCACAAAAAATCTATCTTGGCAATCAAAAGGCTAAGTTCGAAGATGGGCGAAATTGGCCTACTCTAAGGAGGGTTTTGGCGCATTTAAAGTGCGCAAAAATTACCCAAAAATCCCCAAAATGTTATTTTCCAACAAGTGACCCCTCATTTTAAAGGTTTTTGCACGCTGAACACGATGGTGGAATCGGATTTTAGATATCTTGATCCGTTCTCAAATTAGAGCATTTAAAGTGCGCAAAAATTACCCAAAACTAGGATAATCTTTAAACTCTTACCCCCACCCCCTTAGAGTGGTCAGATTGAAAAATGTGAGAAGTATTAATTGAAGACGAGAGTTCGAAGCAAAAAAGGGGGAGGCAAACGATTAGTACAACTCCTTGAATTTCCCATTTGACATATAATTGTTATGATACCTTCATAGATAGACAAGTACCGGCCCACGTATTACTAGAAGGAAGACGAAAGAAAAAATGTATTTCAAATTATTCAATTTAGGTACTAACAGTAGGAGGAAGAAGGTTAGGTAGGTATCTTATCAATTTATTATCAGTATCATACGAATATTTGATATTCAAAGGTAGGTAGGTACTTAACATGATAAAAATAATATCAATGAAGAAGGAAGGATCTACCTACCTAGTAGAGCAAATCTTGAACTGGTTTTAGATACCAGGCCTGAAATCGTAGTCAAGAGGAAAGGCCATTCAGAAGGAACAAGGAATCTACTCATAACAGTTTATAATTATTACGTAGGTAATTATATGAAATTAATACCTACGTACAAAATGATTGTGTAAAGAGTTCGTAGCAGTTAATAACAAATTATAACCACATGGATAAATTAGAAATCAAGGTAATAAAAAAATATTAGTAACAGGGGCATCTAGTAGGAATATACCTAATAATTATGTTCCAAAGCTACCAATAGGTACTGACCTTCTTTTGAAAAAATCACAATATTGGTAATTACCTACCGATCATGTGATTTTTATAAACAATAAATTAACTAAATTTATGTATTATAAGGAACCTACTTAATACAATATTTTCCGTTGCCTACCTACTAGTTTTCTTGAGCTGACGGGAATTTAAAAAGGCATTCCTTCTTTGTGTTTCTGCATGGCGGCGGCATCCAAGCTTCCTTTTCTCTTTCATTCACTCGATCGCCTGATCCCGTTCTATGCAAACGCTTTCACTAGCCCGAAAAAACTCTATTACATCATACTTTTTTGTGTTTGAATTGTTCACATTGCAGTTCAAATTTGTAGATCAATCAAGAGAACCCACATGTTCTTCCAAGTGATCCTTCCAGAAACCACATCCTTCCTTCATAGTTTATTTCAAGAATGAGCCTGCATGAAAAACAACCTGCACTTGAAGCACTCATGATTTTCTATAACAACTCCTTTACCTACTGCACTCTCTTGAGTAGGTAAGTCAAAAGTCCTAACTACCCTATCCTACCTAATATGAACCCACAGCGATCAAATAAATAAGCACTTAGTACAATTACGTAATAAACAAACGGTAGAATCAGGATGGACAAAACGTACAAATTAAAATAAATACGAAGAGAATATACATAGAAAACCAAATTTTAGACCGAAGTTTTCCTTTATTCAAAACCATAGCCATTAATTCGAATATTTCTTTGAAAATTCGCTCATTAAGTCATGCTGCATCACTGGTTTTTTTTATCTTAGGTTAGATTAGTATAGGTTAGAATTAGCGGTGGGAGGAACATTTATAAAAGTACTCGCCACGTTAGATTAGTTATTATGTGATATTAGTTTAGTGAAACGAACTGTGATAGTGAAAATTAGGATTAGTAAGTTTTAAATTGTGTGCATGATATGATTGAGTGATGCCTACCGGTCTTGGGGGGCAGCAAACCAGTAGGTCATTACAAATTTTTGCCTTTATTAATTTTTTATGTTTTGCGTTTTGTTTATTTTTCTTTTATTAATTTCCATAGGGCTGTTCGGCCTCCTGGCCTCTGAAAGCCCTAAATAGCCGGTGCCAGGATGGCCATTAAAGGTAGGGTGGGCTCGGGACCGGTGGGACTCCTCCTATCCCTCGATCTGTGTGAATGTGATAGTGTGTCTATGTTTTTAGCGAATTTTCAAAGAAAATGAAGCTATTGCAATGGCTTCGAAATTTAAATAATATAAATTTTTGGAAATTTTCTTCATAGAAATCCGTTTCAGACCATTCTAAAACGATTCCTGAAATTTAACACTTTTTTATATGTATATATATATTTATATATATATGTGTCACTCCAGACGATAACTCTCGATAGAATTGAGATAAACAGCTCAAATTTGCACAAAAAATCTATCTTGGCAATCAAAAGGCTAAGTTCGAAGATGGGCGAAATTGGCCTACTCTAAGGAGGGTTTTGGCGCATTTAAAGTGCGCAAAAATTACCCAAAAATCCCCAAAATGTTATTTTCCAACAAGTGACCCCTCATTTTAAAGGTTTTTGCACGCTGAACACGATGGTGGAATCGGATTTTAGATATCTTGATCCGTTCTCAAATTAGAGCATTTAAAGTGCGCAAAAATTACCCAAAAATCCCCAAAATGTTATTTTCTAACAAGTGACCCCTCATTTTAAAGGTTTTTGTACGCTAAACACGATGGTGAAATCATAATTGCGATATCTCATTCCGTTCTCAAACTGGAGCACTTTGAAGATTAAGGAACGTGGTTATTTCTTCGAAAATTCGCTCTTATAGCCATGCTGCATGACTGTGTTTTTTTTTTATGGGCGAGAATGTAATTTATTAAAGTGTGTGACTGTATTGAATATGAAACCCGACTGTGATATCCGCGATACCTTTTCTGTGATAACCTAGGCTAGTTTAGATTAAGGACGGTGAGGAATACTTATAGGAGTACTCACCCGTCACTCCATGTGATAAGGTGCCACTGATCATATGAGCCTGCCAATGATTGAAGAACCGCAAGTCATAAGAAGAGGCGGCGAGTAATGAGGCTAGGCTAGGCATAATTGCCGAAAGCCCCTCTGCCTCCGAATATCCAGATAAAACCAGCACCTCCACGTGGTCCATCCCGGACATGCAATGCATGACCAACGCTGGGGAGGCAGAACAGGGGGACCTGCTGTTAACAAAGTGAATGCATTCAAGATACAGCACTGACTGTGAGAAGATGCTCTGGCCGGGGTACAATCACATACCAAAGACATGCACACAGCAGGACGGCGGGCGGACATTGCATTTTCTGAATATACTTACCTTGAAACGTAAAAGAAAACGATTTTTAGGGGGTGCTATAAAAATTTTTGCTGAGCGAATACATAGGTGTAACTCACAAAATAATAAGCCAAAAAGGAGCCTACTTACCTAATTCGTGTTTTGGGGGCCAAAATATTATTTTACATGAAAGAAACAATAAATGAACAACCAGCATTTCTGTAGGTGTGTCGAATACAATAATAAACCCATGTGACAAGGACTTTGCAGCGTTTTTTGTGTTATTTGTGTTTTAGTAACATGAGATTTTGAGGTATCGTTTTCCATGTTTTTTAGGACGAGAAGACCGAATATGAAGTCGATTTTGACCTAAGAGTGGAAAATAGACGTTCTAACGAAGTTTCAGCCTTAAATTTACGTTAAATTTTGGTCGAAAATCGTCGTTCTTCCGCACACAGTTTGGGACCCCATTTGGGAACACATTTGGGTCCTAGTTGTGCTCCAAAGCTCGGCAGCCCGATCGGAATACACCCAGGGGTGTCGTTGGAGAAAAATGGGTGTAAAAATAGGGGTTTTCGATATTTTCTTGAGATTTTAGTGAACATGAGCTTGTGAGGTATCGTTTTCCATGTTTTTTAGGGCGAGAAGACCGAATATGATGTTGATTTTGACCAATGGGTGAAGAGTTGAGGTTGTAACGAAGGTTAAGCTTCCGAAATTCATTTTTTATGAGTCAAAAACCTCAATCCTCGAAGGTATTATATTACTATTATGGTAACACTAGAAGTAGTATCGACAAGTGAACCAACATAATTCAATGGCACTATCAGTAATCAAAGATGATTTGTAAAAAAAAGAGTTGATTCGTGTTTTTGGGGACAAAAGCGGTGGAAACCTTCAAAAACAGCTAGTTCAATTATTTCCCATTAAAGAAACAATAAATGAACAGCCAAATATTTCTGTAGGGTTGTCCAACAGAATAATGAACCCATGCAGGGACATTGCAGCGTTTTTTACTTCTTTTGCACCTACACCTTTTTGAAGACGGTTCTCTTTTCTTAACGATTTTTTTCTTGATTCTAAGCACTGAATCCCTTGGACAATATAATTTTCTTTTAAAAGGTATCTATCAACATTTTACCTACTGTACCTCATTGATTGCATTATTATACCTACCTAACGTTTAGGAAAAATTTGGCGCCGACTTCAAAAATTTTGTTATCTGCTTTGAATAAATTAAGTTTGTTGTGCATAAAAGTTATCTGTTTCCTTTTTTTATACAGTTTTGTTTTAACGTAGGCAGTCTAAGGACGGGAAGATTCTAATTCTAAGAACCTTAGTACAAATCGACCATCTTATTTTCTAAATTTTCGTTTTTATTGATTTTAAACTCTGAATCTCTCAGATAATGTCATTTTGCATGTAAGAAAGTGATTAGCAACAAATTTACGGAATCTATACATATAATAAAACAGTGTCTGTTTGTTTGTCTGTTTGTTTGTCTCGGCATCAATTGAGAACGGCTGAACGTAGAAAGTTGCGGCTGGTACCATTTGACGCAGAATTTATCTGGGAAGGTTTATGAAAAATCCGCATTTGAATCTGTCCATCCGTTGAAACGCTATGAATGAAATACTACTAAAAAACGTGTTATAATCACTTCTATGAGGACGTTTATGCTTATAATAACTTTGAACGGTTGGACGTAAATCCGATTGTAATTAGATTCTGGATTCAGCTCGACGAGTACATTCAAGTGGTACTTCAATCAGGATGTTAGTGGGAGGGGGGTACAGGTTATGAGAGGGGGGGGGGGGGGTCTACAGAAATTTCAAAACTACTTGACCAATTGGAGTGCAACTTTGGGAATTTGTTGTGTGAACATTGAGGAATGTTTCTAACCAGGTAGGGAGGGTTCATAGGATACGGGGGGGGGGGGGGGTTAAAGGCAGTTAGGGTTGGCATTGGGGAAGGTTTCTGATCAGTTGAGGAGGGGGGGATACAGGCATATTAAAATACATGACCGTTGGCTCCATTTATTTAAATCGCAGCAACACGCGTCGGTTCAAATAGTATAATCTATACATATAATAAAACAGTGTCTGTTTGTCTGTCTGTTTGTTTGTCTCGGCATCAATTGAGAACGGCTGAACGTAGAAAGTTGCGGCTGGTAGGTACCATTTGACGCAGAATTTATCTGGGAAGGTTTATGAAAAATCCGCATTTGAATCTGTCCATCCGTTGAAACGCTATGAATGAAATACTACTAAAAAACGTGTTATAATCACTTCTATGAGGACGTTTATGCTTATAATGTCTCGGCATCAATTGAGAACGGCTGAACGTAGAAAGTTGCGGCTGGTACCATTTGACGCAGAATTTATCAGGGAAGGTTTATGAAAAATCCGCATTTGAATATGTCCATCCGTTGAAACGCTATGAATGAAATAATACTAAAAAACGTGTTATAATCACTTCTATGAGGACGTTTATGCTTATAATAACTTTGAACGGTTGGTCGTAAATCCGATTGTAATTAGATTCTGGATTCAGCTCGACGAGTACATTCAAGTGGTACTTCAATCAGGATGTTAGTGGGAGGGGGGTACAGGTTATGAGAGGGTCTACAGAAATTTCAAAACTACTTGACCAATTGGAGTGCAACTTTGGGAATTTGTTGTGTGAACATTGAGGAATGTTTCTAACCAGGTAGGGAGGGTTCATAGGATACGGGGGGGGGGGGGGTTAAAGGCAGTTAGGGTTGGCATTGGGGAAGGTTTCTGATCAGTTGAGGAGGGGGGGATACAGGCATATTAAAATACATGACCGTTGGCTCCATTTATTTAAATCGCAGCAACACGCGTCGGTTCAAATAGTATAAATAATTTTGCAGTTAATCTAAGGTGAACTCACACATCTTCTCCGTTTAAAGACAAATCCCGTCTTCACTGAAGACTAATTTCTCCCTTGAGAGGGAAAAACATTAAATCATGTTTAATGTTTTTCCCTCGGAAGGGAGAAATTAGATATAGTTTTTTAATGTCAAGAAAAAATGAAAGCCACAATTTCACTGAACTCTACAAGTATAATGTTGCATTTACTGTACTTATTATAGAACTCGCCATCAACATATGGTTGCTACAACAGAAGGTAGTAACTGTGTAGTAACCAATGAAAAACGTAGCTATTGACTCTTGTTTCTTTCGAGTGCGATATTCTTTATGGTTGCTACAACAGAAGGTACCTAGTAACTGTGTAGTAACCAATGAAAAACGTTGCATATTTGCGTGTCGGAATTCACAGAATGACCCCCAGCCCTAAAACATTAAACATGTTAATATATCATAAAACTGTTATGAGTGGGGCCTGTCCTAAAGGGGGTGTCTGTTCGTTCTACCGTTGCGAAGCGCGGGTACACAGCTAGTTGGATACATAAGACCTCGTTGTTGAAACGTCTCATGTTGCAGGTGGAGCGAGGATGGACAGGGGGTGGGAGCTGGGTGCCATTGGGTGACTGGCGACGAGTGATAGAGTGCCATGGGGCGCCATGACGTCACCCTACGACACCTTCCGAGCCAGCGGCGGAAGACTACTCCTCTCAGCAGCTGCCATCCTCCTAGCGACCTCACCGCCCTCAGCAGCCCCCGCCAATTACACTGCGTTCGACACAGGGTGAGTTAACTGTCAGCGCACAGTGAAGAGATTCAAAACGACCATAATTCGGTAAATTTGAGCCGTCTTAGCATGAAGGAGTTGCTCAATAAGTTCTACTCGTATGACGAGGGAATTTTACTCAGAACCGAGCTCCTGAACCCAGTCTAATTAGACTTGTTTGCTGTAGAAAGGGTGAACAGAACAAGACACCAATTTTCTAACATCAACAACCCAAATAGGTTTATTAACTATACATTATATTTCCTACCTATCCACAAATAATAATACTAAAGATCTATGGCCATGAACTTCTAACTGAAAGTCTATGTAGGTAATCACGTAAGTGCTGACATGATATGTAGACTGAAGTGGTGAAGGCAGTGTCGAATGTAAATTCAAGGGAGAAACAAGCAGATTGAGTATAATGACCAGAGCCCTTCAAATGCCATATTGCCATGGCGCCATACAAAAATGCCATATTCTGCAGATTTTTTTGTAAAATGCCATATTCGGCCGATTTTTGGGAAAATGCCATGTTTGTGCCATGTTTTGCCTTTTTTTCGCCAAAATCCTTCAAAAAAATTTAAAAAAAAAATTTTGAAGTGCAAATTTCCGAATGACGAGGTTTCTCGAACCCTGAGGCCATTAGTGTAGAGGGATTACTAATGTCTCAAACCCTTTCGGAATGGGGTGCTTCCATGGGTCGCCACTCTGTCTGGTGAGGAAGCCACTCTGAAGGAAGGCTGGGAACCTGCTGATTTCCTCTGTATGAAATACGCCCCGGCAACATCAGCTGATGTGGAGAGGACTTTCTCAAAAATGAAATACCTTCTAAGTGATCGACGGCTGGGATTTTCGATGGAAAGCGTTGCAGCACACCTGATGTTGTTATTTAATAATAATAATAATAATAATAGCCTGGCGAGGGAGTTTTTGGTGGAGGCTATTATTCCCGACCACTGAGCCCTCCACATGCACTTGCGGGTGGGAATAGGCCCTTGGGCCCCCCCACTCGCGTCACCCCGTGGCACTTTTTACCCCCCACGGGTGATGACCACCCAAATAATAATAATAATAATAATAACTTATTTGTATAAAGCTTTGTATATAAAATATATTATTTAGCATAAGTAACTTGTATGCTGTGATATTATCGTCTCAGAATAGCTGGTGTGGTCGGAGAGGGTTGAAAAATAAGTGCCATATTGAGAGAAATAAGTGCCATATTTGGGCCAAAATAAGTGCCATATTGCCATATTTTTAGGGCCCTATTTCACAAAAATAAGTGCCATATTGTGAAGGGCTCTGATAATGACTCACCAATGTTGGTTGCTAGAAAATATGTAGATACAAACTCCAATACAGTCTTTACCCAAATGAACTGAGGGTTGGTGAGGTGAAGTCCTGGTTTAATATTACCCACTACACTAGTGGCCACTAGATTTTACCGCGCTATAGGTGGGCACAGAACTTCCTGTTCAGCTGAACAAAGAGACTGGTAACAACTCCAGTGAAAGCTGAGATGGGACTGGAAACTGAGGTGCAGGCAAGGTGGCCCAGACTGGGAGATAAGAGTTGGAATCTGGACTCTGGCTCCTTGGGTATCAGCCATCCACTGGGCACCTTCTTGGCTGTTAGGGATTAATCCCTTGAACTCTGAGTCACTTGACACCAGGAGCCAAGTACAGTATACACATCTTGAACCATAACTATCTTAATTTTCTAACTTCTAGAATAGGTAGTAGTAGATTATAGTTTAGTATGTAAGGATAAGAACATTAGAAAATATAGATTATTAGTTTGAATGTAAAATACTTATAGCATAATATACATTTAGGATATATTTATTTACAATTATCATGAAATTTGATCTGTTAGTGGTGGGTTTTAGTTTAAAGTTTTAGGTTTACTTCGTAAGTTTAAGTTCCGTACCTATTTCATGAGTTTCGGTTGAATGTGACCAAAACAAGACTTTTGGTGTTGATTAACTCAGACAAAACGGGAAATGATTTTTATCCATTCTGGGCATCCGAAATAAGAGTAATGTAAGTTTGCGACGGTTTTTGACGCGAGCTGAACTTCTGGGAGCCAGAAAACCGCGAAATTTTTGCACTTTTTCCAGGGAAGAAGGGAGGTACAGAAAAATTTATTTGTGCCAAATTTAAAAACCATTAATTTCTGCGTAAAATTAGCTCCTTAAACACTAAATTTAATTCAGCGGTTTGGTCAGAATCGGCAGTCAAAAACAGGCAAATGTTTTCCATTTTGTCTGAAAAATGGTCAACGGTTTAAATTTAGTAGTTAAAATTTCAATAAATTAAAATTTCAAGTTAACATTTCAATAAAAATAGGCGTGATATGAACGCAGAATCTGATCATCACTTTATTTATTATGACATTTTACATTTGGAATAACCATTTTTTAGTTACAGGCGCTTGAAAGGGAGCATAACATCTTTCATTTTCAAAATGGAAAAATTTGCGCAAATCGCTTCAATTTTGGCCAGAGTATACTTTTCTGTACGGCCCACCCTCCAGATGTTATAAGCCAAAACCTAAAAAGTGCCTAAATTTCATGGCCCCCCAGGCGCCAGAAACCGTCGCAAAATAATATTACCCTTATCAGGTATGCCCAAAGTGGATTCAAATCATTTTCAGCTTTGTCTGAGTTAAACGGAGTCAAGGCCTTTTTTAGTCAAATTTGACAGGGCTGTATGAGCAGTTTGTAATTTCCACTCGCAGGTATCACATCTTGCCGTTCGATGCCTGCTTGAACTGTCCACTAATCCGTTAACTAACTAATAGACGGACAACCTATTAAAGTATCTTCCCCATATTGAAAGTAGTGTTAAGAATGTGCTGCCAACATTCAAATACAATTGTTTATAACCGACAATCAAGTTCCGGGCCGAGCCAATAATCCATAAAATAACCCAACTAACCCCACATTACCCTTGGATCACTCAATGTTCGAGGCTTGTCTACGGGAAATTAACAACTCTTGTCTCTCTTGTAGCTGGGATCTGTCTTAGAAATCATTTTTTATCTTAAAAAAAACTGAAATGAAACGAACTGGTTCAACAGCACTTCTGTTTTAATCCCCAATGCTTCATCGCGAAGAGGAAAAAATTGAGGACGAAAGCTGCTGTAAAAACGTTGAATGGGTTGACCCACCCGTCGCCCTTGAGCTCACTATTCGTGAGAACAACGTCCATCGTCGGTTCCGAGGTTTTGCAGTATTTCGATATTATTTTGGTAGGAATCTGTGGAAGAGTGTACTATCAGCAAATCTCAAGTGATCTACACGGCTAACAAAGCGGATTAGTCCTCATTCAAATGAACACGAATCGAATAAATTAACGTTGATGCGGACAATTTAATTTTTATAGCGTAAAACCTGCTAGTTTTAGACAGCTAAACAAATTTGAGAAAGATTATTGTAGTGTTATTCTGTGAATTTCTGTGGTTCTTTCCTGGCTGGTTTAGTATATTATTCATTATAAATGGGTGAGTTCAGAAAATTCATAATAAGCAGAAAATTTTGTATCGCAGCTGCTACAGTCTTTGTTCAATTGAGCCACCTACCTCATTCATGTTCATCAACAGTTCAATTCAAAAAAGTCAACAAAAGCTTCCTTCAAGGTGAAAACAATATTATATTGTTACCATAGGCTTCTCCTGTTCACTTTCTCTTCATGTAACAACTTTGTGTCATTACGACTATATGTATGTATTAATTGTGTACGAGATAGCGTCCACAACAGAGGGACCGAAACGAAATACCAACAAACTATATCTTGCATGAAAAACGGTGGAATTATCTGAACTCTACCCTTACTATGGATTATTTTACTGCAATGAAAAAGTTACTGGTAAAAGGAAGGTAGGCAGGTATTGCAATTTGTAAAAATATCCAGGATGGAAGTGAATAGATGTCATCCTCACTTCCAAGTGTTCTGTAGAGAGTAGGTTCAGCAGAGGGTCATCAGCTATGCGTAGAGCTGGCTGGTTGAAAGTGACGGATGTCCCGCAGCTGCCACCAAGCACCACACTGGCAGTCGTGAAATGGGGTTTGCTGAGGCTCTGCACGACCAAGTCGATCCCTGCATTACCAATATGCAATCCTCATAGCACAAAAACTATATTCTTGTACTAGTTCAATTTTTTCTAGCCTAGTCATATACGTTTCACTCCCTGTTGCGTTTCATTCCGTAGTACCATTGTATTCCGGCTAAGGCGAATGTGACATTTTTAATTTTGGTTTATTATTTTCAATAATGAACCATTGGAATCGAGCAAGAAAAACAAAATTCTTACCCCCCCTCAAAATTTGATGGTTTACGTTTCAAGGTATGTAGAATCCAAAACTGCAATAAAACGCTGCAAATCCCTGCACAACGGTTTATTATTTTGTATAGAATACCCTTCTGTTACAGATCACAGCTCTATGTATAGATAACCCGTCTATATAATATAATATGTACTATTCTATACATATTATGTAGATCGCAGACCCTCCGTAGGTTAGTACCTAACCCCGTACTCGTTACTAGGTACCTACCTAAATCACGAGTTAAATGTTGCTAAAATAATTCTGCCGATGACAAACAGTACCTAACAAAAAGAAACACACATAATGAAGTTCTGAAAAGAAATTGCTGATGAGGAGTGAAAAAAGTTGCAAAAGTACCTACCAACAAACTCCAGCCCCTTCTACGTAGATGGTATAATGAACCGTTGTGTAATAATTTACCGCTGAGTAATGATTTACCGTAGTAATAATTTACCCATCAATAATACTTCAACGTTTGTTCAAGTTTCACTACCTACCAACAAACTCCAAAAGAGCCATCATTTTTCAAATTAAATAATATCACAGAACAGCCAACTCGACTTCATACTCCGCCAATATAATCAGGTGATTCCTACCAATGCTTGGCCGTATTCACAAATTCCTATTGTGGGCGCGTCTCTGGTTACGAGATTTGGTTTATTTTATTTTATTTTATTTTATAGTACGGCTAAGCCAATTTACAATAGTTGAATAAAGGAGTTGCAAACTCAGGAAAAAATAAATGAATGATAAAATTATAAGAAAAAGACAACCAAACTTCACTGGCATTGGTAAGCTGAAAAATGGCGCCTGAGGGAAGACGATGGATCGGCAAAGAAGTCGAATGACGAACTCTGGTTTGAATTGTATACAATTTCATTCACACTGGAGTCGAAAATGCCTGTCGGTGCAAACTTCGGGGCCTTACTGTGAACGAACGGCTGGACGTACGATGCTCCGGATGGTCTTAAAAAACTCGCAAGTTCAAGAACTATTTAAAACCGTAAAAATATTTACGTAAAAAAATGGTATAGGCGTTTTGAAAATTTCGACCCCTATTTTGAACCCCTTAGAGATGACTCACAGTAACGTCGAGCTTCGAGGACCAACTAGACGCCGAACGGAACCTATAACCCGAATTTCATCAATTTTTTTTCATGGTAACTAAGAAAAGTGGCCCGTACGGCGTACGGCGTACGGCGTACGGCGGACAGACAGAAATATTTTTATTGCAGTTTTGGATTCTACATACCTTGAAACGTAAACCATCAAATTTTGAGGGGGGGTAAGAATTTTTTTTTCATGCTCGATTCCAATGGTTCATTATTGAAAATAATAAACCACAATATTTCTGTCTGTCCGCCGTACGCCGTACGGGACACTTTTCTTAGTTACCATGAAAAAAAATTGATGAAATTTGGGTTATAGGTTCCGTTCGGGGTCTAGTTGGTCCTCGAAGCTCGACGTTACTGTGAGTCATCTCTAAGGGGTTCAAAATAGGGGTTGAAATTTTCAAAACGCCTATACCATTTTTTTACGTAAATATTTTTACGGTTTTAAATAGTTCTTGAACTTGCGAGTTTTTTAAGACCATCCGGAGCATCGTACGTCCAGCCGTTCGTTCACAGTAAGGCCCCGAAGTTTGCACCGACAGGCATTTTCGACTCCAGTGTGAATGAAATTGTATACATTCAAACCAAATCTCGTTACCAGGGACGCCCCGACAATAGGAAATTAGCCGGAGATAAAATCATTGCTAGGGGCCACCTGATTATATTGGCGGAGTATGAAGTCGAGTTGGTTGTTCTGTGATATTATTTCATTTGAAAAATGATGGCTGTTTTGGAGTTTGTTGATAGGTACCTAGTGAAACTTGAACAAACGTTGGGTAAATTATTACTACACGATGGTAAATCATTACTCAACGGTAAATTATTACACAACGGTTCATTATACCATCTACGTAGAAGGGGCTGGAGTTTGTTGGTAGGTACTTTTGCAACTTTTTTCACTCCTCATCAACAATTTCTTTTCAGAACTTCATTATGTGTGTTTCTTTTTGTTAGGTACTGTTTGTCATCGGCAGAATTATTTTAGCAACATTTAACTCGTGATTTAGGTAGGTACCTAGTAACGAGTACGGGGTTAGGTACTAACCTACGGAGGGTCTGCGATCTACATAAAATGTATAGAATAGTACATATTATATTATATAGACGGGCTATCTATACATAGAGCTGTGATCTGTAACAGAAGGGTATTCTGTACAAAATAATAAACCGTTGTGCAGGGATTTGCAGCGTTTTTATCTGGAGTGAAAAGTCATTACGGGAGTGAAACGAATTTTTTTTGGAGCGAAACTTGTATTTATAATTGAGGGTCCGTGGGAGTGTGACATCGAAGCCCTGGGCTACACATTAATGTGCCATGGCACCTTGCTTGGGGCGTTTAACTTTTATTTACTGACGAAATAAGAGCAGGGGCACAGATCGACTCATCGCATTCTATTGTTACCGAGGTACAAACTTACCTGTCAACTCGTCGCTTGAGGGATTAGAATGGTAAATATTTACAAGCCACGGCCTTTCCGAGTAAATTGTATCGACTCATCACACGCCGTTTTCATCTCGATGGGCAGTCTGATCATGTCCGCGATTCGGGTAGTGGCGTCACAACTTTCGTCGGCAATTATTGTTGAAAACTATAAATTCTGTATAGGATGCGGGTTTTGAAATCAGGAAGTATTGTGTGGCGGTGTGTATTTGAAGGGTGTGGTGTTTACGTGACAACTGACAGTAAGATCATTTCCGTTCAGCAATTTCGAGGATAGCACATACCTACACGAACCAATCACCGATGAAGAAATTGAACTTTTGGAAGTTCGTACAGCAGTCAAAAGAAAGGCACTTGAAGAAGTTACTTCCAGGCCAAATAAAATAACTTGGCTTTGCACGACTAAGTCGATCCCTGCATTACCAATAATGCAATCCTCATAGCACAAAAACGATATTCTTGTAATAGTTCACGCTAGCTACGCGGATCATATACGTTTCACTCCCCCATTCCGTAGTACCATTGTGCTCCGGCTAAGGCGGATGTGACATTTTTAATATTTTATCTGGAGTGAAACGTTTGCGTTACAACTGACAGATTATTTCCGTTCAGCAAGTTCAAGGATAGCACATACACGAACCGATGAAGAAATTGAACTTTTGGAAGTTCGCACAGCAGTCAAAAGAAAGGCACTTGAAGAAGTTGCTTCCAGTCCAAATAAAATAATAATAAAATAATTCAAACAAAATAATCTGATAGTACAGGCCAAATAAAATAATCTGATGTGCTGCAGGACCTACCGACGAAGCGATTTACATGGTGAGTAAATACAATGCACTGATAATATTTGTGTAATACTCATGATATGTGTCTGGAATTACATCGGTGCAATGAGTTGATGTGGCTCATGTTGAAGGTGGTTTAGGAACAGGGACTGCGATGAGTCGATACAGCGATGAGTTGATAGGTGCGGTGAGTCGAATGCCGCCCTAGAGCTGTACCAACTCTTACCTAGATATTTATATGTAGCAAGCATAGACCTAGGCAGTGGGCCATTCGATTTTGTATTCTGCACTTTGCAACGAAAAGGTTCAAATGTCTACCTCAAAAGTTGAAACCTCAAAAAACAAACGGAAAGACGTACCTAGCACTCTTTGCACCAGTATGTAATACTGGGGATACACCATTTTGGTGAATATATTGCGAAATATTTCAGAATAATCGACAGATACAGCGAAAAGCCTGACATCATTTGATAACCAGAAACGTTAATGTAAGAAGAGATAGTTATTGAGATTCGACAATTACCTTCTTCAGAGTAATCATACAACAGCCAATAGGGTTGGGTCTCGTCATCACCAAAGCGAACCTAAATCAACATAATAAAATGTTCAAGCTGATTCGATTCTATAATATTAGTATTGTACCAATAAGCGTGTATTCCTCGAATGGTCCAAAAATTTTTGCCGAACGCTTGGGAGGCTCTTCCATGGACGCCAGTGGCATTTTTTGCTTCCACACTACCGAAGGTACGGAAGCCTTGGATTCGTGATTGAGTAAATAAAAATGCATACCCTCCAGAATGAAAATTTCATTTTGAGTTTCAGACATCGAAGAAAATTTTTGGTTCCGTGTCTGTCTGTCTGTCTGTAGTAATTCCTTGTAACGCCCATAACTACCTGAAATAATGGTCGAAATGGGCTGAAATTTCGAGGGTAGGTGCGGGTTTGGTCGCAGACAATCCCATACCAAAATCATTGAAAAAGTATTGTAACTTTTGTCTGTGCATGCGCTAACGTCAAGTATTTGGATACCCATAACTACCCTAAATATCGTTGAAATGAGTTCAAACTTGCTGGGTCGATCAGGAATAATACTTTGATAGTTCCAAATTAATTGCATTGGAATCTTAATGTAACTTTTATCTGCGCATTCGCGAACATGAAATGTTGACAATTTCCTTGTAACGCTTCTAACTACGCGACAAATAGTCGTAGAGAGCTGCAATTTTGAGGGTACACGCGGGTTAGATCGCAGATGGTTCCGATTCAAAATCATGGAAATCTTTTTGTCTGGGCATGCGCAAACGTGAAATACTTGGAGTGCCCATAACTACCTTAATTATCGTTGAAATGAGTTCAAACTTGGAGGGTCGATCAGGAATATTACTTTGATAGTTCCAGTAACTTCCGTCTGCGCATGCGCGAACATGAAATGTTGACCGTTTCTTTGCAACGTTTCTAACTACGCGAAAAATAGTCCTAGAGAGCTGAAATTTTGAGGATACAGCGGGATTGGATCGCACATTGTCTCGTACAGTGGCGTAGCCAGGATTGTTGATTGGGGGGGGGGGGGGGGGGGGGGGTATCGGAAATCGAGAAAAAAGTTCCTGTCATGCAGCATGGCTCTTAGAGCGAATTTTCAAAGAAATATTCCTGCTATCGTGTTACAAGATGATATAGCGAGAAACCATACCACTTCTCTTAAAATTATATAATTTGTCGTGATTTTAGCCATTTTTACCGATATTTGACCCGCTTGTTTTTTAGATAAATAATTTTATCATCTAAACAGTCCGTCCGTCGTGATTAATCATCCCACACAACGTCAGGTGAATTGATATTGATTTTAGCCATTAATCAATTTTTTACACCCAAAAATCAAAATCTGACCCCTACTCGGTGTTAAAAACAACTGAAATGGTATTTTTCTATCTTTACTCACCCTTCCATACCATTCCAGTGATTTTACACCAATGTTTTGCAATTTTAGCCGTTTTCACCGACTTTTGATCCATAAAAACTCCAATTTGATATTTTTGGAAATTCCACATCTTCGAACTCATCCTTTTGTTTGACAACACAAACGTTTTGGAGAAATTTGGAATTTTTATCATGTACCCAAGGATAGATATCATCTGGAGTGGCACATAAATATAATACATAATACATACATTATTGTTAAAATCTAGGGATGAACTGATGACGATGCTCTGAAACGGATTTGCCTGTAAAAATATTTCAAAAATTCATGTTCTGAAAAAGTTACTGTTGTGATCGGCTGCTCCTCCACAACCTACACTATCATGTGTGGACATGTATCCGCTCAGAGTGGGGACCCCCCGACCCCCCTCTGATCATGTCAGGGGGCTATAAAAGAGCCGAGTGCCATTAATTATATAACCATTTTCAATCCAGCGATCGACTCGTCTATTCTGACTCCCAATCACTACACTGGTGACCCCGAGTGGTGACACGCAGCCTCCGCCCGCCGTCTGCAACCGCGGTGCGACGACAGCGCCTAGCAACGACGAACAACGCCGCTCAGCGCCCGCCGACCGTTTGCGACGAGCACCACCTCCGCAGCACTACGCCCGGCACACGCACCCCACTCCGACGCCCCACAGCGCCGCCCCACCCCGACGCCAGTGTCAACGGAGACCGCAGCGACTCCCCGCTTCACCGCCCTACCACGCGTTTTCTATATAACGCTCACGGACGCCTGCGAGAGACACACTTCCAGACGACACCTCTCCGGGACTGGCGCCTACAAAGAGAACGAAAAACCACAGTCATGCAGCATGGCTATAAGAGCGAATTTTCGAAGTTTTCGGCATCTTCCTCCTCCGCCTAAACTTTTCTGAAAATTAATTTTCGGCCAATGTTTTCCCAACTTGATACCATACAAAATTAAAACAGGAGTAGTTTTACGCAAAGTAAAATTTGGGGTGGAAGGAGGGGGAGGGGGAAATCAAAAATGTTTTGAATACCAGAAGAGTAGGTATTGGGTACCTACGTAACAAATTTTTTGTTCCATTTTTTGCCGAGTAACACCTCGGTTTGTAGATTTTCCAACGCTGAACACGATGGTGAAGTCAGAATTGCGATATCCCATTCCGTTATCAGATTAGAGCAGACGAACCAGGAAGAACATCTCAAGAAATAACCACGTTCCTTCATCTTCAAAGTGCTCCAGTTTGAGAATGGAATGAGATATCGCAATTCTGATTTCACCATCGTGTTCAGCGTACAAAAAACTTTAAAATGAGGTGTCACTTGTCAGACTTTTTCATTTTGGGAATTTATGGGTAATTTTCCCCCCCTAAAACTCCCCAAAACTCCCCCTTAGGGTGACCCGATTCTGCCCATCTTCGAACTTAGCCTGTCGATTGCCAAGACAGATTCTTCGTGCAAATTTGAACTTTTTATCTCAATTCTTTCGAGAGTTATCGTCTGGAATGACACATACATATATAAATATATAAATATATATATAAATATATAAATATATAAATATATATATATATATACATATAATTTTTGGTGTCTTTCGGCAGGGAATTCAGGATGGTCTGAAACGGATTTTGGTATAAAAATCTTTCGGAAATTCGAGTTTTAAAAATTTTGGACCGAGAACAATAGCTTCCTTTTCTTCGAAAATTCGCTAAAAACGCTGCAGAGTCCTTGTCACATGGGTTTATTATTCTATTGGAGTTCTAGAGATTTTTGTTGGCTGTTAAATGTATTGTTTCTTTCATGTGGAATGATTGAAATAGCTATTTCTGATGATTTCCACCAATTTTGGCCCCCAAAACATGAAATAGGTAGGTACGCTTTTTTTTTTAAGATCATCTTTGATCATTGGTAGTGGCATTTAATGGTCTTGATTCACCTGTTTACACTTTTTCCAATGTTATTGTACACATTTATGGTGATTTCAGACAGTTTTCCAGGTTTTTGACTCATAAAAAACCAATTTTGGGAGCTGAACCTTTGGTAAAACTTCAATTTCCGCGTCGTTGGTCAAAATCGACTTCATATTCGGTCTTCTCGTCCTCAAAAACATGGAAAAAGATACCTCAAAAGCTCATGTTACTAACATGTTGTTAAAACGCAAAAAGTACCTATTTGTATACACATTTTCACTCATAACTCCCCTGGGTATATTCCGATCGGGCTGAAAAGTTTCGGGACACAACTAGGGCCCAAATGGAGCATGTGTGCGAAAGAACGACTTTTTTAGACCGAAAATGAAGCCTGTACACGTGATACGGCGTACGGCGGACGGCGTACGGCGGACGGCGGACGGACATTGCATTTTTGGAATCTACGCACCTTGAAACGGAAAAAAAAAAATTTTGAGGGGGTGTTATAAAAATTTTTTGCTGAGCGAATACATAGGTGTATTATTCACAGAATAATAAACCAAAACGGACCCGAAACCACCGACACCCGCAGAAACAACTCCACCGACATCAACGCTCCAGCTCCGGCCGTACGACCCCGCATTCCCGCACGTCTGATTCGCCCAACTCGAGGTCACATTGACTCACGAAGGCCTCACGATGCCGCATGCTAAATTCGACCGCGCCTTCCTCGCCCTCGAGCCCCGACAAGCGGACCTCACCGCCTTACTCCGAACCGACTTCCGATGACGAGCTACAGACAGCATTCGCCTGCACATAGCGGCGCGCGACGAACCCGACATCACGAAACTCGCTGCGCTCGCCGATCGCCTCATACCCTTCGCCCCGCCTCCTCGCGTGGCTACCGTCACCGAAGAGGTTCGTGTGATTCGAACAGACGACAACAGCGACCGCCGACGCAGCCACGACCGACCACACGCAGCGCGACGAACGGCTCGTGTTTCTACCGCCGCACATGGGACCCCCGAGCACAAAAATGCCGCACCCTACGCACCTGGCGCCCGCAACAACAGCCGCCGTGGCCGTACCCACGCACTCAACCTACATCCCGGCTCTTCATACGCCGCAAACGTACCGCCCCCAACGACACCGACTCGGACAGCCACAGCGGACCACCGCAACCAGCACACGCACCTCCCACGCCCGACAACCGCCACCGCAACAGAACAAAATTTAAATAAATGCGTTACTTAAATTCTGGGGGGGAGCAGTGTTGTGATCGGCTGCTCCTCCACAACCTACACTATCATGTGTGGACATGTATCCGCTCAGAGTGGGGACCCCCCGACCCCCCTCTGATCATGTCAGGGGGCTATAAAAGAGCCGAGTGCCATTAATTATATATAACCATTTTCAATCCAGCGATCGACTCGTTTATTCTGACTCCCAATCACTACAGTTACCCATAGCAATAGCTTCATTTCCTTTGAAAATTCGTTCATAAGGTTTGACGTTCCAGATAAACATAAATTTAGCAAAGCACTAAATGTTACAGGTAACGTTAGGTAAGATAAATTGATGTAATAAAACATTTATTTGGCAACAAAGTTCGAGAATTTTCAAGGAATGAAGCTATTACAATGGGTCCAAAATTTTCAGAAAATAAGTTTTTGAATTTGTGATACAGGCAAATCCGTTTCAGAGCATCCTGATGCATCTCTAGATTTTAACAAAAATGTATACGTATATTATATATATTTATTTATGTGTCACTCCAGACGATATCTGACCTTGGGTACGTGATGAAAATTCCAAATTTCGCCAAAATGTTCTTACTGCCAAACAAAAGGATGAGAAATTTTCGAAAATCCGAAGGGAGTCAAATTTGAGTTTTTAGGGGTCAAAACTTGGTAAAAACGGCTAAAATTGATATATATATATAAAATCACTGAAAGTAGTATGGAAGGGTTAGTGACTACAGAAAAATACCATTTCAGTTGTTTTTCACAAAGAATAGGGGTCTAATTAGGATTTTGGGGGGTCAACAATTGGTATTAAGGGCCAAAATCAATATTATTCACCTGAAGTGTGGGATGGTGACGATGAGGGACTATAAGCGTTTTTGTCAAAAAGATTGGATCAAATTTTTAGGACAGATCGTTAGTAATCAAATAAACGAAACATTATTTAACTGTTTAATCATGTATGATTTACCGTTTAATCTGTTATTGTTGTATTTTTTTGTTACTTTTGTGATTGTTATCATTCTTAAGATTTAATTTTAATTTGTGATAAAGTTTTCGAGCCAATGGGGGGGGGGGGGGGATTATGACCCCCACTAACACCCCCCCCCCCCCCCCCCCCCGGCTACGCCACTGGTCTCGTATCAAAACTAACCTACCCAACTATTCCATACGTTCATGGGATTCAAGTGAGGAAGCTATGCTGCCTACTCGAACTGGCAGACGTTTTTTAACAGAAATTTGCGAAAAGCGACGTTGAAATCGTTCTTATGACTTCGCATTTTTAGGATCTGTGTTTTAGACTATAAGATTGAAGTTTTTGTACAGGTTTCATACAACCCGACGCCTAGAACCTGTTTTTTGGTCGTACGACTTGAAACTTCACCTTCAGGTAGGTACCTACCTAAGCTGGCACGTCAAAATCTCATGTGAGGCTTCCTCTCTACTACCTACCAGAAATTACGCAGTTACTGTTAGCAACTACTCTATATCAACACATCCTCTAGTGGGTAGGTGCCCCCTGTACTGCATGCATAATATTTTACTCAACTATATGTTTAGAATCAGACAAAGCATTGGTGTAATTAGGTACCTGAAAAGAGCCTTTGGAAAATCGAATTCGATTGCTCGTCGCCATCAGTTCTCTGTGAATTTCGTGGCCGTGTTTCTGAATTTCGGCCAGTGTCCCTTTCCATAGGCACCCGGACACGAGGCAGCTGATATGTCGGTATTTACAAGTGTCTTCGTGTCTTGGTGATGCGAAAATGTCGCACATCTCCTTGCACCTTGGGAACATTTTAGAATAATATTTTTCCTATAAATTTAATTTCGGCAACTATTAAGATGATGATCATCTAAAACAGTTTAGTATTTTTTATGGAAGAAACAAAATTATCGTCCTCAAAAATAAAAATTTGCGCGCATGTCATACCTCCTTAATTCAAATTTTTTTTTGAAAAAAAAAAAAAAATCGCTGAAATGCTGAAATGTGTAGCGTTAGTAAATTGACCCCTAGCCATATGCATTCGAAAATGAAATCCTTACCATATGTAACTCCGGTCCTAAACAATAGATTTTGATGGAATTTTGAACTTGATCAGGTACCCAGGTGGTCCCACATATATTTCGTATTGACTGGAACGGCAATTTTGGTTTTTGCATGCGCAAATTGTGATTGTGATCATGTAAAACCTGGAAGGGCGCAATTTGGCAGACTTTTGCATCTCTCTCGGCCTAAATCGTTCTCCCTCAAACACTGAAAACAATAGGGGTGTGCATAGGACATCCATGAGCATCCCTGAAAGTAATCAACGAGGTACCTAGGGGGTGAAACTCAAGGAAAGCCTTGAGAGTTCGAATATGTTGTATTCTTTAAAAAAAGAAAACTATCGTTTCTTTGCCTTTTACCAACAGGTACAACTCAACGGAACGGAAAGTGTCCCAGGTTCCTTTTCAGACTGTGCTCTACTTGTTATGCTCCTAAGCGCTCTAGATGTCGAAGTCCAGGAGGCCTATTCACTAAAAGAGGTAGTAGTAAAAAGGGACCCTTTGGAAAATCTCCCTTGGAGAGATAGTCTCCCTCGGGAGACCCTGGAAGAGACTGTCTCCAGGGTTTCTCTATTATACTGAATAGCTCCCATGTATAGCATTTACAAATTTATTTAAACCCTTTACAAAATAATTTAAAGCCTTTACAAAATAATTTCAAAATAATTTTCAAAATTATTCAAACCTTTTACAAAACCATTACAACCCTTTACATAATTATTTAAACCTTTTATATAATTATTTAAAACTTTTACAAATTTATTTAAACTCATTCAATAAATACCTACAGTGGTATTTGCAATAAGCAATAAAGAAAATTTAACTACTGAAGTCCGAACATTTGAAGGATGTGCTTTAATATGAAAGTAGTTCTAACGGACTAATAATAAAAATAATAAAATCATGTCGATTACATAATTCGCACAATGTTGAGGTGTGACTGAAAGCAAACTTCGCTGAATAACTTGTGGAAGCTGGTGCTCACCTTGGCAGCTTAATAACTCTCTTGCTTTCGTCTTTATTTTTGAGAACGCCTGTTCCACAGGGTTCAGCATAGGAGAATATTGAGGCTCTAATCAGGAAGATTAGAAGCTCACTGACATGAGGTACGTGCGAGAAGTTACTGGAGATTGGATGGAAATCGTTCTGTCTGCGCATGCGCAAACGTGAAATACTTGAAACCCCCATAACCACCTTAAATATTGATGAAATGAGTTCAGATTTGGAGGGTCGATCAGGAATAACACTTTGATAATTGCATTAGACTTTCATTCTTCTGCGCATGCGCGAACATGAAATGTTGACCGTTTCCTTGTAACCTTCTAACTACGGGAAAAATAGTCGTAGAGAGCTGAAATTTTGAGGGAACAGGCGGGTTCGATCGCAGTTGTTCCCGTATCAAAATGAACCTACCCAACTACTCTACACGTTCATGTGATTCAAGAGAGGATGCTATACTGCCTGCTCGAACTGGCAGACGTTTTTTCATCTCATACAGGTAAGTCGATTGTTCACTGAAAATGTGATATACATGGGAGCTATTCAGCAAAATATACGAACCCGGGAGACATCTGGAAGAGACTGTCTCCCGAGGGAGACTGTCTCTCCCGGGAGATTTTCAAAAGAGATAATCTCTTTTTACCATCTTATTCCGGGAGCCGAGGGAGATTTTCTTACCTCATGCAAGGGAAAAGCAAGGACCACCTAAATTAGTAGGCATTGACCCCAAGGTCAAGAAAAACCCAGGTCTGACAACCTAAGTGGTGCGATTTGGACAGGGCAAATTTTTACATTTTAAAAATTTCAACGAAATTTACCTCATAAGAGGGATGAATAAATATCACTTCATTTTCTCGGCATTTAAACCCCGAAACTAAATTAACCCCGTCAGACAAGTTTTCTAGTGCCGTTGGGAAATCAGACGACAATTTAAGTTCCAAAAATGTTTAGCAAAATTTACCTCATAAGAGGGATGACAAATTCTAACGGCATTGTATTCCTTCATTCACCATCAACGGAAACCCACCTTGTCAGACGAGATTTCAGGTGCCATAATCACGCCAGACTGCCAAATTTTAAAATTCAGGCATAAATCACCCCATCGGAGGGATGCACGATTTTGACGTGAATCGGTTGAAATTATCATCCTAGAGTAGAATATGCCTCGTCAGACAATTTATGTGGTGCCATTTGAAAATCAGACAACAATTTGAATGTTGAATTTTGAGCAAAATTTACCGCATAAGAGGGATGAAAAATTCCAACGGCATTTTGTTCCTTCAATCACCCCTAAGTCTCACCTCGTCGGACAAAATTTCAGGTGCGATAACCACGCCAGACTGCCTACTTAAAAAATTAAGGATTACAGTAAGGTCCTACTTGTCGGACAAGAATTTATAGTGTCGTTTGAAAATCAGACCATTTAAATCTCAAATTTTGAACTAAATGTGCCTACATTATAGCAAGGTTCCAAGATTCTAACGAAGATAATACACTATCTGGTCGTTACTAACTACTCTGGTCGTTACTAATCTAACAGTTAGGCGAAATTGTTGGTGTTAAAATTTCATCAAATCCCCTTCACTACATTAATTCTCGAAAAGTTTATGGTCACATGTACGTATTTATGGGCATAGAAAAATGGACTATATACGTAATAAACACCATTTTTACTTCTCAAAAATGTAAAATTTAGTTAAAAAAATTAAACATTTGAACGGAAGAAATTGAAAATACATTTAATAACTAGAGTCGATTATTCACCATCACCCTCCTCTTTATCACTGTCACTATTGGTAATAATTTGTGGTTCTTCGTCTTCGACCTCGATGAGTACATTGTCCTCACACACTGCAGCTGGTAATTCTTTGGGTAGGTAGACACCATCGAACCAATTGCTCGAGGAGAAGCCATCAACTTCGAGCCAACCGCATTTCGTTGGTGACCATGTGGGCAAAATTTGTTTATTTTCGTCCGCGGTTCTCCAAATGTTGGCAACGTAGTTTGTTCCAGTGTTTTGCTTCAGTTTGCCAGACCCATACAGTTTCATGAAGCAAGTGAATTTGGCTTCATTAATATCCGGCGTTTTCTCCACATACAGAGCAGCAGTGAATTTGGTAATTTGGAGAATTACCTCACGAGGGAGATCAGGGGAACTCCCAAGTGCAGCAAAGGCTTTTTGGTAGTCTTTGTTAGGTTCTAGCATTTTAAATGGCCTTACTTCACCTTTTCTGGCGAAGCTAGCAGAGAAATCACATCCTGTGAATGCGTGAAATACTGGTAAACTGGATGCTACTGGTTCTTCAGTTCGTTTATACACATCGTTAATTGATAAGGTTTTCCTATGTGGTCCTGTCCCATGGTCAAAGAAAATCGGGAATCTCTTAGTGTTCTTTTTTATTTTGCCCATACTGCCAAGGAAAATCATTAGGTCATCAATGCCATTTGTCCTGACACACACATTCTCCGTCTTTCCCCTGCGTGGGAGCTCCTGTTGACTAGAATAATTGGAAGGACGGACTTCACCATTCCATTATGCTCATTATTGTAGTCAACAGGAGCTCCCACGCAGGGTAAAGACGGAGAATGTATGTGTCAGGACAAATGACACTGATGACCTACCTAATGATTTTCCTTGGCAGTATGGGCAAAATCGAAAAGAACACTAAGAGATTCCCGATTTTCTTTGACCAAGGGACAGGACCACATAGGAAAACCTTATCAATTAACGATATGTATAAACGAATTGAAGAACCACTAGCATCCAGTTTACCAGTATTTCACGCATTCACAGGATGTGATTTCTCTGCTAGCTTCGCCAGAAAACGTAAAATAGACCCATTTAAAATGCTAGAACCTAACAAAGACTACCAAAAAGCCTTTGCTGCACTTGGGAATTCCCCTGATCTCCCTCGTGAGGTAATTCTCCAAATTACCAAATTCACTGCTGCTCTGTATGTGGAGAAAACGCCAGATATTAATGAAGCCAAATTCACTTGCTTCATGAAACTGTATGGGTCTGGCAAACTGAAGCAAAACACTGGAACAAACTACGTTGCCAACATTTGGAGAACCGCGGACGAAAATAAACAAATTTTACCCACATGGTCACCAACGAAATGTGGTTGGCTCGAAGTTGATGGCTTCTCCACGAGCAATTGGTTCGATGGTGTCCATCTACCCAAAGAATTACCAGCTGCAGTGTGTGAGGACAATATACTCATAGAGGTGAAGGGGATTTGAAGAAATTTCAACACCGACAATTTCGCCTAACTGTTAGATTAGTAACGACCAGAGTAGTTAGTAACGACCAGATAGTGTATTATCTTCGTTAGAATCTTGGAACCTTGCTATAATGTAGGCACATTTAGTTCAAAATTTGAGATTTAAATGGTCTGATTTTCAAACGACACTAGACATTTTGTCCTTCAATTAGGACCTTACTGTAATCCTTAGTTTTTTAAGTAGGCAGTCTTGCGTGGTTATCGCACCTGAAATTTTGTCCGACGAGGTGAGACTTAGGGGTGATTGAAGGAATAAAATGCCGTTGGAATTTTTCATCCCTCTTATGCGGTAAATTTTGCTCAAAATTCAACATTCAAATTGTTGTCTGATTTTCAAATGGCACCACATAAATTGTCTGACGAGGCATATTCTACTCTAGGATGATAATTTCAACCGATTCACGTCAAAATCGTGCATCCCTCCGATGGGGTGATTTATGCCTGAATTTTAAAATTTGGCAGTCTGGCGTGATTATGGCACCTGAAATCTCGTCTGACAAGGTGGGTTTCCGTTGATGGTGAATGAAGGAATACAATGCCGTTAGAATTTGTCATCCCTCTTATGAGGTAAATTTTGCTAAACATTTTTGGAACTTAAATTGTCGTCTGATTTCCCAACGGCACTAGAAAACTTGTCTGACGGGGTTAATTTAGTTTCGGGGTTTAAATGCCGAGAAAATGAAGTGATATTTATTCATCCCTCTTATGAGGTAAATTTCGTTGAAATTTTTAAAATGTAAAAATTTGCCCTGTCCAAATCGCACCACTTAGGTTGTCAGACCTGGGTTTTTCTTGACCTTGGGGTCAATGCCTACTAATTTAGGTGGTCCTTGCTTTTCCCTTACATGAGGTAAGAAAATCACCCTCGGCTCCCGGACTATCTCTTTTAGTGAATCGGGCCCCTGCTCCTACCGGGATCGAACCCGGCTCGTCTGGTGACAAGCCAGTGTCTTCAACGTGATTAATTGATGACACTAACCATTACACCACGTCGATCCCCATTCTTTTAATAAAGCTTGTAATTTCCTAAAAAGCAAGCAATTTTTGCTTCGAAAATTCGTTCATCAAGCCATCCATGATGATAAATCTGTTAAATGTGTAATACATTGGCTATTTGTGTTGTAGGTACAGACATAGGCTATATCATTTGAATGGAATGCCTACTCATCATTGAAATACTCACCCATACCCTGAGAAGCGGCATCTGTAACCTTTTTTGATTTCTTTTATTATCAGGTCAACCAACTTATTTTTTCTCACAACTTCCGATTCTCTGCAGAGCGGGCAGTAGGCGGTCATCAAGTAACAGAACCTGCACACTAAATGTCCCCTTCCGCACATTTCGTAGTCATGCTGAAAATAATCGAACGAATCGAGGGTTTTATCTAGCATTTTGAGACAATTCGTCGAAATGCGCCGCGTGATTAGTTCGGGCAATGCTAATATTTATAATGCCATGCATATGAATTTATCACAAAAACGCTGCAAAGTCCTTGTCACATGGGTTTATTATTCAATTGGATTCTACAGAAACGTTGGCTGTTTATTTATTGTTTCTTTCATATAAAATAATTGAAATAGCTATTTCTGGTGGTTTCCACCACTTTTGGCCCCGAAAACACGAATTAGGTAGTACCTACGCTCCTTTTTTTTAATCAAATTATCTTTGATCATTGATAGTGCCATTTAATCGTCTCGATCCACCTGTTGATACTTTTTCTAGTGTTATTCTACAAATTGATGGTGATTTCAGACGGTTTCCCAGGTTTTTGACTTATAAAAAACCAATTTTGGGAGCTGAACATCTGATACAACCTCAATTTTCCACTCTTCGGTCAAAATCGACTTCATATTCGGTCTTCTCGTCCCCAAAAACATGAAAAACGATACCTCAAAAGCTCATTTTACTAACATGTTACTAAAACACAAAAAGTACCTATTTTTATACACATTTTCACTCATAACTCCCCTGGGTATATTCCGATCGGGCTGAAAAGTTTCGGGACACAACTAGGGCCCAAATGGAGCATGTGTGCGAAAGAACGAATTTTTTAGACCGAAAATGAAGCCTGAACACGTGATACGGCGGACGGCGGACGGCGTACGGCGGACGGACATTGGATTTTTGGAATCCACGCACCTTGAAACGGAAAAGAAAAAATTTTGAGGGGGTGTTATAAAAATTTTTTGCTGAGCGAATACATAGGTGTATTATTCCCAGAATAATAAACCAAAATTAATTTAAGTTGATTTATGACAAAAGTGACATTTTGATTTGTAATTCTGTGTAAATCATGATGTGTAAAACTGTACTTTTTATGATTCTATGCCTATACCAACAGAAAAAATAAAAAAACCACCAAAACCCCTTTCAGACAAAGTCGAGCACAAAAAATGTCTCTGTTCCTCGTAGTTGTCACACTTACCAAAATGATTGTCGTGTAGGCCCCCCGAACGCGGCACAACAGTAGAATGCCTCGAATAATTTTCAACGTTACCTAATTCGCTCATAGCGTCTTATTGCTGAAAGTTTTCGAGTGAGGAGATTCGAAAAAAAAATAACGGAGTTATTGAAGAGGTCTGTTTCTACTAAATACACGAGAAAAAACGCTGCAAAGTCCTTGTCACATGGGTTTATTATTCTATTGGAGTTCTAGAGATTGTTGTTGGCAGTTAAATTTATTGTTTCTTTCATGTGGAATGATTGAATTAGCTATTCCTGATGATTACCACCAATTTTGGCCCCCAAAACATGAAATAGGTACCTACACTTTTTTTCCCCCCCAGATCATATTTGATCATTGGTAGTGCGATTTAATGGTCTTGATTCAGCTGTTTACACTTTTTCTAATGTTAGTATACACATTGATGGTGATTTCAGACAGTTTTCCAGGTTTTTGACTAAAAAAAAACCAATTTTGGGAGCTGAGCCAATGGTAAAACCTCAATTTCCGCGTCTTTGGTCAAAATCGACTTCATATTCGGTCTTCTCGTACCCCAAAAACATGAAAAACGATACCTCAAAAGCTCATGTTACCAACATGTTGCTAAAACGCAAAAAGTACCTATTTTTACTATGTGTGCGTATGTAATTTTATGTGTGCGAAAGAACGAATTTTTTAGACCAAAAATGAAGCCTGTACACGTGATACGGCGGACGGCGGACGGCGTACGGCGGACGGCGGACGGCGTACGGCGGACGGACATTGCATTTTTTGAATCTACGCACCTTGAAACGGAAAAGAAAAAATTTTGAGGGGGAGTTATAAAAATTTTTTGCTGAGCGAATACATAGGTGTATTATTCCCAGAATAATAAACCAAAATTAATTTAAGTTGATTTATGACAAAAGTGACATTTTGATTTGTAATTCTGTGTAAATCATGATGTGTAAAACTGTACTTTTTATGATTCTATGCCTATACCAACAGAAAAAATAAAAAAACCACCAAAACCCCTTTCAGACAAAGTCGAGCACAAAAAATGTCTCTGTTCCTCGTAGTTGTCACACTTACCAAAATGATTGTCGTGTAGGCCCCCCGAACGCGGCACAACTGTAGAATGCCTCGGATAATTTTCAACGTTACCTAATTCGCTCATAGCGTCTTATTGCTGAAAGTTTTCGAGTGAGGAGATTCGAAAAAAAAAATAACGGAGTTATTGAAGAGGTCTGTTTCTACTAAATACACGAGAAAAAACGCTGAAAAGTCCTTGTCACATGGGTTTATTGTTTTAGTAACATGTTAGTAACATGAGCTTTTGAGGTATCGTTTTCCATGTTTTTGGGGACGAGTAGACCGAATATGAAGTCGATTTTGAACAAAGAGTGGATAATTGAGGTTCTACCAAATGTTCAGCTCCCAAAATTGATTTTTTATGAGTCAAAAACCTGGGAAATCGTCTGAAATCACCATCAATTTATAATACTAGAAAAAATGGTAACACGTTGATCAAGACGATTAATTGGCACCATCAATGATCAAAGATAATTTCGAAAAAAAAGGAGCGTACCTACCTAATTTGTGTTTTAGGGGCCAAAATGGGTGGAAAACATCAGAAATGGCTATTTAAATTATTTCACATGAAATAAACAATAAATTAACAGCCAGCATTTCTGTAGGTATGTTCAATAGAATAATAAATCCATGTGACAAGGACTTTGCAGCGTTTTTGGAATCTACGCACCTTGAAACGGAAAAGAAAAAATTTTGAGGGGTGTTATAAAAATTTTTTGCTGACCGAATACATAGGTGTATTATTCACAGAATAATAAACCAAAACGCGAGAAATACACTGTTATTAACAGTGTATTAACTTGTAGTAACAACAAAAAAAAAACACTGTTAGTAACAGTGTCTTAACTTTTAGTAACAGTGTAGGTATTTTTCGGGGGTTTTTTTTTTTGTATTAGGTACTAGTGGAAATAGAAAACTTTTCAATATCTCCGTTTTTCTTTGAAATGGGTTTCCATGATTTCTTCCCGAGTGATTTAGTTCGTATGAGGAGATTCGCCCCGCTTTTAGCCACCATGTGGTAACAAAACGCTGCAAAGTCCTTGTCACATGGGTTTATTATTCTATTGGACATACCTACAGATATGTTGGCTGTTCGTTTATTGTTTCTTTCATGCGTAATAATCGAAATAGCTATTTCTGATGGTTTCCATTAATTTTGGCCCCTAAAACACAAATTAGGTACGCTCCTTTTTTTTATATATTTTTTTTTAACTATCTTTGATCATTGGTAGCGCCATTTAATCGTCTTGATCCACGTGATCACACTTTTTCCAGTGTTATTATACAAACTGATGGTGATTTCAGACGATTTCCCAGGTTTTTCACTCATAAAAAACGCTGCAAAGTCCTTGTCACATGGGTTTATTATTCTATTGGAGTTCTAGAGATTCTTGTTGGCTGTTAAATTTATTGTTTCTTTCATGTGGAATGATTGAAATAGCTATTTCTGATGATTTCCACCAATTTTGGCTCCCAAAACATGAAATAGGTACGCTTTTTTTCTTTTAGCGAATTTTCGAAGAAAAGGAAGCTATTGTTCTCGGTCCAAAATTTTTAAAACTCGAATTTCCGAAAGATTTTTATACCAAAATCCGTTTCAGACCATCCTGAATTCCCTGCCGAAAGACACCAAAAATTATATGTATATATATATATATATATATTTATATATTTATATATTTATATATATATTTATATATTTATATATTTACACAAATATGTTAGAAGGTTCTTGAGAGTCAGTCAGAAAAAACTTAGATTCTTATTTTGCCGACGTTTCGCCAAATTTATTTGACATCTTCAGGGCTACACACCAAACAAGAGATGAAAGATAACATTATAATACAGTTAGTAAGAGTTTCTTGTAATAGAGACTATAGGTTAACGATATTGATAACTAGAATTACTAAGACAATGTATAATGATAAAAAATTGGTTGGAAAATAGTACCTCATAAGCAGGTTGTTGATGAGAGCAGTGATTTTTTTATGGAGATGATGAATTATGAGTTGATGGATGATTTATAACCACATGATGCAGTACTTGTCAACAGAAATGTTTGACATACAAGGAAAACAATGGCGGATGATAAGACTGACAAGACAGGGGTACCTATCATGAGGTATTACAGATACCTACCTATTTTTATTATTATGAATTATATATCACATTTCACAAGGGCTACTGGCATGACAATTAGTTATTATAATTTTTATTGTAAAATTTTTATATTGTTTAGAATATTGTAAAATGGATACTATCTAGCCGCCGGATGGATGATATAAAGATGAGAACATATGAAGGTGGGAAATATGAAGGTGGGAAATATGAAGGTGAGATAACAGTGACAATAATTTGATTATGAGAATAAAGGCTATGATACTGAAAAAATATAAATGCACCTAATGAATGTGGATTACTTTATTACATTAGTATATATTTTGCTGAGATTGGCAATGTCGGTTCTTTTATTGCAGGTATTCGGAGTTCTGGCTATATAAATCATCTCTTTTATTTTGCGTTTTGAGAAATTATCTTCTGAATCTAGGATTGAGGCATTATCAAAGTCGAAATTATGACCATTTTCGAAGTCGAAAATAACGACCAAATACGGAAACTATACAGGGAAAACCAGATAGACCTCGCCACAAAAATTAGGTTAACAAAGCACAATAGTATACCTCCCAGGATATATGGATTAGTAAAAACTCACAAAGAAAACAACCCCCTCAGGCCAGTTGTAAGCTTCACCAACAGTCCAACCTATGAGAGTGCTAAATTTCTAACCAAGATACTTAATAATATCACATCTGACAAGTATAATATCAAGGACTCATTCCATTTTTACAACTCCATAAAACAAAAAACTGTTCCTCAAGGATATATTTTAGCCTCACTAGATGTTAAATCATTATTTACAAATATCCCCCTTGACCTTGTGAATAGTATCATTGATAAAAACTGGGATACAATATCCAATCATACTACAATATCAAAAGATAATTTTCTTAGATTACTTAAAATATGTGTTCAGGAAGGATACCTACAGTACAATGATAAATTCTATGACATAATAGATGGTGTAGCAATGGGATCTCCAATCGCTCCATGTCTAGCAAATTGTGTAATGACCCAGCTATTAGACGAAACTATTCCAAAATTGCCCTTTTCCTTACCTTTTATATACATCTTTGTGGACGACATTTATCTTGCTATACCTGAAGGATCAAAAGATACGGTACTAAATATTTTTAATAGCTACCACCCAAAATTACAGTTTTCTATGGAACTTGAAAATATCTTGCAACTTCCATTTCTTGATACCCTTACTTACAGAAACCCTTCATCTGGCACTATTGAGGTGGACTGGTGGAAGAAACCTTGTAAATCTGATAGATATTTAAATTATAAGTCTCACCACCCACTTGGACAAAAAATTAATGCAGCCCTAAACTTGAAAAACAGAGCAATTAAACTAAGTGACCCTAAATTCCACAGTAAAAATCTCAATCTAATCAGGGACATCTTGAAGAAAAATCTTTTTCCAAGAGCCTTGATCAATTCCATAATCTATAACAGTTCGAACAGTCCTACAGTCCCTTCCACAGTCTCGTCTTCACACATCACTTCTATCTTTAGTACAACATCACCATCCCCCCCTCCACTGATCACCCCCACCTTCACTTCAGGAAATTCTACATCGTGTCCCCCAACTTCCGACCCCAGTGCCACATTAGGATACAGAGGAATGATCTACGTCAAAGGCTTATCGGAGCAGCTAACAAAATCCCTCAACAGTAAAGTAAATTGTAAAATAGCATATAAGAATAAGAAAACCCTAAATAACATAATATACTCCAAGCTCAAATCTCCTATTCCTCACCAACTCCGCAGCAATGTGGTATACTCCATCCCATGTAAGGGTTGCAATACAAATTATGTTGGAGAAACAGTCCAACACTTAAAAAATAGGATAAATGGCCATAGATCAGACATAAATTCTTTTAAAACTTCTTGTGCTCTTGTTGAACATTCCATTGAAAATGGTCATAATTTCGACTTTGATAATGCCTCAATCCTAGATTCAGAAGATAATTTCTCAAAACGCAAAATAAAAGAGATGATTTATATAGCCAGAACTCCGAATACCTGCAATAAAAGAACCGACATTGCCAATCTCAGCAAAATATATACTAATGTAATAAAGTAATCCACATTCATTAGGTGCATTTATATTTTTGGTTTATTATTTTCAATAATGAACCATTGGAATCGAGCATGAAAAAAAAAATTCTTACCCCCCCTCAAAATTTGATGGTTTACGTTTTTCAGTATCATAGCCTTTATTCTCATAATCAAATTATTGTCACTGTTATCTCACCTTCATATTTCCCACCTTCATATGTTCTCATCTTTATATCATCCATCCGGCGGCTAGATAGTATCCATTTTACAATATTCTAAACAATATAAAAATTTTACAATAAAAAATTATAATAACTAATTGTCATGCCAGTAGCCCTTGTGAAATGTGATATATAATTCATAATAATAAAAATAGGTAGGTATCTGTAATACCTCATGATAGGTACCCCTGTCTTGTCAGTCTTATCATCCGCCATTGTTTTCCTTGTATGTCAAACATTTCTGTTGACATGTACTGCATCATGTGGTTATAAATCATCCATCAACTCATAATTCATCATCTCCATAAAAAAATCACTGCTCTCATCAACAACCTGCTTATGAGGTAATATTTTCCAACCAATTTTTTATCATTATACATTGTCTTAGTAATTCTAGTTATCAATATCGTTAACCTATAGTCTCTATTACAAGAAACTCTTACTAACTGTATTATAATGTTATCTTTCATCTCTTGTTTGGTGTGTAGTCCTGAAGATGTCAAATAAATTTGGCGAAACGTCGGCAAAATAAGAATCTAAGTTTTTTCTGACTGACTCTCAAGAACCTTCTAACATATTTGTGTGAAAACCTGCGGTCGAGAACCTCATCATCTTTATATATTTATATATGTATGTGTCATTCCAGACGATAACTCTCGAAAGAATTGAGATAAAAAGTTCAAATTTGCACGAAGAATCTGTCTTGGCAATCGACAGGCTAAGTTCGAAGATGGGCAGAATCGGGTCACCCTAAGGGGGAGTTTTGGGGAGTTTTAGGGGGGGAAAATTACCCATAAATTCCCAAAATGAAAAAGTCTGACAAGTGACACCTCATTTTAAAGTTTTTTGTACGCTGAACACGATGGTGAAATCAGAATTGCGATATCTCATTCCATTCTCAAACTGGAGCACTTTGAAGATGAAGGAACGTGGTTATTTCTTGAGATGTTCTTCCTGGTTCGTCTGCTCTAATCTGATAACGGAATGGGATATCGCAATTCTGACTTCACCATCGTGTTCAGCGTTGGAAAATCTACAAACCGAGGTGTTACTCGGCAAAAAATGGAACAAAAAATTTGTTACGTAGGTACCCAATACCTACTCTTCTGGTATTCAAAACATTTTTGATTTCCCCCTCCCCCTCCTTCCACCCCAAATTTTACTTTGCGTAAAACTACTCCTGTTTTAATTTTGTATGGTATCAAGTTGGGAAAACATTGGCCGAAAATTAATTTTCAGAAAATTTTAGGCGGAGGAGGAAGATGCCGAAAACTTCGAAAATTCGCTCTTATAGCCATGCTGCATGACTGTGGTTTTTTTTTTAGATCATCTTTGATCATTGGTAGTGGCCTTTAATGGTCTTGATTCACCTGTTTACACTTTTTCCAATGTTATTATACACATTGATGGTGATTTCAGACAGTTTTCAAGGTTTTTGACTCATAAAAAACCAATTTTGGGAGCTGAACCTTTGGTAAACCTCAATTTCCGCGTCTTTGGTCAAAATCGACATCATATTCGGTCTTCTCGTCCCCAAAAACATGGAAAAAGATACCTCAAAAGCTCATTTTACTAACACGTTGCTAAAACGCAAAAAGTACCGATTTTTACACACATTTTCACTCATAACACCCCTGGGTATATTCCGATCGGGCTGAAAAGTTTCGGGACACAACTACGGGCCAAATAGAGCATGTGTGCGAAAGAACGATTTTTTTAGACCGAAAATGAAGCTCGTACACGTGATACGGCGTACGGCGGACGGACATTGCATTTTGGTTTATTATTCTGTGAATAATACACCTATGTATTCGCTCAGCAAAAAATTTTTGTAACACCCCCTCAAAATTTTTTCTTTTCCGTTTCAAGGTGCGTAGATCCCAATAATGCAATGTCCGTCCGCCGTACGCCGTCCGCCGTCCGCCGTCGGCCGTATCACGTGTAGAGGCTTCATTTTCGGTCTAAAAAATTCGCTCTTTCGCACACATGCTCCATTTGGGCCCTAGTTGTGTCCCGAAACTTTTCAGCCCGATCGGAATATACCCAGGGGTGTTATGAGTGAAAATGTGTATAAAAATAGGTACTTTTCGTGTTTTAGTAACATGTTAGTAAAATGAACTTTTGAGGTATCGTTTTTCATGTTTTTGGGGACGAGAAGACCGAATATGAAGTCGATTTTGACCAAAGAGTGGAAAATTGAGGTTCTACCACATGTTCAGCTCCCAAAATTGATTTTTTATGAGTCAAAAACCTGGGAAATCGTCTGAAATCACCATCAATTTGTAGAATAACACTAGAAAAACGCTGCAAAGTCCTTGTCACATGGGTTTATTATTCTATTGGACATACCTACAGAAAGGTTGGCTGTTCATTAATTGTTTCTTTCATGCGTAATAATCGAAATAGCTACTTCTGATGGTTTCCATTAATTTTGGCCCCCAAAACACAAATTAGGTACGCTCTTTTTTTTATTTTTTTTTTTTTAACTATCTTTGATCATTGGTAGTGCCATTTAATCGTCCTGAACCACGTCTTGACACTTTTTCCAGTGTTATTATACAAACTGATGGTGATTTCAGACGATTTCCCAGGTTTTTCACTCATAAAAAATCAATTCTGGGAGCTGAACATTTGGTAGAACTCAATTTTCCACTCTTTGGTCAAAATCGACTTCATATTCGGTCTTCTCGTCCCCAAAAACGTGGTAAACAATACCTCAAAAGCTCATTTTACTAGCATGTTACTAAAACACAAAAAGTACCTATTTTTATACACATTTTCACTCATAACACCCCTGGGTATATTCCGATCGGGCTGAAAAGTTTCGGGACACAACTAGGGCCCAAATGGAGCATGTGTGCGAAAGAACGATTTTTTTAGACCGAAAATGAAGCCTGTACACGTGATACGGCGGACGGCGGACGGCGTACGGCGGACGGCGGACGGACATTGCATTTTTGGAATCTATGCACCTTGAAACGTAAAAGAAAAAAGTTTGAGGGGGTGTTATAAAAATTTTTTGCTGAGCGAATACATAGGTGTATTATTCACAGAATAATAAACCAAAAGTGTCAACAGATGGATCAAGACGATTAAATGGTACTATCAGTGATCAAAGATAATTTGAAAAAAAAAGGAGCGTACCTACCTAATTCGCGTTTTGGGGGCCAAAATTGGTGGAAACCACCAGAGATGGCTATTTAAATTATTTTATATGAAAGAAACAGTAAATAAACAGCCAACATTTCTGTGGGTATGTCCAATAGAATAATAAACCCATGTGACAAGGACATTGCAGCGTTTTTTGAATCTACGCACCTTGAAACGGAAAAGAAAAAAGTTTGAGGGGGTGTTATGAAAATTTTTGCTGAGCGAATACATAGGTGTATTATTCACAGAATAATAAACCAAAAGGGGCATGCAAAAGACCCTTTTAAATACACCCAATGCATGTATGCCCTCAAGTGCACTAAAATGGTATGCCGGAACTTTTAGACAGAGATGACATGTCGACTTACTTAATAACGAACGTGTGTTATGGGACTCAAACAAGCTCTTCAATACTTGGTTTTTTCCCCTTTTATTTAGAGAATATCCTTTTAAACGACGAACTTGCTCATTAGCGTTTTATCACCTGGACTTTTCGGCCAACGTTATAAATTCATGATGAATAATATAACAATGTTCTTACATAAATAATATTTTCGACTCCGTAAAGAATGTCCAGTACAGACGCTCAAACCCAATACTCACTGTTTAGACTGACGTGGCCGACTGACTCACCTCGCTTTTGGCCACTTTGTAACAAACCGGGCACTCGAACAATTCCTTGAGAGCCTTTTCAAACGGGATTTCGTCCATTTCTGACGTGAGGAGGTCTGAAACTTTGTTGATGATGTTGAGCGTTTGTGGGAATGTCCCTTTTTGACAGATGCAGCACATCAGTCGCTTTCTTGGTCTGGGGAAAGAAAAAAACTAATTGTTTTCCATCCAACAATTTTCCAAGCAGTTTAGAAGTTATCATGAAATCTTACTCTTTTTTCCGCTTAGATGATTTTTTAATTGTAAGTACGAATTTCGAATGCGAAATTCGTTATTATCAAATACGAAAAATAAAAATACAATAAAATAAAAACCACAGTCATGCAGCATGGCTATAAGAGCGAATTTTCGAAGTTTTCGGCATCTTCCTCCTCCGCCTAAAATTTTCTGAAAATTAATTTTCGGCCAATGTTTTCCCAACTTGATACCATACAAAATTAAAACAGGAGTAGTTTTACGCAAAGTAAAATTTGGGGTGGAAGGAGGGGGAGGGGGAAATCAAAAATGTTTTGAATACCAGAAGAGTAGGTATTGGGTACCTACGTAACAAATTTTTTGTTCCATTTTTTGCCGAGTAACACCTCGGTTTGTAGATTTTCCAACGCTGAACACGATGGTGAAGTCAGAATTGCGATATCCCATTCCGTTATCAGATTAGAGCAGACGAACCAGGAAGAACATCTCAAGAAATAACCACGTTCCTTCATCTTCAAAGTGCTCCAGTTTGAGAACGGAATGAGATATCGCAATTCTGATTTCACCATCGTGTTCAGCGTACAAAAACCTTTAAAATGAGGTGTCACTTGTCAGACTTTTTCATTTTGGGAATTTATGGGTAATTTCCCCCCCCCCTAAAACTCCCCAAAACTCCCCCTTAGGGTGACCCGATTCTGCCCATCTTCGAACTTAGCCTGTCAATTGCCAAGACAGATTTTTCGTGCAAATTTGAACTTTTTATCTCAATTCTTTCGAGAGTTATCGTCTGGAATGACACATACATATATAAATATATATATAAATATATAAATATATATATAAATATATAAATATATATATAAATATATATATATATACATATAATTTTTGGTGTCTTTCGGCAGGGAATTCAGGATGGTCTGAAACGGATTTTGGTATAAAAATCTTTCGGAAATTCGAGTTTAAAAAATTTTGGACCGAGAACAATAGCTTCTTTTTCTTCGAAAATTCGCTAAAAGTAGGAATGAAAATCGAATGCGAAAAATTAAATGAAATTCTCCATGTATTAGTAATTAAACCTAGCATATGAGGAGAATCGAATGCGAAAAATTAAATCTGGCGTATGGTTTGCTAACAAAGGGGCTTCTTAATATAATGCAAGGAGCTTATCATCATACACGTTTCCTTACAAGGAACCCAATCAGAAAAACCTAATGAATTTTCTATGATCCCATGCAACTAATCTCTTTATGCCCAAATTAAAGATCCTTACAATAATTGTTGGCAATTTTTTACAATTTTCGATGCTTAAAAATTTAACTGGGACCATTTTTGTTGCAAAAAACATGAATTCGTGAAAGGCTGTTACGCTGGTCATGTGGGTGACCAAAAACAACTTAGAGAGGAGTCATAAGGTTTGTGATGAATGTGTTTGAGCGTACATCCACCACTAGTGGCGTGAGGGGGGATGTGCCCGGTTTGGTTATGGGCGGACCACCACCATGCCCGGGATCTTTTTGGATGTGTCCGTTTTGGTTATGGGCGTACCACCACCATGCCCAGGATCTTTTTGGAAGGTTTGCTCGGTTTGGTTATGGGCGGACCACCACCATGCCCGAGATCTTTTAGGGTGAGTTTGCTTGGTTTGGTTATGAGTGAATCACCACCATGCCCAAGATCTTTTAGGTAAGGAGAGTGACGAGGCAAGAAGGTGAGAGAGTAGTCAGCGACTAGAGGAGAGCGTAGAATGGTTAAAAAGGCGAAGGAGGCGAGTTTTTATAGGCTTGGGAGCCGTCTCCCTCCATCCTCTAGCTAGTGGAGGATGGTGGGGATCCCCAGGCTGGCCCTCAGCTCTCCTGCGTCTTTCGTCCCCACTTCTGAGTTTTTTTTGCGAGATCTTAAGTTTACAGGGAGTGGTTCTGGGAGGATACCACGACAAGGTTTTATGATGGACATTTGACATAAAATCAGGTTTTTATGTTTCCACCTTCTTCACTCTGTCCACAGTCACACTTGAGTGTGTTTTTACCGGCATAAGAGACAAAAGGCGTGACCGCCCGGGCAAACGTAGACTGGAGATTGCGTGGGGCTGCCGCAAGCAGCGCAGCACAGCAGCCTCCATATCCGCTTGTAAACTCCTCCTAGTGAATTCTCATCGTACAGTTCCGCCATCCTTATGAGGTTATGAGATAAAACAGTTTTTCGGTGTGAAACTTCACAAATCCGCCTCTCAGTTGACACCTTCAACAAGTCTCTCGATTCTTCTAACGAAACAACGCTGAAACAGTCAAGTCATTCATAAGTTATGCCATAAGTTATGTCATAAGTGCGTTAAGTTCATAAGTTATTGCCAAACTCTGATGACTGATGGACTCATGGACTTTGGAATCATGGAAATTTGTCTTTCTGTCTGATCTGCTAAAAACGACCCTCTACCATTTGAGCTGTTCAGGGTTAGGGGTTTTGACGTGATATTTTGAGAAACTATTTGCGATCAGAACTCCAAGTGTGTGTTAATAGGTTTGAGTGCCATGACGGGACCAAAGAGTGGCACCACATCTCTGGCGAAAATGGCGCCATAACGTCCTAATAATTGCTAAGTAATAATAGAGGGGTTATGCAGCCTTCCTAGTACCAATTCATAATAATTATGAGCAAAAGGAATCCAGAGTAGAACTAACAGACTGCGCATGCGTCCGGAACTAAACTTGGCGTTCCGTTTTACTGTAAAGTAAAAGCACCTGTAGGTAGTTGACACTTTAAGCTGGATTTCGCTGTTATTTGTCTTCTGCGTCAGGAAGGAATTCAAAATGATCCTAGTTTGGTGGAGAGGGCTGTAATATGGCTTTTTTTCTCTCACTTTTTGTTGAGGTGTCGACTACTGGTGCTTTAATAATATCCTAAATATACGAGTGAAGTTACAACGCATAAGTAAGAGCGAGGGACGCGTTGTGAACGGTTGATGGGGTAAATGCTGCCTATTCGTGTAGAAGGTCAACGATCTGAGCGCGCTCTCTCTTTTCGCTGTTTTAACAGTTGGGTGGGCTGCATGAACTGTTGAAGTACAACGATTTTATAGTTATTTTTGTGTGATTATGTGGGTATGATTTTACGTATTAATATGTTTGAACGGTTTTTCGGTCATACTTCCTAGGGAATCACTCCTCTACTAACATTACGCTGTTCAGCACGTTCTTCCAGACGGGGTTCGAGCTTCGGATAACGAGTGAAGAACCAAAACAACAAGAATAAACCTGAAAAGAAAAGAAACAATAGCCGTTACAGCAAACCCAACAACAACAATAATGAAACGTTGCCAAATAGTCGTGAAAAATGTTTACATCTGAAATGATTCACTATCAATACTGAAGCATTTTTGGTCGAAGGAAATAAAGTGCCGAGGTATATGCGACTGGTCGAAATAAAACTCTTCAGTGGAAAAATTGGCAATCAATTAGTACGAGTAGTATTGAAAGTAATAGGTAGGAACGTTGCGTCTTCGAAAATATACTCATACGTTCACTTATTTTAGTTCCGAAATATTTATAGTAGCTGCATGCGTTATTGAAAACTGCTTCGACGCTCATCCGTTTCAGAGCAATCTGAATCCATCACATGATTTTTAATGGGAGAAGGCTTTTTAGTTTATTATTTTCAATATGAACGTTTGGAATCGAGTATGAAAAAAAGAAAAAATTTGAACCCCACTCCCCTCTTCCACAAAATTTGATAGTACACGTTTCAAGGTACTTAGATTCAGGAAGTGGAATAAAAGCAGCAAATTATTACACAACGGTTTATTTTTACCTCTATAAATGCCCCTTCTACGTAGGTCACTGTTTTATGTGGTCAATACCTATCTCGGGTTCCCCCCAGGAAAGCCCTAAATCGTGTACTGGAGCTACCCGAGCAATTAAAGTTTCATAAATAATTATGTGGTGGATTCAAGAATTCTATAATTATTTTTTGTTATTCATTATCGTGGTTGGAACGTCGGGGCTACCACTTGTTGTGATTTGGATTGTTGGGGGTCACCACTGCACTGAGTGTTTTGGTGCCTGGGATAGGCGAGGGTGTGATGGAGCATGAGGCATCGGATGACGTGCTCGGAAGGTTACCACCACACCGGTTATACCACAAGGGCCTCACCAAGGCAGGTTCCACCACTCACGAGGTCTTTTCGTGGGAAGGAAGGTAGGGAGAGAGAGATAAGTCATCACTTAGAGGTGTGCGTAGAATGAAGAAATCTGGTCGGGAGCACGGGTTATACAGGGTGTCTCACTTATGATCCGAAAATTTTTAACCACGTGTTCTACAACCAATCCAACAAAAAGTGTCCCTTAAAGTTTTTTTTTAAACCACTAAAAACCTGAGTTTTTTCAATGTTAAGATTTTTTTCGTGTTTTCGACCTTTGGTCACTGAAAAGGTCATAACTCCCTTAATATGAAAAGTAAAACCAAATCTAAGTAAACCGTTGGAAAGAGCGTTGAATTTCCCGTCTTTTGAGCCTCTAACAATAATTTTTTGAAGGGAACTTGAGAGTGAAAAATGAGCCTGAAAAGTTAATTTCGTCAATTCTTGAAAACTGCCTGTTTTTCAAACGATCATTAGGCCCCATAATTCTGGTGATTGGTCATAGCCTGTAAGCCTAAAAAATGCGCAAAAGCCTCAGCTTTCCAACGGTATAGTCAGTTTTTATTTTTTAGAGGGAACGTTTTTGAGAAAATTGAGTTTTTATGCGAAAAAACGTGTGTTTTCAGGCACATTTGAGGGTTTTTCCTTGGGGGAAAAAAAGTACTGCATGACTAACCACTGATGACTTTGGAGGCGGATTTACGTATTTTTTTACGCTGAATCTAATGGTGACATACCCAGAGCTTCCTAGCAACGCCGCCCGTCTGTCGATGGGATTGTATGCGAAAAAACGTGTGTTAAACAGAGTGAGGTTTGTTTCTGTTGTTTGTTGTGATGCCCTCTTCTTAGCGTTGATAAGAAAATCGTCATGAGGAAAACATCTACGTACAAAGTCTCTCTATACGACCGAGTTCACCATCACGTTCAATCCGTTCTTCCGTTGCGTTCGATCCAGTTTCCTGTGTTGAAAATTTTCGAAGTTTTTCTTTCAACTATGGCTCTATGAACTGACGCATGTGGCACCCCTAGCTGCAAGCCCAATCGGCGGGTGCTGGAAGTGGATTCCTCAGCTATTGCGTCCAATATCGCCTCGTCACGAAATTCATCGCGTGGACCGCTTGCTCTGTGAGTGACCATTTGGAACAATTCCCCGTTCCGTGCACGAGTGCATACCTGCGTTAATATTTGAAAAATGTTAGCTGCAATTCACCATTGCTGGTCGTTATGGCTGAATAAATGTCATGAAGCTATTACGTAGGCGTAGAAAACAGAATTTACCTTGTGAGTAATTTCCAGTTGTTAACCTCATACCATCAGGCGTCTTCACAAATGGGTGGGTTAAATGGGTGTTAGCACAAACAACACTTCATTCCGAACATGACGAAATCCAAAACACAAAAACGAACACCTTTTGATATGGTGAAGTGCATTTACCCTACTGAAGGTTTCTCTGTAAGGAGGATGTCTGTTGGGGAAACGCCGCGCGTACTCTCTTCCCGCTGCGATGCGTTTCCGTGCGTAACCATATACGAAAATCATGTCGACGCACTCTTTGACGGTATAGGTGAATGGAGCCATAGTGGAAAGAAAAACTTCGAAAATTTTCAACACAGGAAACTGGATCGAACGCAACGGAAGAACGGATTGAACGTGATGGTGAACTCGGTCGTATAGAGAGACTTTGTACGTAGATGTTTTCCTCATGACGATTTTCTTATCAACGCTAAGAAGAGGGCATCACAACAAACAACAGAAACAAACCTCACTCTGTTTAACACACGTTTTTTCGCATACAATCCCATCGACAGACGGGCGGCGTTGCTAGGAAGCTCTGGGTATGTCACCATTAGATTCAGCGTAAAAAAATACGTAAATCCGCCTCCAAAGTCATCAGTGGTTAGTCATGCAGTACTTTTTTCCCCAAGGAAAAACCCTCAAATGTGCCTGAAAACACACGTTTTTTCGCATAAAAACTCAATTTTCTCAAAAACGTTCCCTCTAAAAAATAAAAACTGACTATACCGTTGGAAAGCTGAGGCTTTTGCGCATTTTTTAGGCTTACAGGCTATGACCAATCACCAGAATTATGGGGTCTAATGATCGTTTGAAAAACAGGCAGTTTTCAAGAATTGACGAAATTAACTTTTCAGGCTCATTTTTCACTCTCAAGTTCCCTTCAAAAAATTATTGTTAGAGGCTCAAAAGACGGGAAATTTAACGCTCTTTCCAACGGTTTACTTAGATTTGGTTTTACTTTTCATATTAAGGGAGTTATGACCTTTTCAGTGACCAAAGGTCGAAAACACGAAAAAAATCTTAACATTGAAAAAACTCAGGTTTTTAGTGGTTTAAAAAAAAACTTTATATGACACTTTTTGTTGGAAATTGGTTGTAGAACACGTGGTTAAAAATTTTCGGATCATAAGTGAGACACCCTGTATAGGGCTTGTTCCACCCTCCCCGGGCTATCCCCGCAGTCGTTAGAGACTGGTGGGGAGTGCAGGCGGTTGGACGCCTCCCGTCTCTCGTACACCCCTTCCTTCCACTTGGTTTATTGAGTGTAATCTATTACAGAGTTTGAGTGGTATAGGTGGACCACGACATTCATGAAGCATAGGTAGGTAATGTTTGTTCAAGTTACAAAATTACCTATCAACAAAATCCAGGACAGACATCATTCTTCAAATGAAATATTATTCTGGAACAGCCAACTCGATTTCATAAAGCCATGCGTGACTATAATCAGATGAAAATAATAAAACAAAATCAATCCCCCCCCCCTCCACCAAAAAATGCCTTCTTCCCAAGATTTTGCTTCCGAGTTTACCAAGGCATACAATTTCTTAGTCCTAGTTTGGTTTCGAAAAGATTTCATTAAGGTAACCCTCCTTAATGCATTACGAATATCCCCCACCCCCGGGGGATTTAGGAGGCTTTGGCAGACAGGCATGAATATTATTGTCAGTGATGGAATCAACATTGACCCTCCCTCCTTCAGACACCCTTTTCTAAACCCTCTGCCCACTCAAATCAAACGCCCAATTCACTCCGGATCTCTCTGATGGGAGCGATTGGGGACAGGCGAAGTTTCCTGAGTGATCCCTCGGTCGCAGGATCGCAGGTGAATGATCTCGACATCACTCTCCTGAACAACTCCGCCCACCTCAATCCCCTTTACTATGACTCCCTCGTCGCCTTTCTCAAATCGCCTCCTCTTCTTCTTTTAAAGATCCTCCTTTTAGAACGTCGGGGTAGGCTTTGGGGCCTATGACGGGCTATTTTTCTTTGTGAATGTGAGACAGCTCACTCCGGCTGATATTGGTGAAATTATTGTGCCTCTGATCCGCTTCCACCTTGATCCAACTACATCTCCGTCCTGGAAAACTCCAGTCCCTATCCACACCAACCCAATCACCAGAGCCAGGCAAATGCCATATTGCCATGGTGCACCACATTCAGCGGAGCTCTGGGGAAAATGCTACATTTGGCAAAAAAATGGAAATACTGCCATATTTTTGCCATACTTGCTCAAATTTTCCCCCCTACAAGGTGAGCAAGGTACAGTGTCAAGACCTGAATTCGGATGCGATGAATTTGTGTGCATTTGTTGGGCATCAGCAGTCGGAAATTTCCGGGCCCGATTGGGGAAAAAATACAGGCTTAGGTGAAGGCGTCTTCTCTAGAAACTGCGGCTGGGAGGAGATGAAATCCATTGCCTAAACTCTCTTAGGGAAAGAGGCCACCCTGAGAGAAGAATGGACTACAGACGACGTCCTATCCATGAAGTTCGCCCCTGTAACTTCGACAGACGTGCAGAGGACGCTTTCAAAGATGAAGTAGTACGTCTTGAGTGATAGAAGACTTAAATTCACGATGGAAAACTTGGCGGCGCACCTCTTCTTTTTTACAATGCAAACTCTTCCACTGAGGCTGCAATAACTTTGTAGACACAATAAGTAAAATAAGGCTTTTGTGAGCAGTATTTGCATTTCCTATCATTAGGGGGTTGTGGAGAGGGGTGAGCAAAGTTTTCTATTTTGCCATACATACATGTCCCTAAAAGTGCCACATTTTGACCAGAATAAGTGCCTAATTGCCACATGTTTCAGTGCCACATTTGGCCAAAATAAGTGCCACATTGTGCCTGTCTCTGCTGATCACTCACCATTCTGATGTGATTGTGACCATGATTCTCTTCCTAGGCCAATCAGAACCGACCCTTATTCCTTTGTTCCCTTCACCATTCTTCTTCACAACCAATCCCAATCAACCACATTCCACTTTTTGACTATTTATTTATTTATTTGTTTTTTTTTTCTGTATTTTTTCGTGTTTTAGTGGAAATAGACTATACGAACTAAATCACTCGCGAAGAAATCGTGGAAATATACTATTTTTTCAATAACTCCGCGTTTTTTTGGAAATAGACTATTTTTTCAATAACTCCGTTTTTCGTAGAAACCCATTTCAAAGAAAACGGAATTATTGAAAAAATAGTCTATTTCCACTAGTGGAAATAGACAATTTTTTCAATAGAACATTTTTTCAATAACTCCGTTTTCTTTGGAAATATACCATTTTTTCAATAACTCCGTTTTCTTTGGAAATAGACTATTTTTTCAATAACTCCGTTTTTTTAATGGGTTTCCACGATTTTGTCGCTAGTGATTTAGTTCCTACATCCCAGTCCATCTCCATCCTGATCCACCTCTGCTCCTATCCAATACTACCCACCTCAATCCAGATCTGTCAATACCCGAATCCACGATCACCTGATTGACTGTGGGTTTTTGGCCCAAATCCTCCTTCACCCCAATCAAATTTGACCCCAAACCACCAAAATTCCTCTCCACCTTAGGCTGGGGACACACCATGCGTTTTCCAACGTGCGTTGGTGCGGTGCGATACCCCAGGAGCCAACGTGCGTTGATATTTTCTCAGCGGCTAAACCTATTTGCAGTTAGTGGGGAACCTCTCACCAGTTCAGTATGCTATTACCATCATCTAAGACAGAAAGGCAGATTATAATGAGCTGCTGTGGGCGACTATACGAGAAAAGTTGTGGCTGTAGCTTGTGCGAAAGCTTGCGGTTTATTGGACAAGCCGGAGGGCAAGGAAATAGTGGGTGCACCCTTATAAAAGAAACAGGGCAGCATCGAAAAGAGTTCGAGAATTTTTCGATGAAATTCACATTCACAAGGACAAGTTTTTCAGCTATTATCGAATGTCCGTTAATTCATTAATGAACTACTGGAGATCTTTTTTTGAATTTATGCAATTTTTCTTGCAATAATGCACTCCATCTATCACAATCCATGGCAACACAACAACCACAAGAAAAACGCTGCAAATTATTACACCACGGTTTATTATTTACCTGTAAAATTGTCCCTTCTGCGTAGATCACTGTTTTCTTTGGTCAATACCTACCCTCGTGCTCCCCAATAAAGCCCTAAATCAGCAATGAAGCCGACCCGGGAATTACAGTTTCATAAAAATGCGCGGGATTCAATAATTCAATAATTAATTATTTGTTGTTATTTATGAAGCATAACGTTTGTTCAAGTTGCGAAAGTACCTCTGCCAACAAAATCGAGAGCAGCCATAATTCTTTAAATGGAATAATATCACATACCAACCACCTCAACTTCATTCAGCCATCTGTGATTATAATCAGGTGCTCCCTAGCAATGATATCTGGGCCGGACTTTATAACCTTTCGTTCACGGTCTAAGATTTGCAGTGCAAAAGAACGGCTGGTCGTACAATGCTTTGGGTGGTCTCAAATAATTCTTTAGTTCAAGATCAATTTAAAAACGTAAAAAAAAACCATGCTCTTCTACTGAAAGTTTTCAAGCTACGGCGTTCTGAAAATTGCAACCCTTATTTTTCACCCCTTAGATCGTTGACAGTCGCTTCATGATGATTGAGAGTAACGCCGAGCTTCGCGGACCAACTAGACCCCAAACGGGACCTACAACCCAAATTTCATTCATTCATTTCATTTCATTTCTGGTTCATGGTAACTAAGAATAGTGCGAAGAACGGCGGGCGGACGGAAATTAAATTTTTTTTTTTTTTCATGCTTCATTCCAAAGGTTCATTATTGGAAATACGAGTAATAAACCAAAAGATGACGTTTAGAAGCAAACTACTCGTAGCTATTTGTACACCAACAAGGTTAGAAACGAACGTTTTTATCATAATTTTATTTAAAACCCCAACATTTTTAACAGTTCGAAAAAATGGTGTTAAGACTGCTTAATTTGTAGAACGTTGACTTGAAAATGGATAATATTTCTCAACTTTTACGTTCAGTCACTGTCACTGGCAGAGTCTGGAAGCGACGAATCCGAATCTTCGTCCAAGGTGAATGGGAAATTGAAATTTTGGTTCCGTTGATCATGGTCCAGTAGGTGCAGCATCTCCGCTGGGGTGGATCCCTTCGTTGCAACGTTTTTTTCTACCACTCATAAATATATACGTACGGTTCCGAAGACACGATAAGATAGTTGAATAAACCCTCATTCGTGTGTTTTCGAGAGTTCTGCCTCGTCCGATGCTCTGTTACGAATTTAAAATCCTTGTTCTTGGCTTCTTGTGCCTCCTCACTCAGGTGACGAATCGGAAGGAGTGCAGAACTGATCTCCAGGCCCAACGGCCTTATCAGGTGGAATAAACTGGTTCCCGCGGGAACACCGAAGTCAAGATACCTCGAGCGTGGTTAATACTTGGATGGGTGACCGCCCCGACACGTGGTGACACGTCCCATGTACACGATCCGTGCGGCTGTTGTGCGAACCCCTCTCCACTCAAGGGGGCGAGGCAATGAGTAGCCAAGTAAAGAGCGAAATGATCAGATCGAATTCTGATCCTCTCACTGGAGGACAGCTGATCACGTCCGCGACGCTAGCAGGGCAGTCGGACGAAAAGCCTCAGCCTGGAATGGCTGTTTACTTTACTTATCACACCTCCGTGAACAAGTACCTAGCACTTTATGTACAGTAGGGGTGGCATGTTTTACCATTTGTACAAATTCACGTACAACCTGGCTGACGCCATTGCATAGGCGTCAAATCGGGCTTATCTACCTGCACCGCTAACTTTACTCAGTACAAAGTTATTCAAATGTTCTACTACTTCTACGCCACTTTCCCTTTTCGCTTTCAACCATAGTAGGGTATACCTGTACCTTTTTTTTCGCCGATGCCATGGTGTGCGAAAATAAAAGTACAGGGGGTTTTTGAAGGTCTTACTGATAACACAGGGGCTGTACCTAAACTTTTTCACATGCGAAAAAAGGAGTACAGGAATGTAATAAACGGGTGGGCGGGGGGTTGCGGGCGTGTGGTTTTTTGCTGCACATGGGTGGGCGGGGTACGGGCGGTGAATTTTTCGGCAGCTGCAGGAAAACTGACGTCAGTGGGTGGGGTGCCTCAGAGTTTGAAGTGGTGCAAAAATGACTGACGTCATTCCAGCAGCCCCCCCTGTACTAGAAAATCGCGCGACTGACGTCATCCTAGCTACAGTGCAAAAATATTCCTCGTTTGGCAAAAACGCACTATTGCTGGGTGCTGGTGTGTGTGTGTGTGTGCGGTCGCGGGCCGGCTATATCTCATTATAATCTAGTAGTACGTGTTCAACTTACCTCGGTCGTCATTGCTGCCCGCCGCCCCTCTCCAACTCTGCTGTCGCTGCTACGCTTAATCAACTATAGTAAGTATTTTAATCGACTATGTATTATATAAGGTTGGTATTCTGGTAAAGGAAGCAACAAACGCAGTAATTTGTTTTATAGTAAGATTTATTAATTCCAATCATCATCCGCAGCAAGTTTTACAGAATTTACTCAAAAACACGTTCAAGAGCATTCGACACCTCCAAACCAGTCTTGTTGCGCAGTGGTTCGGCCCAGGCCATTTTAGATCCCGCATCAATCACTGTAAGCAAATACTTATAGCCACCATCTGGGTACATGCTCAAATCCACAAGATCACCCTGCCATAAATCGTCGAAAACTCCTTTAATCAATACTCTCGCAGTTTTGTAACGTCTTCTCTTCGGTTTATGGACCTCCTCGGCCAGTTGTCTTTTAGCGAATTTTCAAAGAAAATGAAGCTATTGCAATGGCTTCGAAATTTAAATAATATAAATTTTTGGAAATTTTCTTCATAGAAATCCGTTTCAGACCATTCTAAAACGATTCCTGAAATTTAACACTTTTTTATATGTATATATATATATATATATATATATATATATTTATATATGTGTCACTCCAGACGATAACTCTCGATAGAATTGAGATAAACAGCTCAAATTTGCACAAAAAATCTATCTTGGCAATCGAAAGGCTAAGTTCGAAGATGGGCGAAATTGGCCTACTCTAAGGAGGGTTTTGGCGCATTTAAAGTGCGCAAAAATTACCCAAAAATCCCCAAAATGTTATTTTCCAACAAGTGACCCCTCATTTTAAAGGTTTTTGCACGCTGAACACGATGGTGGAATCGGATTTTAGATATCTTGATCCGTTCTCAAATTAGAGCATTTAAAGTGCGCAAAAATTACCTAAAAATCCCCAAAATGTTATTTTCTAACAAGTGACCCCTCATTTTAAAGGTTTTTGCACGCTGAACACGATGGTGGAATCGGATTTTAGATATCTTGATCCGTTCTCAAATTAGAGCATTTAAAGTGCGCAAAAATTACCCAAAAATCCCCAAAATGTTATTTTCCAACAAGTGACCCCTCATTTTAAAGGTTTTTGCACGCTGAACACGATGGTGGAATCGGATTTTAGATATCTTGATCCGTTCTCAAATTAGAGCATTTAAAGTGCGCAAAAATTACCCAAAAATCCCCAAAATGTTATTTTCTAACAAGTGACCCCTCATTTTAAAGGTTTTTGCACGCTGAACACGATAGTGAAATCGGATTTTAGATATCTAAATCCGTTCTTAAATTAGAGCATTTAAAGTGCGCAAAAATTACCCAAAACTAGGATAATCTTTAAACTCTTACCCCCACCCCCTTAGAGTGGTCAGATTGAAAAATGTGAGAAGTATTAATTGAAGACGAGAGTTCGAAGCAAAAAAGGGGGAGGCAAACGATTAGTACAACTCCTTGAATTTACCCACAGCGATCAAATAAATAAGCACTTAGTACAATTACGTAATAAACAAACGGTAGAATCAGGATGGACAAAACGTACAAATTAAAATAAATACGAAGAGAATATACATAGAAAACCAAATTTTAGACCGAAGTTTTCCTTTATTCAAAACCATAGCCATTAATTCGAATATTTCTTTGAAAATTCGCTCATTAAGTCATGCTGCATGACTGATTTTTTAGGCTCATAATGCCGTTCCAGATAGGCCAATGTGACAAAATCCTGCGGGGAAACGGGAGATGCAGTGCTGAGGAGGCGATGCGAGCCGAAATGTAGGGCCCAAGTTTTGTTATCCTTTTTATATGGCAGAGAGTCTAGATTTACGGCGTCTGATCCATTAATTGGAGCTTTGAGGTGAACCAAACGTCTGTTACCTACATCAATAATATTCGGTTTTGACGTTACGACGTTCAATTTTGTGATGGCAGTCTCCACTTGTTTATCCAACGAGGCCACTGCGTTATTAACCAATTCTTGCACTAGTGCGGAAACCTTTGACTTTAACGCTGCTGTTTCCAAAGCGGTGGCAATCTCACTGTTAACTAACTTTTTCACTAAAGCAGACACATCCTCCCCACCACCTCCACCAGCGGAGCGAGGGGATGTACCTCCTCCTCCTCCTTGAGAACCAAACCTGCTGACAGCCAACATGGTAATGATAGGTTAGACAATGATATCCAACTCTTTCAACTCCTCGAGTATAGAGTAGATTTCGGGGTCGTGAGCCGTATGTCCAGCCTGTTTTGAGGCAAACAGCAAGCGTAGCCGATCTACGAGCTCGTTGGGATCATCGAAATACACGTATCTCGGTTCAGCTGGTGTCACCTTTACAAAACCCTTTCCCTTTTTTACAAGATAAGGAGCGAGCAGTTCCTTTAGCAGGTATCTGTACTTGTGTCCACTTGTGTTGAGCGATCTAAATTTTGAATAGCTTTGATGGGCGACATTGCTGTGCCAAACCATGTCTCTGTAATTTGCACGATCTTCTGCGGTATATGTTCCAGGTTTCGGCATTTTCAGAAATAACAAATCCAACAACCCTTCTGTGACTGGGAATTGTAATTTATCCCCGAGATATACATAGGCACGATCCATCGTTAAATTTTCAGATCCTAAAGTTAGCTTCCCATTAGCATTTACTTTGGGTCCATAGACTTTGTCCATGTCCGGAGTGACAACTCCCGTAAGTAAAGCTCGTAAGTACGGCCTCGAGTACAAGTTAAACTTACGCAAGCTCTTATCGAGTTCGGTTTTACCTTCGGGAGTGTTGGCAACCCGTTCCAACTCACTTTGATAAGAATTGGCCTTGGGAGTACTGCTGGATATGGGTGTTTGTATCGTTTGATAGCCTGAGGGGTTTGAAATAAACAGTTCGGAACCGTCATTTTCTGTTTTGACATAATCGCCTTCAAGATGGGCAAACGGATCTTCTTCAGCAACCACTTCGGGGGGTTTCTCGACTGGTGGCGGCGGCGGCGGCGGTTGAGTCACCACCACCCTGCGAACTCTTCGACGTCGTTTCTTACTTTTGAAAACCGGTAGACGGGGGGCTTGTTCCACTGGAGGAGGAGGAGGAGCTGGTTTAAAAATATCCTTCAAGGGTTCAAACAGTGATGCTGTGTCGAGTCTAGTTTGAAACTGTCCTTTTTTAAGCAGTTTGTACTTGTCTCTAACAGCTTTTTGAGCTTTAACAAGCCTTGCTGTGATACGTTGCTCCTCTTGTAATTTCATCCCGACTGTCCTGAAAGCCTACCCGTCGGGCAATATATACTTGTCAAAGCCCATTCTGTAGCGACCATTGTTCAAACTAGCTTCCTTATCCACCACTAAAAATGAATCTCGGGTCCAGCAATAGTTGCACATCTCTTTAAACGAGGCGAAATCCATATCCCCCTGTACATGATCGTCGTAAATGTGTCGAACGTTCAAGGAGTCCATTCTGAATAGTACCACCATAGTAAGATTAATCCGTATCAGATTTTTGGGAACCAACACGTAACTGTGAGTGCAGAAAAATATGTCTAGAGCGAAATGACGGGACATTGCGAAATATTCTCTCAAAATCTTGTAGTCTTCCGTTATGATGTCATCAAAAATAACTACGGAGCGAGGTTTGATTTCATCCGGTCTTAATAGCGCGACTTGGCCATCAATGGGGGAAGGGCCAAATGAGTAGAAGCCGATTTTAGGTGCGAGAGGCTCTAATACCCTCCTTAGGAATTTATACTTTTCCTGATTTGGAGTTCGACAAAATAAGTAAACATTTTCAAACCTCAACCCGTTTGGGTGTAGCAATAGAGAAAGGATGCTACAAGTTTTTCCAGAACCCGATGGTCCACATACGAGTCCTCTTATAGGATTTTTACCAAACAACGGGCCATGAGGTAGGTAGTCTACATTATCGCTAGAGCCCTCCTCCTTCCTCTCCTCCTCTGCATCATCTTTAACCTCTAACTGAACGTCTTGCTGTACAAGCCTCATACTTGAAACTAACCAGGGATTCGGTGAATGGGGGGTTATTATAGTGTGTGTGTGAAGAAAACAAGCTCGTGAGTTTCGATAGTTTTTTTTTATTTGACAAAAAATTGGTTACATGCCACGCCTGACAATCCCAGACAATGGGCTATAGGAAAATAGACAATCTTGGAGCATAAGGCAATAAGCAGAAGTATTTGGTGCAATTGTGTCCTTGGTCTCAAAGTCGATTCGGATGTCGACAACGTTGTTTCCTGTGCTCGATTCAATTTGATGGCTGCAATCGATAATCGCAATCGGCGCATTAGCTATAAACTCCTCGTACGTCAGCATAGGTTCGGACCACTCTTTAGAGTAGTATGATCGCTGGAAATCCATGTACATTTGGTAGAGCAAGGCCACACGCTTAGTATCGAAATCCAGGTTCATTCTGCTGTAGGGGAAAATCTGCGAGCCAATATGAAGGCGTAGATTCGTCAGTTTACAGTGGTCGAATAAGCTGACATTTTTGTTCACATCCTTTTGGCGATCAGTTTGCAGTGCAAAAAGAACGTAGCGAGGTTTCTCCAGGTCAGTGCTGTTTTTAATGGTCCAAGAAAACTCTTTGTTGGTCGGTAGGGAAGGAAAAACAGACAGGTTCCAACTTCTAAACCCCATTGTGATGGGTTCATTTTTACCAAGTAAGGAGAGCAAATTTACCTTTTCTCTGTCAGACGGCGTGACGTATGGCAAATACCAGACCATTTTGCTAATTGACACCTCAGGAGTCCCGGTCGATAGTGTACCACCATCGGTGGCCACTGGTAGCCTTGGTACAATCATGTTGGCATTAGAAGCAGACCTGTTGAGTACCAGTTCCATCCGTACATTCACCAATACTTGGCGATAGTCTTCGGCAAAACCCAACAGAGTGTTTAATGGTACGCAAGCGGAAAATTTCCCACTCACAGTGTCGACACAGGGGTTTAACGCCACCTTAGAAGATGGAACCATCCAACCAGCTTGTTGAAGTCCGTCGATAGCCGATTTACTGTAGCTGGCATATGCTTTCATGCTCGACGATATTCCGGGATAATTTGTTCGGTCCACTATTTCTCCATTTACCAACAATTTTATCTCATCAAATGCCTGCGCAATTGCATTTGGGGCGAGAGTAAATCGATCCTGTTTTGTCAAACTTCCTTCAATGTACAAATAGCTTTTCGATACAAGCACATATTCCCCAGGCTGTGAAAATGGGAACCTGATTTCATCCGAAACGTTGTACCTGGCAGATGCGTATGGTTCATGGGGGGTGGTATTCAAATCTGTACAACCTTTCGTCAAATTCCGGCTGTCGATCAATGTCCAACATAGTGCTGCTGCTGCTGCTGCGGTTTCACGCTGAATCCTAAACTCTGAAGAAAGCTGATGTTTTACGGTGTAAGTCTCCTCCTCGGACCTTTGTCACCTTTGCCTCTACCAGCTGTACTGAACCTGTTTGAAGATGGTGCTCCCTTTTTATATGGATGATGACTGAACACCAACATGTTATTGAATGGCAATGGTTGTGGTATGAGTTCGAGTTTTATATGGCCTTTCGAAAATGAAGTCGAATGGAAATGAGCTCATCTCGAAAATTGATCAAACGACCATCTTGATCGATTATTTGGACCGTAATTTCATCGAGCTTGTCAGTAATTACCGGATGATAAGTAACGGTTTTTGCCGTTTCTGTCAAACGGTATCCCGGTGCAACGCCTGGTGTAAACTGATAGACCACATGTGATGGCTGTCCATTGCGATAGTCTCCTTCACAACATGACACAGCCACACCGATTGTTGTCACATTGAACACGTGTATCACATCGCTGGACCAGTTCCATTTATCGTTCGGCATATCCTGCTCCGGCTTAAAGCCCAAAAGGGTCGAAAATGAGTCGTGCCTATTGAAATCGATTCGTTTTGAACATTTTATTCCACATTTAAGCGTATTCAAATTGACTTTTAGCTCGAAATCTACTCCAAGCGTTTTCAATTCAGATGTTAGTAATTGACTCAAATCATCCATTTCGTAGGTTCCTGTTGGAATCATGTAGACAGTTCCAGTGTACAAAAAGTGTTGCCTTCCAGCTGTCAGCTCGGCCCCCGCAACATGTTTCTTCAAGCTGGCTGACCAAGTCCGCTTCAGCGGTCTATCAGCTGTGTATGACACTGATGCCCGCAGTACACGTCCCTTGTTGAATCCCAGAGGTATCAATACAGAGTTGAACAATGTCGTCGTTTCTGTTACAAGTACAATGTAATCATTGGAAAACTCCACTTTTACATTGGTGACAATCTTGTTCAATAATGCTTGGATGTCTTTGCCATCGACAAATCGACCACTTTTGTCATGTACCTCGTGTCCGCTTCCATCTAGTAGGTATAAGGTCGAGTTTTCCCCTTCTACCAGGTTGGGTATGGAAAAATACGAGTCAAACGATGTCAGACCTGCTTCCCAATTACCACCGGCACCAGCACCTTCGAGTTCAATGGGTGGGAAAAATGATGAATGTAGTTCACTATTCCGTCCAGTGAGTGTGACTGTAAACGATGACATTCTGCCTTCTACTGACGCTGTCCCCTTTAGGCTCGAGAATTTTTATAGTTTTCCGAAATCGTCCACAGGAACAAAAAGCACAAATGGCCACAAATGACGCTGTTGTACGTTTGCAACGTATTTGTGTTGTAATACACGTCTCTACAGCCGCGGCGGTCAAAGTATTGCTTCCATTCCAAGGGTGGCTCCATGTTGCCATAACTATCGAAATAGTATACAGCTCCCTCGTTGTTCAGCCAGTATGCAGTCCAATGTGTTCCATCATGGGCGCTAGAGTCCAAGTTGATAATTGCAGATTCCGGTTCTCTTGGCTCACTAGTTGGGATTTCATCCCGCATTCGCACTCCAATAAAACCGACAATTTTAGCCTGTGCACAGAGTCCTTCCAAATCTACATTGGTCAAAGCTTTGTTTGGAAGGACAACGTCTAGTTTTTTGACTGCACGCCCACCAAGGCGGCGGCGGCGGCACGTCCTCCACCCCTGTATGGGCGAATGTACAGCCCCCGGCCACGCATTGCAGGCCTGGAGGCTGGCCTATTCCTGGAGGCAGGCCTACCGCCCCCACCACCCCTTTTATACGGGCGAATGTAAAGCCCTTTTCCACTGGCCTGCTGCTGCTGCTGCTGCTGAGCACGTTGTGCTTCGAGCTGTCGATTGTGCCTGCGAGTCTCGTCCAAATCCTCTGCGGAGCGTTTTGCGTCTATCACGGTCTTTGCTACTGCAGCGCCTCCACCCACTAGGCTACCTAGGGCTGTTATGTATGGTATAGCGGCTGCAAGTAGGGGAAGAAAACCTCCCTCTTTTATAATAAGGTGGCGCGCTCCTCTATGACTTATTTTCCTCTTCTTCCTCGTAGTTACTGCGGGCTTTTTTTTCCTTGTATGCTGCTGTTGCCGCTGGCGCCTTCGGTGCATGCCCGAGCCGGTTGATGTCTTCAATTTCATCGCGTTAACTACCAGCCAGGCAGCAAGTCGTTCTGCTAGGGGGGATTTATTGTCTCTAGCTATATCCCAAGCTCCAAATTCCAACTGTTTATCAGCCTCGTTTCTTTTTTGATTGTCTTTAGTCGTATGATATATTTGATCATGTGCAAAGCATAAACTGTCCAGAGAATTAATACCTCTTTGTCCTAGCGATTTACGTTTTTCAAAGTCTGTTCCTGGCCCGCAAAATTGATATTTCGGAAAATGAACTTCGAATGGTAAAGAGTCAATAAGACGGTTCAATAGACCCTGTCCTTTATGTTTGACTGTTTTAACCATACTGACCTAGCCTAGCGTATTTACAGCTTATATAGTAACAACCCTCGCTACTGTGAAAATTCACCCTCATCATCATCGTTTTCAGACAGTAATGATTTTGCTCTATAATGTCCCCATGCTAGTGTGTGAATACCATCATTTAATTGAATTCGCTTATCATCGTCATTTGAAAGGCACAGTTTTTTCTGGCGCACAGTATAAAGCTGATGGCTACGTGAACGAATTGAATTAAATTTCATATACAAATGACCACCATCCTCAGATACCTGGACACCATTCCCGTGTTCCATAGTGTGGGAGTTTTCAAAAAGGATATTTTTGTAGTGCTGGAAAGTTAGCCTGTTCTGAACTGCATGCTTGGGGGTTCCCTTGCTTTTTTTAATTGTAGCCTCTTCCCCATCTGTTTCACCTTCTACCCGTATTGCATACATCTTGGCCCGGAGTGCTACAAATTCTAAAATTCTCTTCCCCTTCATTTCATCCTTGAAAAAACCGGTTTCACAATGGTACTGGGCGCTGTAATATTTGCTAGCTGGGGGGTAATTCTGAAAAGTCAAAATGTTTACGTAATTGTACATTTTCCGAAATTTCCTGCCTCCAATCTCTGCCATAAGTTTTTATTCGATACACTAACGAATCTGTGTCAGTGTAGCACAGTTCAAGTCTGGGATTACCATAATGTGTTTTCATTACCTTGTAATGGAAGGAGAGCATATGTGCCTTTGAAAGATCTAAAATTGCAGCCCCTGCGGAGATGGGACTGGACAGTACAATTTCCTCTTTAGCTAACTGAATGCCAATGACATCTTGGCCAAAAGATGTATGGCGCAGGTAATGTGGCGAATTTATCAGTTTTCTTGCAGCAGACCAATTTGTTACTATTTTCATGTTCATATGGGCCCTAACATTCTGAATCAATTTCCCATAATTCGCGTTACAAAGATATTTTAACATTTGAGATTGGGAGCGATATTTCGCTTGAGCCCTTTTCTGATAATTAAATTCAATATAAGGCCTGATCCATGGGCTCTGTTTAAACCGTACTATTTCACGTATTTTTGTAATCTCAATACCTAGGCTAACCAATAGCTGCAACAGACGATAATGTACAACGAAATTTGTCTGCTTTTCCAGGGTTCCTACCAATTTGTTGTATTTCGAACCGGGAATTTGCAGGTGGTTAATGACGGGTGGGAAATCGTTAAATGTATCATGTAGGTGTGGTGGTGTGTATAGATCTACACTAGCCAGGTATCCAAAAGGGGATTCATCGCATATGCTAAGAAGGTCAACACTTTCAGGGCAAATGTACTCAAAATCTGAAATGGGCAGATAGTTCTTCATGCAGTGTGCATAGAGCCCATTTGCATCTACATAGCAAATTTCATACTGTTCATCTGAGGTGGCATGGCGCAGAGATGCACCACAGTAGCCCCCACGAATCGACTGTTCAAAAAGGCTGTAAATTGTATCGTCTGTTATTAACTCAATTTCTGCTGATGTCAGACTAAGCATTGCCTGTTGAGCAATACCTGGTAACGAGTACAAATGAAAAGGGTCCAGCCTGTATTCAGATGATAGCATTTCCATGCGAAAATTTTGAAAAACTTCGGCGAGTAACAAAACATCCGAAACTAGATACAAAGTACTAAATTCCCCCAATGTTTTCACCCCGAACGTGTCCCATATTAATTTAACCCTGTCATACTTTTCCTGTGCAATATGCTGCTCATACAGCTCTGAAAAAAATTCTTCTTTAGAAGGGAGTTGGGTGTACTGCAGCTTAGCTATATTATCTAAAAAATCGTAGCAAAATGTCGATTTCTTTGATAGTAACTCAACCTGGTGGGGATCGGGGTAATGCTGTGGGATAATTGATAATTGTTCAGGCTCCAGCGTTTGACTCAAAACATCAAGGCTGCTGGACATGAATCGGAATGAGTCTATAAACCTAAGCTTGATTGAAAAATTTCCCTTGTCATGGTAAATTTCCTTTGAAACTGAAATAAATGTTTCCTCACTGTGAGGTAAAACTTCAACTTTTCCAGCCAACTTGGATAAATTTTGGACCACAAACCTAAAATCATATTTACTACCGGAGTGATAGACTACTGGTATGAAGTTTGGGGTTTTGGCTAGCAAATTGCATTTATTATGGGCGGCACCCCGGTACATTCCACTGAAATGATCGTGATCATGGACCTTATCGTCACAGTTTAAATTTTCATTGCACAAATGACAGGTTTTTGCAAGTTCGTGACGCAATTTTTCTAATTCGCTCATTTCACACATGGGCTTTTTATTTGTGAAAAAACAGTCCATAAGCTCATTAGCCAATTTTGCCAGTGTTTTCATCATTTGCACATCGGCATCCTCCCCAGTATATGTAATGACCCTATTAAAATTTGGATGTTGTTTGTACAAATCGGTTGCAACATAAATCCCATAACTAAACATTTGATGTTTTTGATAAGCGACTAAGTTTTTTGTTCTCCATTCTGACTGATGTTCTTGCATTCTGACCAAGAGCGATTCAACATCCGCGTAAATGACGACAGGGAGCTTAATCCTATACTGAAAGTTTCTAAATTTGAGAATTGCCTTGTCACCTTCGGGCATTATTGTACGAGACATGTGCCCATTGTCTGAATTGCAAAATTTCCTGTGTTTCTCCATTCTTTGTTCTTTGCTAGTCAGCTGACCGGCACTATAATCCTGATAATATGTAAAACATTTTTTGCAAATAATAATCGGATTTTTATTCTTTGTTAGCTGATTTTTTATTAATTTTTCAAAATTTATTACGCGAATTACATGGGGAGAGTCCCGCCCCCCATCTAGGTACAGTAAATCTTTGTGGTCGGAAAGTTCAACTTTAGACACCCGTAGGGGGAAGATTTTAAGGCCCTTTCCGATCGAATAAATGTTTATTGATACTTGTGGGTTCTGCTTTTCAAAAAATTCAATCTGTGAGAGTGGCGTGGGGAATTTGATGTTATCAAACGAATATTCCGAGCGCGAATTTAGTGTTATAGCATGGTAAAAACATTTTTGGTCGTTGGCAATCTGTCTACAGTCAACAGCACCCGTTTTTTTTTAACCAATCAGGAATTGTTTCAAAGGATCCTCCCACCATCAGTGGATTGTATTTTGCCAAAGTTAATGTCATTCCATACACCGAAACAAACGACCATCCTGAACCCCTTTTTTGATGCTCATCCGAATCATTTAAAATTTTTTCAATAATTTCTTCGATTATTTCAAGAACATCAGAGTCTGGAAATATTGGAATAGCCATATTTTTAAATGTCCGAGTTGTCTCCTCCTCCGTTTTTGGGTGGATGTACAAGCAGTCTACACTAACATGGATTTTGATAGACTCCCACATCTTTTTATGTGCTTGAATTTTCATATAAATTTTGCCTATGTTATTTTCCAAAAATTTCACTAGAGTGAGGGCATTATTTACATTCACCAGATAATAACTTTTTAAATTGTTATTAAAATGTGATTCGACGAGGGTAAATTCATCACTTATTTGATTCAAATTATCAATATGTGCAACAAGTTGACTGTTTCTAGCCTCTTCATTTTTACTTGCATTATCCCTGCATTTTTTCTCATGTACTTCTTTAAAAAACTTTGACATCGCAGGTTTTTGGCAAATGGTGCAACTATGTATCTTACACATTTGTTTTACCATGTGAAAATCGAGGGACCGTTTCGACTTATATCCTTTTCCACAGATCAAACATTCAAATTTTGTATTTTCATATCTGCTTGAGGCCTCCCTGGTTAGTTTGATTGTTTTACCATACAGGCGACCGTCACATATGACACTTGGTCTTGCATTGCTTGAACACCGTTTCAGGTGCCTAACAAATTCTTGGGTGTTACCAAATGTTCTGTGACATACAATGCAGGTTTTTGGGACACAAATACCTGAATTTGTGTGGCTGTGTATGTAGTCTAGTGACTGTGAGGTGGCCTGACAATTTGAACACATATATGTGCTGGAGGTGGCGCCGGCGGCGACGGTTCGTGGCCTTTCCGCTGTGGTATGGCGGGCTGGCTGAAGAGGTGACTTCTTGGGACTATGGTAGGCAGTGGAGGAGGAGGACTTCATGGCAGCTGGCAGAGTTGGCTTGCTCATATGGGCACTTCTCATGGGTGTACCTCCAATAGTCTTGAGCAGTACGTGGGGGGGGGGGGGGTGGGGGAGTGCCAGTGGAGACTTTGCAGAAAAGAGCTCTTGGCCCCCAATGCAGGCTGTTTTATAGAATCGCACCCTACTCCCAAGACTTCTCCTCCCACTGGACTACCAGGCCCCACCATGGACTTACCCCCACCAACACTGATCTGAAAGAGTATATAAACTGAGGTTTTCTACCATATAGTCACCAAACCATGTCTGGAAACTTGTGGTTAGTATCCCAATACACATGAGCATTTACTTAGATTTTGTGAATTTGACATAAAAACAATATATAAAAAACGTTTTTATTTTCTTAAATTAATAATTGTAAAATATTATACAAAATTTCTAGCTCCGACTCTAGGATCCCCCCCCCCCCCCCTCCTTCACCGCTTGTATCTCCTGGAACAAACAAGAACAACATCCAATTAGCTAAATTTTTTGAAGTGGGGTCTAGGGATTTTGGACTTGCGATTCATAGGCAAAATTGCCCCCCTTAGGGAACTTTGGCCTGATAGCAATGAATTTTACTATTTATAACTCCACAACCTTGCAAAATTGTTGTCCAATATTAGTGAATTTACACATCTCAAACAAGTCTGATATTTTTACCAAATTTGATAGAATGGGCCAAAGTATTTTACATTTTTGGACAAATCAGCCAATGCTATGGACCTGGCAAATCTCTCCATGTACTTAAATCTGGGATTTTTATCAAAATTTGATTTGATGGAATAGGCTAGAGCATACTATATGTTTGGAAAAATCAGGCTATTGCTACGGACTTTTAAAATTCTGTCTGTGTACTTACGTCAGCGTTTGTAGAGTGGTCGGACGCCTCTGTGGCGAGGGGCGAGTGGGGGGTGTCGGAGGGACCGTACAGCACCTCGTACGTGGGTGGTGGGGTGGAGGGGGGGTCGTCCCTTGGAGCTGTGTCGGCTCGAACAGAAAGACAACCTCCTGTCCAAGCTCGTCTATGATCTAAACAAAAATACGAATCAATTAAGTTTAACGGCAATTTTTTTTTTTTTTTTTCATTACAGGCTCGCTAGCCTGAACGCCAGGCAGCTCTCTGAAGAAACACGACGGCTGCCAATGGCTGACCTGCCAATGAGAACGCCTTTTAAGGTGTTAAAAATGAAATTTTACAAGCATGAAATGTACGGGAGATCGATACTGCTGACGTGCCTAGATCAGCAGAAGGACGAATCGTTTTGTGTTTTCCTTCCAAAACGATATGCCCTCGAACTTAGCCGAACTTAGCGAAGCGGATTTTACAGACTTTGATTCGGAGATGACCCCGCTATATTTTATGATAATGAAACGGTCTGCCAAGACCAGCTATTTAAAGTTTGGACCTACTCCGAATTTGTAATGTTAATTTGAAAATATTTTTATATGCAACATTGACGTAAATAATATATTTTTACACAACTCGATTTTCTAGTTTACTGCACAACCTGAATTTTGAAACTCAGCACATAGCTGCCAACTGGAGGGTCGGTATGGGAACATGGTGCATAAATTTCACCAATTTAGGCTTATAAGTGGATTTTGCGGGCATTTATATAATTACTTTTCATATGCTGTACTGGTGAATGTCATTTTTAGAGTCTCTAGTTGCCACGTGAATTTTTTTACTGGACTAGGGGAGCTACATTGCATTTTGGAAAGATATTGATATAATCACAGTTACTCTAAAGCTCCTGGCGAATCTGTGATGTAGGTAGGGGCTCTGCGTGACTTTATATCCCCCTACGAGAACGGCGGTGGGGCTCAAATTTTGTTCGATTTTTGCATCTCTGAGCTGGAGCCCGTTTTCACGGTCAAGTGAACAAGGAAGGTGAGCGCTGGTTGCATAACCGACTTGAAGGCTGTTTTGTCCCTTCCCTGACCAGCGCAACTTGCCGCTTGTTCCGGCGCCAATGCGAATACCA